>CAWUFW010005638.1:633554-1296761 GCA_963921515.1 Calotriton arnoldi
GGGCCTGACGTATACTGGCTTGGCAGGAGGGCCACTGCCGGTGTATTGGCTCAGGAGGTAGTCCTTCTTGAGCAGCTCCCGTACCCTCCTGCGCACGTCATACCACCTGTTCTGGATGTCAGTCTTTGTGCGCAGACATGGTGATTGTGCGTTCACCCTGTTGATGATCCTCTCCCACATCTTGGTTTTCTGGGAGATGGGTGTCTGTTGGACCAGAGTGCCAAACAGCTGTGGCTCTACCCTGAGGATCTCGTCTACCAGGACTTCCAATTCACAATCTAGGAACTTGTGATTCTTCTTGGGGGCATGGTGATGGGTGGTGATGGTGAGTGTTGTGTGTGTTGGTGTGCAGGTGAGGGTGTGTGAGTGTGTGTTTTGCTGGGTGTATGTGAGGTAGCTATTTGTTGGTGTGCTGATGGTGTGTGGCTTGTGTGAGGGATGAGCTGTGGGTGTGTGGTTGCTGTCTGTTGAGTGCTGGCAGTAGAATAGCATTTGCAAAGGATCATGGTTGGGATTTGTGTCCTTTATATGGGTGGAGTTGTGGGTGTGTCTTTGTTCTCTGTCCCCACCCCCCAGTATTTATTGGCTTTGTAATTGCTTGTTTGGCCTTTTTTGTGTATTTTTCCTTAGTACTTTCTGTGCATGTTGGAAACGTTCTTGTGACCGAGTCGGACCCTGCAGTTGTCTCGTACGGTCTTCTCCGTTTCGTTCACGCTGTGTTTGTGCAGTTTTCTATGCTGCGCACACGTCGGTCGCGGTGTTTTGTGTTACTCGGCTCGGTTTTGTATGCGTGTCGGTCGTGCGGCTTGTCCTCCGTACGACTCGGTCGTGGTTTTCGCGCCTTGCATCGTACTTTGCGGTTTGGAGTTCGCGTGTACGTTTCGGTTGGATTTGTTCCGGGTGCGTGTCGGTCGGTTCGATTCGCGTGTTTTTCCGGCCGGATTGCTGTTTTCCGTGCGGCTCGGTCGTTCGGCTTGGGTTCAGTACGTGTCGGTCGGATTTTGCACGCCTTGCATCGTACTTGGCGTGTCGGGCGCCACAGGTACGTGTCGGTCGGAATTAATTCCGGCTCCGAGTCGGTCGGTACGTTTTCCGGCCCGAATCGGAATCGACCCCAGAGTATTAAATTTAGTGTCCTGTGTATCTACTTCCGGCACTCGCCGCCGTTGAGCGCCACTGGAATCCAGAAACAGGAAGATATTCTTGGGTGGAAGGTGCACCAGAAACGTAGCCGAGATAAGTTTAGCTCATCATCCTTTATTTAAGCTTGAATTAAAATCGGTCATCAGCCAACGCGTTTCGTTCCTTTGTGGTCAGTCGGATTTAAATCAAATATATGCCTCAATATGCCAATATACCATGCCATATTTGATCCTGCATTCCATGCACTGTTTGAATTTGGATAGCATAACTGTTTGTCAGGATGACTCTGTTCTTAATACTTCACATTCCAAGATGGCGCGCGGATATACCGGTGGAATTTTAACGACAGTATATCATGCCATATGTGATCCTGCATTCCATGTACTGTTTGAATTTGGATAGCATAACTGTTTGTCAGGATGACTCTGTTCTTAATACTTCACATTTTAAGATGGCGTGTGGATATACCGGTAGAATTTTAACGGCAGTATTGCGTGTCAGGACGATTCTGTTCGTTATATTTTACACCTCAAAGATGGCGCGTGGATGTGCCTCTTTCGTGTCTCCACCGTCATGCGATATACGTCATGACGCTGAAGACGCTTCATTCTTCTCAGGTATATCTATTCTAATATGGCACGCGGAGGGAGACTTGCTGCTGGCGACCATGCCGTAAGGGAAACTTAATTATCTGGGTAAGTGTTACTCTGCTGTTCGATGTGGAGCATGCTCTGATTCCCCTGGGGATTATGTTGATATTTCTCTTTGTTATTGTGGCATTGATCCCGGGTTGGCCGTTTATTTATACTGGGTTACTCAGTGTCTGTTTACACTCACCGTTTGTATAAGTGAATCTGTAGTCTTTAATGGCCTGACTTGATGCCTTTTTGATACTACTATAACATATATACCTTTCTTTCACATATGGTATGACACTCGGCTATGTTTAGAATGCATACTTATTGATATCGACAAGGATGGAATTACATGTCTTAGTCCATATTATGGACTTTTTTCACTCTACTCGCACTGTATTTACGGGCCACTGCCCATTCGCATTTCCTTACTGTCTCTACTGTACTTATGGGCCTCTGCACAACTTTATTGACACAAGCCACGAGGGGTTGTATACTGCCTAATATAGCACCCCTATATGATTGTTATTTACCGGGTGGGTATGATCTCCTGATCTATGCCACGGGCCAATGCCTCACTATCTTTATTGTATTTATGGGCAACTGCTCATGGTCATGATCACGCCACACAGGGGTGATTATCGCATATTACAAATACCACTACCAATAGGCAATAGTGGTAATAGTCTATTTTTCTAACTTACATGTGATTTTCAGACTGCCTCATTGCCTCTATTGTAATTATGGACTATTGCCCATGTTCATTACCATGCCGCACAGGGGTGAATACTGCTCTTTTCAGCATCCGCTATGAATTGGCAGTAGTTGTTATAGATAATCTATACAACTCACTTGTCATTAAAAATACGGACTACGTTCCCTCATTACAAAGCTAATATACTATGGCTAGCAGGCCGTGCTGTTGCTAGGGCTTGTTTGATTTTTTATGCCCAAGATGAAGGCGTGTGCACTACTTCCGATATTTCAGTATCTCCTATTTATCATATTGACAGCACTTAATTTGAATGTTCTTGAGGCTATCCACTTGAAATGTGCTCTTAATGCTCAGGCAATGTGGTTACACCACTCTGTTCCCACAAGTTGTAATGATGACTTATTTGGTATGGATTGGTATGGATTATCTTGTATTACTGGGCAGGCCGGCTGCGTGAGTCATTTCCATTGCATGGCATTAGGCTATCAGAATTTGACCACTTACAAAAAAACACACAAAAATGTTTACATCTGTTCTCACTTGGGTCTTGGGTGGGATTCCTTTCTGGTGGCCGTATGACATGAATCTGGACATGGATTACTTTCTTTTGACGCAATGTGCATACCTTTAACATCATGGTTTGACACATATGATGGTTTGACGTGTTTTGGAGGATTTTTCTGTGATACTTCTCTTTAGTATGACCATGGCTAAAAGAACTGTTATCCATATAGATCGCAAGCTGGGACTCGGCTTGATTTACCCTTACTCTGAGGTGATTACCCGGGCAACACTACCACGACTATTAAGGACCTTTGTGAATACTCTGCATGACATATTAAGGTGAGATTCGAGTGAGCTATGGATAAAGGGGATGTCTCTCTAATATCCCCTTTTTTATACTCAGGGACTCGAGTTAGTAATGGATAAGGGGGTAATTTAATAATTTCTTTTTTTGTATACATATGGACTATGCTTTCCTCGCAATGATAGCAGGTTAATTCGATATACAAACTGCTTTCCCACCTTAATATATACTAATGTATTGATAGAACATATGCGTAGGATACAGAGAATTTGTACATATGTATATCTGTGTGATTTCATTTAGATATGTCCTCTGGTCTATTGAGTGTTATTTAATGTATATAGCTGTATATCTATGTTATGCGGGCTGTCTAGCGACTGGACTACGTCTAGTGTGACTTTTTAATTTAAAATTAGTGTATGCGTAATTTTTATGTTTTAATGGAGTGATTTGTATATAATATATATGTTGTGTATTTGTATATATGTGTATATTAATTTTTGTTATGTCTTTATACATGTGTCCTTGTGTGACAATTTATACTGTGTCCCTATGTGATTGTTTCAGCCCTGATAAAGTTCCTTATGAAAAAGGAACGAAACGCATTGGCTGATGACCGATTTTAATTCAAGCTTAAATAAAGGATGATGAACTAAACTTGTTATCTCGGCTACGTTTCTGGTGCACCTTCCACCCAAGAATATCTGCCTGCTGCAGTGTTGCTGTTGAGTAGACGAGCCACAGCATCTTTGACTCTACACACTCACTCTATCCCAACCCCCTTCCCCCTGGGGTTTGCCACCGGAGCAGTGTCTCCTCCTGTAAACCGAGGGCAAGTCTCGGGAGGATTCGGGAACTAGCATCGCTGCCCCATTGGAATCATTTGGGATCCAGGTAGGTAGCTTATGACACACATCAGCCCTACACGCCTGCCCCAAGCCTCCTGCACAGCATTCTGGGACAATCCAATACTGTACAACCATTTTCCCTTCTGCAGATCTCCTGTTGTTACTCAGAAGTGTGGACATGGAAATGAGCTGTGCCTCCTCTGTGGTCACTCTAAACCTGTTGTGGGGCAGCTTCCCCTCCTACTGGGATTGGGGCCAGCCTGACTAGAAGGACAAATTATGGTGCAGTCCCAGGTGTTATCTACATATGCATGTGACAAAGCAGGCCCGTTTGAAGTTAATCCAGTTACTCGGCACATCCGCATGACCATTCAGTCAAGGGAAAGACAACTCCCCACACACCCAAGATCCTTTGTCTCTGTCCTGGGAGCAATTCACACCTCACAACAGGGGAGCTATTCAGCTGGCAGGGGATAGTCAAATACTTACAGAAAGACCTCCAAGGCTTTAAGCAGGAAACTGGTACCTTTGAAAAAGTATCTCTTGCTTAATAATTAGACAAAATTAGATTTTACCATTAGATTGGGTTTTGAATACCTATAGTAACAACTCCTTGAATTATTTCTCCAGCTGCTACCAATCCAAGTTTAGCATTTTTTAAATGTAACAATGTGGGGCAGTGTTTACCAATGGAAGCAGCCAGCTTGCTACAGTGAAAATATCTTTTCGGGATATTTCAATATAACATGTCCTACTTTTAAATATCATGCACCTTGCCTTTGTAGGCCATAAGGTCTACCTGAGGGTGACTATTTAATATATAAAAGGAAGGTTTAGGCCTGTCAAAAGAGGTTATTTTGACAGGTTGAATTTACAGTTCAAAACTGCCACAGGCTGCCACCTGTATGCAGCTGCCATGCTGTGTATAAATGTAGTCTCTCATGCACAGCCCGCACCCATGAGCACACTTGTGTACTCACAGGTAGACAGCCCTGTGCGCCCTACTCTAGCTGTGCTGCAGTGTTCTTATCTTAAAGGGCGGACACTGGCGGTAAGTGCGCTCAGTCCAATTACCATGATTTTACTGTGAGTGAGACTCAGGTAGTGAAACTCACTCACAGTAAAGGTACAAAAACTAGGTGATCAAAAGCAAAAGATCCTGGTGCAGTAAATGGGAAGAACACATTTGCAACACTATCTATCTATCTATCTATCTATCTATCTATCTATCTATCTATCTTTGCAAGCCTCTCTATTTGTCTTTGCCAGCCTGTCTACCTGTCTTTGTAAGTCTCTCTATCTATTTGTAAAAAGATTTACAAAAACAATACAAAAAAGCATGAGCAATTACATCATTTGTATAACTTAGTTAGTTATAGGGGGTTTCAGCCAAACTTCATCCATTAGTCTGTTTTTGTGTCAATTGTATTTTTCTTCTACCCACTCCAGCATGCATCATAGGGCAATGGGTCAGCCCACTTTGGCCATTGACTGGCTTCACTATGAGTTACAACATAGGGGCAGATTTACAAGCCCCCTGCGCCACCAGTACGTCACTTTTCGTGACGTACTGGTGGCGCAGGGGGCTCCTCGATATTTACAAGGAGAGGAAAAGCCACCATGCGTGACTTTTCCTCTCCTTGTAAATACCGTCCTTCACACGCAGCACTTTGCGTTGAAGGGGCGTTCCATGGGTGTTGCTGTGGGTGTTCCCACGCAACACCCATGGAACAAGACACATCTCCAGATTTACGAGAAATCGTAAATCTGGAGATGCGTCTGAAAGCTACGCCACCCTAGAGGTGGCGTAGCAAGGCGCACCGAGGATTTCTCCTCGTTTTCCTCTTTCAATGCGTGCTGCATTCTACAGCACACATTGAAAGAGGAAGAAGCCTGTACTGATTGTTTTTGTGCAGAAAGGTGCCCCTTCCTGCACAAAAACAATCTCCCCATGGCGCAGGCATCCTTGCACCATGGTGCAAGGGTGCCTGCGCCGGCGCTTGGCAGCTGTTTGTGCGCCAGCGCAGGGAGAGCACAGGAATGCGACATATTCTTGTAAATATGTCGCATTCCTGTGCTCTGAAAGTGCCGCAGCGTGGCGCAGCAAAAGGGCTTGCAGCGCCACGCTGCGGCACTTTCTTGTAGATCTGCCCCATACTGTTCTTTCACAAGAAGCACATCCAAATAAAGTACTTCCCTTCAGTGCCAGGAAAAACTATGGCAATGGGTGTTTTTTTAGAACAAATATAAATATTTTTGCCTTTAGCCAATTTTTTTAATATTGATGAGGGCCCAGCTGCTTCCCCGGCAATAAAGGTTTGCAAACATCATAAGAGAACAAAATAAAAATTGATAAAACCAGAAAGCTAGTGGCCAATGCCAGACCTATTGGTTTTACCAATGCTTGTTCTAAAAAAGCATCTCAATTGCACACAATGAACGTCTAGTTTGCAAGCCAATCATGACAGTTTTCTCATCATAGCAAAACTCAATTTGCCTTTGGCAAAAAGGTTTTGTTTAAAGAACATTACAAGTTCGATCACATTTTTAATTTGAAACATAGATATTTATAACCAAGTGCCAGCATTGGGATGTAGTGCAGTGAGTTGTTTAGCTGTTCCTTCTGTGTGATTTCTTGACTTCCATCCCTGCAAAGGTTTCTCTTTATCCATGTTCCCGATAGTTACTGGGCAAGCACCAAACTTAGGGGCATATTAATGAACACCAAAAGTGAGGCAAACTGGCGAAACTTTTTAATTTGCTATTACCTTGCCTAAAAGTAATGCAAACTAGTGCTTGCTGTCTTGTTTTTTCTTTTTTAAACTTCTTAGTCTGCAGTCTGATGGGGGTCTCGCTGCAGGTGTGCTGAGAACGTTCAGAGATGTTGAGCTTGTATACAAGATAAGTGGGATGCTGGTTGTGATGGCTTTGTAAATGGTGAAGCTTATTTTGAAGATCATGCAGACTGGCAAAAGGAGCCACTTGAGTTCCATCAGGACAGGGGTGATGTGATCGTCTTTCTTCAGAGCCTGAATGAGACTTGCTGCAGTATGTAGCATGCCCTAAGTGTCAGTGCGGAGTGTAGGAGTCCATGGAGTAAGGCATTACCAACGCCCAGATGCAAGTGTACAAGGGCTTGATTAGCACTTCTGAAGTCACTTTGTGGAAGAAATGGTTTGACTTTCTTTTACTTTTTATTTGTAGAAGAAAGAGCTGTACCAGGCCATCTTTGATTTCATGGCAATATGTTCCTTGATGATGAGTTTGGAGTTTGGGGTGAATTCAAGTACTTTGCATGCAGATGAAAGTGGGATTCAAAGTCACCAAGGTTTATATCATTATGAGGCATTCAGTGTCTGAAGCAGAGGAGACTTTCAAGTAGAGTTGTGTATTATCAGCATATTGGTGAAACCTGATGCTTTTATCTGTGAGTCGAGCACCCAGCAGCTCCATGTAAAGATTGAAGATGACAGGAGACAATATGTAATCCTGGAGATTCCAGAGGTGATAGGGATCTTTTGTGACCTAGAGGTGCCCAAGTGAACAAACTGGTGTTGGTTGGACAGCTGCGACCCCTGACTACTCCAAAATGATGCCCATGTGTTCTCTGTGCTGTAGCATGATCTGAAGCCAGACTGGTAGTCATGTAGGAAATGGTTAACACTGATGTGATCTTGGAGTTGAACATAGACTGCTTTTTCAATTATCTTCCTGATGAACAGTAGGTGGGTGATGGGCTAGTAGTTGGAGAGGTCATCAGGGTCTAGTGTAGGTTTCTTTAGCAGTGGGAGGATCTGGCCTGTCTTGAGTGCTTCTGGAAGGATGCCTTAAGTGAGGGAGGCATTCACAATGGTAAGTAAGGGCAATAAAGCATTCCAGTTCGAGCTTTGATGAAGGACGATGGTAATACATCATCGTCATAAGAAGTGGCCCTGTCTGAAGGTATAGGTATCAAGTACCATGGTTCTGTGTTTACCTAAAGGTCTGTTTATTCACAGGGTTTTCAAAGATCTCTTAAATGAGTGAAAAGTCAATAGTTTTCATATTGCAAAAAGTATAACCTTATTTTTCAGTCAGACTTCCATTTTGAATATTGCTTTCTTTAATGGTGTAATTGTATACTAAAAGCAACTAGGTCATAACCAAACCAACCATGATTTAGCACACACCCAAGCACCCTCATTAATGCCCAATGTTAGAGCATGTGGAATTGCATACTTTCTAGTTCTGTACATCAGTTTTGTTGGCTCAACAATTTATTTTATTAGATTATTACTGTTCCAGAATGTACCAGCTTCTTCTCACTCAAAAACGAGGTACTTTTAAATGTATAGAAAATAGTTCCTGTTTGGAGCACACAATATGGCCTAGTGAGTCCAGTGATTCCCACACTACCCAGAAAACATGCGGTGGTAGGCAGGTGACAAAATTCAAATCTCAGCAGGGGAAAATATCCTTCCAGGGGAAAAATTTAAAGTGTCATAGTGGTGACAGTAGTCTGGTATATTAGGGGTTGTTTTAATGTAAGTGGTCCAACATATACACTGGGTTCCATAATCCTTTAGGGAAACTGTATGCCTAGTTATTTGGACACTATTGCTAGTCTTTGCCCTTCAATGACATGACATTACTTGATGCTGTGTCATCTCAGAGGCATTTATCAAATACATGTGAATGAAGACAACACAATATGACAGGTACCATTCTAAATGAAAACCAGGGGTAAGACATACTAGCATTTTTAGGGAGACTCCAAATATTTTGCCCCCCATCTCCCCATTCCATTAAGTCACCACCAGCTAGACCAAATAACTATGTCAATGCTGGTTTGTATCATTTTGTCAGGACTTGAGTGAGAGCCTGAGCCTAACCCTATAATGGTACCCACTTACTTTTTATTTTCCATATTCGGACAGTCTGATCTCAAGGTGGCCGCCCCTGTTGTGCAAGTCACCAAGGAAGCTATCTTGAGACAGGCAAACACAACTTCAGCCACGTTCTACAGGTATTTTCCAAACAAATGCTGTGATCTATGCTTCTAATTGAGAAGCATTCTTAGATGTTTTGCATTGTCTAATACTAGCTGAGAATGGGGTCAGTCCCTGATCAGCAACAGAAGCTCCACAGAAGCTCCACCTTTTCTCTCACTTTTAATCCAATTTTGCCCCTCCACTCACATTGCTGACCTCCCTCCAACTCTCCTCCTCCTCTGCCAACTCTCTCTGCTTACTTACCTCTTCATTTTGACTATCCCCATGCCACCTTCTTTTTCCTGAATGGTGCCCCCATGGGCTGCAGTGTGAGCCTTTGTTTGCCTCACTATATCTGCCTTCACTGGTCTTCTACCTGCCCCTGCCTGCTAGCCTCATTCCTGATAGTGCACTCACACAATGTTTTGGAAGCACACACAGCGCTTGATTCACAAAGGTAAACTTGATTTGATTTGCTTTTAATTTGCAAAGCGCAACATATGCCCAAGGGCGTCTTGGCGCTGCCTGAAAACTAGAAAGGATCTACTAGTAATAGGAGTGTGAAAAGCCAGGTTTTGAGAAGCTTTCTGAAAGCCAGAAAATTGGAGGAATTTCTCAAAGAAACTGGCATTTGATTCCAGAGGCAAGATGTAGCAGGAGAAAAACTTCTCCCACCCCAAGAGACTTTGTGAATACGAGAAACCGACAACGTCATTGAGTTCGCCGAACGTAAAGACCTGCTAGGGGTATTCCATGAGAATGTTTTCCTAAGAGATTCGGGGCCTTGAAAATGCACTGCTTTATGACAATACAAAGAGCTTTAAAAGCTACTCTTTTTTTGACTGGTAACCAGTGGAGCTCCTCTTTAGCTTTAGTCACAGATTCAGACTTTTTAATATTTTTAAAAACCCTGACCGCAGCATTTTGTAGCCTCTGGAGCCTGCTTCGGATACACTGCAGAGCTCCAACCAAGAGTGCATTGCAATAATCTAATTTAGATAAAACCAGTAAAGAAACCACTGTTTTTTGTAACTCTAAAGGGAAGAAAGAAAGGATTTTCCTCAAAATTATAAGTGTATAAAAACAAGAGGATGTAAGGTAGCTGATGTGATCCCTGAAGGACAGCTTTGTATCAAAAATTATTCCAAGATTCTTGGATTTGGACACTGGGACGGTAAGTGGACCAAGAGCATCCGGCCACCAGAATTGATTCCAAAAGGAGGTATCCCGCCCATAGATAAGGACTTCAGTCTTTCCTGCATTTAATTCTAAGCAATGGTCTCCCATCCATTACAAGACGACACTCAACATTTATTGAAATACAATGCTTCCTCTTCTGAGATTTTGTCAATGGGAACGATAATTTGAGTATCGTCCACATAAGATATTGTGGGGAAGCAGAGCGATCTTATCAATCCCATGAGAGGGGCAACATAAATATTGAATAAGGTGGGGCTTATCGAAGAGCCCTGCAGGACTCCACACGGTAAGGAGAAAGATTTTGACCTAAAATCTCCTATACTAACAGTTTGCTCTCTTACATCCAGAAAGGTACATAGAAGCTTAAAGGCCATACCTTTGACGCCTATGTCAAGATGGCCCTGTTTTGGAATTGCATGACTTACTGTGTCGAAAGCTGCGGATAGATCCAAAAGGATCACCACAGCCCTGTCTCCATGATCAAGAATTTCCCTGACCTCATCGGCTACGGTAACTAAAGTCTTCTCCGTACTATGGGCTTTCCTGAAACCAAATTGTGATTTATCCAAGATGTCATGTTGGTCCAGCAACTGAGACAAACGTTAAGGTGTCTTTCTAGCACTTTGGCTAGAAACGGAAGTCTCTATATGGGGCGGAGGTTTTGTTCTTCAGCTGGGGCAAGGGATTGTTTCTGTAGGAGAGGCAGAAAGGAGGCCTTTTTCCATTCTGTGGGGAAGATCCCAGATTTTAGGATGATGTTAAGCATTGAGGAGAGTGGGAGTGCAATCAAATCAACTATTTTGTGCAACAGCTTAGAGGGGCATGGGTCTGAGGGGGCACCTGATTTGGTTTGTTTGAGGAGCTCAATCATGCAGTCAGGAGAGATGGGAGGAAACTCATCAAAAACATGATGTCCTTGGTTAGATTGAGTGGTAACTTCTGATAGGTGGTTTGTACCATTGTTAAGAATAAGGTCATTATAAACCGCCTCTACTTTATTTTTGAAAAAACTTGCTAATTTGTCACAAAACCGCTGTGAGGGGGTTTGTTTAGGCGGGACAGACAGGGCTGATAAACTATATACTGTCTGGAACAGCTCTCGGGACGAATTCGCTGCAGATCTATCTGATTTTATCGGAGAATAAACTCGTTTTCTTAGCGACAATCAGGTTCTTATATTCCTGAATCTGTTTGTATCTCAGTTTTTCCTCCGGGCGTAATTATTTCTCCATTTCCTTACCTTCTGATGAAAGATTTTCTTTTTTTGTCTTAATTTGTCTTAACTTACACTTTTGTGTACGTTTATGATTGTTTGCTTTTCACAAAGGGATTTACGAGTAGTATAATTATGAGTGCGGAGTCTCCACACATAAAAAGATAGGACAATCCTATCATTTTATGTGCTGAGACTCCGCACTCGTAAAGATACTACTTGTAAATCCATTTGTGAATATCAAACAATCGTTACCTTACAAAAACATGTAAGTTTAGCTTTCTGAATCAAGCCCACAGTTTTGCTCAATCAAGTTGCAAAGAAAAGCAATTCTGATTTTCCCTTTAAAAAAACTACATTCAATTATGTTTTATGTAGTGTTTTTTTAATTTTGCTGTTAATACACAGTGCAGTTTTGCCCAAAAAAGGTCAAGTGAATTTGTAAAGGTCAGTAGGTATATTGATATCATGCACAGAGGCATTGATCCATCTGTGCCATATACCTACATGTTCACAGTCCTTTTCAAACTCACCCTTATGTTCTTAGTGACTACGAAAAGTAAGGTTCACTGACAGAATATCGGCACCTAAAATATCCTCTTTCCACAATTTCGAGTTATAAATATCGATGTCAAAAATATCGACATCCTATATTTCTAATGGTAAGTCCCAAATATATTTTTTTAAATATCGATGTCAAAAATATAGTTGTACATAATATCGATTTTTATATCTATATATAAAATAAATAATAAATATTAAATATATTAAATAATAAAATTAATTAAAAAATAAATAAATTAGATTTAATATACATTTTGCCAAATAAAACAAATAAACTTAATTACAAAAAGTTAAACACACATATATAAAAATTAATATATATATATTTGCTTTAAAACAGTTAAACTACAAATTTTAATTTATTTTATAATTTTAAAATTATATACAAGTTTACAAATAAATAGATAGATACATACATAAATCAATAATATAGAATTTAAGTAAAAAACATTGTATTATACATTAAAACATTAAACTATTTAAAAATCTTTAAACTTACATGTTCCACTCCAATCATTGCAACAGTAGTGAAAGTGTTGGATAGCGGAGGGGTAAAAATTACTATTCCCACTCCAATGAGTGCAACATTAGGGAAAGTGTTGGATAGCGGAGGGGTAAAAATTACTATTCCCACTCCAGTGAGTGCAACAGTATGGAAAGTGTTGGATAGCGGAGGGTTAAAATGTACTATTCCCACTCCAGTCAGTGCAACAGTAGGGAAAGTGTTGGATAGCGGAGGGGTAAAAATTACTATTCACACTCCAGCGAGTGTAACAGTAGGGAAAGTGTTGGATAGCGGAGGGCTAAAAATTACTATTCCCACTCCAGTGAGTGCAACAGTAGGGAAAGTGTTGGATAGCGAAGGGGTAAAAATTACTATTCCCACTCCAGTAAGTGCAACTATATGGAAAGTGTTGGATAGTGGAGGGGTAAAAATTACTATTCCCACTCCAGTGAGTGCAACAGTAGGCTAAGGGGGTGATTAGGATGTAGGGCGGATCGCCACCGCCCGCATGGCGGTGGCGATCCGCCCGCCATTTCCCACCGCCCGCCTCACATTTCCCCACCGCCATATTAGTATGGCGGTGGGGACCCAGGCGGATGGAAAGACCATATTAGGATGATGGCGGTCACATGCCTTTCCATGGCGGAGACTCCGCCATGGAAAGGCATGCGGAGAATGCCTTTGGGGGCCCGCTGCGGGCCCCCTGGGGGGTAGGGGGGTGGGGGACTGCACTCGGGGGGGGGTACCCATGGTACCCCCCAACATGCCACCTTGTGCATGCCAATGCACACAGTGCATTCCCAGCATTGTGGCGGGCGGTGCTGTGTGCACTGCCCGCCACAATGCTGGGAATGGAGGATGCTACCGCCACGGTGGCGGTGGCATCCTAATCGCTGGTGCGGGACTGCCGCACCACTGGCGGCCGGTCCCAGCAATGCTAGGGTGGCGGGCGGACGAAAGTCCGCCCGCCATCCTAATAGGCCCCTAAGTGTTGCATAGCGGAGGGGTAAAAATTACTAGTCCCGCTCCAGTGAGTGCAACAATAGGAAAAGTGTTGGATAGCAAAGGGGTAAAAATTACTATTCCCGCTCCAGTGAGTGCAAAAGTAGGGAAAGTGCTGGATAACGGAGGGGTAAAATTTACTATTCCCACTCCAGTGAGTGCAACAGTAGGGAAAATGTTGGATAGTGGAGGGATAAAATTTACTATTCCCACTCCAGTAAGTGCAACAGTTGGGAAAGTGTTGGATTGCGGAGGGGTCAAATTAATATTCCCACTCCAGTCAGTTCAAAATTAAAAACAAACAAAATATTAACAACAAAAAACTATTTAAAAAACAAAATAAACAAATATATAAATTTGTTCAAAATTAAAATGCAAATATATTTAATATTAAAAATTAAAAAAATAAAACATATTATATTGTACAATACATATGAAATATACCTACAAAAATTATATTAAATAAAATTAAAAAATATTCTCAAACAAATAGATATTTTTAATTAGAAATTATTTAGAAAGAAAAACATTAATTATTACATGAATGTAGTTTTTTTATTTCCTACCCTGTAACACCACACAATTCACAACCCACATCTGAATAAAAAAATGTACTTCCATAATTAACATAATTAATTATTAATTAAAGAAATATTATTAATTAAAAAACAAATTAAGGCACATAAAAATTAATTCACTTCCCACATTTTACCCCTATAAACCCAACAACTCAAAGCTAAAATTAAACTGTAGAAAAATGTATTACACAATTAAAAAAAAAATTCAATTAAAAAACAAATAGTATTTAACAACTGATAAATTAAATAAACTTAATTTACTCCCCACCCTTTACCCATATAAAATCAAAACCCCACACAAAAAATAAACAATTACCCTAATTAATTAGCAATTAATTAATTAATATTAATGATCAACTAATTATTAATTAATAAAACATAAATTACTTCCCACCCTTTACCACTATAAACCCCACAACCCACACCTAAAATTAATTATACAATTTTAATATTTAATTTTTAATTAATTATTATTAATTACCAACTAATTATTAATTGATTGAACATAAATTACGTCCCACCCTTTACCCCTATAAACCGTACAACTCACATCTAAAATTGATTACACAATTCCCATAATTATTTTTCAATTAATTAATTAATATCAATTAACAACTAATTATTAATTAATTAAAAATAATTTACTTCCCACCCTTTACCACTATAAACCCCACAACCTGCACATAAAAAAATGACACAATTTACATAATTAATTACCAATGAATTAATTAATATTAATTAACAACCAATTAATAATTAATTAATAAAAAATTACTTCTCACAATTAACACTATAAAATCTCAATTAAATAAATCTTAATAAATAAAAAATAATTATTAATTTATTATAGTTAAATTACTTCCCGCCCTATTCCCCTATAAACCCACAACCTGCTACGGAACTAAAAAACACATAATTTCATTAAAATAAAATTTAACACATATACTAAAAAACATAAACAATAGTTATACAAAAAAATACATCACATATATTTAAAATATATACGAAAAGAAATAACACTAATTAAAAATCGATATTCTAAACAAATATATTTTTGCAAACAATATTAATGACTTCTATATTTAAAAAAACTATGGGGCACATTACGATACCCGGCGTAAATAATTCCGCCAGGCATGGAAGCGGCAAAAATCCGCCCGCACACACCGCCTGAACACCGACCACGCCATTACGATTACACAAACCGAATACCGCCATCGGCGGAAAAAGCACACAAAATACCGCCCGCCAACGTCCGAGTCGGAGACAAACCGCCCGCCACGGACGGAAACACGCACGACAACACAAAACCGCCCGCCCTCACGGCCGACACACCGCACGTGAAATTACGATCGCACCGACATGAGCGCGGAAAAACCACAAATATACCGCCCGCCAGCGCAAACAACGCCGATGAGAATCGACACGGCAGAAGCCATGGCGCCCACGTACCTGCACAGAAACCATCCGCACACAAAACCAATAGCACACAACATGGCCAACAAGTCCACACAGCAAGGCACGCACAAATACACAAGCACAGTACATATCCCGAAAACACCCCCCGGACAAACAAAAAATACAAAGGCCAGAACCCCAGACACAACACACCTGAAAACAACAGACCATGAGGACACACCCACATAGGTGAGTACAAAAGCAGCACTCCCACAGACCACAACCCCTTGCTACATTGCAAACCAGAGAGGAGAGGAGAGGACACAGTGACACAGCAAGGACAGCAGCACACCACAGAAACGCACACATCACAACCACCACCACCACCACCACCAAACACCACCACCACCACCACCACCACCACCAAACACCGGCACCACAAACCCCCTGCACATTACACAACACACACCGCACCAGCACCACAAACACCATGGCACCACAAAGGATGCCCAAGTTCACGCCCATGGAGCTGACGGTCATGGTCGACGAGATCATCAAGGTGTACCCACAAATCTATGGGAACATGGTCCAGCACACACCACTAGCCACCAGAAACAGAATGTGGAACCGGATCGTAGACCAGGTCAATGCAGTCGGGACCCTGCCCAGGAACAGAGTCGAGATTAACAAACGTTGGAATGACGTCAAGAGCCTGGTCAAGAAGAAGGAGGGCAAAAACAGAGAGCTGGCTGCCGTCACTGGCGGAGGGAATCCCGCGTTCTTTAAGACCTTCAAAGCGTGGGAGGAGAAGGTGCGAGTCGTAATCCATCCGGAGATCCTCGCCGGATTAGCAGGGGAGTGGAGGCTGGTAAGTACAAACTAATGTATACCAGCACACCCCTATGTACTCACATGCACTACCACCATGCCACAGCTCCCAGGGACAAACACCCCCATGTCCAGCACACAATACACAACACATCACACACACATGCAACAGACACCACCACACACAGCCCAAACCGAACAACTGCAAGATGCGTGGGGACATGTGTACACTAAGCCAGCCACGTAACCACCAACAGGTCCCCAAATATGCCAGAAGCGCCACAACGAGCACCCACCACACCCATGTGTCCGCCACAGCTGCACCAACCGACAAGTAACAGGTAAGTGGCAGGAACACAAAGTGCAGTGGGTGGGACGGTGGACAGTCCAAGTACAACACACACCAGGCCCCAGTCCCACAGCACAGCAAGCAAGGAGGAGCATACCCCACACCCACGTGTCAGCCACCGCAGTGCACAACGACAGCTGAAAGGCAGACATCACGGTCCACAGCAATCGGTGTCAGTGGGTATCCAGCCACCCCCACGACCCACAACACCCTCCCACCCCCACAGACCTGCAACATGGAGCACCCCCCGCTTAGAGCCATGTTGCATCCAGTACAGTGCACGCACGAACAACTTGCAGGTGGGAAACTGGACAGGGCCGGATTACTGGAGGCATGAGGACCGTAACACGACCAACACATGGGACATGTCACGTAGCAGACGAACACGCAGCACCGCCCACCGTCACGAACAAGTGAACAATGTGCACACGGACATGAACAACAGACTCACACCCCACATGACCCATCACAGACATAGCAACACCCAAGGAGCCACGTCTGCATGCACAAGCCACACTGAATATAGTACCACACGGCAGCCACTGTGCAACTCATCACACACAACCGAAACACCATTGAAGTCCTGTCCATGTAGCCCCAACTGCCTGTCAACCACACACCCCACAACTACGCCTATGTAAGACAAACAACACTAGACGCAACAGAGCGGAACAACATAAATGCACACGAACACCACTGAACCCATCAAACACACAGACACACCATGCACAAACAACATACCATCCATCCCATCCGTCAGCCCCAGTCTCATGAAAGGCATGTCATCCGCACAGCTGCCACACATACAGCAGTCACGCTAAGATACATGCCCATTACCAACCATGTGCCAGAAGTCAATGAAGTGCACGACACACTGTGAGCAACAACACACAACATGGGCCACACCCCCCGAGCACTGCAGTGATGCACATGGCACAGGGCAGCACGCACACCAAGGAGATGGGACAACTGCAATACGTTGGCTGGCACACAACCATCACTCACTCATAACGATGCGTCCAATGCCATGTCCAGTAATCACAACAGACAGCAAATATGCAGGCCATGTCAAGCATGCACACACCTCAAACCATGCACTGTCATGCTGCCACAACACATGTCACGTTCGGCACCCATGGCTCACAGCATGTACCCCAAAAGCATATTCCCTCCCAAATGCGAATCCGGGGCATGGCCCCCATGTTGCCATATGCGTTCCTAAGCGTTCCATTTGAACCCCAAAAGCATATTCCCTCCCAAATGCGAATCTGGGGCATGGCCCCCATGTTGCCATATGCGTTCCTAAGCGTTCCATTTGAACCCCAAAAGCATATTCCCTCCCAAATGCGAATCCGGGGCATGGCCCCCATGTTGCCATATGCGTTCCTAAGCGTTCCATTTGAACCCCAAAAGCATATTCCCTCCCAAATGCGAATCTGGGGCATGGCCCCCATGTTGCCATATGCGTTCCTAAGCGTTCCATTTGAACCCCAAAAGCATATTCCCTCCCAAATGCGAATCTGGGGCATGGCCCCCATGTTGCCATATGCGTTCCTAAGCGTTCCATTTGAACCCCAAAAGCATATTCCCTCCCAAATGCGAATCCGGGGCATGGCCCCCATGTTGCCATATGCGTTCCTAAGCGTTCCATTTGAACCCCAAAAGCATATTCCCTCCCAAATGCGAATCTGGGGCATGGCCCCCATGTTGCCATATGCGTTCCTAAGCGTTCCATTTGAACCCCAAAAGCATATTCCCTCCCAAATGCGAATCTGGGGCATGGCCCCCATGTTGCCATATGCGTTCCTAAGCGTTCCATTTGAACCCCAAAAGCATATTCCCTCCCAAATGCGAATCTGGGGCATGGCCCCCATGTTGCCATATGCGTTCCTAAGCGTTCCATTTGAACCCCAAAAGCAAAGTACAAACCAGACCCAGGATGGGCCAGGAGCCCGCATACACCAGAGTCACAATAAGTAGGGGCACAGCAACACACCCATCGGCATGGCCAATCCGTCCCATGCCACATGTGCACAGCACACAGTCCCATTGCCAAGCACACACAACTACAGATGCTACAGCAACACACACGCCTCCGGGAAACCCATGTACGAGATTGCACGAACTGTCAATGTCAGACGACAAATACATACTTCGCCAGGTGCAACACAATAACTAATCTCATTCTCTCCACAGGTGACGAACTGCTGGATGCTGGGGATGGAGCCAGCAGCCAGCACAGCCAGCCTACAAGCCCCCAACGAGGACACACGGATCTGGAGGATCTGTCCTCCTCTTCGGACACGGACAACCAAGCAGGCCCATCTGGTGTGGCAGGGCCCAGCCGCTCCCCAGGACCCCTCCTACCCACCAACCCATCATCCAGGGCTGCTGAACATTCACAGCCCCCTGCTGCCACTGTCGTTGCGGCCACACCCACGGTCATTGTGGCCTACCTGCCGCAACCGCCACCATCGCCGCACCGACCACCACCGCCGCCACCACCGCCACGTCTCCGCTGGCACCAGCCCCAGCGCAGGTGGTGGCCCGGACGACTGGATCCACCCTGGGAGCCACAGCGAGGACCGTGGTGAGCAATGTGGCTAGTGGGCAGGCCGGTGGCAGCAGGACTGGTAGGAGGAGCAGGGTCAGGGAAACGCCAGCCTCCCCTGGGAGCCATGCCCTGCCTCACATGGCCAGAGTCCTTGGGGCCTATGAAGAGGCCCAAGGACAATGGGTCCGGTCTGCCTCAGACACGCGTGAGGTGCTGGGGGTGTTGAGGTCCATGGACGCCCGTATGGGCCAAATCGTGGACCTCATGGGACAGCTGGTGGTGGCGGTGAGGTCACAGCCAGGGACAGCAGCTCCCCCTCCGCCACCACCTGCCGGGGCGCAGGGTGGAGCAGCAGTGTCCAGTTCCCCTGCGTCCACAGCCAGTGATCACACCTCAACCACCAGCATGTCGCAAGCAGGCACCCCCTCGCAAACGTGGAAGGGGCCGTCCGAAGAGGAAACAGATCTCCCGGGAGGACTTTGCACGCTCCAGTCGCAAGTGAGGCAGCCAGCCAGCCTTCCGCCAGCCTTCCTTGACCAGCCACTGCATTGACTTGGACTACGATCCCACTCCACACAGCCATCTGGATGGCATGTGTGTGTTGGACTATGGACATAGAACCAGTGGGTACACCCTGATCATCACGCAGCCATGACCGACAGCTCATTGTCACTGCACGCACCACTTTTGTCATCATCTTACACACAATCACATGTCACAGTTTGTAATAAATGCACCTTTTTCACTAACTGCTGTTTGTGCCCTGTGTCTTATTTGTACGGAATACAACGGCCACCTTGGGCGGAAAGGCACCTGATGCGTGGCATGGCATTTGAATCCGGAGGGCCTGTAGGGACCTAGGGGTGGGAGACAGAACAGGAGCACATTCAATGAGTGTGTCACACACCCATCACACAGTACATGTCAACAACTACAAGCAATGTACACACATCGCACAGAGCAATAGGGCACAATGCCACAGCCACCAACAGTGGCATACTACCCTGGCCATGGAGCGTTGACACACAGCACGCAGTGAACAAACGGCCACCCTGACACAGCACACACACACCTGCACAGATACAGCCACATCAGCCGTCGTACATGGACACTCACCGTCAAGTGAAGTAGCGGGCGATGAGCTGCTGCCGCACATTACCAGCTTCCTCCTCTCCGCTGTCCTCCTCACTCGAGCTGTCCTGGTCTGCGGGCTGGGGCCCTGGTTGATCTCCGTCATCCACGATGAGGGGGATCTGCTTCCGAATGGCCAGATTGTGCAGCATGCAGCATGCCACCACTATCTGGCACACCTTCTGTGGGGAGTACGCCAGCGCACCCCCGGTGCGGTCCAGGCACCTGAACCTGGACTTGAGGAGGCCAAAGGTACGCTCGACCACACGTCTGGTCCTCCCATGTGCCTCATTGTAGCGATCGTCTGCTGGGGTGCGAGGATTCCTCAATGGACTGAGCAGCCATGCCCCATTCGGATACGCAGAGTCACCTGGGTGTGAGGGACACAGAGAACCGTTGCTAATCCAACTGGACAGGGGACAGCATCGCACAGCCAGCACGCTACACCACTCCACATACTCACCGACAATACAGGCACGATCCTGTTGCATATTGGACATCAGTCGTGGCAAGATGCTGTTGCGCATTATGTGTGCGTCATGGGCCGAGCCTGGGAACTTTGCACACACGTGGGTGATCACCATGTCCGCAAGGCACACCACTTGCACATTCAGGGAGTGCGTGTGCTTCCTGTTGCGGTACAGGTGCTCAGTGGCCTGTGGTGGAACAAGGCCGACATGTGTGCAGTCAATGGCTCCAACGACGTGTGGGATTCTGCCAAGGGCATAGAATGCACCCTTCACTGCCGCCAATTCACGAGCCCTGGGGAAGCGGATGTACCTGTTCCGGTACAGCATCATGGCTGCCAGTACATCCCTCAGCACCTTGCTGAACATGGGCTGGGACATCCCTCCTCCACTGCCCACTGTGTGCTGGAATGACCCAGTGGCGAAGAAATGCATGGCGGCCATCACCTTAGCCGTGGGGGTGACAGCAGTCGGATACACCCTGCGGGGACGGAGATGGGGTTCTAACATGGCACACAGTCGATGCAGGGTTGGCCTGTCCAGCCGAAACTTCCTAATAACCTCTGTATCGTCCATGTCCGCCAGCAATTGGTATGGGCGGTCAATGTTCGGTCTCCGCCTAGGGACAATGGCAGAGGACACATGTCAAAGCAACACGACACATGGCAATTTCGCATACACATCACTGACATGACTGAGTAAGCACAGGAGCCACAGCCCAGCTGTCAAGCTGGGACGGCACGGCCACAATACACTTACACAGGTCTCCCAACAATGGCAATGGCTAGTGATACAAACCACTGCCATGTGCATGCACATGGGGATCTAGGCCCCAATGACTTGCGGGGCGTGCTGATGGGGACTGACTGCATATCCGTCAAGCGGCAACGCCACGGCAACATGAATGTCTGCTGAGCATGGAACTGCTTCCGCGGCTGGATGAGTATGGCACACGACGACGACGATGTGGGCACAGGCTGAGCGGCCAAAACAAGTGGGACCTGTGGCACGAGGGGATATGAGACAGTAGTAGGTGTCAGCACTGCACCCTATGTACAGCACTGTACGGATCACACCTCCCGAAACATTGACAGGTGTCCACATTGACAGCCCCATGCCAAGACGGCTGTGTGCTTGCAGTCACACGTCACAGGTGAGAGGTTACATTGCACGTGCCAGGTGGCAGTCGTACATAGTGGGAGCTGGCATGTGTGTGCATGTGTCTCCTGTTCAGGATCCACCAGATGGGCGCTGACTCTGTACTGACCATTGGACACAGCATGTTCCGTGGAAGGCTTGTGTGTGTGGGATGGTGGCACTGGATGTGCCGCCGTTGGGTGGGGGGCCATGCACAGGGCGGGTACGTCGATGATTGCGCATTGTTGGTCACGGTGGGTGCACCCACTAAGATGTGTTGCCCTGTGTTCAATTCCTATGTCCGCATGATGATGGACTGTAGATGTGGGCAGACTACACATTGGTCGATGTGCTGTCTATATGCATGTGCCTTCACACCAGGCACAGCTGCCCCTGCACATGTGACCCCTGCTGGACTCGCTGCTGGGTCTGTGGAGCTGATGCACCTTCTGCGCGTGGGGCGGGCAGCTCTCCTCACTTCCCTCATTGCGCATGTCATGACTTTGCCGCAGGTGACATGGATCATGGAGGGCCCACATGTACGCGTGGGTAGGCTACACATGATTGTACACTGGTCGCCACCCCCAGTCAGTGTTTCGAATGGGAAGGTTGTCGTGCTGGTGGTATGTTCGATGTGGCGGATGGGCGGGCCTAGGTGCGGGCTTACATTCCGGACATGGGGGTAGTTGTATTGGCGACTAGTTGCAGTACACACGGGACACGTCTCTTCCTTTCCACATCTGGGTCATCCCTTGTACTAACTGACAGTGATACAGTCATCTTCGCCCCAGCCCTCATGTCCTCCCCTCGCTCCCCCAATATGCATGCTCACCTGCGAGGCTAGCGCTTGCACAGGCAGCCCCAAGCTCGCACCAGAGAGGGCAAGGAGTGTATGTGTGGGTCCAGTTGCACGAGTGGGCTGTCTCAGGGTATGATGTGTTGCGGGACGCCGTCCACCTGCGTGGTGCCCCAAATGGTGACCCGGCCTGCATGGACTATGCATCACAGTCTTCGCCTTCCGGATCCGCCACCTGCGACACCCAGTGGCTGTGGCTGCCCTTGCGGCCAGGCCGCGTCCGTCTGTGGCTGATGGCCCACACATTCACTCTTTGGCCTCTCTGGGGAGGGCTCGGGGGTGGTGGCGCACGCGCTTGCACTTAGTCGCAATGGCATGTGGCGTGGTTGGTATGATGGGCAATGGATGGGATGGTGCGAGCCACCTCCCGTGACGTCAGTGCTGCTCGTGCTGTGGTGCGTCCCCCTACACTTCCATCTGACTTGTGCCATGCTAGACATTGAGGTTCTATTGCCTGCGTGATATGACCAGGAGGAGCGCGAGGAGACCTCTCACACACCATGCTCCACTGCCATCCCGTGCCCTGTATCGCCTGTGCGGATTGACTATGTTGGGGTTACACCTGGTCGACTGGGGCTGTGTGTGCCTTGTCAGGGGCATGGCGGGCGCACAACAGGATCCAGCTTGTCCACAGAGGGTGGGCTGAGGTGCGCCTGGTACCGCTTTGTACGTGTGCCCGGCTGCTGTGCACACACGTGTTCACTCCCCCCGACAGGTGTCCTCTCACAATGCCCAGGGAAGCGGTGGTGTACTGTTCATGACCCCTCCCAACACGGCGTGCTCCAACTTGGCATGTGCGCATCTACCCGTCGCACCCACCCACCTGAGCACTGCGTCCATACGACTTCACACGACACATGTGTGTCTTCCACAGTAGTGCTACTCATTTGCGTTGACATCCAATACCAGTGGACTACATGGTCATGTCACGACTGCCGTGTACTTCACATACTCTCATCCTCTCTCATTCGTACTTGTGAAATGAGTCAGCGGAGACAGTTTTGGTTTCAAACATTATATTGAGTCTTCTGTCCTCTGTGATGCAGTATAGTGGACACTACTGGCAGCGGGATACATGTTGAGGATATACTGAGCATGATTGCAAATGGGATAGGGTGTGGGGTTACATGTGATTGGCTGTTGCATGTGGGATGTGGGCTTCAGAGTGACATCTGCTTGGCCAAGGCTGTGCTAATGTACATTTACGTATAGCTGCGGAGCTGCGGACTTTGACACAGACGGTATACATGTAGCCTACCAGACCGCTTGGCATCATGGGCACAGTCCATCTCAGTTCCATGTGACAGGTTTGCTGCGGTTGTTCCTCATGCACGCGTGCATGTGAGATGACATCAGGGCATGTGCTTGCGTGCATGCAGCGGCGTGCCACTTGTTGTTGCACTGTGGTGGTTACTGGACATGTCACAGTCACTGGTGTCGTGTTGTTGTTGTATGCACTTGTCGTCCATGCAAAGGTCCTGGTATGGGATTCCCGGGGCGGGGGTGGGAGGGGTGCAGCACCCACAGACTCCAGGCGACCTATTCATGTCCACTGAGCGGTGTGTGTGTCCATGGGCGCTGGATCCATGTTGTGTCCTGGTTGTTCGTGCAGTTCCGTCCATGTGGGTGCGATACACAGAGCCCATGCCACTGCCTCCCACGATGCATGCGGTGTTCCTGGATGTGATGGGGAACAGTGTGCATGTCCCGGTCATATCCGATGTCATGGCGATGTCGTTGATGGTGTGGTTACAGTTGCCGGTCGTTTGGTATGGCTGTTGTGGTGGTGACTGGCCAGTCCGTGCGGAAGCTAAGCATGGGTGCGGGGTTGGACATCATAGGTCACTCGGGGAACCTGCGTTGTGGTCCGACGTATTTACAGGTTGTCAGGTATGCGATGCCGTCCAGCAGGGCTTCCATGTCATTGGTGGTGTACATGTTTGCCAGCCAATGAAGCGGATGGTGGCTGTCAAGGTGTTGTTCGTAGGTTGTCCCTTGGAGGACCATGATGGGGCATGTTGGGTGACATTCGATGTAGCTGTTATCGATGATCCGTCGTGTGGAGGCACAGTGGTCCCATTTCAGTGCGGGTGCGATGTTGGCCACATACGCCATGCCCCCATAGGCAGAGCAGGCCCTGTCGTGTGCGTCCAGAGGGAGGAGTAGTGGTAGCAGGTCCGCCTTCAGACATGCCGGGTTGGAGAGGCATATCTCGACGGGATGCTGGTAGGGACACCTCCGACAGTAGAATACGGGCATGACGCAGCTGAACAATGTGATGCGGTAAGTCAGTCGGTAACTTACGTTCAGCAGGGACAGGAGATCGCATCCCAATGTATGGCACAGGTTGGTTTTGTACAGCTTGAGCTGTTCGGCGTAGTTGGGTAGGTGTGTTGCGGTTGCCATTTCGCAGCGGTTCGTTGAGGTGGCGTGCTCCGGCTGTGTGTGCAGTCTGCAATGTGCACGCTCCGGGGTTGCTGTGAGCTCTGTGTAGTCGTAGGGAGACAGGACTTGTGTTCTGTTGGCTTGTTTGGAGGACACGGGCCCTCTTCCCACATGCTTCTCAGACAGTTCAAGGTCAGTGCTGTGTGACTCCTTCCAATTAACTTGCATGTGGCCGACATGGGGGAGTGTTTTCTTCTTTCTTCCCCGTCCGTTGTGTGCTTCTGTGATATGCGCTATCTGCCGTGTGGTCGGTCTCCTCGGCATGCCTGTGTTGGTCTATTCTTGGACAATGGCTGTATTCACCGGCTTCTGTGGTAGGGCTGTGGTTTCGGAGTTGGAATGGAAGGTCATTCAGTGCTGTCTGCTCTCCCTTGTGTGGGCGGCAGGCTGCCTTTCCGCTCTGCGTTGTGCCTTGTGTGTGGATGTTATTCTTGGGCCACCTGTTGTCGGTCCCCGGGCTCTTTGGTGTTCCGTTTTATATGTCTTGTTCATATGTGCAGGGTGGTATGGGTGTTTCTGTGTGGTACTGGCGTTCCTCTTCCCGAAGGGGCCCTGCTTCTCCTAGTTGGTGTTGCCGCCGCTGTGTGCTACGCCATGTTTGTTACACTGGGGTGTGTCCTGCTGTTGCGTGTCTTCACTGACATGTGTGCGTCGGTTGTGTGGCGTTGGGTGTTGTCCGTGAATTGGGCGTTGGGGACATGTCTGTGGCCGGCCTGTCACGTGTCATGTGCGTTCAGGGTGGGGCTGATGTGTGTGCTGCTTGGTTGTGTCCCTGTGTCTGTGTGCGACGCATGCATGGCGCTGCGGTTGGCCTCTGCGTTGTGCGCATGTGTGGCGGCGTCATCGGCGCTTTGGGGCCGTGACGGGGTGGTTGGTTCCTAGTCCCAGGTGGTGTGTACACATGTGTTCTGCAATGTTACGATTTGGCCTGTGTGTCATATGTGGATGCGATGGTGGATGTGTTGTGTACACGCGCTGGTGGGGGGTTGTCCGCTTTTCCGCCCTTGCACTGTGTGCGCTGTTTGCGTGCACTTGTTGTGTGTGTGCCTACCTGCGTCTCCGCGGTACGTTGCGTCCTTGGTGGTGCATCAGCAGGAGCATGGGGACGGCCTGCAGTGCTGGATTCATGCTCGGGGAGCCGCTTTTCGTTGTCCGTGCTCGGCGTCCGTGTTACCGCTTCGGTTTGTCGTACGGTATCTCTTGGCCGTGGGAGCCGTTTGTTTGCGGCATCGTAATTTATGCGCCGGGCGGGACGTGTTTCGTCGGACGGTGTGTGTCAGTTGGGCTGCGCCGCTACGTGTACGGGCGCACTTTGATGGCGGACGGTGTTGCTGGCTTGCCGGCGGTGTTTAGCCTGCTTTTCGCATTGTAATTGGGCGGGCGTGTGGACTGCTGCGTGCCGGCGGTAACTGGTGCTTTTTGCATCCGCCAGCACGGCGGTTGTGCTTCCGCCCGCCATCGTAATGGGCCCCTATATTTCTTACCTTAAACTCGACATTCTTGACCACGATATTCTTGCTGTCGATATTTCTGTGTCACGATATTTCCAACTCGATATTTGTGTAGGTCGACATTTCTAACTCGATATTTTGTCTGAATTCCGAAAAGTAATGTGCACTGACTATGTACGTCAAGCTAAATCTGTTGAAATTGGGTGTAAATTGGCAAAGCCAATAAGATACTTTTAATGGGCTTTTGCATGCAAGCATCCTTTGTGTATGCCTGTTTTTGCAGACTTCCACCTAGCAATGCAACATTCCCAGACACACTTTTAGACGGACTTTCAAACCTTATAACACTAGTAAGTAAAAAATGTAAGTAAGTAAAAAATGTATTGTTTTTGATTAATTAAAACCATTACAAAAATGCATTCTGATAAAAATCTTATGTGTTAAGAAATATTAGTTCATTTCTAAAAACTGAAGAGTTTCCGATATTCACGCTGTAATCAGGGCAGTCCAGGATCAATACACATGTTGTAATTGTGAAGGCTGAAGTCTTTTATAGTTACTACGCTAGCTCAGGGTACCACAGACCCTTGCTTTGATGCTGCTAATTGCAGGAACTTTACTAACTTCCCATTTAATTGCGGGTCCTTTGGATCAAAGCAAGCTAGTACAGCCTGTCTCCGGGTTCGTATCCCTCGTTCATTGAAATGGGTTTTTAGTAGGCCTACCCTTTCCTCTTTTAACTTAATACAGGAACATATTAAGTGTTCTATGTCCTCAGTTCCATCCCCGCATAGCCTGCATGATTTCTCGTAATTCTCTCTCAGCCAAGGTGGAAGATGCGGTATAGCTGGTATGATTCCTAGCCTATATTTAAAAAAAGATTCTTTGACCTTGCGTGAGTACCCCAATTTAAAATATACCTGCGGCCCGAATGTTTTGTAATTGTTCAGTGTCATCCATGCATGGCTCCTACCTGCAAAGGCTGCTTTGTCTTCTATGAGAGAAAGCTTCTTGATAACCTTATTTACGATCTGCTTAAAGTGCAAGTGCGTAGTTGGAGTTTCCCATAGGTCGCCTAATCTGGTAATAGCCAATGATTCCTCCAAGTAATTTTTGGCCAGCTAGGTCGATGTGCTGCACAATTCTTGCCAGAGCTGATGGTTCAGTGTATTCCTGGGAGAGTTCTTAATTTTGTGCCAACACTTGATGTAAAGAGCCTCGCCTTGCAAGGAGTTGTTTAGTTAAGCCGAACTCAAGACGAATCTGTGCAGGCGAGGCGTAAGACGGGAGGTTTAGCATAACTCTATATGCTTTCGCCAGGGTGGAATCCAGCAGTGAAGCGTCCCTACCCCTCAGGGCTTCGCTGCCGTAAGTGATCGAAGGTGGAATTTTTGCTTGCGCAACCCGAAGCAAGGGGGAAAATATTGGTCCTGTCAGTTTTGTTTTGAGTTGCCTTAGTGTTGATGCTATCGCCATCCCTTTCCTCTTGATAGCCTCAAACTGTTTCGCAAACTGAACACCCTTATCGATGATTACACCTAGGTATTTATACTCAGAGGCATTCATAATCGGAGTTTTTCCCAAAAACCAGGAATGAGACCGTATTTTCCCATTAATTGTCAGGGTTTTGGTTTTGTTAATATTTACTTCTAGGTGGTTTTCGGCTGCGTATTCATGCATCTTATTAAGTAGCCATTGTAGACCAACTTGAGTGTGGCTTGCCAAGACAACGTCATCCGCGTAAGACATACTGGAGATGGCTTTCCCACCTAATCGAGGGGCGTGCGCATTGCAGGCGCTGAGAGCTGGTGTCATGTCTGCTGTGTAAAGGTTAAAGAGAGTTGGTGCAAGCACGCAGCCCTGTTTGAGGCCTTTAGTTGTTGGTATGCGCCTCGAGAGATGGGAGCCGTTGCCTAGCTTGACCTGTATCCACGTATTAGAGTGAAGTTGTATCAGGAGGTTCAAGAGATATGGGGGGATCCCCCAAAGAGCCAGTTTCCTCCACAGAATAGCTCGATTGACATTGTCAAACGCCGCCTTTAAGTCCACAAAGCAGAGATGGAGAGTTTATTTGGATAATTTTTCCTTGTCGATGAGTAGTGACATTGTTAGTAGGTTAGTTGTTGTGCCGGTCTCTTTACAGAACCCTGTTTGGCAGTGGGGAATTATGTTATGCTCTGTTGCCCAATCCTGCAGCTCTATAAGTAGGTTACCTGCAAAATATTTTGCCTCTACATCTAACAATGCAATCAAGCGATAGTTTTTAGGTAAACTCTTGTCACCGGCTTTATAAATTAGTGAAATGATGGAGCCCTTCCATGTTGCGGGTAGAAACCCGAACTGCCTGACAGAGCAGAAGAGAGGGACCAAAGTTTCTGACCAGTATTCCGGCTCTTGTTTAAAGAGGGCTGGTGGGATCCCATTTGGCCATGGTGCTCCTTATTCCCTCCCCTTAGAAATCTGTTCCCTAATCATGACAGCATCAATCCCATTGGCCTCTACCTCTTCAGTCATCACGGTTTGAGTGGGGGGAGCTAGTTGATTATCCATAAGTGCTTGTAATCCAGATGTCTGTTGATTAAAATGAGATTCCAAAAAAGATGTCCAAGTATTTTCTGTAATGTGCGATGTTAAACCTCCATGTGCCGGTTGTAAGATTTTGTTTATGGTTGACCAAAAACATGCACTATTGATTCCTTTGGAGTCATGATAAAGTCTTGCCTAAAATTCGTTTTCATTGGACCTGTTGATGTCCCACTTAAGTTTTTTAAGTTTGGCCTTTCTATTACGGAGTTGGAGGAGTAAGTTCACATCCCCAGGGCATAGCCTCAATGATCTGAAAAGTTTATTTACAGATTTTTTAAGAGTTTTCATAGTAGACCTCTGTGCGCGCGTGGCCTTCCGTGCGGCCGCTGGATAATTAGGAGCAAAATATCGAACTACGGATGAGTAAGAGTTCGCAAACGAAGGCGTGAAGTTTTCCCATATGCTAGTAGTGTTTCCAGTGGGGTAGTTAAGCTCGTTTAACTGTAGTTTTGCTGCCAGGAGCACCTCCCTGGTGTTTGCTATAGATGACTTAATTCTTTTTAAATTTATGGTGTGGCATGCGTGCCTACCAGCTTGATTTAGAATCAGTTTATGTGGGAGGGCTTGAATTAAAACTTCCTGGGGCCGATGGTCACTGTCCCCTTTATCTCTGAGGCAAAAGCCTATTACATGTTGAAAAAAAGAAAGAGAAACTAAGGTGTAGTCTATAGTAGAGTTCACAGATTCCATGTGAAATGAAGCGGCCGGGGGAGAGTCATCGGCGAATCTTCCATTTAATACCCTTAGGCTGATATGCTCCAGGTCTTCTAGCAGCGCTAAACCGCTCTTAGAAGATCTTCCATGGCTGCTTTGGGTTTGGGTTGGAATATTCCAATAGAAGGACTGGACCTGGATATCTTCATTTGATATTGTACCTAGGATTTATTGATTTAGGTCGCCAGACAAGATAAGGTTCGGTGTGTTATACGAACTCATTAATTGAAGTAGGTGTTCAATTAGGATTTTTGAATCCTGTTTTTTCCGTTTTGGGTTTAGATATGTGTTGATCAGCAATACCTCCTCCTTTTTGCCTCTAGGATTTAGGTGAATCTTAATAGTATTTACAGCTGACAGGGAGGAAGGAAGTTCCTGTGCGCTATGGATTTTTGTTATACTAATATAGGTAGCTAAACCGCCTGATAGATGGCCATATTTACATTTCCTTAGGGCTGGAGTGTGGAAGCAAATGAACCCCTCTAATTGTAAGGGGTCCACTAGCCATGTTTCCTGCAGGAGTACTATGTCAAAGGAGTTTAAGTAATCTAGGAATTCGGTGTCTGCTGCCTTGCTGTTCAGCCCATTAATATTCCATGAACATAGCCTATAACACTACACTTCAACTCTGCTTTCTGGGTGACCTACACATTTGGTTTGTCAAACCCAATATGCCCCATTCAAAAACAATCATCACTGGCCTAGACACACTGAACCTACATCAGATCATACACAAACCCACACACATCGCTGGACACATCCTAGATGTCATTTGCAAATACAGAACTAGTTACCTTTCAAACAATGACTCCAGTCACGTGGTCAGACCACCCTTTGCTTGCTTTCCAACATAAAACAACAGAAAGAAACACACCTAAAACCACCTTACGTGCATCCACCTATCGACCGTGGAACAAATTCAATTTTGAACACTTGGAAACACAATTAACATCCAGTACAGAGCTAGACACAATCAATTCCGTTCAAAAACTATATGAGGGCTACAGGAAGCTTTTGATATCCTAATATAACTAAGAATGACACAACAGAACAAAAGAAAACAGGCACCTTGGAGAAATACAGATCCAAAAGAGATAAAACAGCAAATTAGAAAGCTACAACGTACCTGGCTCAAAACAAACACCAATCAAGGCAAACTTCACCTACAGAAACTTAACAGATTATTCAAGTCAGCAATCAAAAAAGCTAAAAAAAGATACTATTCAGACAGAATTCAAAATGTCAAATTGCAAATAAAGAATTCTATAAAATTCTCACCGAATTTTGTGAATCAAATTGCCTAGAAGGAGCTCATCCCATTACTCAAGAATTCACAGACACACTGGCAAATCATCACACGACCAAAGCAGACACGTTGGACTCCTATTTAAAACAAAGAAAAAACACTATCACCAGCCCTTTTCCAAAATAACAATCCAAGAGTACTCCAACCCAGCCTCTCCATTCCTTCCAACAAATTTCACACAAAGAATTTATGGACCCGGTCAAAGCAAGCAGGCCTTCAGGCAGCCCTTCTGACTGGTGTCCACCAAAAAACTTCTAGAAAATTCTTTTAACTACCTCTGCTGCCACACCAGTAAGAAGGATCATCAACAATTCCAGAACTGCGTGACTATTTCTAGAAGATCTCAAAACATTATACATACGGCTATTACTAAAGAAAAGAAACCTGACCCGCTTAACCCCGTCAACTACAGACCAATGAAAAATGGTCCTTTCCTGGGTAAACCAATAGAAAGAACAGCATTTGCCCAGATGTCACAATCCACACTTTCAGACTTCCAAACAGGATTCCTTCCAGGAAGAGGCACAGAATCTGCCCTCGTTGCCATCTAGGATGACCTTAAGAACACAGTTGACCGGAACGGGGTTGCTGCACTACCTCTCTTGGACCTCTCAGCTGCCTTTGACATGGGTGACCATGACACTTTAATACAAAGACTCTACGAAACTGGCATAAAAGGGACTGCTCTTGACTGGATCACATCCTACATTCACAACATAATTAATGTCATCCCTTTCTCGCCTAAACCGTACTTCACAATAGCAGCGGTCCCTCAAGACTCTATCATCTCACCCATGCTTTTCAACATTTACATGTAGTCACTATCGGAACTGATCAATCAACTCACCTCACATGCTATAACTATGCAGATGATACACAAATACTACTTAAACTAGAAAGCCCCAAAGATGTTGGAAACTTACATATTTTGAGTTGTCTCAGAGCCGTGGATCAATGCGTGAAATGGAGCCGTCTCAAATTGAATGCTTCCAAAACAGAGATACTCATGCGTGGCGATTGGAAAAATTATGACCCACTCGCCGCCTAGCAGGATGATCTGGGCACACCACCTAAATTATCAAAGGAAGTAAGAAACCTCGGAATTACCATGGACTCCAAGTTATCAATGAATGCCCAAGTGGACAAACTAGCAAGATCAAGCTTTATTACTATAAAAACTCTGTGACACATCTTCTCCCACCTGGGATTTCAACACAAATTCCAGGCTGCTATCTCTGTTGCTCTGTCTAAACTTGATTACGCCAATAGCCTGTACCACAGATCATCAAAAACAACTATGAAAAGTCTGCAACGGATTCAGAACTCTGCTGCCAGACTACTCTTACATATAAAGCTAGAAGCCCACATCCCCCTGCCTTGAAAGCCCTACATTGGTTACCGGTTGCCAGAAGATCCACATTCAAGCTGCTTTGTATCACCCACAAAGCGATATATGGAACACGACCACTCTTCATCAGGAGATAAAATCACCAAATACATTCAACAAAGGAATCTCCCCTCTAGATTGGCACCTCGTCTCAAAATCCCACCATACAAGAAAAAACACATAGGTGGCACATCCTTTTCTGTTCAAGGAGCCAAACTATGGAACTTTTTACCCTCAAACATAAGATCCACAGATAACTACCTTATCTTATAAAAATATTCCACACACCATTCTACTACCATGATCCCCAAAATAACTGTTTCTAGACTCTTCACTCCTCTACCCCTTCTTACATCATCTCATACCTCTTTTACTATTCAGACCTCCCAAACAAGCCTTTCTAAACCCTTCCCTCTGACCCTTCCCCTCCACCTTACCCTTTTACTCATCCCAAACCTCCTCCTACTGCTGTGAGCTCCAAAAAACCTCCACTTTTCTAGACCCTTCCCTCTTCTATCCCTCCACTATCCTTTTCAATCCAAATAACAGACTAACAGTGCACAGCTCAAATTAATTTCATATTTCCCTCTATTTATTCACCGCTAATCCTTTTAGGGTTCCGGAGTAGCATACTACTGACGAAAAAGTGCTTTGACCCCTCATCAGGGGCAGTAAGCGCTATATAAATGCAATTACAATTGCATCAAAGTGCAAAATAATGGCTTTTCTGATGGTGGTTTCAGAAGGCATCTCAAACCACTCCTTTTTTGGTGACTCCTCATCAATGTTCAATGACAATTATAAAATAGTATTTTCAGTGAGCAAAACATGATATTATTATTTGTACTAATGGTTCTAAACTATAACACATTTTTCTGAGAAGCTTTAGTTTTACCTAAGATGACTACCCTTGAGGAAATCATTCCAACCCCAAATTAAAAGTGGAAGCATGGCCTGAACTGAGAGGCCTTGTCTCTTCTGTAGAAAACAATAGTGAGACTCAGATAAGATTTGGCCTCATTGGGTCTCATCAGTGATATTGAACCTATGTTTGCAGCTATAATGATTAAAGTACCTGCTTATGGACTGATCCACTCTGGATTTGGAGGCTTGAGGGAATATATATAGTTTTAGCAATATCTATGTATGTGTGTCTATGAACCAACATCACATGGCATGATGGTAATGCACTTATTTTGCTCATTGTATGTGCCTGGGTTTAAAACACATTTTATAGTAGTCTGAAGCCTGAACTGGCCTCATTGGCACCCATTCCCCCTCCCAAAAAGACTTTTCCACTTAAAAGAATACCAGAATGCAAGGTTTTAACAAACCAACACTCACTACAGCCCTCAACTAATGGATGCTACTACTACTAGCTAACTATCTGAATTACTCAAGATTGCTTGACAGATCAATAAACGAGAAGAGATACAATTAAATCACTGCTTCACAAAAACTGGCGGACAACTTACTTCATTCACCAATAACGTGGAAACGATCAACCAAAAACATAACAGCAAACTACCATCTGCAACATTCAAAGCAAAATTGTCAATATCCAATACATCTCAGATTTCACTGCAAATTCGGTGGAATCGATAACAAATAATGATAAAGAGCCTCAACACCTCATCAACTATGACTTAGCCTTATCTAACCAGTTGCATCAAGAACCAGATTCCACTTTCATCTTGACAATAACAGCTATCATAACCTCTCCACTTCACCACGGCGAGGTGCCTAATCAGCTACATTAAGTGCAGCAGCATCATTCCAAAGCAGCCCAATATGGATATGAATGAACTATTAAGATTGCAATCTATCTTGAGTTTCTTTATTAAGTGAAAGGCTTTAGAAAGGGAGGTACCCAGAGAACTTCAACATCACAAATAATAATCCTTCCTACTTCATGATAAGCAACCAGGGTTAAAATGGGCTAGAGGTACAAAATCCATGCTAAAAGCTATGGGGGGGTGTTCAAGGCAACCAGCTGTCTAAATTGTGCTCTTCCTCTCAGCATCCTACAAAAATGCCAGTCTCTCCTTCATACTCTGATGCCTCCAGGAATAAACTGTAACGCTCTAGGACATCCTTTGCCTCAGTTACGTTGTTCCTACAGAAGTACATACATACGTCCTTGGTCTTTGGTTTGTAAATGTGCCCTATTACTAGAGTTATTGACTATCACAAGATGCTTTTTTAAACAGAGGCATATGACATGCAGACCATGCTCCGGAGGTGATTTGTCAAACTGCTCAAATGTTGCTCTTTTTCTCACTGCGTGTCCGGGAGTGCATGAGTAAAGCAGCCTCTGGATGTCTGATGGAATGTATAATCTTTTGTCAAGATAAACCAATGTAGTCACCCAGTGACTACCACCCCTGGGTGATTTACTAACTCCAGCATGGCATTACTCAACAAGGGCCAGGAGGAAGCACGAAACGGAAGGTCAGAAAAGAAAACAAAACAATGTGGATACACAGGAAAAGGCTGAGATAAGAGCCCTGGAGCCCTGGAAGCTGACTACAGAAACAGCCTGAACCTGAAAAATACCACTATTAGAGAAATATATTTTTGGAAACATTTTAGGAGTACAGGTCCGATAATTATCGAATAATATAATAAACCAATAGATACATCTCACACTCAATACAACTGTTACAATGTGCACATGGATTGCTCTATTGAACATGGATAATTATCACAGGCTACCACATGGTTATCATTCTGCATCCTAGATTCTTATGGGGATACTACAGTGAAAAATAAACTGATAAGTCTTATCTAAAGATTGTGAAACACACATTCTCATTGCCCAACTTGCTTACTGGCCTCTTCCTGGAACAATAATCACACTTTTGGCATAAGCAACAGAAAAGAAGAGACCAGCGCTTCTGTACTGCAAGTACAAGATGATTGTCAGTGGGTAGCGAGTGCACCAGTAAGTAAAGTACTATTTGCAAGGAGCAAGTAAAGCCACCGAACAGCTCTTCATCCCCCATACCGGCCCATCCAATTCTCTGTTGTGCGTGGGTGGAGTTCTGTTATCTCAGGAAACAAAAGTCTTCCTGAAATATATTGCAGTAAATGTGAAAAAGGTGATTGTTGCAAAGTCATCCTGTGCCATGGGCACCCCCCAACTTTTTGCTGACTGGTACTGGTGGTAACTGACTCTGACTGACCCTGGGCTTTGCCTAACCAGGCCCAGGGCCAGTTCTATGCTGAAAACACTTAGAATACAGTGAAAACACCATCATACACTAGGGTACACTATGGGTTGGGGTACCCCTGTGATTGGCATGACCTACCCTATAAGACCCTAGTACATAGTAGGGCAGGGGGATTGAAACTACCTATCAGTCCCTAGTATATAGTAGGGCATGGCAGTTTAGAGGCCAGCAGCCTTTTCTGCACTTGCATGTGTGCACTGCTGAAGCCTGAGGTCAGTTTAAAAGCAGCCCTGGGTTCCATGACTGCTTTTAAAAAGTAAATTGTGCCCAAACTCGACTTTGGTGTTCGGGGCACTTAAAAATGGATAACCTACAATGTTTTGGCATATTAGGAACCCCCAGGGTCTCCCCTAGGTGTCCCAGGGGTGGGGGTTCAGGTATTTATAAGGTGGACCCTTATAAAAATGAGTTTTATATGCCCTGGGTTAAGTGACATTTCACTTTTCCCTCCCCACATTGTGATAAAGTGCTGCTCAAATTCGACTTTGATGCTAGGAGCACTGTGGAGGGAGGATCTGCAATATTTCTACAGATTCAGAACCCCTAAATATCTCCCCTAGGTGATCCATGGGGTGGGGGTCCTGCAGATATAGGCGAAGTACTTATAAAATATGTTTTTGTAAGTCCTGGTACTGGAAAAATGGCCCAAGTCATTTTTCCCATTGCAAATCCCATGCCACATAGGTTAACATGGCAAGAAGTTAGAACTTCCATTCAAAGACTTCCCAGAATGGTAGTGATAAATCCAACAATATGATATTGTTGAATTTCTCCTAAAATGTACAGACAAGAAGTTATAAGACTTTCTTTTTTGTAGGTCCAGATTCAGCCTTCCAGTGGTCTGTCCTGATTGGCCAGAGTTAAGTGGATTAGCCAGGCTGCTTTGAAGAGGTGATAAAGAGCCCCTGGGGTTAACCAGCTCTGCTGAGAGGACAGTGTGCTGATACACAGGAATGCCAGAGTAGGGTGAGGAGTCGCAAACCATGGTCTTCAAAGTGTCAGTTACCACTCTATTCTTTTGACCCCAAGCCAGAGCTAGGCTTAAGGAAGGAATGAGCAGATGCAAGGGGGAGAGTCTATTGAAATTAGCCATCCTAGGGGTGTGTTTAGCCAGCTCTTAACTCTCTGCTGGAAAATCAGCCATTATCAGTCTGGAGGATGTGGTGCACTCTGGGACAAAATAATGCCACACTCTACAGGATGTGGTCATATCTTTGTGGAGTTACCCTACCCCCTTTGGTCAGGAGTGACCTCCTGCTTGACCCAGAGAACTTTGAATAAGTATCTGAGAGGGGCAGAGCCTCTCAGATCTGCTGCTTGCAACTTAAGAAAGCAAGACGTTGTGCCATGCTGAGAAGTTTGATGTGCAATTTCTAAGGCCTGCCCTCTGAGGACTGCACCATCTGGAACTACAGCCCTGTGGACTAACTTGCTGTAAAAGAACTAAAGAGTGGACTCCCTGCAAGCTACAGGTTAACAGAGCTCACCTGGAACATCACCACCAAGGATCCTCAACCTGGAGAACTACCAGTGGATTTGTAAGGGTTTTGTCCAAGTGGATTGTGGGAACTGAAGTCCTCCACTTTCAAGGACCATCTTGGAGCTTCCAGACCCTTGAAGTGAGTTTGAGACACTTTGGAACCCTTTGGGGAACTTCAGGAAGAAGTTCCAGGAGTTTGGAGAACTTTGGAGCAACTTTGGAAAAAAGCTCCATAAGGGGACCGACTCAACCTGGTCAGCCAAGCTGCCTGCCTTCAACCGCGAGTCGGCCAAGCCATCCAGGTCCGACTTCCAGAGTTTGACCGGGAGTAGGCAAATCCGAGGCCGGCGAACCCTCACCGAATCTGGCCTGGTGAAGAGCATCGAGGGACCCCGCGAGAAAAAGCTCCAGAAAAGTTTCTAACTCCGAAGGTAAAAACTGTGACCGGGACCTACCGCGAGGGGTAGCCGCTCAGGGCTCCATTGCGGTCGGCCTAAAACTTTGACTTTGAGCCGGTCTATCGCGACCAGATATCCCAATATGGTGCTATAGGTTTCTAAGTGCTATATAACGGTAAATTTTTTAAAATTCATATCTCCGGTTCCCTACATTGGATTTTTGCCGTTTTGGTGTCATTTTAAAGATACAAATATTTCCTATTTTTATAAATTGGTGTTGGATTTTTATTATGCATTGTGTCTTAATTATTTACTGAATTGGTGTTTTTAAAAGCTTTACATACCTGTCTTTGATGTTAAGCCTGCCTGCTTGCAGCCAAGCTACCAAGGGTTGAACATGGGATTAATTTTCTAAGACCTATTTTCAGCCCTATACTGTGTTAGTGGCCTTATTGTCAATGGCAGACCTACATTTTCCCCTACCAATAATCCACTTTCCAACAGTGATGACTTGCACAAGGCTTACATGGACAACGCTGTGCCCTTTAAATCCAAGGTAATTGCACTGCTAGCGGTCTCCTACGAAAGGGCATGAACTGAGAAGAGGTTAAACCTGCTTTGAGAAAATGACTTGTGTGTTACTTTTGTGCTCTATAAACAGCAGTCAAGTTGCTTAAACTGTTCCATATAAGCTTCAGTCTGCGGAAATGTAAAAGTAGGCACAGTCTTTGACGGTGGGTGGCCTCTCTATTGAGAAGTTGAACCCTCACGAACGGTTTGTTTAATGAGGGTGCATTTCTGGGATATTATTTTTGCCTTAAAATCTTGTTACTGTACACGAACTTGCTGCATATGGGAGTCAAAGTGTCTCAGGTTAAATATACAGAAACCTCTGCCGCTTTTTTACAAATCTGCTCAGTTTTCTACAGTACCACCATACTTTAATGTGTGACTTTAGTGACAAATATGTGTCAGCAACAACCTGTCTATCTGATCAGCGCCACTGATGCTTGTTGAAAAACTCTGGCAATCTTTTAGTCAGCTAACATTTTCAGCAGGGGCAGAACCAGGCACGCTGACCTTCAGGCACTACATTACAGAGGAGGATGAAGTAGTGCGCATGCACCAAGTTTAAAGATGTTTAGTGAGGATGTGGCAGGCCGTCGTCCCCACTCTGAACTTTGAACTTCAGCTTACAGCAAACTATATGGGTCCAACGAGGACAAGCTAATGATGTACCAGGTTCACGTTTTAGAACGCAGAGATGCACAAACGAAAGCTGCTCCAGTGCTAGGTAGATCTTTATTTCTTAGAAATTGGGAAAATTATTTTTTGATCCATTTCATGGTCGCCCAGCAGCATACAAGTGGTGGCATTAATTTTCACCATTTTTTGCTAATTCGTGTTTTATAACATAAACCTCTCAGTGATTAAAACACGTAAGCCTTGAGTTGGAGATCTCTAGTTAACGTGGTTGCTAATGCCCTGCTTCTTGGGTATGCTGGCCATGCTGTCCTGGCTACTAACTTGCCTGTGTCTCCTCTCGCCTAATGAAAACCCTGACAGATGCCTGGACCACACATTACAAACAAGGTCTGCCATGCCAAAATGTAAGTGTTTCATTGGCACAGGTTAAAAGTTCCCTAATGAAAATGTGCCACTTATAGGATTAGGCAGCCTTCCATTCAAAAGCACCAATGTCTGGCAGATGTAGTATTTCTTAGAGTGCAGGGCGGAGCAGTACATGAGCAGGTGTTGTGCCCTCCTAGTGGGTGAAAAGAACAGAAAGCCAAGAAATTTGACGTATTTATCTGGCACGAGGAGTGCCAAGGGCAGGTGTTGTAGTGTTCAATCAGATGTCCTCTCTAAGCTTCTGCACTTGTGGTTTCAACTATGAACAGAACTTTAGTTTGAAAATGGCTTTTATCTCGCGAAAGGTTATTGCACTCCTCCACATCAATAACATGTGTATTTGTAAAGCGCACGTTCACCCACAATGACCACATTTAGGCAGTATTCAAAATGTCCTTTAAGCACGCGGTCCATCAAGAGTCATTTTATAATCCTGGATGTTCTGGACAAAATTGGGCCACACAAATATATACCCTAGATATAATAACTTTTTTTAAAAAGAAACATTAATCGTAAGAATGATTGACATATTTATGACAAAAGGAATATTTTACGAATGTCCAAAATGCATTAAGAAAAATTGAGTGACAGAAATAAATATAAAATATACATTCTCTGTATACTCATCGTGTCCATCAACTTTTCTATTACGAAAGAGTGAACTGTTGAAAAATGATAAACACCCAAATGTCAGGGGGCTAACTGCAAATATACCCAATTCGCATGACACCCTATACTGCTGCCAAAGCGCCTCTTTCAATTAAGGCATAGTTTCGTTCTGTTTTGCTGAGAGACCTTGACGCAAAAGCTACGGGTTTCTCCTCTCCATCCTTTACTTGAGACAAAATTGCCCCAATGCCATGTGCACAGTAATCAGCAGTCAAAATGCTTTTGTTCTTTGGTTCAAATGGAGTCAAAATTTCTGAATTTGATATCTCATTCTTAATTTTATCAAATGCACTTTTCTGTCTTTTTTTCCACTCAAACTCTCTCCCCTTTCTCAATAACCTTCTCAAAGCCTCTGTTTTCGCAGCACAATTATCCGTAAATTTTGCAAAATACTCTACTAAACCCAGGAATGAACATAGTTAGTCCTTTACTTTAGGAGTTGGAGCAAATCGTATTGATCTCACTAAGGGGCTTATTTACATGCTCCTTGCGACCCCGGTATGTCACTTTTTATCAGATAAAAAGTGACACACGGGCAGCGCAAGGTGCTTGTAAATGTACCCCTAAGTCTTACTTGGGCTTAATACCATGTTCAGAAATGGTGTACCATAAATATTAAATCTCTCTTAGTAAAAATTGACATTTTTCTTTACGGAACGTGTTAGACTTGGCATCCTTGGCATGGTTTCCCTGGATGTTTTGCCTCCTGAACTCCTGTTTTGCTGACTTCATTTCTGCTGGATTTAGGATTCTGGGCACTTTACCACTGCTAACTAGTGCTAAAGTGCATATGCTCTGTACTTTAAACATGGTAACATTGGCTTATCCAGAATTGCCATATTTAATTTACTTATAAGTCCCTAGTAAATTGCACTATTTGTGCTCAGGGCCTGTAAATTAAATGCTACTAGTGGGCCTGCAGCACTAAATGTGCCTCCCACGCAGTAGCCCTTTAAACATGGCACAGGCCAGTCATTGCAGAGCCTGCATGTGCAGTTTTAAATGGTTGTATGATAGAGGCACGCATGGCTAAATCATGCGTTCCTCTGCAACGCTGCCCAAACCACGAATACATCTGAAGATCGCATTCCTTTACCACGCATGCCTTTACCATGCAATTTCGTGGTGAAGGAATGACTGGTTAAGGGATATGTGTGGCAAAGTTCACACCAAAGCCCCCCCCCCACGAGTCCTAAAAACAACCCCAACCCTCCTGAGCCCTAAAAACTAACCTGCCCCATAAGACCTAAAAACGAACCTGACCCCTCCGAGATCTAAAATGACCCTGCTCCCCCTGAGCCCTAAAAAGCACCCCGACCCCCAGCCCTAAAAACTACCCCTCCCCCCTGAGCCCAAAAGCTAACCCAACCCCCTAGCCCTAAAAACTACCATGACCCCTGAGCCCTACAAAGTACTCCAACCCCCCCATAAGCCCTAAAAACTACCCTGACACCCGAGCCCTAAAAAGTACTCCAGCCCCCCAAGCCCTAAAAGCTACCCGACCCCCGAGCGCTAAAATCTTTGCTGCCCCCCTCTAAGCCCTGAAAACTTCCCAGAACCCCCTGAGCCCTGAAAACAACTCTGATCCTCTGGCCCTAAAAACTACCCCAACCCCTAAAAGCTACCAGACCCTCCCAAAACTCAGCCCCTGTCTCACTTGCCTCAACACGTTCTCTCCCAATCCTTTCTGTTCCTGGGCCCGCCCATCCCAGCATCTAGACCCCGCACATGCCTTAACCAAGCATATGCGTGGTTAAAGCATATGCATGGTTAAGGCAAGCATGGTTGTGCTTGCAGGGAAACGGTACACGCGGCTTAGCCCGCATTGTAAAGGCTGTTTCCCATTTTAAACAGCCATTTCAACCTGGAAAGTGAACCCACTTGCCAGGTCCAAATCTTCCTTTTTATTACATGTAAGTCACCCCTAAGGCAGGCCGTAGGTAGCTCCATGAGCACAGTGCAATGAATTTAAAACGTTGGACTTGTACTTGTTAGTTTTACATGTCCTGGCAGTGAAAAACAGCTACATTCATTTTTTACTACTGCAAGGTCTATCTCTCCCGTAGGTTAATATTGGGATTTCCTTAAAACATCTTTTAAATGTAATTTCCCATTAGGAGCAGATAGGAAATTGGAGTTTGGTGTCTCTTGACTCACAATTTAAAAACACATTGTTTAGTAAAGTTATTTTTTAAATTGCAGGTCTGAAAATGCCACTTTTAGAAATTTGGTCTTTTCTAACTTTATCTATTTGTACCTCTACCTGTCTCTGAATACACTTCTGGTTTAGGGTGACAGCTAGGCTTTGTGCATTTCCTATAGACAGTCACACAAACGGAGCTGGGCTGTGACATTTGTATCCTGATGGCCCATCACCAGTCTGATGAGCCTTCCTGAGGTATGATGGAAGGGAGGAGCTGATACTTGTACCTGCATAGGGCTGCTCCTGTCCCCACACAAAGAGCTGCATACCCCCCTGTAGTATGTCTGGAGCCAGGGCAGGAAAGGCAGGGACCTTGTGATCTTCAAAGGCCTCTTTGATGTCTCCTCCCACTTTAAAGGCACATTTGGGAGTATGTACTGGACCCCTGATACCACAAAATCAGAACTCTTCTGGAAACAAGGACATTTTCCTGGAAGAAGAGCTGCTGTGCTGTAGGAGGGATTATCACTTTGCTACTGGCTCTGCTCTGTTGGCCTGCTGATTGCTGTGCTACAGGAGGGACTGTCACTTTGCCACTTGCTCTGCTGTGTTGGCCTGCTGCCTCTAGCCTGTTGAGTAAGAGGGACTGGACCTGCTCTCTACATCCTTATAATAATTCCTGTTTCCTATTTTTAAAGTGAGAACATATCACCCCCTTAAGGGTTTCCAGGCACTGGGGCCGTCAGGGGATTAAGTGAGCTATTGCCATAGTCACATAATGCAGAGTTGAGCTGCCGCCGGCACCGCGGATCGAACTGTGAACCCAGTGCTCCGGAGTCAGCTGATCTGGCCTCTGCCCCACACCTCTCCTGCTCCTTGAACCCAAGATTCTCCAAGGGCTTGCTGGCTTGCGTCCTGTTTTCAAGAAGGCTCAGGGTCACATAAGACTTCCTGCAACTCTCCTGGTGCTGCTGGACTCTGCAATCTGTGAGTCTTACCCTTGCCTGAGGTGCCCCCTCCAATCCTAGACCTCGGAAGTGGGTTCTGCTGCTGATTTCTGCAAAAACCGATGCATTGCCTCGACTGCATGAGAATTTCCACCGCATTGCCCTTCACCGCAGTCGCAGAGTCTGCTCGATGATGAAGAATCCACAGCCAGCGTGATGACAATACGGAGACGGCTCGACAATGAAGCATTGCGTTCAATTCAATGGAGCTTGACAGCGATGCCCTCTCTGCGTGGGTTGACAACGATGCAGTAGACTCTCGACATCGACAAAAGCTCCATCCAAGGTATTTCTTCAGCGGGACCTGTCTGGGTCCTAGAGCCAGCCTGCTGTCAATCGCAGTCGGCCCGAACTTTGACTTTGCATCGGTCCCTCACGACGTCAAGTAACCTTTTGACTGCTATTGGCTTCTAACGCTGTGTTTGGTTTATTCTTTAAAAATCCATATCTCACCTTCTACTCATTGGACTTTTATATTTTTGGTCTTATTTCAATCAGATAAACATTTTCTATGTTTCTTAACTGGTGTGGAATCTTTTTGTGGTGTTTTCATTGAGTTATTGTAAATAAACTGTGCACAGATACTTTACACATTGCCTCTTAAGTTAAGCCTGACTGCTCTGTGCCAAGTTACCAGAGGGTCAGTACAGGTTAATTTAGGTTGTGTATCTGACTTACCCTGACTAAAGTGGTGGTCCCTTCTTGGACAGGGTGCATACCTCTGCCAACGAGAGACCCCATTCCTAACATTGGTGATCAGCGGTGAGGATATGGCTTATGTTTGTACAGTACCTTACAGTAATTTGGTGCACACTACTATCCACATCTACACCAATTTGAATCAATTGTCTATGATCCCCAATGGCATTTTGTCTTCTCTCTTTACAACTGGCAAGTTCATTTTTTTTACATTCTCCCTGGTTTGTCATTTTTGCCTTTTACTCTAAATCATGTCTATGATTGGTTGTCCTGTATCTCCACCTGCAAGAATGGAGTTTGAGTTGGACAGACTTGAGAGTTAGACTGTGGCCCAGCTCAAGGACTTCTGCGAGGAGGTTGGACTTCCTGTAAAGAGCTCCACCATGAAGACCACACTGTGTTGGATAGAACTCCAGAGGAGGGTGACGAGGAGAAGGATGAGTTGGACCATGGTCTAAGAGAAGGCCTTGGGCTTCTGTCTATGATGGAGGAGGAGGGTAACTTACTTCCAGGAATGAGGGCCCCTCCAGAGCAGGAAGCAGTGTGTCATCCAAAGGCCTATCCCAGGAGGAGCTAGGAGACAGGAGGGTGTAGGGAAAGTTTAAATTGGAGCCAGCTAAGCTCAAATTGGAGAAGAAGAAGGTCTTAGAGAAGAAAAGGCTTGCCATGGAGATGGAGGAGAGCCTAAAGAGAATGGCTATTGAGGAGCAAAAGATGATATTGGCTCAGGAGCTGAGCCTGAGAGAGCTGGACATCAAAGCCAAAGAGGCGGAGTCCAGCAGTGATGGTGGCAGCATTTCTTCCATGCCCTCTGAGAGGAGGGCTCACATACCCAAAGGTCTGGCATCTGATTTTGTGGTGGGAGATGACATAGACAGATGGGTTGAAGCCTACAAAATTGCCCTGCAAAGGCAAAAGGTACCTGAGGTAGTTTGGGCAGCTAGTTTGTGGAGGTATATCCCTAGTGAGGGGAGGGACGCTCTACTGGCCCTAGAAGGGAGTGACAGGATGAGCTACCCCTCCCCCCCATGAAGTAGGCCCTAATCAGAAAGTTTGGTCTGACCTCAAAGTAATACAGATAGAAAATCATGGATGGTCAGAAGATTTTTAAACAGACCTGGGTGGATTGTGTGGATTCTTCCTGCAACACAAGGGATGGTTGGGTGAAAGGCAGTGAGGTAAAAGATTATCAGGAGCTGTATAATTTGTTTGCAACAGAGCATTGTTCAGTCTTTTTTTTTCCAGATCGGCGCCAGCACCTTGTGGATAGTAAGCTCACTTACCCCAGAGAGATTGGTTAGGGGGCGGACCTCTGGGTCAGCACAAGGGTCCATATGAAGCTATCTGGGGGGATCACCACAAGGGTTCAGCAGGGTCCCTAACAGAAGGAGAGGGAGGACAAAAAGAGGAAGTTGTTCTCTAAAAGGCCCCAAACTAGTTCTAAGGGTCAGGGTTCCCATCCCCCTGCTGAGAAGAAGAAATGGTTTCCTGCTAGAAAGCCTACAGGGCAGGCTCCCGTGAAGTGCTATGAGTGCCAGCTGGAAGGGCACTACAAAGGGGATGGCAAGTGTCCCAAGTGGGCACAGCCCCCCACTGGTGGGCAGTCCATGGGGTTGGCTAGTGTAGCACATGGGGAGGAGATGGCCCTAGATAGTGCTGGGGAGAGTGTACCATTAAGCCTAGTGTCCCTGGGTGATGGGGAGATAGTACAGAAAACCCACATGCCTTACAATACTGGAAAGTACAGTCAATGGGTGTCCTTAAATGGGCAGAGGGTGGAGGCTGTGAGAGATGTGGAGGCAGCATGTCTACCGTCAGGTGTCATCTGGTGTCTTCAGAGTAGGTAGTCCCTAACACGTTCCACCAAGTTGTTGCTGCTGACAAACGTAAGAGCCACTATCCTGTGGCTCTGGCTCCCCTTGAGTGGGGGGAGGTCTCAGGTCTGCTGAAGGTAGCTGTGAGTCTGTCTATGTCTGTGGATTATCTGTTGGGCAACAACCTGGAGCACGCCATCTGGAAGGAGGTGGAGCTCAGGTCACACTTGGAGATGATGGGGTTGTCTGAGTGGTGACCAATTGGCAGCAGGAAGGGGGTCCCTTCAGGGAATTTTGTGCAAGGAGCAGAAGGAGTGCCCTACTCTTTAGGGTCTTTGGCGGCGGGCCAAAGCCCATGCACCTGGTGATGCCTCTGGGCAGCGCCTGATCTACTGGAGGATAATCTCCTGTATAGTGAGCCTACGATTCCTGGGCCTGGTGCAACACGTGTGTTCATCATACCCCAGCAATTTAGGACCTTCCCACTGGGTCTAGCTCATGATGTGCCACTGGAGTGGTCATTTGGAGGCAAAACAAAACAAGTTGACAGGATTGTGACCCACTTTTATTGGCCTCAAATGAGGAAGGCCTCAGATGCATTCTGTAGGTCCTGTCCTACCTGCCAGGTGAGAGGCAAGTCAAGGTGGCAGTGCAAGGCCCCCCTGCAACCTTTCCCTGCCATTAGCACCCCTTTTGACTGGGTTGGTTTCAACATTGTGGGGCCTCTATATCCCAAAGATAGACATGGGCAACAGATTCATTCTGGTCTTGGTGGACCATGCCACCCGGTACCCAGAAGCTATCCCTCTCAGGACAGTTACTGCGCCCCTGGTGGCCAAGGCACTAATGGGGATCTTTACCTGCGTGGAATTTACCATGGAGGTGGTATCTGACCGGAGTGCCAACTTCATGTCCAACTACATGAAGGTCATATGGAAGGAGTATGGTGTGACCTATTAGTTCACTACTTCTTACCACCCCCAAACCAAAGTGTTGGTTTAAAAGTTCAACCATGCCCTTACAGGCATGATTATGGGTCTACCTGAACCCATGAGGTGTAAGTGGGACGTCCTCCTACAATGCCTTCTGTTTGCCTACAGGGAGGTTCCACAGAAGGGGGTTGGCTTCAGCCCTTTTGAAATTCTTTATGGACACCCTGTGAGAGGACTTCTCAGTTTGATTAAGGTAAGCTGGGAGCAAGCTCCTAAGAAGCCACCGCAGGATGTAGTTAGCTACATGCTGACATTCAACAACCAAACAGCCTTCTTTGGTAAGCACACATAGGAGACCCTTAAAGCTAGCCAGGAGGACATTAAACAATGGTATGACCAGAATACCACTCTGGGTGAGTTTATACCTGGTCAAAAAGTGTGGGTAATGGAGCCAGTGTAGCCCCATGCTCTCTAGGACCACTGGTCTGGCCCGTATGAGGTAAAGGACCGCAAGAGCGATGTCACCTACCTGGTGGACTTGCAGACTCCTAGGAACCCTTTGAGGGCCCTGCACATGAACCGCCTCAAGCCCCACTTTGAGAGGTCTGAGATTACCAAGCTCTTGGGAACTGATGATGGGGTGGAAGAGGAGAGTGAATCTCTCACCAAGCACCTATCTTCCAAGGAGCAGGATGAGACAGTGGAGGGTGTCGGCCTCTTTCCTGCACTGACCCTAGATCAAAAGAGAGACTGCCACCAGTTGCTGGGGCAGTGTGCCTCTTTGTTCTCCCTTACCCCAGGACTCACTAAATGGTGTACCCATGATATTGATGCTGGGGACAGCACACCTGTAAAGAACAAAAATTACGGCTTGTCTGATAAGGTGAGGGCTAGCATCAAGTAAAATAATTTCTGTCGCATTACCCTTTCATCACAGAGGCTGCTTGACATTGAAGAATCCACAGCCTGTGCGGCTCGATGACAATGAAGAGGCGGCTCAACGGCGAAGCATTTCATTCACTTCAATGGAGTTCGACGACTACGTGGAACCCTCTCTGCATGGTCCAACAATGACACAGTAGACTCTCGACGTCGACAAAAGCTGCATCCAAGGTATTTCTTCAGGGGAACCTGTCTGGGTCCTGTAGCTGGCCTTTTAATGTAAATAACAAGGCCCCCCTGCAACGTAAATATAGATTCCTAGGGCAGGGCAAATATGCAATTGAAAAGAGAAACCCCTAGGCAATTAGCAATGTCTGGCAATGACTAAACCATTATACCAAATAACATGATATTATGAGCTCAGTGTAACTACACAAATACATTTTACTTAAAAAGTTTTCATTTCTTTATTTCAAAATCATTAAAAATTATTATGAACCATGATTCATGAACATGATATGGCAGTTACATCTAATACCATAAAATACACACATGAATGTATAACAAACAATTGACAAAAACAAATACAAAACAGACATGTACCTACAATGCATCTACAAGATTACATAATATCGAGACAACATATATGTAAATAAACAGGTGGCATAAATAGAGTCTTCTACGCGCGTTTCGGCGCACACTGCGCCTTCATCAGGAAAGCCACACAATTGTTTAGACATAAAATGCTAAAGAGGTATCCTCAGCTAACATGATGGCATCAGAATGACGTGATTCAATAGAGGAGTACCATGAGGCAACAGGTGGAAACCTATGTGCCTGGACCGGAATCTTGAGTCCCGAGTAAAAATGAGGTATCCTAATGTAATCTGAATTTAAAGGGAAGAGAATATAGTATCTAACACAGTAACTTCCAGATAAAGATAATATAGTATGAACTGGGCCGCCACACAATCCAGCGATATGTTGTATTCAAAGTAGGGGCCCAATTGCTGTCCTTATGCCATAAAGGGATCCCGCAAACAGATGGTCGGACTGCACTCGTGTATCGGCACGTCAAAAGGAAGAAAAAACCCTGTAGCTGGCCTGCCATTGATCGTGGTTGGCCCAAACTTTGACTTTGCACCAGTCCCTTTCGATCTCAAGAAATCATTTGACCGCTAGTGACTTCTAAGCACTATTTTTGGTTTATTCTTTAAAAATTCAAATCTCAACTTGTACTTATTGGATTTTTGCCATTTCAGTCTTGATTTAATCACATAAATATGTTCTATTTTTCTAAACTGATATGGAGTCTTTTTGTGGTGTTTTTATTGAGTTACTGTAAATAAAGCGTGCACAAATACTTTACACATAACCTCTTAATGTGTACACATTGCCTCTTAAGTTAAGCCTGAATGCTCTGTGCCAAGCTACCAGAGGGAGAGCACAGGTCACTTTAGGTTGTGTATCTGACTTAACCTGAGTAGAGTGATTGTACCTACTTGGACAGATTGCATACGTCTGCCAACTAGACAACTCATTCCTACCACAGGGTTAATCCAGCTTCCATCAATACCATCCGAACTTTAACTAAAGTTTTATTATGATCTTCCTCCAATGCTCCAGCAATTAAAATGTCATCTTGAACGAACCGAACATTGGGCACATCCCCAAATATTGTTCATCATATGCTGGAAAACTCCTGCAGCTGATGCCAGCCCAAAAGGTAGTCTCCTAACCCCTTGGGTGCCATGGGCATAATGGTTGTGTCTTCGGCAGTAGTGCTGCAAGCCGAGGACATAACCATTACGTCCTGACACCTGCCCAAGGGGAAAATGCTGGTGCTCCCCCTGTGGGCCACCCACTTACATGCCCCCCACCAGAGGTGGTAGCGGAGCGGCTTCCACTGCCACCCTCGACCTCCCCCAATGGCGATCTGATTATGTTGGCATGCGTATGGCACACCGACTTCCTCAGAGCAGGCAGGGGACATGCTAAAAGGCATTTGCTTCCACCTTGCAGGAGGGAAATTTAAGTTTTTCCTCCTGAGGGCCATCGGGGACAGCAAAGAGGCATGGTGAGGGAAGGAAAGAGCTTTTCCTTTGCCCTGGTGTTTCTTTGAAGTGCATTCCTGCTGCGCGATCTCAGGTGGGCCGCGATCACACAGCAGGAATGCATCCACTAGGGCCACAAGGGCTTTAGGAGGGCCCCTTGGGCAAGGGCCGCTTCCTTTCATATTTTTAGGCTGATATGCCCCCAAGGAGGGCAGAAGTCTACTAGACACCAGGGATATATTATTTAGCATATGGGAGAGAAGTCCATTAGGCAAGGGCACGCCCCCTTTTTGGGGGGCATTATTTTGGCAGTTTCTGCTTCCCTTGGGGGCAGATCAGCCATTCTTTTTAGGCCAATCTGCTCCCTAGGGGGCAGAAATCCACTGGACACCAGGGATATATGTTTTGGGATGTGGGGGAGTGGATCCTTAGGCAAAGGCACCCCCTCCTTTTTTGGGGGGCATTATTTTGACTGTTTCCAGATCAGCCATATTTTTATGCCATTCGGGGGCAGAAACCCACTAGACACCAGGGATTGAATTTATTGAAATGCTTGTGGAGCGACCACTTGGGCAAGAGTCGCTCCCCATTATGGGGCCAATATGTTGGCCATTTTCTGTCCCCCCTAGGGGCAGATCACCCTTTTTTCAGGCCCATTTGCCCCCATGGGAGGCGGAAAGCCACTAGACCCCAGGGAAAGTTTGTGTGTGTGTTTGTATGTGTGTGTGTGTGTGTGTGTGTGTGAATTAGAGTTCGACTGATGGTCTGTGTGTATTGGTGTTTGGCTGGTGGTGTGTGTACACTGGCACATGGCTGGCAGTGCGTGTGGACTGGTGCTTGGCTGGTGGTGCGTGTGGAATGGTGCTTGGCTGGTGGTGCATGTGGACTAGCGCTTGGCAGGTGGTGCGTGTGGACTAGTGCTTGCCTGGCAGTGCGTGTGGACTGTCATCTGGCTGGCGGTGTATGTGGACTGGCGCTTGGCTGGCGGTGTGTGTAGGCTGGCGCTTACTTGTTGGGCAGTGTATGTAGATTGGCGCTTGGCTGGCGGTGTGTGTGGACTGGCGGTGTGTTGGAGCTGGTAGCCAGTATGTGTATGGACTTGCTAGAGCTGTGTTTGTCAGTTGTCTGATGTTGGGTGCTTGGTGGTGAGATTGGTGTGTTAGTCCTGTTGGCATATGAGAGTGATGGGCCCTTGAATGGCGCTGTTTATAAATGTAAGAATTGTGCCGTGTTGGACCCGCAGCTGGCAGTGTGAATGTTTTTTTGTTTCTGATGCATGAAAAGCATGTATATGGACTGTAAAGCGGTTGGTACCTTGATGTGGCTTTATAGCTCACGAGCTGTAAGTCAGTGGTTCTTTGATCTAATTTTGAAATTATTAACAATGACTTTTGCGGACTGTATTTTGTAAGTTTTTTTTCATGAACCATTTAATTACCTTTGTGCCATATCCAATGAGAAAGCCTGGAATTCACTAGTGGATGGGTGTGCAGTAATGTTTTGGTACTTTTTCTCGCCAGTGCATACTTTCTCTGTAGTGAACACTTTTTTCCCTCACATCTTTTTGGAAACTGGTCACCAAGGGAATAATATGTGATATGTTTTGTATGGATCCCACAAGGTTTACTTATCCAGAAGCCCTTGTAAATTTGATTAATTGACAAAACATATTGTTTCCTCGCACTTCTGTGTGGGAAAGTTGTGGGATCACTGGGCTGGCACAAATTTCCTACCATCCAGCGTTACCCCAGTTCCCCTGATAAAAATGCTACCTCACTTGTGTGGGTGGGCCACGTGCCAGCGACAGGGAAGGTATCATTTTACTCAGAAAACCGAGGGGAATGCTGGAGGGTAGGAAATTTGTGCAGGTGCAGTAATCCCATGCAGAAATGTGAGGAAAATGTGATGTTTTAGCTAAATCTGAGATTGCAGGGGATTCTGGGTAAGAAAATGTTGGGGGATCTACGCAAGCCATACCTCCCTGGACTCCCCTGGGTGTCTAGTTTTCAGAAATATCTGGGTTTGATAGGTTTCCCTAGATGGCCACTGAGCCCGGTACCAAAAACTCAGGTGACCCCCTTCCAAAATCAGGTTGTTTTGTGATCGATAATTTTGATGCCTCCACAATATGTTTGGGCCCCTTCCCTGTCGCGGCACTTGGCCCACCCACACAAGTGAGGTAGCATTTTTATCGAGAGACCTGGGGAAACTCTGGGTGGTAGGAAATTTGTGCTGGCAGGGTGATCCCACAACCCACCCACACAGAAATGTGAGGAAATGTGCTTTTTTTTTTACAAAGTTTGAGGTTTGTAAGGGATTCTGGGTAACAGACCCAGGGGGGAGCCACACAAGTCACCCCATCCTGGATTTGCCCTCGGTGTCTAGTTAAAAAAAATATACAGGTTTTCTAGGTTTCCTTGGGTGCCGGCTGAGCTAGGGCCCAAAATCCACAGCTAGCCACAATGCAAAACAAGCATTTGCAATGCAATAGGTCTCGCATTTATGCGATTTTGAGCTATTGGCATTGTAAATGACAATGCCTTTTATTAACGTTTTGTTTTTTAAAACATAAATAAAAAGCATTGTCATTTACAATGCTAATAGCTCAAACTCTCGCAAATGCGAGACCTATTGAATTGCAAATGCTTGTTTTGTTGGGTCACCTCTTTCATACATACATAGAATGACCCCATCGAAAGAGGAGTGTACAGAAAATAAAGAAAAGCTCTGTTCTCGTTCTCATATAATCGGTGCTCACATGCCCTTGGAAGTCAAAGATAGCTGCACAACATCGGCTTCTTCTAATTGACATCTGCTGTGTACGATGTTTCCCTGAAGCCTAAATACGATTGTGACGCTAACGTCGGTTGCACAGTCAGTCCGATCCCTTGTTCATGTACTATAAGAAGACTGTGCCTTTTATCACTACACGGGTGAAATCGCTTGCTGGCAGTCATTAAAAGGCGTCGGGTGGTTAGGAGGTCTGTGGAATCCCAGAAGGCGCAGGGGGGGCTATCTGTTCGACAGCCTCTCCAGCACTGGAATTCATTACTTCAACTCAATAAGCCTAAGCGAGGCCAACAACAGAAGCCGCCATGTTGGGTTACAGCGGGCAACTTATTAAATGCATCCGTCATCGTTGTTTTTGCCTGTTCTATTTTTTCGTTTTCTTTTGGCTGGCACGATGCTAATGATCTGTTTATCTCTGATGGATAGTAAAAGGGGTTTCTGTTTCATGAGCCGTTCCCTCCCTCTGGCTGCTTCGGTTTACTAAACTCTGCTGAAATTTGTTCCAGAACAGAGCATTGAGATAGTAGCTGTGAAAATACTGTCTATTAATGAAGTGTTTATAACAAAGTGAGTTACTGTTTTACGGAAATGAGAACAAAACACCCACACAAAGAAGAAAAATAACATGAATTATTACTAGTTTATTTACACTTGCACAAGCTCACATATTGTCTCCGCCGAAGCGCCGTGCCCGCACAGCAAACGCGTGCACATCTCTTGTCTGGGCGCGTGGAGGCACGGCAAAGAGGAGGCGGCAAAGAGGAGTCCATGCGCGTGCACATGCCCTGTCCGGGCAGGCACGCCGAAGGAAGTCAGGGAGGGAACCAAACATGCTTCCCTCCCAATAGAAAGCACGGCCGTACGCGTGCACTTCTCCTGTCCGCGCAGGCACAGCGAGCAGGAGACAGGGAGAGAACTGTACGCGTGCACATGTCCTGTCCCCCTTCGGACGCAAAACCCACAACAATAGATCTCGCCAAGGCGTGCAGCGCATGCGCTGCGTCGCTAGGCGAGACCTAAAAAGGGTCCGTTTCCAGTGGAAAAATGTGATGTTACCACGCTGCGCTTTGGGCTGTTTCCTGTCACAGGCACTAGACCTACCCACACAAGGGAGGTACCATTTTAATTGGGAGAATTAGAGAAAAACAGAATAGTAGAACAAGTGTTATTTCCATTTGTCTTTCTATGCATTTCTGCCTTCCAAATGTGAGATAGTCTGTAAAAAAGAAGTCATTTTGAAAAATGCCCTCTAATTCACATGCTAGTTTGGGTACCCACAACTTCAGGTATGTACAAATAACCACTGCTTCCAAACTCCATATCTTGTTCCTATTCCAGAAATACATAGGTTTCTTGATACCTATTTTTCGCTCTTTATATTTTATCAATGAATTGCTGTATACCCAGTACACAATGAAAAACCATTGCAAGGTGCAGCTCAGTTATTGGCTCTGGGTACTTCAGGTTCTTGCTGAACCTACAAGCCATATATATCCCTGCAACCAAAATCTGCCACAGTTTGAAGAAGTTAAAGGTGAAAATGTAGGCACAACTGTTATTTTCTATAGGAAAACCTTACAGGATCTACACAAACGACCCCTTGCTAAATTCAGAATTTTGTCTACTTTTCGTAAATGTGTAGCTTAGCTTTCTGGGATCCATTATTGGTTTCATACCCATTTCAATCACTAACTGGAAGGAGGTTGGAAGCACAAAAAATAAGAAAAATAGGCTAAGTCCCAGTAAAATGGCAACACTGGGTAGAAAAGTTTGGTTTTCTGACAAAAGTCTTCCTGTTCCTGAAAGCTGGGAAGATGGTGATTTTGCTATCACATATAAGCAACTGATGCCTTAAAAGTTCTCCTGAGGAACTCTGGGCTTCTTACTTGGTCAGGATGTTGTGTCCTGGAGGATGGGGGTATCCAAAGATATTGGAGTAGGCGCCTCACTCACTTATCGTGACATGCTTCATCATTGGTGCCTATCCACACCCGGGTAAGATGGTACTACCCGGGCGGACTCAACCATTGATGGAATGGGAGTTCTTAGATAAAGCAGTACTGGATAAGCAGGGATCCAGATGAGTGATATGTTAAAAATACTTCAAGGTATACCCAAATGTTATGCTTTATTTGGAAGGTACCTGGGGTATGGATAAAATGTGAATTTGGGGGTTTTACTGAATTCATTCTTTCAGTTATACCCCTGTTACTGTGCCAACATGTTTCGGCCCTCGCTAGGAGCCCACTTGGGTCTGGGGCCTTCATCAGGGCTATATTTTATTGTTTTGTACCTGCTTCTTTTTTGTGCACGCACACCATGCACAAACGTGAGGCCTAATGTGCTCACCTGTCTTGGTTCTGTCTTCAGTAAATTTTCTAAGAAAGAAGAGAGACGAAGAGGCCATTATTACTTCTCTCACCCATCCTGACTTCTAAATCGTGTCTCAAACATTCATAACACTGGACCGTGTTATTGTGTTTTATACATATCTTTAATTGGTGATTGACTCTCTGGCAACAGTCTTCCCTGTAAATCTCTCTCTAAAATCAATATGAATAGGTGATCCCGTGACTATTTACATTGCTGTGATTTGTGATCTTACTCTATATAACTCTGTACTTTGAAGTAGGTGGTGAGCTATCTGATAGGTCCAGATGCACTCTTTAAGTGTAGTGATTTTTCTGTGTAGTTCATATTCTATGCATTCCTTTTTCGATCGCCACCCTGTTGTGTCAATCATACTTCGACACTCTCATGCTTACCCACTGGTATTATTCTTCAAGGGTCATGCGGTTCAGGATGGAGGTGCCGTCTTGTAGTGACACTACAGGAGAGAGAATGCAGCTGTCAAAATATGAAGGTTTTTTTTATATGTACATACACAATGTTTTGTATTAGAGGTTTTTTTGTTGGAGTTCCTCCTCATTTATTTAGTAATTTTCATATTAATAAAATCTCTCTTAGCGAGACTCCCAGATGGTAACATTGCTTGCCGGTATCTTTACTTGTCGCGCTCTGATGTGTTTTAAGAATTATAGACAAGCAATTTGCTCTACCCCTTTACGCGGTAATTGTATGCTTTGCCTGTCCAGTGGTACATTGGTTTTATATCCCTCCACGTGGGGACCCGCTGTATATATAAAAAAAAAACAATACATACTCATGTTGTCACCCATGATTTATCGCGCTGTAATGCATTGTTTGGAAGTTTCGAAACAGCTGAAAAGGTGCATGTCGCTCACCTCCCAGTGCGGTCTATGTACGGGCTGTTATTCCGGTGGCAAGTTTATTACTCACTCTCACAAATAGGGAATTGCGGTGTCAGCTATGGACATCCGCGGCGTTCGTCCACACACACTCATTCAATTCACTTACTTCGTCAAAGATTCCAGCACCGCAGGATTACCTTGGTGACCCTGCTCAGACCGCCACCGAGTGCTGGGTCTGGAGGATTGGGTCTGGTTTTAAAGCGTTTTCGTGCTGGTTGGTCCCGCGCCATCTGGAACGTGTCCGTATTTTCCCATTGAATGTCGGGAAATGGAGTCTCGTGCTTGGAAAGAGTGGAGTTTCAAGTACAGAACTCTGGTTCTTGCTTATTTTGGCATTCCTTTAAGGTACCCAAAAAACCTAAATACGGTCTCCCAGGTTTCCTAACTAATTGTTTGCTAAATTGTTATTTGTTTATTTTCAGGGGGTAGTAGTTGATTGTTTGTTCCCACATTGGTCAAAGTACAGAGTTATATAGTGTATGATCACAAACCACAGCAATGTAAATAGTCACGGGATCACCTATTCATATTGATTTTAGAGAGAGATTTACAGGGAAGACTGTTGCCAGAGAGAAGTCAGGATGGGTGAGAGAAGTAATAATGGCCTCTTCATCTCTCTCCTTTCTTAGAAAATCTACTGAAGACAGAACCAAGACAGGTGAGCGCATTAGGACTCACGTTTGTGCATGGTGTGCGTGCACAATAAAGAAGCAGGGACAAAATAATAAAATATATCCCTGATGAAGGCCCCAGACCCACGTGGGCTCCTAGCGAGGGCCGAAACATGTTGGCACAGTAACAGGGGTATAACTGAACGATTGAATTCAGTAAAACCCAAAAATTCACATTTTATCCATACCCCAGGTACCCTCCAAATAAAGCATAGCATTTGGGTATACCTTGAGGTATTTTTAACATTTCACTCATCTGGATCCCTGCTTATCCAGTACTGCTTTATCTAAGAACTCCCATTCCATCTATGGTTGAGTCCACCCGGGAAGTATCATCTTACCCGGGTGTGGATAGGCGTCAATGATGAAGCATGTCACGATAAGTGAGTGAGGCGTCTACTCCAATATCTTTGGATACCCCCATCCTCCAGGATAGGGCAGAGGGAGAACACAACATCCTGACCGAGTAAGAAGTCGAGAGTTCCTCAGGAGAACTTTTAAGGCAGCAGTTGCTTGTATGTGATAGCATAGTAAACAGGAGAGTGCAACTGACCGGACTTTCTCTCGCTCTCCATAGTGTAAAAAAGATGGTGTTTTTAACACCACAAACCCTTTGTTGATACCATTTGCAGGGAAAAAAGCAGACGCTTTCTTCTGCAGCACTTTGTTTACCATTTTCCCCCCCAAAAACACATTTAGCTGTATTTTGGCTAATTTCTTGGTCCCCTCCAGGGAAATCCACAAACCTTGGGTACCTTTGGAATCCTCAGGATTTTAGAAAAAAAGGAAGCAAATTTGGCATGGATACCGTATGTGAACAAAACGCTAAGTGCGAACTTCCCCAAATAGACCCAAAAGGCTTGGCATGGGGGTGGGGGTGGTGGGGGTAGGGGGAGGCATGGGAGCGAAGGGGTTAAATTGAAACACTCCATTGATAGTAATAAATGCTGTGAATTTCTTGGTTTTGGGATGCAACCTTATTTGGTGGTATGCTGACTTCATGTCCAGTCTAGTGATACATTTTGTGTTGATAAGCATCAACGCTATTTCCAAAATATTGGGCAGGGGTAAACTATCTATCATAATGCACTGACTTAAAGACCTCAAGTCCACACATATTCTCAATTTACAATTTCCTTTTTTGTAATCACTACTGGGGAAAGCCACTTTGATGCTTCCACTGGTTTGATGATACCTTCTCTATGCTTGTCTTTTAACATTTCTTTTACTTCCCCACAATTTGCAATAGGAATTCTCCTTACCCCATGTCTCACAGGCGTTGTATCCTCTTTCAATTTTATTTTGTGCACATAACCCTTTAACATGCCAATTTTGTCTTTAAACACATGTGAAAACTTTTCCAAAATATTCTCTAACCCCTCATAATTTTGTACAACCAATACTTGTTCACTTGACCTGGGGTAAAGTTGGCTAAAATAGCTAGACCCTATTAACCGCTTCGACGCAGCTGGAATTCCCCCGCTGTGCGGGAGAATTCCACGCGTGCACGGAACGGACGGCCCCCGGCCGTCCTCCGCACACGCCCACCGTGACGTCGGACGGCCGGGGGCCGTCCGACGCATGGAAGAGGTTAAGATAGATATATCTTTCCAACTATATCACTACATTGTAATTTTGTACCAGGCCGTTTTTTCTCTAACAAATCTCTAAGGATAATGGTATACAGTGATCCAGGATCAACCATTATTTCTACATGCATCCCGTTTACTGTGAATTTTGCCCTTGGTCTATGTATCTACACTCCATCTTTATCTTTGATGCAAAATACTATATCTTGTGTATTGACATTCTCCTCCACACAAGCCACTCTATTTTTAGACAAATCCTTACAAACCCTTGCTAGGTGGCCCTTCCTCCCACACTTCAGACCTTCTTTGTCCCATGCGAAACACCCTTTGTAGTCTGCCACGTGACCCATGCTTCCACATCTGTAGCAACCGCTAAACCTTGATTTATTGCTACTGTTAGTTTTATTTTCTGTCACAACATGTTTTCCTTCTATACCGTTTGTCTTTGGTTTCGACTTGTGTATGACCTTCTGTCTTGTTTACCACGTTGACACCTTCCTCCCATTTATTTTCTGTTGAATTTCTTTCATGCACATATCGGAGTCTGCAACAATCTTTGCGATTCCAATTGCCTCCTGCAAAGTTGGATTTTTGGCTGCCTACAAGCTCTCCTGCAATTTCTTTTTTTTACATTGTACAATCAATTGGTCTCTGACCATTTGATCAGTCATTGTACCCAAATCACACTTAATAGCTAACTCTCTCAGTCTTGTTGATTGATACACTGACTCATGCACTTTCTACGACTGAGTGTAAAATTGATGCTGCTGCATTACTATTGACCTGTTTCCCATAGTATTTTTCCAATCTCCTCTATGCTACCATACATAGATTTTCTATAGGCCGGCCAGCTGCACCCATCACTTCTGGCAAAAATGTAAAAACATTTTGTCCCGCCTTTCCCAAAGCATTTAGTAACAACGCTTTCTTCCTAGATGGTGGATATATTAACCCATGTATGGCTTCTAAATAGTTTTAAAAAATGTCAATCCACTCTTCCCATTCTTTTGCAGGTGACCCTGTCTGTGGTACAAACATTGGAGGGGCTGCTACAGTTTGATTAGATGCAATGTTAATATTGAATGCACTGTAATACTCACACAAGTGTATATGTAAAATAATGCACTTATAAATTCCTTTTCCAAAATCAATACACTGGCATAGTACTATAATAATACAAATGACTGAGTTTCTACACTTCCATAGTCCTCTTTTACTTTCCTTTTTTTTGCCCCCCTAAAATACTGTAGTTTATCATTTGTATTTAGGTCCCAAACCCCTCCTCCAAATGGGCAGAGCCTGAAAAACTCAGACACAGTTCTGTAGATGCTGCTGTAGATGCTGTCTCGCTGAAAAATCTCAGGTAGACTTCATTAATTTCATGGCTACCGCTGCTGTGGCAATACTGTAATCCCACTTCACTGTTTCCTCCAGTCGCGGCCAGCATTAAACGCGGGCGGGGGGGCGGGGTGGGGAGTCACGCGGGGAGGGGGTAAATTTAATAATACATTTTTTAAAAACGTACCTGTCCGCGGGTCCCGCGTTTTCACAGCTCCGGCTCCTGCTCCTGCACTCCTCTCCTGCCTCCGTCAGGAACAGGAAGCAGGCAGCCTCTCTCCCCTCCCCTAAGCCAATCACAACGCTGCAATGGCAGCATTGTGATTGGTGGGGACGGCGCCTAGCCAGGCGCCTATGAGGAGGCCATTTTCTCCATGCAGGCTGCATTGCAGCCTGCATGGAGAAAGAGCAGAGTGTGCATGACTGGTTTGGGCGGCCCCACCAATCACAATGCACCCTTGCCTGCTCTGGAATAACTGTTGCCACAATGCTCTCCGGACTTCTAGGGCATTCAAGATTCTGTTGAGCTCCTTGGCAAGAAGAATGAGTTAGGCAAAGGGAAAATCACCTTACGCCAGTGAGCTGCTGCAAGATGATGTGCAATCCAAGAGTTGAAGAAGATTTAATGATTTGACACCGAGATTAACACTCAAAGCCTCACAAGTCTTCTGTTGCTGATTTCACGAGACCTCAGGACAGTGTACTGGAGGTCAGGCTGTCCCATTCTGCAAAGTGACATACCAGTGGGCACCCATCATACAATTGGGCTCACACTCAAGTGCTAAAAAAAGCATGTAAAAATGGTGAAACAAAAAGGTTTACTTTATGTATAAATTCCATGTGTGAGATAAGGGAATCAAAGTCACAAAATGTATAAGGATTGAGGGTATTTTCTGAGATGTAAAATAGTCCCTCGCACATTGTAACGCAGGCACTCCATAAGAGGCAGAATGATACATCAAGCAGCAATCAAGCAGCCAATAGCATAAGGTTAGAGAGAATACTCCTCTTAACAGAGCTAAAGCCCATTCTGCTTTTAATCAAAGAAATGGTACAAATAGTTCTTGCAGACAGCCAGACTCACAAATATGATTATTAGTATATTTCTGTCATGAGGGAGGTTGTGTTATTCCCTCTAAAGTAATCAGTGATTAATGTCATGTGATTTCAATGGACCACTGATCTAATGATTCTGGTGACAACACAGTACAATCCACCAAGCAACTGTGCAATACACAGTTGTAGCTAATATTGTTCATGAATGTGTAACAAAAACAGCAAGGGTATGGATGAGGGTTATGAATGCATAGCATCTCAACTTACAAAAGCCTGGCTTATGTAATGTTAAAGGACATCTCTTCACTAACATATTTTGGTAATTTTGGCATTGGGTTCTTCCCATTTAATCCTGCTGGATTTTTTGTTTCTCACTACCAGGTGTTTTGCCTTTAACTGTGGATGAGTCCTACTATCTGAGTAAAAGGGCAGAGAGTGCTAACCGTCAGTGTCTGCCTTTTAAGGTAAGACCACTGCTGAGCATCTAGGGTCAGAGGCTTTGGGCTGATTGCACCTGAACATGTGAGGATACGCTTGAGTGCACATGTGCAGGCTGCGCATAGGAGACCACTGTCTTGTGCAACTTGGTCTCTGCACACAGCCTATCACAAGGAAGCCTCTTCAGGGATTTCACACTGATCTGGGGGTAGGCGTTATAATGTGAATGGGCATTCATAGTGTATGTCTGTAATGATAACTCAAGGGCTGTAGTCAGGGCCAGACTCAAAATGTCGGGTACCAGGCAATCCCTCAGGAGGCTTGAAGGGTGAGGGCTTTTTTGAAGCAGGGCGCTTGTTTTGTTACTGGGGGACGATTGTTTGCCTAATAGGCCCACAAACAAAATGAGAAGGCCACTGTGACAGTCTGCAGTCTGCACCAAGCCCATGATGCTGCCAGCCTCCCCTTCTCCCTCCCGGCCGCCGCCTGCAGCAAGCACATTGTAGCAGCGCAGGCTCAGCACGCTCACGCCTTACATGTACTGATGCCTGCACTGATTTAACATACTCCACCCCAGGACCATCATTCGATCTAGTATCGCGAAAGCACTACAAATTTGACTGCTTTCGTAGTGATTGGTCTTGCCTGTCCCCGTGTCCCCTGCCCTTGCCATCATCATGACACGCATTTGCATATTATTTAATGCTTATGCTCCATCAACAGAGCATAAGCATTAAATAATATGCTGCCCTGCCTTCCCTGCCTCTCTGTCATCTTGGCACGTATTTACATATTACTTAATGCTTATGCTCCGTGCGGCATTGAGCATAAGCTTTAAATAATATACAAATGTATTCCCATTCTCCCCAGTTGTTCCTGTGCGATATGCAGGAGCCCCACCCTCCCACCCCTTCTGTACACTATTCCCCAACGCCCCTTCCTGCGCCTTGCTGAGAATAGCCTTAATTTCTCTTGGTGAGCTAGTTCCTCTGTCGGAGTTCAGAGCTGTGCACACAGCACTCCATGATGAACCATTTGCATTTCACACCTGCTGCATAGTTGTCTGAAGAGTAAGAGTTGACTTTGTTTTGAGGAAGTAGGTGGCTGCATGTGTGCGCTTTTTTAATTGTGATTGTGATGATGTACTTCAGTTATGGCACATGTGGGTAAACCAGTGGCGGCTGGTGACATTTGAAAGTGGTGAGGCGTAAAATTATTGCCGCACTGCACTATGGCGAGCGAGCGTAGCGAGCGAGCCCGAACAACTTAAAGAGGGTTCGGGGGGGTTCTCCCCCTGAGAAAATTTTGAAATAAAAGAGTGGACAAATGGTGCATTTTCAGGCAAACTTGAGGCAGCAGGAAGGTTAATAAAGCAATACGATTGAAATATTTATCGTTTAAGAAATTGCCAATTTTTATGAGTTATAGAGGACAATCTTTGCGTATTTTACCAGCAGAGTGTTATAAGAAATGCGCGCCAGGCACGAGTCAGAAAGAATAGAGGATGCGAGAACAGCCCACAACCGGGATTTTGACTTTTGCTGCGCTCCACTCACCCCTTGCTCAATGAGGGAGACACCATTTGTCAAAGAAAGTCACAGCACTAGGTTCTAGAAAACAATTGTTTTGTTGTGTGCTATTTCATAGATAGTATTAGTTTCTGGAAAACAGTTATATTTTGTTATGTGCTGTACCGGTGACCATTATCAGTTTAAAGTAATATAAACTTGCTTGCAGTGTACATTAAATATTAGTTAATGCGCATGCATGTGCCCATGCCTGTATGTAAGACCAGTTGCTACATATCTGCCCTGTCCTTGTTCTTCCATCTCACAGAGTCTGCTCTAGGGGCTTGTGTTAAACACTTGCATCTCTGATTTCTTTGCTGTTTCCTGTGACTCTGGCAGCTAGGGGGCACTCTCCATCTGGGCTCAGACATACGAGACCTACTCTCGGATATTCTAGGCCTGCACTGTAGACGAGGTTTGTGAGATTTCATGTACACATAAGTCTCAGAGCCATGTAGTTGGCTAAGCCTTTGATAACATAACCGCACATCCATGCCACATATTCATACCTCAGCCTACGTCAACAGTACAAACTAGACAGCATCGTCTACACCACATGGTTCCAAGCCATGCAATTGGCTAAATGTTTGCCCTCAGTGGCACATCCTTTTCAACTTTTCCACAAATGTTGCAGTACACCAGCAATACACAACAGACAACGCCTGACTAAACGGTTCTTAGCCACATTCATGCATATCCTTGCATCGATGTAGCAATCACCCAGAAGAGGAGAACTTAAAGCTAGCACATCAATCTGCACATAGCATTGTGTCAAAGCCACATAAAGGAGAAGGGTGCCTAGAAGCAGAATAATGACCCAAAGCCAAGCACTGGACAATTGTACACCCCAAAAGAACGAAAGCAGCAACAATGTCCGTGGGCACACACATCTCTGCACATCATGCTCCGCTCCACACAGAACCGTGTCAGACCCAGCCGGCTACTGGCCTGCGTGAGCCATCTTCAAAATATGTCAGTCACTATAACCTCTCTGCAAACTCTCAAATACACTCTACTCTACAAAACACTCCCAAATACAATGTCAGCAGACCACCTTGACTCTGGTCAGAGTACCCCAGAACCAGAAACGCAGCCCTGATTCGGGACCTTACGAGTGGCAGTAAAGTGCTATATACATGTACATAGCATCACACTGCGCAGCGCTAGGGAAAGCAGAGCTGAGAGAAACACCTTCAGATAAACTCTTCTTAGAAACAAGGGGCAGGGAGGTGAGGTGAGCATGAGCAAGGACTACAACCCTAGCACACATCTTCACCCAGCCTAAAAAAATACGGAGAGTTTTACAACAACTGTCAACACGCAAGGGGCAGTTGTTGCAAAATCCACGTTGAAATACAAAAAGATTTGACTCCTCACAGCCTAACTTTCAACAGGAACAGAAGGAGCGCTAGCGCTGCTGTTTACCAAGGTGCCTCTCAAACTTGTCTGTGGGACTTGTGCTGCCTGTGGGCCACATTATGTAAAGTACTGCTTTCTACCCTGCTGAAGTGAAACTACTCTGTGTACCTCTCCCTAAACAGACTCTCACTTGTAGTCAGAATGAATGTCACTGGTTTCCTGTCAGCAGGGTGCTGTGTTTCCACCCAAAGGCTTTCTATGGCAAAACAGCAGTCACGGCTCGCAATACTTGCGCTGGGAAGTCGTGCGGGGGGGGGGTCACACAGGGGTGGGGGGAGGGTTTAAAATTAAAAGAAAAAGAAAACTTACCTGACCGGGTCCACGCCGCCTCTGCTCCTGGGCCGTGGTCCCGCGTTCTGAACAGGAACAGAATGCGGGACAGGCATGCTGCAGCTCCCTCCCCTCCTGTAAGCCAATCACAATGCTGCAATGGCAGCGTTGTGATTGGTGTGGAGTCCCAAACGGCGCCCAGCCGAGCACCAGTAGGGACGCCATTTTCTCTATGTAGGCTGCATGCAACCAGGCATACGCTCCCAACCAGGCATACGCTCCCGCCCGCCGCTAACCAGGCATACCCCTGCTGTCTGCTTTCTCGCAGCGTGAGAAGCAGAAAATAAAATGGTATTTAAAATACCATTTTATTTTCTGCTTCTCGCACAGCGAGAAAGCAGTGGGGCGGCGCTCCAACGCCCTAATGGAGCGGCCGGCACTGGGCTAAACCCACAATGAAGCTTCTAATAAGCGACCAGGGACCCCAGGATGAGGGGGACAGCCATCCTTGCAGTGGCAGTCGTGTTTAATAGCATGGGCACCACTCACTGCACTGGGGGAGACGAGCCCTGCTTCTGTAGTCTACCTGCTGCTGCCTGTAACATAGGTGTGAAAATGACACGGAGGGCTGCCCCCAAGGACTTGAGCCATGAGAGCAGTGCTGTACTTTATGAGTATGAGGGCATATGGTGGTGATCCTTCCTGTGCTGGGGGTGAAGGACCAGAGTCTCTCTCTGACCATGGGCCGCTTCAAAGACCATTTGTCCAGACTCACCAGTCACACCTCTGGCAGAGTTAGAGGAAGAGAAGGGGATATGTTGATCCAGCGCAATATTAGCCAACTGCATTCATACACCATATACTCACTTGGGCCCATACATTCACACTACACTAATACTTACGCTGGGTGTCAGATGTACTCTTTTATCAAAGTACCTGCTACCAATTACCTTCTGATTGAAGAGTAATAACTTACCAATGGATCCTTTGCTAATTGGGAAGTTTAAAATGAGTGACATTCATTATAGTACATAATCCTGAAATAACCACTGAGTCAGGAAGTTTTAAAATGTTTATCTAAAGTTTTGGCAGAGTAAAATACAGAAAACACGGTACTTGATTGAAAATACCCAAGAAAAAGCATAGAAATGATTTTGCTAATAAATGATGGTGTTTAAGGAAGAGGAGAAGATAGAAACAGCAGCGCAACTAAAGGTTGCAGTATAATTACCTAGAAAGCGAGAACCAAGCCCCTTAGCCAAGGAGTTGGAAAAGATAGGACCCAGGAAGGATGAAGAGTAAAGACTTCTTCCAGGATCAGGACAGGACCGGTGACCTCTCTACAATGACGCCTGCGCCGTTCCCCTCTCTGATACTCGACTTCTCTCGATTCTCCCGTCTAATGGACTCCGCCGCCCCCTCCTCAGGACCTCTTCCCGACAGGAATTCAGTCAGCAACCGATCAGCTGGGCAGTCTGGAGCTCTTCTGTCAGCATCTCCGCTCTCCTGTGCTAACTAATTAGCTAATTCTATATCTATTATACCCTTCTACGCCATATACTTCCCCTTAATGTTGCTAATATATGGGACCACTACTTCTGATTGGACAGGGACAGGGGTGGATTCTCGCACCATATTGTTTTGGCCTAAATTGTAAAGCCTATTGTCTTTACGTTCCCTCCCTTCAAATTAATACATTCGCTTTATTTCCCACCCGTCTCATGACAAATGTTATATATTTTACAGGAGAAAAGTAACAAATTGTTCCGCCGGAAACATTGGGTACATCATCTTCGGCCAATAGGTCGTGGCCTTGGGAGACGTCCAAGTTGACTTCACTTGGCAGGCATACAGGACACATGCGCAGAACCCTCTGTCTCTCGAGTTTCAAGACACCAACCCAGGCCCAAGTTTACGAATTACTAAAAGTGCAAGAAGAAAATATTAAAATCACAAATAAAAAGTTTCACTGTATACCCACTTTCCCTAACTCTATTCCCATTTAATCATATTACTATCCTGCATTAGTAGCGTTAAGAAAACGACAATTTAATAATGACATAAGAGCAAGCTTAAGCATGTGAAAACATTTAGCGGCCATTTTAATACACACTGCGCAGAAGCAGAAGTTTCCCACCAAGCAAAGAAAGACGTCACACCATGTGATCAGGTTGTGACATGCGCAATAAAGTCCCGCGCTTTTAGCGGCCATCTTGGTTTATGGACAAGCGTTATTCATTAGTAAAACACATAGGCAAGCGTCTATCCCTTTCGTGTTTGTGAATGCAAGGATTAGTTTTGACAGTACAAATTTTAATATATTAATACTATGAGGAAGATTGCATACAAGCAAGTTTCAATTTTGAAACCTTGCTCCATCAATGTAATCCCTCACTGTCTGTCCCTTGCCTTGCACAAGTGCACAGGGCTCCCTGGGAGCTTCTGTTCTGAGGCAGAGTGACCTTGAGTTTTGGACCAAGATTGTGTGGGGCTTTCTTCAGTGTTGTAGAGCTAAGAGGATAGAGGGTGGCACAGGCAGAGCAGATTGGTGGTGGTGAGTATGACCTGCAAAGTTTTCATTTTCCGGCCTTAATGTTTGCCATTTCCATGCTTTCTGGCATGGGCCATAGGTGCTGGAAATAGGGGTGTGGGTCCTGCTGCAGCACCCCCAAAGTAATTAGGGTAGAGTTCAAAAGGGGAATGGCCAATAAAATTACTTTACTTTTTTCTTTTCATCTTGTCACATTTACTAAGCGTTCAAAGACAGGTCAAATGGTAGGTTATGCCGTCTGACAAATTGCTGTTTATTCTTTTTAAATGGAGAGTGGCGTTTATTTTCATTTCTGTGACTGTAAAGTTAGTGGCTTTTGTAAAATTAACCATATGTAAAGGAACTGCACAAATATTTCAAAGTATAAACCTTATTAAGAGAGATGAAGCACATTATTTTGTAATTCTAAAGTGTGATGAAAACAATGATTTTAATAGGATCAAAATAAATCAAGACATCTTACTTGGTGATGTGCAAATCGTAAATATTTTCTGTAGCCCAATTTCCACTCATTACCGTTTGAATGCTACATAGTTTTATCAGAAAAACTGCATGTCAGTGGGATTTGTTGCCAATTTCAATGGAACATATGCTGTCAGTAAATGCCAAAGTGCTACCACAGCATGCTTTAGTAATATGTTTTCAACAGTGGTCTTCAAAATGCTCCACTGCATACATACCACTCCCTCACCACCTCTGCTGGAATGGACATGGATCATTTACTATGCTTGTTCTTTGTATGATGCTTGGATTTTTCACAATTCTGTAATGTCAGTGATGTAACATTGATGGCAGCACCGCCATTCTGAAAATTGTTCCAGTGCCACTAGCCTGAGTTTCTTTTGGTAAAATTTTCATGCTTTTTGTCCTGGGTGCTTATGTGTGACATTCCCATGCTTTCTGGCCTTGGTGCTTATGTGTGACATTTCCATGCTTTCTAGCCTGAGTGCTTATGTGAGACATTCCCATGCTTTCTGGCCTCGGTACTTATGTGTGACATTTCCATGCTTTCTGGCCTGGGTGCTTACATGTGACATTCCCATGCTTTCTGGCCTGAGTGCTTAATGTGTGACATGTCCATGCTTTCTGTCCTGAGTGCTTAATGTGTGACATTTTCATGCTTTCTGGCCTGAGTGCTTATGTGTGACATTTCCATGCTTTCTGGCCTGAGTGCTTATGTGTAACATTTTCATGCTTTCTGGCCTGGGTGCTTATGTGTGACATTTCCATGCTTTCTGGCCTGAGTGCTTATATGAGACATTTCCACGGTTTATGGCCTTGGTGCTTATGTATGACATTTCAAAGGATTATGGCCTGGGCGCTTGTGTGTGGCATTCCCATGCTTTCTGGCCTGGGTGCTTATGTGAGACCGCGACCTTCCCAGAGAGCTGGAAACACGCAGAGATCAACGCCCTACTCAAAAAACCCAAGGCGGACCCGAGAGACCTCAAGAACTTCCGGCCCATCTCCCTGCTTCCATTCCCAGCCAAGGTCATCGAGAAGATCGTCAACAAACAGCTAACCCGATACCTCGAAGAAAACAGCATCCTGGACCCATCCCAATCGGGGTTCCGCAGCAACTACAGCACTGAGACTGCCCTCATCGCTGCCACCGACGACATCAGGATCCTGCTGGACAACGGTGAGACCGCAGCCCTCATCCTGCTGGACCTCTCCGCCGCCTTCGACACTGTCTGCCACCGCACTCTACGCGCACGCCTCAACGACGCAGGGATCCGAGACAAGGCCCTGGAATGGGCCACCTCCTTCCTCGCCGGCAGAACCCAGAGAGTCCGCCTCCCACCATTCCGATCCGAAGCCTCCGAGATCATCTGCGGCGTACCCCAGGGATTGTCCCTCAGCCCAACACTGTTCAACATCTACATGGCCCCGCTCGCACGCATCGCCAGAGAGCACGACCTCAACATAATCTCCTACGCCGACGACACTCAACTGATCCTCTCACTCACCAAGGACCCCCTCGCCGCCAAATCCAACCTCCATGAAGGGATGAAGGCCGTCGCCGATTGGATGAAGATCAGCCGACTAAAACTGAACACGGAGAAGACAGAGGTCCTCATCCTCGGCCCCAACCCCTCAGCCTGGGACGACTCCTGGTGGCCAACGACGCTGGGAGCAGCCCCGACACCCACCGACCACGCACGCAACCTGGGAGTCATCCTCGACTCAACGCTCTCCATGGCCAAGCAAGTCAACGCAGTCTCATCCTCCTGCTTCAACACCCTCCGCATGCTTTGCAAGATCTACAGGTGGATCCCAACAGACACGAGAAGAACAGTCACCCAGGCCCTCGTCAGCAGCAGACTCGACTATGGGAACGCCCTCTACGCGGGAGCCCCGGCCAAGCTCATCAAGCGACTGCAACGCATACAAAACGCCTCCGCATGCCTGATCCTCGATGTACCACGCCACAGCCACATCACCCCCACCTGAGGAACCTGCACTGGCTCCCCGTCGACAGGAGAATCTCCTTCAAACTCCTCATCCACGCACACAAGGCACTCCACAAGACTGGCCCAGCCTACCTCAACAGACGACTCCTCTTCTACGTCCCCAACCGCCAACTCCGCTCCGCCGACCTCTCCCTTGCCACCGTCCCTCGCATTCGAAGAACCACCACCGGCGGCAGATCCTTCTCCCCACCTCGCCGCCAAGACCTGGAACACCCTTCCACTAAGCCTACGACAGACCCAAGACCTGCTGACCTTCAGGAGGCTACTCAAGACCTGGTTGTTCGACCAGTAGCAGCACCCCCTTTTTTCTCCCCCAGCGCCTTGAGACCCTCGCGGGTAAGTAGTGCGCTTTACAAATTCTGTGATTGATTGATTGATTGATGTGTGACATTTCCATGCTTTCTTGCCTGGGTGCTTACGTGTGACATTTCCATGCTTTCTGGCCTGAGTGCTTATGTGTAACATTTCCATGCTTTCTGGCCTGGGTGCTTATGTGTGACATTTCCATGCTTTCTGGCCTGAGTGCTTATATGTGACATTTCCATGGTTTATGGCCTTGGTGCTTATGTATGACCTTTCCAAGGATTATGGCCTGGGTGCTTATGTCTTACATTTCCATGCTTTCTGGCCTGAGGGCTTACGTGTGACATTTCCACCGTGCATGGTCTTGGTGCTTATGTGGGACATTTGCATGCTTTCTGGCCTGAGGACTTATGTGTGACATTCTTATGTTTTCTGGATTAGGTGTTTACGTGTGACATTCCCATGCTTTCTGGACTGGGTGCTTATGTCTGACATTCCCATGCTTTCTGACCTGGGTGCTTATGTCATGTCATCATTTACTATTTACTATGCTTTGAAAGTTAATACAGTTAAATATGTTATGAAAAATGTGTTGGGAAATGCACCGTTTTGGTCTTTCTTTTGACAAAATTGTCTTGGGAGGAGAACCCCCCCCTCCCCTTCCCCCCCAACTCCTCTCGCAGTCGTCAGGCTGACTTGCTGCACTCGGTCACTACGCACCGTACGGGTTCAGTGAAAATACATATATTCCATTTTTATGAAGGAGGAGCGTGCGCTAGGGCCCTCTCCCTGGGTGCAGGTTTGCCCCAGGTGGCCCCCACCTCCCTGGGGCCGGTGCATGTCAGGGGACCCCATCCCCTGAGACTGAGGAAGCGGCTGCCAGGGCATTGCCCACCTCCATTCCTGTGCCCAGGGGGGAGCAGGGCATGCCAGACTCTTGACTCCATGCCCATGCTCCTTGCTGGCAGGGGAGTCTGCATTTCTCCTGCCCGCGGGTGGGAGCTGAGATAGAATTGTTGCTGACCTCCGACAAGCAATGCTTTATTGAAAATGTTGATGTTGTCAATGCAATGTTTTCTATTATCATTCATTCTTTTGAATATTGGCACTGTGACTATTGATTTTAATTGTGGCACAATGTTGAATTATTACGTGTGGCTGCTTTTATTAATGTGGCGACACCCTAACAAAGTGAGCAAAGAGGGTATGAAGTTCCTCAGGGTCTGAATGAATGAACATGGGAGTGCAGGTGGGAGCGACACCAAGGATTGGTCGTCCCACCTGGAGCAGAAACCAAGGGGGAAATTCCCTTGTCGGAACTAGGGCTCTCACACACCTAGGAAGCTAGGTGTCATGCTTCATCATATGAGCCTGCCCCTCGTCAGGTCGGCGCTGGAATACCTGACGGGCACCCAGTACAGGGCTCTTTGGCGGGGATCTTTTGTTCCTGCCATTGGGTGCAGTGGGGGTGAGGGGCCTAGTGTGTGTAGATGTGAAGTGCGTGGATTAAAACAGGTCAGTTAGTCCTAGTAGTGTTTTATTCTGGAAGGTAAACTGCCTGAGTAAAAACAGGAAGAGTGGCAGTGAACTAAATATAAGGTTTCTAGCTGTGTATGCTCTACTCTCTAAAGGTCAACATGTTTTGTGCTCTATGCGTCGGGAGGATCAAGGCACTTCTTCAGGACCAAAATAACTATCTACACGACATGATAAGTGAAAAGCCTACATACCATGTTATCAGGTAGGTACCCTAAATGTGGGGACAAAAAATACGCATTATGATTATTACTCAACATCACGTTCAATATACTCAGAAAAGGTGTGTTGGTGTATTAGTGCTAATACACCCATGCTCTACACCGTGCTTATGGTGTAGTGAACAGAGAAAAACTCATGTGGCAATCGTATAATGGAAATCCCAGCTATACATGATAGGCACATGATAATAAAAACATTAAAATGGAGGACACTCAAGATGAAAAACTTATTTTAGCCAAAACAGATATGCTAGAACAAGGCTCACCAAAATTGCTGACTAAGGTTGCCTGCAACGGAGTCCGGCGGTCGTTGTGGACACCAATGTCTGTCCTAAGGGGTAAGGTAGGGAAACAGGAGGCCGAATGTAGTCATAAGATAAACCAACTCTGTCAATGTGAGGCACAAAGGGGCTCTGGCGGCAGAAACATACAAGGGGCAATCAACAGTAATGGGGTGCCCGGGGTCCGCTACCGGCTCCCATGTCCTGTGGAGGCAATCGTAGGCCCGTGCATCCCGGAAAGTGGCGGTCCCGAGGCCGTAGTTGCTCACGGTGGTGTGCGTGCTGGCAGGGTCCAGTACAGAGTATAGATCACCATGGTGCCCACCCCACAGGGGTTCCACCATCCAGGGATGGACGGCACGGGTTGGATGCCCCAAAGGGCGACACCCTAACAAAGCCAGAAGGCTTGCAAGTTCACAGACCACTAAGTAAGTCTTTCATTTGAGGTATCACCCTTCAGGGTACTACTATAATTTTATGGAGCAATACAATTTGGAGATTTAGGCCTCATGTACAAAGCCAGTTTGAGGTCTCAAAGACTTTGAATCGAAAAAGAATAGGATTTGGGACCACAAAGTGTCTTTTATTGAGGAACTAAATCCATTTTGTGATTTAGTAACAGGTTATAGAATTACAAAATGGGCTGAGAAAGGCATAACTAATCGCTAATCGTATTTGGGGCATCCATTCTAAATATTGATTTGTTATGGAATGTAATAGTGTTTGTGACTGAAAACGGGTTGCAAAACAGTGAAAAGTTAAGAGTCACAAGTTGGGATGATTACACATTCGAAAAAGGAATGGGGCCCCATTGTGAATGTAAAAAAAAAACGTTTGTGAATGTAAAAAAGTTTAACAAACTTAAAAAAAAATACTTCTAAGGTCAGCCCCATTTCATTCAAGGAAAATAGACTGCATCTAAAAATAAATAATGCTTTATTTAAGTGAGATTGGAGGCAGGCACCAGACTCCACCAGGCCACCGCCCCTGTGACGGCATATATTCGCAGTCAGTCGCAAAATTGCAACCTACCTCAGGAATATTGATGAAGTAGGTCAGATTGCAACTGTGAACAGACCATTTAGTACATAGGTCCATTTGCAAAGTTATTTTCAATTCACAAAAAGTCAGTGTGCAAATTGCAACCAATTTTTGGGAATGGACATTTTGATCATCAGGCCATAAGTTCTTACATGCCTTTTTGATTTCCTCCGTGGACAATTTAATACTATAGAAAACCACTGTGCAAGATTGCCCTCCAACATCCATCTTTCATGGCTCTCTTTCAACATATTTTTTGCCTAGACAAGATGAAGATAATAAGACAGATTATTAACCTTCTCATATGAAGATCTTGCTTGTGAGAAACCAGTCCTTTTGCACCAGTCTGCCTCACTCAATCTAGGATGTCGGTGCAGAAGTTTGCATAGTATGTGTTTCTCCCTGGGGCCTATAAAAAGTGCATTTATACCTTAATGATCATTAGCATAAAAAAGAACCATGACTGGTGAGCGACAGTGATCCATCAAAGTAAATAAAATTATCTGGATAATAGCAGTGGCTGTTCCTCCTAAAGGGTGAAGGAGTGTCACCCCGTGTGCTGGTATTGCTGTCTTGTGACGGCCGGCCTGACATGCACACTTCAGACCCAGCAATCCCAGTGCTGTGAAACAGCCGGGGTATTGCTGGCACAGGCCCCTATCCTAGCCTGCTCCAACCAATCCTGGAGTTGCATTGGCACTTGGCAGGAAGGACGTCAACTATCTTCCTTCTCTTTCCTGCTCGTCATCACCCTCAGGAGCCCATCGGGAGAGCAGAGACACAGGACAGTGGGCCTTCAGCATCTTGGTGAGTTTTTCGGCATCACACCACACCCCACCACATTTTAATGTTACCAGCCGCCCCTGGATAATAGAGAATATTTTGCATGTAAACATGTATTTTCTCAAGCAGGTATTTGTAATCCTATCTCTTCCCAGCCATTTTGTTCAGACTGCAACAAGACATGCAGGCCATATTCGTACCAGGTGAGAGGCATTTTGTGGGCATCTCAACTACTGATAGGAAAGAAGACAAATCAACTTTTGTTATCTGTTGTGTGAGTGTAATACGTGCAATGTGAAATAGGACAAAATAATTTTATTTTTAACATTTAGAAAAACAGAATGGACGTCATTTGGAGTCACCAGGCTTGCCCTGTGTGACCCCTGGCACTGCATTTGGGACCCCTGGCTTAAGTAGAAGCAAACAAAATGCCAAGAACAGAAGGTAAACAATGCCTTGGTGTGCACTGTTCACTTTCTGCAGCTCTCTCTGTGACCTGGTCCATTAAACAGCTAAATTCAGCAGTACAATGTACACTCCCCTGCATAAATTAAAAAATCATATAAAAAAATATACATTTGTAAACAACATTTTTGCAAATTTTTAATACATAGAAATGTTGTGTTTTAATAAAGAGATAATGCCTTACAAGTAGTGATAATCAAAACATATTAATTCTAAGGAATAATTTAAGAACAACAGATCACAAAGCATTAAGGGTCAGATTTACTAACATTTTATGCAACGCAGTATAGCAAGGTAACTTGCTGCACTGAGTGAAAGGGAGAGAGCAGAAATGTGCCATATCTGCAAAGATATGGAACACTTCTGCTCTCCCATAGCACTCGCGCACTTCAGGCAGCCTAGCGCCAATGCAGGCACCTGTGCAAGGGTGCCAGCGTTATAAGGAGAATTGTTTTTGAGCAGGAAGCGATATCTTCGTGTACAAAAACAATCTCTCGAGGCATTTTCCTCATTCTATGTGTGCTGCAGATTACCACACACATAGAAACAGGAAATAATGAGGATAAAAAAGATTTTTCTCCTCGTTATGCCACCCTTTGGGAGGCGTAGTGATTTCAGGCAATCCCAGATTTACACACCTTTGTAAATCTGGAATTGCATGAAAACCATGGGTGGATGCATCGGAACGCCCATGTTCCACCCATGGAATGCCTCCCAGAATGGAATGAAATGCAGTGCAGTGCAAGCCGCTGCATCCCGTTACATTGTTTTTTTACAAAGCCACACAAGGCAGCACAAATTGCACCTTGTGTCGCTTTGTAAATGGATATGGCACAAAAATGGTGCAACCATGATGCAAAATGTTAGTAAATCTGGTCCTAACAGTTCATGAACTAGCTACCTCTCTTGACACTCGGTGACTTTATGCTTGCCTTTGACACTGTACAGCGCACTGCTGTTCTATTACTGGGTTTGTACTACAGAAATCTCACAAACATGCAAGTCAATAACATAGTTCACATACAATAAGTGGTCTCCATGAAGTAATCCATGTGCACATAGCCTCTTTTTTTTTTTTTTATTCTTTTGGTTTCTCTTACTGAAAAGTATATTTCATGCTTGGGGCATACACTAGGGAGACCATTACATCACGACAGTTTGTGGTACAAGTAATTTGGCTTCCGTGTTTTGTTTCGTGTTTTTGTGGCTCTATATTCTCCTCTTCCAAGAAACACATAATTTATCATACAGTAAAAAAGAGAACTGTGCAATGTTCCTATCATGTCAGCAAGCACACCATTTTTAAAGTGCAGGTGATAGATAAAATAGCAATGTATCTGTTAGTAACTGTTCTGCTATTAAGCAACTGTGCACTTAAGAAGCTGTTAACTTCAGTAATGTATTCAGGGTCATCAGGGGTAAGATCATGTGACATCACTTTCTGGGAAGTTTCAGTGTCAAATATCATATGATGTCACTTTCTATGACGTCATTGGGTCAAATGGTGGTTATGTGATATCACTTCCACTACCCCTGCAGTTTTAGTGAATCGACGCCTATGAAAAACAGGTGTCAATCAGTGGTCGAAGTGGGCGGGATCGGCAAGGTACTACTTCTTTAATTTAATAGATTCTGTTCCCCAACTTTTTTTTATTTTAAACACACGTCCCAGACGGCAGAAATAGCCAAGTCCTATAGATAAGGCTCGGCGTTCGTGGCTGTTCGGGGACGGGCGGGTGGGCAGAGAAGGAAAAAGACTCTGTCTTTTCCTTCTTGCCCAGAGAAGACCAGAACACTGTCCATTGCTGCTCTGCCGCTGCCACCCCCTTTCTTACTCTTCCTCCCTCACTTTCTGTCTCGCTCCTCCTCACTTATTGAAAACCATGACTTCAAGAAACAGTTATTACTCCCTCTTTCCTCTCCTTTCGTTTATTTGTTCCGCCGTGAAATGGATCCAAAAAAGAAAAACACTTTTGCTGGAAATGTCGACTTTTTCGGACATGTTTCTATTCCAAAGTGAAGCCTTGGGACGGAGAGAAATAAAAGGTTCAAAATGTGAAAAACAACTAAATAAAGCAAGATAGAGTGGTCCAAAGTGGCCAGATTGATTTTAATCACACCCAAACACAATAGCGCCACTTTACAGAGTTTGCCAGTGAAGCGCTACTTTTGTTTTCTCGTCTTTCTTTGAACAACATTGTTTTCCCTGGGTGGGAAAGTGCACTATTCCTGGGGGTACTGTGCAATACATCCTTGATAGGTGGACTGGAAAACAAATTGTGTACAGCCATTGTGTTCAGGGATGTGGTCTTTTTAAACCATGCTGCTTACGTTTTGGAAGGATTTGAGCAATGGGCATTTCAACTGGTCCCTTCTGGGCCCTGTAGTCATGTCCTTAACTTTTTCAGGGAAAAAACGAATTGATTTCTGAATAATGAGTGTAAAAGTGTTACGGTAACCCCGTTGTTCCTTCCTACATTTCACATGCTTTACTTAATCTTGCATTCCCTTGAGTGTTTGCTTTTTCCAGGATGTTGTTACTTTTTTGTTTTTTTAGGCAGCATAATACTCTTGTCTATTGCGTAATTTGAATTGAGTAGCATCCAGGTGTTTATAGCGGGGCACAATTGGGTTTTAGTTGAAGGCAGTGCGAGTTTCTCTCAGTAAAGCAGTATGGTGTTCAGTGGGGGAGAGGATGTGGCACTATGGTCAGAGCTGCTGAATTTGGAACTGGGGAACCAGGTTCAGCCTTCATGACCAGTCCACCAGACCACTCTTCTGAGGGAGTACATTCCTGTGCTAGACATTAGAAGGCCCCACAAAACCTTAAAAGCCCTGGTGTCTTAGCACCAGCAGGTGGACCCTGCCAGTGGCAAGTGTGGGTTAACCTTGCAGGCCTGTCCACCACAAACCATGCTGAAGTTCACATCCAGTCTTGCAGGCAAGCCTTTGAAGCAGCACATCCTAGAGCGACAGTGACTCTGTCACTGAGGTCACAGGACCTTTGAGCAGGGCAGCTCTAGGTCGATGTGACCGGTCCGATCGCACCTGGCGCTGACTTCGGGTGGGTGCATCATGCTTGCAAGCATATTATGTTTCTAAAAGCACTTGCTGCCTTCTTCCTGGCCTCCAGCAATTTTCGGCAACAAAAAGAATGTCATGATAGCACCGGTGATTAATGTTCTTGCTAGAGAGAGATGGAGTTTTGTCAAGTGGAAGTTTTGACTCGTGGAAAGGTAGCGCAGAGGGTTAATGTGCCTGCTGGTAAAAACATGTACAATGCAGATCACAAAGTGCACATAATGTAAATAGGTCAGTGGGTTACTGCTTTTGTCAGGGAGATCCTTTTGTTACTTGCAGTTTATAAGTAAAAATCCTAACATAGAACAGTGAGCTATTAACTGTCATCTAAGAGCTGCATGCAAACTGCAAGGTATAAATTAGAGCGTTATGGTTTTCCCCCAGTCTTTGATTAATCTAATGTTGCAAAAAGGGTTCATTTGGATAGAAATCAATTCTGGTTATTGAAGAGAACCCCAACCATGGTATTACGCTCTAAATTCAGAGTTTGTGTTTCTCCAAACCAATCACTATTAAACTATACTGCCTACTAGTATGGTTGTCATGTGACTCCTACACCTTGTAGTCCTTTGTCTTATGTAACAATTCCTACACAGTGATTTACACACGTATGATTGATTGTCTCTGTGTGTTGTAAAGTGCTCAGACACCATACACTGGTTTCAGTGGTGCTGCAAATCAAACTAAATGCATCTGAGCAATAGTGTGGTTATGTAGATTTGAGTTGCCCTATTAAAGGGTGGTAGTGAGGGAATCCGTGGCAGAGGGAGTCATTGGGGGCACCAACAAACATTGTCGCACAGGGCTCCACCAGTGCTAAAGCCGGTCCTGTCCTTGAGGCCAGTCCGCCTCACCCATTGGTACTTCCATTGGCCTTGTTTCCACAGTAGTAGCTGCAACTCACCAGTGGTAGGCAATGCAGGATTTGCACGCACACCAAACTAAGCTCACAAACTTCACGGTCTCTCTGCTTCATACACAAGCACTTTTAACATGTGCTGCCTGCTTTGGGGCCACTGGAATTATGCAGCAATGGAGGACAACATTATGCCGCAGTGTTGACTAAATTATGCAGCAAAAAATGGCTGCAGCATAATGCAGTATATTTTCTGATACTTTATTAATTTGACATTTTTACACATGCTAAAAGTCTGTGAAAGTTTTAGTCTTATCACTATCAGTGTAACATACAAATAGAGAAGTGAGAAAGGTAATCAGTCAACCTTTGCAAAGGGCTGTCCACTTCGCAGAAACACAAGTCACATTTTTAGTAACTTTTGATCCGTTTGAGCTCAAACAATTTATTAGTTAAAATTGTCAAATTATGCAGCAGATGATGCATTATGTGACACATATTGCAGAGCCATAATTATATAGAAAACATTTGCAAACTAGGATATTTTACCATTCATGTTTGAACTGATCTTGTGGAAAAAGGGAGGAGAAGTGCTGATGACAGAAACTCAATGGCTCAGAGAAAAATGGCTTGTGCTTTGACTTTTAAGCGTATTTGGGACATTCTGTGATTGGAAACGAATCCCCCTTTGTGAATGTATTTTAATGTCAATAACTCAAATTAAACTTTAAACGTGTTTCCATTGGTTGAATTAAATAACGTAATAAGCTGTTACTGGGTAGTGAGATGACAAACTAATACTAAAAATTTGAATAATTTGCTCTTTCTGGCCACACCTTGTCATAAGGTTTCTGCACATACAGAGCAATGCACAGGATAATAGGACCTCGGAATATAGTGGTGAGCCAACCATAGACCTTAGCACCCAAAACCCCAACCCAACTAGCCTTAGCGTCCCATTAGCACCAATGTACCAATGATTAGACAACCCAGAACACGGTATCTCTCTCTCAGGACTCGCAGAGTCAAGAACACTCTTTCGTCACACTCGTACCTGTCCACAACGTGCGTAATAAGAGACACTGTATAGTTCAAAATGTTTATTTCAACTTACGTGCTCTAAGATACAGTACACGTGTCAGTACTACTAGCATAATACATATGAATAATATAATCAGCATAGTTACAACTCCATAGAATACGAACGGGAAAGCATCTCATAAAGCAGTGGATATATGTCTAACTAACATTACCACCCTCCCCGTGCTAGAAGCTAGTTTATTATACAAATAGAAGACCTCTGGGCTTTGACTAGCGAACCACCATACCTCAGTCTCTTGATGCAAAACTACATCAGCAGACAATCACAGCTCTTCTCCCTGGAAAGGTTTTCTCCAACTGTCTCTAGAGCGGGCGAACCGCAATATTAAAAACACACTAATTCCTCCATGGCAGCTGTACATGGTGTTATGTCTAGGTGCGAGGGACAGGCCAAATCAGCAAGAACAAGGAGATGCTGTTATTCAACCTTGTACATGTTGTGCAGTCTGAGCCCAAATCAAACAGGAGAAAAGGTGAGAGACAGAAAACGCAGACAGCGCTAAAATAACATGGAAAGAGCAGAGGTCGACAGAACAACAGCTCAGAGTAACGTGTGCAAAGAAAAGCAGCATGGCAGCCAGGCCCAGGCCAACCCAGCAAGGCAGGCCAGGGCTAGGTCCCTGGACAGTCCATCGGACCAGCGAAAGGAGGAAGATAGAATTCAAGTAGGCCGAGCAGAACAGAAATGTTGTCAGGTCACTTAAGGGTGTATGGAGTGCCCGACGCGGGAGTTGATTTAGTCTTTGTGGTTCAAGCCGATCCGGCTTTCCACTTTGAGGTGTTCTACTCTTGGATCACTTTTCCAGCGGTGGACGCGAACGATAATCTGTTCCATGAATATGAACACACTAACGTTCCCGCTGTCTATCGACCGTATACTACTCTTGAAGTACCGCTCACGGCTTGGCAACACCGTGTTTGGTTTAATGGCGCCCTCCCACAACCGACTACCACGGTTCGTTTAGGCCCCTTATCTATTGAGGGGCCACTTGGCCTGTTTTGGCCGGGTACACCCCACATCCGCGTTATATGACTATACCAGTCGCGGAACTGCGCACTATGTATGCGGCCTTGGTGCAGGTGCATTGAGCTTTAGTGCGATATGTTACAGGCAGCATCCATGGAGCCGCTCCTGGAGTTGCCGGCCAACCAGCTGCTGCAGGCGGAGTGACCATAAGTCCTGTCATGGTGAATTCGGTGATGGGCAAACGTCCACAAAATAAGGATGATTTTCCTTATTGGCTTGCAGAAAAATTTGATCAGTTGGAGGCAGTTTTTCCACATACAACCCCAGTGGATAAACATCGTATTTTAACGATTAGTTTGCCAAAAGACTTAATTCCCGAGTTGACAGCATGTGACAACTGGGGTAAGGTATTCGCAGCAGTATATTCTAAATGTTTTGGTACTCCTTCCATGACGGTTCTCCCCTCTGTAATTAAAAAAGTACAGGATGAACATGGCCCTGAAGCGGCTGTGGAATTAGGGATGAGACTGGTGGGAGTGTTTGAAGTAGTAGCTGAACTGATCCTTGCGAATGTCAAGGGCGATGCAGTGAACTTTCAAGTAGCTAACGCTTTGGCTCTGGTCCCAGAATTGGACAGGCCTCGCGAATTACCGAAAATTATTACCCAGGCTTACAAAACTATTGGTAGAAATAGCCTGGGTAACAAGCCTTTTGCAAAACAGCAAACACAATCGCAACAACAACAACAACAAACCAAATCCCAATCTGGGAAAGATGAGAAACCAGTCTTCACTAAAAAGAGCTGGAGGCTGAAAAAACGGGGGAAGCAACAAAAGAAGCCGGGGTCGAGAGGCGCATCCCCGGTTTCAGTTTCTTCTGAGCGCACTTATGATTTACGCGACAGAGCGAGAATTAAATCACCGGATAGGTTTCAGATCCCTGATGCGCGTTCTCCTCGTTCTTCACAGGCACAGACTTCGTCACAGGCCGGTGGAGGAGACCGCCAGGATAGAGGAAGGGACCGAGAGGCTCCCCAGGGATGAGACCAACCTCGACAACAAGTCAGAGGAAAAGCGGAAGACTCTCAACGTTTTCGACCACAATTTCAGAAGAAAAAAGTTGCCGCTGTAACAGCGAAATATGCCACAGACGGTGAGAACGAGACTCCTGAATTGGACGTGGGCAGTAACCCTCCTAGACAGCGCCGCGGAAGTTACCATAGTGCGGGAGGCGCTACGTCCTCATATGGAGGTGACAGCAACTGAAACATTCATTACTGTTGAAACAGCAGACACCAGAGTGGCACCCCCTGACAGACTATTTAATATTGTCATCCAAATTGAAGGTGATATACAGCGTGTAATTAAAGGGATTTTTGGGAAAATCTGACCTCTTCATATGACATTTTGTTAGCGAGGCGGATTGGCCACCCCCATTCGTTCTTGCTGCGCGTAAAGGGGAGGAGGTAATCCTTCCGAGCTTTTCTCGACATGTCCCAAAGGACAAAGCGGAGGCTCTTGCAGCAGAGTGGGCTGTGTCACTGGCTCCTGCGTTATACACGCAACCACGTGGGTTGGGACGAAGATTCTCCCCATGAAATACCTTTGCGGTCACTGCCGCAGCCACAACCCCAATATCCCATAAAACGTGAAGCCAAAGGCCCCGTTTCCGAAATTCTGACTCAGTTGGAATATCAGGGAGTAATTGAACCCTGTGTATCACCTATGAACAATCCCCTTTTTGCGGTTTCTAAACCCGATGGATCGTACCGCTTAGTTTTGGATTACCGGAATTTGAACTCTCATTGTCGGACCTTTGCGGTGCAAAACACCCATAGTTCTGCGCTTGTAGACAGTCTTGTTCGTAAAAAATACAAAACGACCCTTGACCTTTCAAATGGATTCTACACGCACAACTTAGCCGCGGAGAGTGGCCAATGGTGCGCTTTCACTTCCGGGGGTAAAATGTTCAAATTCAGGCATCTTCCTATGGGCTACAAAAATAGTCCAGGCGTATTCGCCGCTCGTGTTGTCTCTTTGTTAGACGGCATCGATCCAGACGCCTGTTCGTACGTAGATGACATTTATCTGACGGACGACGAATTGTTTCCGCATCTAACCAGAGTCGACCGCATTATTCTTGAATTTGCGGTTCAAGGTTACAAAATTAACTTTGCCAAATCTCATATTGCTGAATTTACCATTTTGTTCTTGGGCTATGAGCTCAACAATGAAGGTAAGGGCTTAGCCCCCCATTTCCTGGAAAAATGTGCACTTCTGTGCCCTCCTACTAATCTGAAGAAACTTCAGTCATTGCTGGGCTTTCTGAACTTCGGACGTACGTACATTCCCGAATACGCCCAGCGTATCAAGCCACTGTATGCCTTGATACAACCTACCTTTCGAAGTCTTGTTGGGTTCCGGAGCACACCTCCATACTACAGTCTTTACAGACTGACCTACTTGAGTCTAAATATCTTTTGACACGTGATAACCACACAAACCTGGTGATTAGAATCATTCCAAGAGCAGTGGGTTTCACGTACTTAACCTTTAATGAAGGTGATACAGTACCGCACAATTGGCCGAGTTGCGAGCATTGGTGCTTAGCGCTTGAGTTCGTCAATCCTGATGTGACCACTTTAATCGTGTGCGATTCTTACTACTGTGTTCAATCATACAATGACAATCTGTTCTTTTGGTCGTAAAACGACTATAGAGACGCTAAAGGCAACACAATCAAGCATAAAACGCTTTGGGTTCGAGTGGCAGAATTACAACGACGTCTGCCGCTCACACAGGTGGTTCACACCCTGGGCCATCAGCGGGTGGGCGCACACGCTGTTGGTAACGGTCTGGCAGACGAAGCAGCCAGATCAGCAGTAGTCACGTGTTCAGTAGCAGCAGTTACTAGATCCATGTCTAAAATAGACACTGATATCTTGGCAGCTATTGCTGCAACAAAGGAAGGAGCGAATTACCCTAGGGGTTTCCCTTCCAAATATTCTTACCAGTTAGGTCCCGATCAGGCTCCTTATGTAACAATACCTGACGTTGGTGATCGGCTGATCCCCAACGCGGACCATGAGACTTTCCTTGATAACGGCAGCACACGAAGGCATGGCTTCGGCTCATGCTGGTGTGTCTGCGACAATTTCCATTTTGCAGCAGCGTTACTGGTGGCGTGGTTTATATAAAGATACCCGTACTTATGTGCTTTCCTGTGACGTTTGTCAACAGATCAAGCCTTCCACGGTCACACGACCACCTCAGACCTCGCTCGGAATTTCAAACAGACCCTTTGGGTGTGTTTACTTGGATCACTGCGGTCCATTTTCATCGGACACTGCCTATAAATATATCTTAGTGGCAGTGGACTCGTGCCACACGGTTCATCTGGGTCTGGCCACAACGGAGTGCTGACGCTCGAAATGTCATCAGGGATTTGCGTGTCTTTGTGGGAATTTTTGCATGCGGCACCTTCCATTCTGACCAAGGTCCGGCGTTTGCCTCTAAGGCTTACAAGGACGCAATGGGTTCCTTGGGGGTGCAGGTGAAATTTTCGTCTCCGTATAGGCCTGAGGGCAACTCTATCGTTGAGCGAATGAACCGTGACTTAAAGCAATCCTTGACAGCTAGAGTTATAGGTACTGGCAGGAACTGGCTGGCCCACTTGTACACCGTTCAGCGTGCACTTAATAATCTCCCTAGAAGACCTCTGGGTGGGCGGACCCCTTACGAAATGCTCTTTGGCATACGAATGTTTGTGCCTGACCTTGATGGTCTAGACATGGCGGCGCAATCCGCCAAGTTTGATGTAGATAACCATTCTACTATGTTACAGGACTTACAAGAAGCCCGAGACAAACTTGCAATCGCACATTTGCCTTCAGCCACAGACACTGCTCTGCAGATTCCGGTTGCCGGCTGGCTTCCGAAGATTGGCGACCTGGTTCGAGAGAAGGTGGAGAACAAAAAAGAATTCGGCCCCTCTTTTCGTGCACCGGTTCCAGTCCTGGGCTTGAAGGGAACACGTACAGTCATCTTACCACCGCTTCCCGGTCGCAAGGAGAACAGATACATCTCAGTGGAAAATGTCAAGCTACAACATCTGGCCGATCCTGAATAGTGTCACACCCGCGGTCTCTTGTCCTGCCATTTATCGGACATGTGTTCGAGGCACACCTGCCCGAACGGTCACTGATGTTACCATGGAGATGGTTGATTTGCCTGAAAATATATTCGAACCCCCTGTCTCCCCCTGCATCGACGAGGACGAGTATACCTATCCCGCCACAGAGTCGGTGGCACACCAACCAACAACGCCACTGAGCCCTACACGTTATTCCTTTGACTCAGATTCCAACTCATCAACGGTCCCGTCCAAGTTCAGTCTTTTTGTATCCTGGTTTAGAGACAATTTTTTGATTCCACCTTGGACGTACATCTGGATGGTGCTTTTCTTGATTTTTTGTTTATGTCCATTGGCTTTGTCACAGTGTTTTTCTACTCATCAATGGTCACTATTTACCTGAACGCTCTGCTGTGAACAGTGTTGCTGGAACTTTGGCTCCACATTCCTCTTCACACATCATGAAGCGTGACCACACATTTGTGAACATTTCAGCGTTTCCAGTTGCTGATGGCATCGTATGGGATGCGGTAAACTTTCAAATACATGGCCCAACAGAAATTATTAATGTACCAAATGTCCTTCGAGTTTCGATGGGTGATGTAGTAAAAGTAATATTCATTCTGACGATTGGGATGTGCATGCCGTTGAAGCATTGTTTGCTGATTTAAAATATTATGCTTCCTTTAATGCTGAGGATTTGTATATGAATTCTGCGAATTATGCCGATTTGTATTGCTACCAGCATTGGGGCAACCATTTTCTCCACAAACCGAGTGCACTACGCAGCCCTGTTACCTACACTCAATGGGAACATTGCCCAAACCCCTTACCAGGTAGCTCCCAGACTCTTGAAATAAATTCACCTATTTCACTGATTTTAATAGATCGAACCCTGGGTCCTATTATTTTAAATTGAAAGCCCCACGTTGGGCGCCATGTCATAAGGTTTCTGCACATACAGAGCTATGCACAGGATAATAGGACCTCGGAATATAGTGGTGAGCCAACCATAGACCTTAGCACCCAAAACCCCAACCCAACTAGCCTTAGCGTCCCATTAGCACCAATGTACCAATGATTAGACAACCCAGAACACGGTATCTCTCTCTCAGGACTCGCAGAGGCAAGAACACTCTTTCGTCACACTCGTACCTGTCCACAACGTGCATAATAAGAGACACTGTATAGTTCTAAATGTTTATTTCAACTTACGTGCTCTAAGATACAGTACACGTGTCAGTACTACTAGCATAATACATATGAATAATATAATCAGCATAGTTACAACTCCATAGAATACGAACGGGGAAAGCATCTCATAAAGCAGTGGATATATGTCTAACTAACATTACCACCCTCCCCGTGCTAGAAGCTAGTTTATTATACAAATAGAAGACCTCTGGGCTTTGACTAGCGAACCCCCATACCTCAGTCTCTTGACGCAAAACTACATCAGCAGACAATCACAGCTCTTCTCCCTGGAAAGGTTTTCTCCAACTGTCTCTAGAGCGGGCGAACCGCAATATTAAAAACACACTAATTCCTCCATGGCAGCTGTACATGGTGTTATGTTTAGGTGCGAGGGACAGGCCAAATCAGCAAGAACAAGGAGATGCTGTTATTCGACCTTGTACATGTTGTGCAGTCTGAGCCCAAATCGAACAGGAGAAAAGGTGAGAGACAGAAAATGCAGACAGCGCTAAAATAACATGGCAAGAGCAGAGGTCGACAGAACAACAGCTCAGAGTAACGTGTGCAAAGAAAAGCAGCATGGCAGCCAGGCCCAGGCCAACCCAGCAAGGCAGGCCAGGGCTAGGCCTCCGCAAACCACAAGACAACCTCTGAGTCCTCCAACTGACCCAATCCTCAAGTTATACCCGCCCTCTGATTCTCAGCCCACAGTTCCCCTACTTTTTTTTCCCTCACTTCGACCACTTGTGTCAATGCCTCTGTTTACGAAGGCATAGATCACAATGTTTTCATACATGCTTTGGTAACAACCTCTTTTGACAAAAACAACCCCTGGTCCCGAGATCTTGTGGAATCATCGATCCATTTCAAGTGTCTCCGTCCCTTCTAAACTCACTGAGACATTAAAAGTTCAACAGCTGCAAGGTTGCAAAATAGTCATCAGCTTGATGCTTGGAAGGCAGATTTCAGGCTTAGGTGGGGTAATAAATCAGTTTTTTGTTGCATCATTTCTCCTGACTCATGGTGAATGAAGATGCCATTGAAAATCTAGTCTGTTAGGATCTCTTGGCGGCTTATGACACCACCTAATTTTGGTTTCAATTGCTGCATTTGGCAGATATTGGCATTCATGTTGAACAATGTATTTGTCATCCCGGAGGGTGCAAGTCTTCCCAGTACTTCCCAAGTCAGGTGCAAATTTGGGGTGAGAGGTCACCCTTAGCCAAAGTGTTATTTACAGTAATTTTCTAAGTATCGGTAAGAGGTTTTGTGGGCACCATGCAGTAGAAGGAGAAGGAGGACAACTAAGAGATTTGTGTAATTTTACTCTTTTCAGTACTCACAAACTACAATTTATTAGTAACGTTAGGCTGCAGATATTCTGCAGTCAGGATGGAGAAGTCCGTACAAAAAAAGATAGGCCAGTTCTATCTTTTTAGGTGCTGAGGTCTCCGCCCGACTGCGGACTCTCCCCAGTTATAAAGTTACTATTAAATCGTAGTTTGTGAATACTGAAAAGAGTAAACATACAGAAAAGAGTAAGTTTGTGAATCAGATCCGAATTGTTTACTTTTGGAAATTAGTAGTAGCCACAGAAATGCTTCATAGAAATTAATTGGCTTCTAAAGCAAGTTAACACAAATTTTTTTATAGGAATTCTCTTAGCTTCGTTTGCAATAAACAGTTTCTGAATTTAGAAACATGTTATAAGGTGTAAAAGTCCTAACCATAAACGTTTGGCAGCCAAGGAAGCCCATAGTTCCAAACTTAGTTTAGAAGCAGGGTTCCTTTAAAACAGGTGTTATTAAAGCCGGCAACAAACAGCTATTCCCTTCTTCTCTGCCGCGGACCCTCAAATTTGTGCCATAGCACATAGTGTAGCTCCTATTTCCCTTATAGGCTCTGCGCATTGGAATAATATATCCTATAGGTTTGACATAGGACTAAAGTCGGTATGTCCCTATCGAGTATATTAAACTTAATTACTTGTGCCAGCTAGCTCAGAGGCCACTAGAAACTTCTTGACGACAAGAAGGGATTAGTTTCTGGCAGCCGCAAAACATGACCACTGTGTTTCCCTTACAGAATCAGGATGTGTCCCAGAGTCGTAGAAACAATAGATAACTATTTCACTCAGCTCAGTTGTGCAGGATTCAGTTACGTCTCAAAGTGACACAGAAATAACAGACAGGCGTTTTCAATAAAAGGTTTATTGAACAGTCTTGTTTCTGGTGTAAGTTAGATGTGCTGTTACGATCACAAGACAGTATGCGAGATAGATGATGTACAAGGTGAGCAGTAAAAATAAATAATACTGCGTTAGCATTATCTCTTCAGCATATATGCATTTACATAAAATGACACAGCCTAAAAATGCGAGTACTCATACGATGCGTTTCTATCCTAGTTCTACCCAGTGTGCCTAACCTTTCCTAGGTGTAGGGAGAAGTAGAAGTAGGTGCTGTATTCCTGACTAGAGTATACTAAGAGTAAGTTACGCCTAGAGTCTAGTATGCCAAGAGTCCCTCTAGGTTCTAGTCTGCTCCATACCTGAAGAATGAGAGAGGTAGGAATCTCTTTCCGGACTCGAACTCCAACACCCCGCAAGGGAAGTTAGATCACTGGAAGCTGGACTCTCTGCGTGCAGGAATAACTGTCTTCTCAGTGCGTCTGGCCGGGAATCGGGCTCCTCTGAAGTCGAGGTCTCCTCTGATTTACAGGGGTTTGGGAAGGTATATTTATACCTGAAAATGTTAGCATTGACGTGAGTTGGGTAGCGAAAGACGTCATGAATGAATCCCTTAAGGAATAGAAGTTCATGCATAATGTATGAGTCCTTGAAGAAATCAATAGTCCTGGGCAAGGGAAACTCCCGCAGCCTGAGGGTCAGTTTTTTCATGGACTCGTTGAGACGCTAGGGTGGACGGATGCCGGAAGCCATGCCTGTATTTGGTATGCATGGTAATGCCTAAATAAGGTCTGGGATTTTATGCCTATATAAGGGCTGGTTGGATTGTGCCTATATATGGTCATGATTCTAGAAAGCCCGTTTATGGACACCCTATGAAGTATACAACACCCACTCCTCTTTTGTGTATACAACAATACTAAAATGCTAAACATTTAAAATGCTAAACATTAAAATGGAGTACCGCATATTAAAACATATCCTAAAATCTTTAAAAGACATATGAAAAATGCAAAGTTGCTGTACATCATTAAGCAGTGCTTTTCATTTTCAGCATAAGGTATGAAATAAATGCTCATGGAATGAAATTTAAAAGCAATATTTACATATGACGAAAATGATCGATAAGGTTGTTCAAAATCAAAAAGTCATTTCCTGTCATGAAACTTAAATGAACAGATTTAGACACACAAGATGACTAAGTGTCCCTGGAAGTACTGCCAAGTCTGTATTATAAGGCCAGTTCTACTTTAAGCAGATTGGAGTGCCATATCAGTTCGAAAAAATGGGAATAAAGTTCAACATTTTGGTAACGTTCCAAGGTTTTGAAAAATGAAGGCCAAATTGCTGCTGTTGCATTGGAACACAGCATGCCGAATCAGAGTCAGTTCACTGGTCTGGTGTAAACATTAGATCATCTATTTCAATAGACAAAACATCTTCCACTGTCGTCGGTGTAAGCTGGAACACCTCGTGTAAAAGATTGACCGCACAAAGATGGGAAACATCGCTCTCAGCAATGTTCGCGTTCGTTGTTACCTGTGTGCCTGAAGTTGTTTCTCGTACCTCAGCAGCAGCAGGAGGTGACTGTGAGATCTCAATGAATGCTGACATCAGTATTGGAAGCCTCTGGGGACAACACAGAGCATGGGCCGTTATCGGGACCAGCAAAGCATCGACATCCTTTGGCGCAGCTGCTGGATATGTTAGACAAGCGTCCAACACGCATTCTTCACCGCATAGCAGGCATCGTAGAACAGGTAAGATGCAATCTTGCCAGATTGGTCGGAATGACAGGAACCACGTGGTATTAAGGTCCCGTAGACGAGTCATGCCTAGTAGCTGTACTATTTGCTCACGGCACTTTCTTTCAAGGAGAGCTTTCTCCATTTCGCTCTGAGTGATTTCGGCGAAGAGGCTGGCCATAGCGCAATAGCAGACAGATGAATAAAATTCCCGCAACAAGTGCTAGAATTAATGGTACGCCACCAAACACCGAATGTGCAAAGTTCGGAATGATTCCAAGTATTGCCTGGAACGGTGCTAAGAGACCGGTGCAAATGCTCTTAAATACATGAACAATTCCTGTTGTATCTGACATGTTAAAGATACGTGATATCATTTCTACGAAATGTATAGGGCAGTTTGTACTTATTAAAGTCTGTATCTCAGCCGAAGTCCTTACAACTTGTAGATCATAGGTTTCTTTGGCCGAGGTCAAAGGCACTGTTTGCTGTAAAAGCATGGCTTTCATTCTGCTTAAAGTATCAAATCTTATAAAAGAGACGTTCAGCGAAGGCCATAAAGGCGACTCCCTGACTGTGTCTATTGGGGAAACAATACTTGCATACAGCAAGTGACCCTGGAGTTGACCGTTACTAGATATGGGATGCCGGGCAACATTCCACAGCAGCTCTGATCATTCAACATGAGGTAACTCCCATTCGAAAGTTGTCCAAACGTCGGATTAATCACAGCAGCTGGTGAACCGTGCTGATGGCAAGACAAGTTTGCCACAGAACCATTACAAGCCCCGTGTAAAGAAATGTCCTGACAAATGAGTGAACCGGTCAGTGCATGTTTACAGTTGATACCGCTAAGAAACACTTCACGATCCCCACTCCAACATCTATGTGTATATGGTAACTTCCAAGATATCTTAATGTATTCCTTACCCAACCTTTCATATTTGCCTGCTTGCATCTGTCCGAGACAATACTGAAACTGAAAAGTTGTCACAGGCAACGTTATCTTGCCATGAATAACCCATTCTGTAGCTGGTTTTTCTGCCACTGTAAATGGTAATTTCTCCATTTTTTCAATGCTCAGCACTGTATACCTTGCTCCTCTCTGTGCCAATTCGATCTGTTTATCAGTGAGATTGTATTCTGCAAACAGAGACGACGTGTTGATGAAACGCCAAGGCACTTAGCCCGCTCGCAAAGATTGCAGCGTCCATGTCAATAACACAATAGAACGTAATTGAGATTGACCTTGTTGTAACATAGCCAAATCTTGTTCTAGAATGTCGATAGCAGAGGATACAATGCCATCCAATGAATATATCCTGGAGGACAAAGTTGTTAACCCATTGTCGACTACAGAGAGTGTTTTCTCTAAATTAATACGATCAAGTTCACGTATTCGTTCTGCAGCCTCTATCTGTGACACTTTCTATGCTTCGTTATAAGCAGCATAGATGCCGGCATATATGAAACATTTTTGACGCGGTTTTCTTGGTCCAAGCAAGAATTCCCTAAGATCTGCGTCATGTGCAAGTAAGGTTAAGTGTTGCTTCACATCCTGTAGTGTAGATTTATGCAGCCAATCGAGGCATAATTTTCCTACACTGTATGTTGTAACTACCCCCGGATGTTGTCTTTGGACATATCTTAGGTCTGGCCTATGAATAGGAAAGCCCTGAGTTTTGTTCAAGAACCTTTCCTGACAGTTATTTGTGTCTGTGGGCCAGATCAACCATTTTTTCCATTTTGGATGAGTTCTGTTGAGTTGTAGTATATCGTCAACTGTCACCACTGCCTTCGTATTATTATCACCGGCAGGTGTTGGCACAGAAGGTGTTTTCATCTCTTTGATCTTGGCTAATCCAAGACAAGATGTCTGTTGGACGGTGTCATTCAAAAACAGTATTTGTTCAGGGATGATACAGGCTCTAAATAAAGCTTCTATACCCTGTACTTGCCAATCTTTACTACCCCAGACAGTTTTTGTCTCTATTGTGTCTTTCCATAAGTCGAAACCCTGTGTAGACAGTTGGGCAATAAATGCTTCAGAATAAATCTGTTTGGTATTTGTTAACATAATTTTCAGTCCTGTTTTGTTTACATTTTTATAGTAAAACGTTTCTGGATCAGATGTATTATAACCTGAAAAATATGGAAATTTACTAGCAAAAGTTTTCGAACTACCCTGTGGTGGTATAGGACAATGTTCCCATTGATTAAACATAAACACATTTCTTGGATATGCAGTTTTGTGCAAATAATGATGACCATAGTGGTTATAACAATATAATTCTTCGTAACCAGATGAACCCTCTAAAAATTCATTTTTAGAAAATGCAGCAGATTTCTCTAGATCAAACATTATATCATGAACAGTCTCTAAGTCCCAATCATCTGAATAGGTACTAGACGTAATTAAATCACTTAGTGAAATTTTCAATTAATGTGGAATGTTCAATTGTTCACTTGGACCGAAGATGTCATAATCTGTTTTGTCCCACACTATACCATCCTGTATAGGAACAGCTGTGATGTTCACTGATGACAAGTCTCTTGCTTCACGATGGGAAGATTTATGTGGTTTCAAAAGTACATTCATGTATTTTTCTTCAATGTCCACATGGATGTATCTGCCACTTATAAGCATGCTTACAGTTGTTACCAAAGCTAGCCAGAGCAGGAAAACAAAAAGTCCAGATGTAATCCAGAGTTCAATCCATGGAGAAACCAGATAAGTCTTTTTCGGAAAGTGAATAAAGTCTTGTACTTGCTGCTTGAATTTTGATGATGCTGGCGTCGTTTCAGGTTCGCTTGGATCTTCTGAGAATGTATCAAAGTCAATGAAATAGCCAGAAGCAGTTCTGTCAATTGTTGGAATTGCATCAGGATTCGTTGAAATCACAGGAACCAGTTCTTCACGTGTCACGTTGGTGTAGACAGGTGTATTTGGACGAACTGTTATTTGGTTGTCAAGAGGGATGAGTTCCATAGCTTGGTTGCTTAGTCCTTCATTTGTTACAGCTGAGTTCTCGATCGTGATCAGTCTTTCAGTCTGAACCTCTTGAATAGTAGCGAGAGGAGTGCGTCTGCTACTAGGTCGGAGTCCACAAGGCCTACTGCTTAGTATTGGCCACATGTTGTGGTTTGATCAGGTCGATGGACACAAATCTTTTCTCCTTTCTTCCAGCAAGGGGCGGCAGAAGTACTGTCCTTGTTCCTTGAACAGCTAGAACAGGTACCGGTTGTCTGTAAGAAGGTCCAAATTCCTTCTTGTCCGCAATTGTTTCTCTGACTAGATCCCCAACTTTTGGAATCCAGACAGGCCTTGCTGGGACCGCCGATTTTTCCCCAGTGGTGGTTGGCTGTAGGGATACGTTGCTCTGTTTCGTTCTTAACTTGTTTAGATCCTGTAAAACAGCCAAACGATCTTTGATATCAAATGGTTTCATGTCCACCACTGTGCCTGCGTGTTCTAAGTCTGGAACCCACATTCTTGTCCCAAATAGGACCTCATATGGAGTGACCCCCCCTAGAGAACTTCTTGGCAAATTATTGAGAGCGCGCTGAACGCTAATGAGGTGTTTGACCCACCCATCACCCGAGCCTAATACCCTAGCTGTTATAGACTGCTTTATGTCCCGGTTTTTCCTTTCCACAACAGAATTTCCCTCAGGATGGAATAGAGAGGAGTACCGCAATGCAACGCCCAGACCGGCCATGGCCTCCTTGTAAGCCCTAGAGCTAAACGCAGGACCCTGGTCAGAATGAAACGTGCCTATTGCGTATGTGCCGATAAAGACTCGCAAATCTTTTATAACAGTTCGAGCGTCAGCCGGCGCTGAGGCCATAACCATAGGAACCTAGAGCATGAATCCACTGCAACCATGATGTATTTATAATTACCGTCCCTTTGCAAGGGACCGCAGTGGTCCAGGTAAACACAAGCTAATGGTTTATCTGATATTAATAAGGGTGTCTGCGCAGGACGTTTCACTGTTGAGACTTTCATCTGTTGGCAAATATCACATTCTAAAACATAGTTCTTAGTTTGTTTCCGAATGCCAGGCCACCAATATCTTTGCTTGAGTAAAGATACTGTTGCAGAAACACCTGCATGGGCAGAAGCCATCCCTTCGTGTGCTGCTAGGATAAGTCCTAATCTGCGTTCCTTGTTTGGAATTACCCTATCCCCCACTCCAGGGATTAGAGCAAAAGGAACGTTATTCGCATCAATTACATAAGAGTACTTGAGTGGAAACTTTTTTGGTAACGCTGCACTGCTGCCTTTGCTCGAAGCATTGACAGCTAACATTATCTCACCGTCTATTTTTGTTTTTGAACGAGTGATCGCAGCTACGGAAGCCGTCTGAACAGCCCCCTTCGCGGCTTCGTCAGCCAATGAATTCCCTGCAACGTGAACGCCATCACGCTGATGACTCAGTGTGTGAATCACGTGAGCCTTTGGTAGTTCGTTTTTCAACTGAACTACTTGTTCCCAAAGCAGTTTGTGCTTTATTGTGCCACCTTTCGCATCTTTAAAACCATTTTCATGCCAGGTTCGTATATAATCATTATACGACTGAACACAGTAATAGGAATCGCACACTATCAGTGTGAGGAATTCTCGATCCGTACTCTCAAGTGCCAGTTTGAATGCCTGTAGTTCAGCTCGCTGAGCCGTACAATCACCTAGTGACTGCGTTTTTGTGACCATAGGTCTGAAGATGCCATTTCGCATGCGACCTTTAACGATAGCACACGCTGCGCTGTAAGCTTGCTTACTCCCTGTTGCGGGCTGTGCGGATCCGTCAGTGTAAATTATGAATTCATACTGATCGAGAGGCAGAATCTCAGTGGGCAGAGGACATTCTTGTTCATATTGGAGAAATGCCTGTGTTTTTAAATCTGGATCAAAAACATATTCAACATCAGTGGCAGCAAGAGAATTAACCCACTGTATCCATCTCGGATGTAAAGCTTTAGCATTTGGAATGCTCGCTTTTGTGACATCTTCTAAAGCCGGTACTGGGGTAACGACAATTATGCGTTTCCCTTGGGCTAAGGCTCTTTCTTTTGCTACAGCTGTTTGAACTGCTGTCAGAATTTTTCAGTTGAACTGAAGCGCATTTCCGCTTGTGTATACAAATGTGATTTGTATGCAATTGGTACTTTCTCACCCTCATTAAATGTTAAGTAAGTGAATCCACATTGACCCGAAATTATTCGAATCACCAAATTTCTTTGACTTACGCGTGTTTGTAAGTGATTTGTTGCTAACATGTTAGCCTGGAGTGAACGCAAAATTTCTGTGTGTTCCTGTGTCCAGTTTTTATTTGAAAAATCAGGTTTGATTAATGCGTAGAGAGGTTTAATCCTTTCTGCGTAGTTTAGAATGTATGTTCTTCCAAAATTTAGGAATCCCAGTATTGATTGTAAGTGTTTTAGCGATTTTGGAGGTTGGAGCAGCGCACATTTCTCTAGAAAGTTAGCTGCCAAGCTCTTGCCTTCACTTGAAAGCTCATATCCCAAAAATAGGACATTGAGATGGGCAATTCGAGACTTTTTAAAGTTGAACTTGTAGCCCTCAGAGGCGAATCCCAATATAATGGTGCTCACCCTGTTCAAGTGTCTTTCTAAGTCATCGTCTGTCAGATAGATGTCATCGACATAGGACAATGCCTCGTTGTCATAAATTTGTAGTAACTCCGTTACTCTCGCTGAGAATAAACCTGGGCTGTTCTTGAACCCTTGTGGGAGTCGACAAAAGTGACGCTGGGTCCCCATTATGGAGAATGCCGTTAAGTACCTGCTTTCAGGTGCTATATTTTGACAAAAGAAACCGTTTGAAATGTCTAATGTTGTTTTGTATTTTTTACTCACAATGTTATTCATTAATGCTGTGCTGTGTGCATTTTGCACTGCAAAAGTTTTAGAACAAGTGTTTAAATGTCTGTAGTCCAAAACTAGACGATATGTATTGTCTGGTTTGGAGACAGGAAACAAAGGATTGTTCATGGAGGAGGTGCATGTTTCAATCACCCCTTGGTATTCAAGTTGATCTAAAATCTCCCTGACCTGTTTTTTAGCTTCGTGCTTAATAGGATACTGCCTCTGAGCAGTAGGTTCATGTTTCAGATTTATTTTATGGTGAGGTGAGTCCTCATCCCATCCTACATGATTTTTATATAATGCTGGAGCCTGGGCCACTGCCCATTTTCTGGCATATGTATATTTTAAGTGAATTGGTATGTGATTGGAGAAGGCAGGCATAATAATGTCCTCGCCGTGTGGGCACTCCTTGACAAATTGTGGTGGCCAGTCTTTTTCTGCTAGAAGTATGTCATAACCCTTTGATAGTTTTTCCCAAAAAAGTGCTTTAACCTGTCTAGGTTTGTCTCCCTCCATCCGGAGTGTTATTTCATATAACCTATGTGGAGTACTAACCCTGGTGTCTACAGTCTCTACTGTAATGTACTCATTCAAGTCCACTATCTCCAAAAGTTCCATCAGGTTCTGGCGAGCTATTGTGACTTCTGCTGCACTGTCCAGCATTGTCTGAGCCCATTCTCCATTCTTGAGTTGACTTCTCAGAATTCTCGGCATGTCTTACTATTAGACCTGCTACTTTCTTTTTGGAGAATTGAGGTTTAGTTTTAATTTTTGTTGCGTGCTTGTCGTCTTTCGATTTCACGCGTTCTTCTCTATGTTCTGTTCGTCCTCTTCTTTCCGAAGTCTGTGATGAGACCTGAAAGGGACGAGAGGAACGTGTATCATTATCTTGATACCTATCAGGTTTTCTCAAATTATCCCTATTCCTGAGGTTGTTCCTCCTTTCAGAGGGCTCCTTTTGAGGAGACCTACCTCGGGATTGAGATCTTTTCTCATTTGAATTTTGTTTAGTAGACTCCCACTTCTTTTTAGAAGATGTAGGAGTTTGTTTAATTGAGTCCTTCTCAGGACTTTCAGATAGTTTTGGTTTAACTGGTCGCCCACCCAAACTATCTCTGCCAAATTCTGCATAAGATTGCTCTATAATTCTGGGTAGCTCTGTTTGATGTTCTGTAACATCAAATTCCCTTAATTTTTGTCGGACCGCCACTGCTGCTGCCTCCCCTTTAATATTTGACAATATTATTGTTGAGACCTGGTCGAAACTTTTCAGTAATTTCATACCTAAATTTAAAGCAGGCTCTGCCCCGTATTCGTTTTGAATTTGTTTTAGGACATCAGGTATTACCGCAATTGACGGAATGCCGTGTGTTTTAGTGTAGATGGCAGCAAAGACTGAGCCCCAAGTGGTGCAGTCTTCCAGTTGTGGTGTGATCCCCATTGGTAAACTAATGGTTAGGATTCTGTGTTTCTCATGCGGGCTAGTATTTGGAAATACTGCTTCGATTTGAGTAATTTTTTGAGCTATCCAAAATGGAATTTGCTCAGGCTTAGTGGGCATTTTACCCATGACTGCGTATAGAGTCTGTGGTGTAATTTTTAGTGTACTCCCCTGTGGAGGAGTATGATTTGGAACTGTTAATGGTGGTTGGACTGTGAAAGTCCGCATGACATATTGAACCAATTGTCTGTAGATTTTTATTAACTCTGTGAGTTGATTAAGTATTTCCTCGTCTGACATTATTTCGATGTCTGGATGAGGTGTATAGCCTGCTAGAATCGGCCATGTTGCTCCTGGTCTACCTAGTGGACCGAGCCTGGTTATATTTTTATTGTGTTTTAGGGCGCCTTTAAACCAGAGCTGATGCTCCTGGTATGTTAATGGAATCTCAATATCCTCGAAAGGAATGTATTCCTCTGGGGCTTCATCTTCTTTGTAGAAATGAAACAAATGTGTCACTGGATTGGATTCAGGAAGAATTACCCATGAATAGAATACCTCTGTTTGAAAGGATTCATGTGCCTCAATCACGAAAACTGCTCTACCTCCTCTCGGTGGTAGGCCATGTTTTATAAGTTTTAGAGTAATGGCTCTTCTTAAGTTTGGAGCGATGTCAATGACACCCATCTCAGTTTCATTTAAACCGGTATTGTTAAAAAATGCTGCTTGGGCTGGTTCAGCCGCAGCTACACCGTTTCCGGCGTCATTGTCAGTGCCTGACATTTTTTGCTTGAAAATATGGAAACAAATTTCAAGGAAACAAAGATAAGGTGCACAATATTGTGGAACACTGTATCCTTCAACGTTGAACAAACCAAACAGCTAATATATAGGGGTCTTCCCTATGTAGCCGTGGCGGATACCATCCCTGCCCACTCCAGACGTCTTTTGGAGTATATGGGTAGGGGTCTCTGAGAGAAAAGAATATATGCACAGCTGAGTTACTCAGTATCTAACGTTGAATTACTGCCTTACCAAACGTTGGGCGCCATGTAGTGTAGCTCCTATTTCCCTTATAGGCTCTGCGCATTGGAATAATATATCCTATAGGTTTGACATAGGACTAAAGTCGGTATGTCCCTATCGAGTATATTAAACTTAATTACTTGTGCCAGCTAGCTCAGAGGCCACTAGAAACTTCTTGACGACAAGAAGGGATTAGTTTCTGGCAGCCGCAAACATGACCACTGTGTTTCCCTTACAGAATCAGGATGTGTCCCAGAGTCGTAGAAACAATAGATAACTATTTCACTCAGCTCAGTTGTGCAGGATTCAGTTACGTCTCAAAGTGACACAGAAATAACAGACGGGCGTTTCAATAAAAGGTTTATTGAACAGTCTTGTTTCTGGTGTAAGTTAGATGTGCTGTTACGATCACAAGACAGTATGCGAGATAGATGATGTACAAAGTGAGCAGTAAAAATAAATAATACTGCGTTAGCATTATCTCTTCAGCATATATGCATTTACATAAAATGACACAGCCTAAAAATGCGAGTACTCATACGATGCGTTTCTATCCTAGTTCTACCCAGTGTGCCTAACCTTTCCTAGGTGTAGTGGAGAAGTAGAAGTAGGTGCTGTATTCCTGACTAGAGTATACTAAGAGTAAGTTACGCCTAGAGTCTAGTATGCCAAGAGTCCCTCTAGGTTCTAGTCTGCTCCATACCTGAAGAATGAGAGAGGTAGGAATCTCTTTCCGGACTCGAACTCCAACACCCCGCAAGGAAGTTAGATCACTGGAAGCTGGACTCTCTGCGTGCAGGAATGACAGTGTCTTCTCAGTGCGTCTGGCCGGGAATCGGGCTCCTCTGAAGTCGAGGTCTCCTCTGATTTACAGGGGTTTGGGAAGGTATATTTATACCTGAAAATGTTAGCATTGACGTGAGTTGGGTAGCGAAAGACGTCATGAATGAATCCCTTAAGGAATAGAGGTTCATGCATAATGTATGAGTCCTTGAAGAAATCAATAGTCCTGGGCAAGGAAACTCCCGCAGCCTGAGGGTCAGTTTTTCATGGACTCGTTGAGACGCTAGGGTGGACGGATGTCGGAAGCCATGCCTGTATTTGGTATGCATGGTAATGCCTAAATAAGGTCTGGGATTTTATGCCTATATAAGGGCTGGTTGGATTGTGCCTATATATGGTCATGATTCTAGAAAGCCCGTTTATGGACACCCTATGAAGTATACAACAGAAGGTCAGCTGCCCTATTACAGGGGCAGTCGGATAAAGGTGGCTCTTCCAGTCAAAGTCCACCTTTTCCAAAAAGGGTGAAAAAAATACACATTGTAGGTTTGAGTTATTGGCCCAAACTCACAGGCAAAATGGATAGATGAGGGGGTATGGCTAGCTCACTAAGGTAGCAGGAAAAATCCAGTGAAGGTCCGGATCTTGGTGCCTGCTATGCCCTGGAATGGACATGGATGCACGAATAGCCTATGGAGTAAAAGGTGGCTGATTGCTATTGGGCCCTGGGCACAACCAATCAGTGGCCAGGGCATTCACTCCATACAGAAGCTGGGGCAGATGGAGGCAGAGTCTCTAGTCAGGGTCTGCTATTGGAAATCATGAGAAAATGCATTGGTATCTAATAGTTACTCAACTGTGCAGAGTGAGGAGACAGTGGGTAAACTATCTGCGACCAAGGATATTAAGCCTAACCACCACAAAGCTACGACGGTAGAGGAGGAACCCCATCCAGGAGAAAGCAATCAAAAGGGACATTAGACCACCTCAGTTTCTGATATAGGGGTGCATGGAATAGAAGTAACCGTACACCACATGACCCATCACCAGATCCTCAGTACACAACTTGGCTTGGTGAAAATCAGAAGAGAAGGTTCCTGCTGTTTGTCTGCGTGAGGAGAGGAATGAGGCCATTGCATGCTCCCCACTGGTAACTGACTGGAAGAGATTCTCAAGGGTCAGGCAAGCAAAAACCTGAGTCCAGGAATAGAAAGGACAAAGAAAGGTTTTTCTGTGGAAGAACCAGCTTACCAATTAGAAATGGCCTAAAGTGGACTTTTCTGGAGCCCTTGCTGTGATGAATGGTTCATCTTGCCTCCCTTTCCTTTGATGCGCCGGGACACTCTTCTGAGTAGCTGTGCGCTATATAAATGCCTTTTATTCATTATTCATTCATTCTTTCCCCGCTCCCATCTATGACCAGGAGGAAGATATCCAGCACCTGAAAAAAGTTTAGGCTTGTTTAATTTTCAGTCTTCAGAGAACAGAGAGAAGGTCTGCCTTAGAAAGGCACCATCTTGGCATACAAGATGTCCTGGTTCACCTTGCTCAGAGTTTTTATTAAAAAAAGAGTAAGGTTTCGGGGGGTCAGGAGTAGGTATCCCTGTGATGAGAAAACCTTGCATCTATGCTTTTAAAGTATTTATCTTTCTGAACATTTGGAACAAAAACTCATGGCTTCAGAGGCACCCTGAAATTTGAGTATTCAACTTTGTAAATGCCTTGCTAGCCCCAGCATCCTGGATTGCCCTCCTGGAGGACTAAGGCAGAAGGAAAAACCTTTGACCAGTGCGACCCGCTTGACTTACCCATCCACTAGTCCATCATAGTCAGCCTGAACTCATGCCAATGCCATGGTCAGACAAAACCATAGCTGACTGCAGATTCTTGGTGTTTTTGACATGACATCTTTAAAATTGATATATCCTGGTAACTTCATCTATATGCAACAATTGTGATGTCATTAATTTTACAAAAGTTGCCTGATTTTTACTAAATTGTTTCGAGCATTTTATTGTTCTTTTTCTTGAAAATAAGTTTCATTTGGAGCTACTTAAATACATCTTATACAGAAAAGCCTGGGTTGTTATTGTTGTCAGGAGTTAAGCTCAGTTATAGTAATTGAAACTGTTTTATAGCCCAGGAAGATATAAAATTACCAATTTGGTTGCACTCTTTCCCCAAAGTAATAATCCAGATTTTCAGTTTCTTCTTTTTTTTACAAAGATGAAGGAACACAGTTTAGATTATATTGTGCGGCTCTCATTATTTTGAAAAGTTAGTAAATGAAGGCTGTTGCTGCCTGATTTGAGATCAAACTGAGATGATCAGCTGTCTCAATGAAGTGTTGTGCCAGGAGTTCCAAAGCTCTTGAATTTTGTTTTGTGCCATTTGTGATGCAGCCTGTGTTATGGAGCTCAGAGACTATGTTAAAGAGTTCTTTAATTGGGTATGTAGCATCAGAAACATAAGCAGTGAGTTCTCTTGGCTCACTTGATATATATTTTGAAGAGTCTGTACTGTCATTGGAACCATGTATTATTGTGGTGCATGTTTCCTTCATTCTCTTTTGAGGCTTCTGGTTTCAGTTTTAGGTAGTTTTACATCTGAGATAAATCATCCTGTCATCTAACCAGGACGTTAATGTTGTGTTGTTCTGTGGAGCACCTCTATGTTAAGAACATAGGTCAGAATACAATGCTCGGCTAGTGATGAGTTTCTTTAGGAAGGTTTCTAGGATCTAGTAAACATACATATGGTACTAGTTGGTGGTGGTGGTGGCGTTGTCTTCAGGGATGATAAGACTGGAATTAATGATACAGGATCTTTATAGATAGTGCTGTTTCCTGTGACCTTTTGAGATGACGTCTGCAACAAGAGAGTGACTTGCATAGTGAGTGGGCTCATTGACTAGTTGATAGAAGTTAAGTGCCTCAAGGATAGTCAGGAGGCATGATATCTGATGTAGTGAGAGTTTGCCAAACCATACGTGGTTAATATTCTGTCTGATATTGAGTTCATAATAGCTTCAGCTAATGCTACATTATGGGTTGATGGTCAATAGATGAAGCAAGGAGACTAAGGAAACAAGCAGATAATGATTCACATTTCAATACTGACTAATCTTTAAAGCTGGAGGTCAAAAAAGACATTTTGTGTGACACAGCTACCCCTTAAGCATATTGTGAGTCAGCATCCTCTCCTAGTCAGGTCGTTGTGATCATGAGCAGATGAGTGTTTTTTAGAGATCTTGGTTGATTAGTCATCAAGGCAGGTGGTTTTAGAGTTGACTGCTGGGACACGTATTCTTGGATTGGTGTCATTGTGCTCTTGCTGAGATGGGAGGAGAGGGTGATGTAATGGGATTGTTGAGTGCCTTAGTTAAACAGTTTGATTGTTTGCTGTGATAATTCATCTGGTGGTTGCTCTGATGGATGCGTTGGGTGATGTGGCAGCGGAGGGAGTGAGCAGGGAGCGAGGACTGATTCTTAGCTCTGCTCAAGAAGACACAATAATGATTTAACTGTTTTTTTTTATGGGGAGGTATGGGTACAAGACCTGTCTTGTGGCTCATGGCCTCCTGGCAGGTTTGGCTACGTTACCACGCCTGGCTGCCATGATGACTCTTGCGCACGTTACTATTGGATGTTGTTCTATCGCCCTCTGTTATTGCCAAGTTGTTCTACAATAGTCTGCATTTTCTGTTTCTCACCTTTTCTCCTATTCCCTTTGTGGGCTCAGTCTGAACAACAGTTACAAGGTCGAATAACAAATCCCTGGTTTCTACTGATTTGGCCCGTCCCTCGCACCTAGACATAACACTTGTACAGCTGCCATTGAGAAATTAGTGTGCTTTTAATAATGCGCTCGCTTGCTCTAAGATAGCACTTGGAGACGACCTTTCCAGAGAGAAGAGCTGTGATTGTTTGCTGATGTAGTTTTGCATCAAGAGACTGAGGTATGGGGGTTCGCTAGTCAAAGCCCAAAGGTCTTCTATTATTATAATAAACTGGCTTCCAGCACGGGGAGGGTGGTAATGTTAGTTGGACATATATCCACTGCTTTATGAGATGCTTTCCCGTTCGTATTCTATGGAGTAGTAACTATGCTGATTATATTGTTCTTATGTATTATGCTACTAGTACTGACACGTGTACTGTATCTTAGAGCACGTAAGTTGAAATAAACATTTTAACCTATACAGTGTCTCTTCATACGCATGTTGTGGACAGGTACGAATGTAACGAAAGAGTGTTCTTGCCTTTGCGAGTCCTGAGAGAGAGATACCGTGTTCTGGGTTGTCTAATCATTGGTGCATTAGTACTAATGGGACGCTAAGGCTAGTTGGGTTGGGGTTTTGGGTGCTAAGGTTTATGGTTGGCTCACCACTATATTCCGAGGTCCTATTATCCTGTGCATAGCTCTGTATGTGCAGAAACCTTATGACATGGCGCACCAACGAGTGGAGCAGCTTACTTGCGAGACGCTTGAGTAGTACTTGTGCTTGTCCACACAACCCTCACGTACGCTTCCGGAAGCGTGTGTGACGGCGATACCTCCTATATTGCAGATTTTGTAGGTTCTTTCAAGCTTGATGTTATTAAAAAGGTTTCTTAGAAAAACCCTTTTTGTGCTGCCTCGTGTAAGATTGTTGAATAAACCCGTTAGAGATGGCGGGTATAGACATAGCGGCGCATAGCCGCACAGCACTCCGGGATCACTTACGAGTGTATGGAGTGCCAGACGCGGGAGTAGACCTAGTCTTTGTGGTGCAAGCCGACCCGGCTTTCCACTTTGAAGTGTTCTACTCTTGGATCACTTTTCCAGCGGTGGATGCGAACGATAATCTGTTCCATGCATATGAACCCACTGTTGTTCCTGCTGTCTATAGACCTTATACTAATCATTGGTGCATTAGTACTAATGGGACGCTAAGGCTAGTTGGGTTGGGGTTTTGGGTGCTAAGGTTTATGGTTGGCTCACCACTATATTCCGAGGTCCTATTATCCTGTGCATAGCTCTGTATGTGCAGAAACCTTATGACATGGCGCCCAATCTTGAAGTACCACTCACGGCTTGGCAACACCGTGTTTGGTTTAATGGCGCCCTCCCACAACCGACTACCACGGTTCGTTTAGGCCCCTTATCTATAGCAGGGGCCACTTGGCCTGTTTTGGCCGGGTACACCCCACATCCGCTTTATATGACAATACCAGTCGCGGAACTGCGCACTATGTATGCGGCCTTGGTGCAGGTGCATCGTGCGTTAGTGCGATATGTTACAGGCAGCATCCATGGAGCCGCTCCTGGAGTGCCTGGCCAACCAGCTGCTGCAGGCGGAGTGACCATAAGTCCCGTCATGGTGAATTCTGTGATGGGCAAACGGCCACAAAATAAGGATGATTTTCCTTATTGGCTTGCAGAAAAGTTTGATCAGTTGGAGGCAGTTTTTCCACATACAACTCCAGTGGATAAACATCGTATTTTGACGATTAGTTTGCCAAAAGACTTGATTCCCGAGTTGACAGCATGTGACAACTGGGGTAGGGTATTCGCAGCAGTATATTCTAAATGTTTTGGTACTCCTTCCATGACGGTTCTCCCCTCTGTAATTAAAAAGTACAGGATGAACACGGCCCTGAAGCGGCTGTGGAATTAGGGATGAGACTAGTGGGAGTGTTTGAAGTAGTAGCTGAACTGATCCTTGCGAATGTCAAGGGCGATGCAGTGAACTTTCAAGTAGCTAACGCTTTGGCTTTGGTCCCAGAATTGGACAAGCCTCGAGAATTACCGAAAATTATTACCCAGGCTTATAAAACTATTGGTAGAAACAGCCTGGGTAACAAGCCTTTTGCAAAACTGCAAACACAATCGCAACCACAACAGCAACAAACCAAATCTCAATCTGAGAAGGATGAGAAACCAGTCTTCACTAAAAAGAGCTGGAGGCTGAAAAAACAGGGTAAGCAACAGACAAAGCCGGGATCGCGAGGCGCATCCCCGGTTTCAATTTCTTCTGAACGTACTTATGATTTACGCGATAGAGCGAGAATTAAGTCACCGGATAGGTTTCAGATCCCTGATACGCGTTCTCCTCGTTCTTCACAGGCACAGACGTCGTCACAGGCCGGTGGAGGAGACCGCCAGGATAGAGGAAGGGCCCGTGAGGCCCCACAGGGACGTGACCAGCCTCGACAACAAGTCAGAGGAAAAGAAGAAGACGCTCAACGTTTTCGACCACAATTTCAGAAGAAGAAAGTTGCCGCTGTAACAGCGAAATATGCCACAGACGGTGAGAACGAGACTCCTGAATTGGACGTGGGCAGTAACCCTCCTAGACAGCGCCGCGGAAGTAACCATAGTGCGGGAGGCGCTACGTCCTCATATGGAGGCGACAGCAACTGAAACATTCATTACTGTTGAAACAGCAGACACCCGAGTGGCACCCCCTGACAGACTATTTAATATCGTCCTCCAAATTGAAGGTGATATACAGCGAGTAATTAAAGGTATTTTTTGGGAAAATCTGACCTCTTCATATGATATTTTATTGGCAGAGGCGGATTGGCCACCCCCATTCGTAATTACTGCGCGTAAAGGGGAGGAGGTAATCCTTCCGAGCTTTTCTCGACATGTCCCAAAGGACAAAGCAGAGGCTCTTGCAGCAGAGTGGGCTGTGTCCCTGGCTCCAGCGTTATTCCGCAATCACGTGGGTTGGGATGAAGAATCTCCCCCATGAAATACCTTTGCGATCGTTGCCGCAGCCACAACCCCAATATCCCATAAAACGTGAAGCCAAAGGCCCCGTTTCCGAAATTCTGACACAGTTGGAATATCAGGGAATAATTGAACCCTGTGTATCACCTATGAACAATCCCCTTTTCGCGGTTTCTAAACCCGATGGATCGTACCGTTTAGTATTGGATTACCGGCATTTGAACTCTCATTGTCGGACCTTTGCGGTGCAAAATACCCATAGTTCTGCGCTTGTAGACAGTCTTGTTCGTAAAAAATACAAAACGACCCTTGACCTTTCAAATGGATTCTACACGCACAACTTAGCCCCGGAGAGTGGCCAATGGTGTGCCTTTACTTCCGGTGGTAAAATGTTCAAATTCAGGCGTCTTCCTATGGGCTACAAGAATAGTCCAGGCGTATTCGCCGCTCGTGTTGTCTCTTTGTTAGACGGCATTGATCCAGACGCCTGTTCGTATGTGGATGACATTTATCTGACAGACGATGAATTGTTTCCGCATCTGACCCGGGTGGACCGCATTATTCTTGAATTTGCGGTTCAGGGATACAAAATTAACTTTGCCAAATCCCATATTGCTGAATTTACCGTTTTGTTCTTGGGCTATGAGCTCAACAATGAAGGTAAGGGTTTAGCCCCCCATTTTCTGGAGAAATGTGCACTTCTGTGCCCTCCTACTAATCTGAAGAAGCTTCAGTCTTTACTGGGTTTTCTGAACTTCGGACGTACATATATTCCCGAATACGCCCAGCGTATCAAGCCATTGTATGCTTTGATACAACCTACTTTTTCGAAGTCTTGCTGGCTTCCGGAGCATACCTCCATTCTGCAGTCTTTGCAGACAGACCTTCTTGAGTCTAAATACCTTTTGACGCGTGATAACCACACAAACTTGGTGATTAGAATCATTCCAGGGGCAGTGGGTTTCACGTACTTAACCTTTAATGAAGGTGATACAGTACCCATCGCATACAAGTCACATCTATACACCTCTGCAGAAATGCGGTTCTCATCTGTGGAGAAAGTGCTAACAGCAGTGCAAATGGCGATCCTGAAGGAGCGCGCACTGGCACAGGGAAAACGCATTCTGGTGGTAACACCCTATCCTGCCCTAGAGGCAGTGACGAAAGCAAGTGTTCCGAACTCTAAAGCTTTGCACCCCCGTTGGATTCAATGGGCAACATCTTTGACGTCTCCGGATGTCACTTTCATTTTCGACTCTTCTCTTCAGACTCAGGAGTTTTTACAGTATGAATTCATTCATCCTCCTCCTTTGTCCTTATTGCCGCTTGAGGATTACGACTGTGTGATCTACACCGATGGTTCGGCACAACCGGCCACGGGGTCCAAGCATGCTTATTCAGCCGCATGTGCTATTGTTGCAGGTACGTTTGTGAACGGAAAGTTCAAATCCACTGTAGTGCATACACAGGCACTCGGGGACAGTACCGCACAATTGGCCGAGTTGCGTGCCTTGGTGCTTGCGCTTGAGTTCGTAAATCCTGATGTGACCACTTTAATCGTGTGCGATTCTTACTACTGTGTTCAATCATACAATGACAATCTGTTCTTTTGGTCGCAAAATGACTATAGAGACGCTAAAGGCAACACAATCAAGCATAAAATGCTTTGGGTTAGGGTGGCAGAATTACAAAGACGTCTGCCACTCACACAGGTGGTTCACACCCTAGGCCATCAGCGAGTGGGCGCACACGCTGTTGGTAACAGTCTGGCAGATGAAGCTGCCAGATCAGCAGTACTCACGTGTTCAGTAGCAGCAGTTACTAGATCCATGTCTAAAATAGACACTGATATCTTGGCAGCTATTGCTGCAACAAAAGAAGGAATTAATTACCCTAGAGGTTTCCCTTCTAAATATTCTTACCAGATAGGTCCCGATCAGGCTCCTTATGTAACAATACCTAACGTTGGGGTTCGGCTGATCCCCAACGCGGACCGCAGACTTTCCTTGATGGCAGCGGCACACGAAGGCATGGCTTCGGCGCATGCTGGTGTGTCTGCGACAATTTCCATTTTGCAGCAGCGTTACTGGTGGCGTGGTTTATACAAAGATACACGTACTTATGTGCTTTCCTGTGACGTTTGTCAACAGATCAAGCCTTCAACAGTCACAAGACCACCGCAGACCTCGCTCGCAATTTCGAACAGACCCTTTGGGTGTGTTTACTTGGATCACTGCGGTCCATTTTCTTCAGACACTGCCTATAAATATATCTTAGTGGCAGTGGACTCGTGCACACGGTTCATCTGGGTCTGGCCACAACGGAGTGCTGACGCACGAAATGTCATTAGGGATTTGCGTGTCTTTGTGGGAATCTTTGCATGCGGCACCTTCCATTCTGACCAAGGTCCGGCGTTTGCCTCTAAGGCTTACAAGGACGCAATGGGCTCCTTAGGGGTGCGGGTGAAATTTTCATCTCCGTATAGGCCTGAGGGCAACTCTATCGTTGAACGAATGAACCGTGACTTAAAGCAATCCTTGACAGCTAGAGTTATAGGTACTGGCAGGAACTGGCTGGCCCACTTGTATACTGTTCAGCGTGCACTTAATAATCTCCCTAGAAGGCCTCTGGGTGGGCGGACCCCTTACGAAATGCTCTTTGGCATACGAATGTTTGTGCCTGACCTTGATGGTCTAGACATGGCGGCACAATCCGCCAAGTTCGATGTAGATAATCATTCTACTATGTTACAGGACTTACAAGAAGCCCGAGACAAACTAGCGATTGCACATTTACCTTCAGCCACAGACCCTGCTGTGCAGATTCCGGTAGCCGGCTGGCTTCCGAAGATTGGCGACCTGGTACGAGAGAAGGTGGAGAACAAAAAAGAATTCGGCCCCTCTTTTCGTGCACCGGTTCCAGTACTGGGCTTGAAGGGAACACGTACAGTCATCCTACCACCGCTTCCCGGTCGCAAGGAAAACAGATACATCTCAGTGGAAAATGTCAAGCTACAACATTTGGCCGATCCTAAATAGTGTCACACCAGCGGTCTCTTGTCCTGCCATTTATCGGACAAGTGTTCGAGGCACGCCTGCAAGAACAATCACTGATGTTACCATGGAGATGGTTGATTTGCCTGAAAATATATTTGAACCCTCTGCATCACCCTGCATGGCCGAGGACGAATATACTTATCCCGCCACAGAGTCGGTGGCACACCAACCAACAACGCCACTGAGCCCGACACGTTATTCTTTTGATTCAGATTCCAACTCATCACAAGTCCCGTCCAAGTTTAGTCTTTATGTATCCTGGTTTAGAGACAATTTTTTGATTCCACCTTGGACATATATTTGGATGGTACTTTTCTTGGTTTTTTTGTTCATGTCCATTGGCTTTGTCACAGTGTTTTTTCTACTCATCAATGGTCACTATTTACCTGAACGCTCTGCTGTGAACAGTGTTGCTGGAACTTTGGCTCCACATTCCTCTTCACACATCATGAAGCGTGACCACACATTTGTGAACATTTCAGCGTTTCCAGTTGCTGATGGCATCGTATGGGATGCGGTAAACTTTCAAATACATGGCCCGACAGAAATTATTAATGTACCAAATGTCCTTCGAGTCTCGATGGGTGATGTAGTAAAAAGTAATATTCATTCTGATGATTGGGATGTGCATGCAGTTGAAGCATTGTTTGCTGATTTAAAATATTATGCCTCTTTTAATGCTGAAGACTTGTATATGAATTCTGTGAATTATGCCGATTTATATTGCTACCAGCATTGGAGCAATCATTTTCTCCACAAACCAAGTGCACTACGCAGCCCTGTTACTTATACCCAATGGGAACACTGCCCAAACCCCTTACCAGGTAGTTCCCAGACTCTTCGAAATAAATACACCTATTTTACTGATTTTAATCGATCGAACCCTGGGTCCTATTATTTTAAATTAAAATCTCCATCGACTCACAAAATAATGTTGACCCACACTAAATTACTATATTCGGGTTCCTTTTTGAGCGCCTTGGCGGTGGGTGGATATGAGTATTGGAAAGACACAGTGGATTTAAAATCAATCTGGGGTTCGAAGCTATGGCAGGTGCAGGGCACTGAGGCTCTGCACCGTGCTTGCCTTATCCCAGCCCAAATTCTATTTCTAAATGCTTCCATTTATCAGACCACGTGTTGGGGGTTGGCTACCGTTAAACAACTAAATGCGCCAACCATCCCATCCTTGTCGAGTCTTCCAAATGATAGTTTGCATTTTAATATGTCCCTTATGGCGTTACAGGCTCAGTTTCAGAACAATTCCTTTAACGTTTCTGCACTAATACAGTCACCCTGGTTGGCATGGCCCATATCATCTAATGCATGCCAACTTCGTTTTCATGGCACAGTTCCTGGTTACATACAGGACAAGCCTGATCCAAGATTTACTGAAACTCGTACTGTGACCACGTATTCGGTTGGTAAATTATGTAAACAATGGTTACAACATTCGTCCTTAGACTCTGTTAAGAACCATTTATCCCTCTTATCAGGCAATATTGACTTATCTGACTTTATCTTGGGACCTCGTGGTCCCCGACCGAAGAGATTCATTTATGAAGCGTATAATGAGCTCTGGAAGCTGTCACAAATGGAAGCTGCTTCCCGTCTTAGGGAAATAGACCAAGCAAATTTGGAAAAGGTGCTTGCTGTTGTTGACAATAGTATAAATACCCTGTCTTCCCGCATTTACACATTAAACAATATTGTATCCTCTGTTGTTGATATTGTACAAGATGATGTCTCTATGTTGTATCATGGTCAGAATCAGTTGCGTTCAGTGATGCAGTTTGCATGGACTTTGCAAACCCTTAAATTGGGTAAAGTTCCTTGGAATTTGTTAAACACCACTGCCCTCTTTCTGCCTTTTAATTTGACTGACAAACAGCAGTTCATGTCCATGAAAGATGCATCTTACACTTTGTTACATATTGAAAAAGTGGATCCTTTACCATTCTCTGTAGCGGAACTAGATTCTGCTGTGTGGCTAGTTCATGGGGTTATCGCTTTACCTTTTTCCTTGTTTGAATTTAGTTCGTGCATGAAACATTATCCTGTGGGCCGTTTCCAGCCTTTGGGTAGTGCCTTCCTGCATGAACTCTGGTCCTTGCCTTTCATGTATAAATGCCTTAGAGATGGCAAGGAGGTATTTCTCACGGGGAGTCTTGTGATTCAACTGTGGGTCATTCGCTTATTTGTAAACATATTAAATTGCACGGGGCTTGTAGCGTTTCAGTTCCAAATCTTGCATGTGTGCTAAAAGGTATTCCTGCTCCTGCTATTTCTCCTACTTTTACTTTGCTTACCAACGGTAGCTATTTGCTTTTAAATAACGAAGACTGTTGTGGCCTACAGGCTGGCATTCCGTATATTGTTACAGTCTCACACAGAGTTGTCTGCTGCAAGAATGTGCTTTTTCCTCCCCCTCACGACATCGTTGATAGCTCTATTTGGCCTTCCATTCCTACCATGGAGGCAGATTTCAATAAGTTGAGCAGAATAAAGGCCCTATTATTGAATGAGGAAGTTATGCTCACATCCGCCCGGGAGACATTCATTCTCCAGGTGGCGAGCACCCACAGTGAAATCCAGGCCCTTTTGAACACTGACCTCCCCCAACATTTTGGGGAGTTAATTCATCGTATTTTTAACGCATCAAACACTGAGGGTCTGGTGCACTTTTTTAAGGTTGTGGGGTCTGGCCTCGTGTCCACCTTTCAAACTATTTTCGGTGTGATACCGGCATTCATACATTCTATTTTTTCTAGCGTCTTTGGTGGTTTCCCATTAATCCTCGCTTTGGCGGCTGGTGTCTTGCTGTTGGTCTGTTTTCTGCGTAATGGCTGCACACCACTGGGCCCTTCTCGATCCCGAACGCCTCCAGCTGCTCCGTGAGCGACTTCTGGTTGGCTTCGATGTTCTGCCTTTGGCAACTATCAGTGTGTCCTACACCCTTTCCTTTCGCTTTGCGTATTTCACTTGCGTGCAACCTGTGATGTCTTGCATCCGCTGTCCGTTTACATGGACCATGGATTATTGCCTCTCCAATTCGTCATTGTCGGTCCCGGATTTTGTTCGGTTGGTGGGTCCCTTAGAGGCCCATGAACGGGACTGTTCCGCTGCAGGCTTTATGATGCATGCGGCTGCACTGGGGATTTTGGCACAATGGGATATCTGGGCGGCTGCTCAGAATCTCCTACAACAAAGTTATATTGAATATCACGCAAGCTGTCCCGCATTGCTTTTGGATGCTCCATACTCTGAAGAACATTCCTGCAGCTTTGACCTATTGGACTGGATGGCGTCTACGTTTTTGACGATTCCAATGATGTCCTTCTGGACGGTATAGCATTTTTCTGCTCTTTCACATTTTTGGATTAATTGACTTGCCGTTAGTTGTTAGTAGACCGCCTCTATTCTGCTCAGGTATTTGGAACTCTGTCTTCATTTTCGTCGTGGCCGCTGGACTGACCAGGGGAGGGTGTCTTGTGGCTCATGGCCTCCTGGCAGGTTTGGCTACGTTACCACGCCTGGCTGCCATGATGACTCTTGTGCACGTTACTATTGGATGTTGTTCTATCGCCCTCTGTTATTGCCAAGTTGTTCTACAATAGTCTGCATTTTCTGTTTCTCACCTTTTCTCCTATTCCCTTTGTGGGCTCAGTCTGAACAACAGTTACAAGGTCGAATAACAAATCCCTGGTTTCTACTGATTTGGCCCGTCCCTCGCACCTAGACATAACACTTGTACAGCTGCCATTGAGAAATTAGTGTGCTTTTAATAATGCGCTCGCTTGCTCTAAGATAGCACTTGGAGACGACCTTTCCAGAGAGAAGAGCTGTGATTGTTTGCTGATGTAGTTTTGCATCAAGAGACTGAGGTATGGGGGTTAGCTAGTCAAAGCCCAAAGGTCTTCTATTATTATAATAAACTGGCTTCCAGCACGGGGAGGGTGGTAATGTTAGTTGGACATATATCCACTGCTTTATGAGATGCTTTCCCCGTTCGTATTCTATGGAGTAGTAACTATGCTGATTATATTGTTCTTATGTATTATGCTACTAGTACTGACACGTGTACTGTATCTTAGAGCACGTAAGTTGAAATAAACATTTTAACCTATACAGTGTCTCTTCATACGCATGTTGTGGACAGGTACGAATGTAACGAAAGAGTGTTCTTGCCTTTGCGAGTCCTGAGAGAGAGATACCGTGTTCTGGGTTGTCTAATCATTGGTGCATTAGTACTAATGGGACGCTAAGGCTAGTTGGGTTGGGGTTTTGGGTGCTAAGGTTTATGGTTGGCTCACCACTATATTCCGAGGTCCTATTATCCTGTGCATAGCTCTGTATGTGCAGAAACCTTATGACAGACCTGTGTACAGAGAGGTGGTTAGGGTAGTGCTTAAGGGGTCTGGTTGGTGTAGTTAGGTGATAGCCAATAGAAAAAGTTTTCTGGAAGGGTGAGGATGAGAATGCTTGAAGGGAAAGATAGAATAGGAGACAAGGAAGAGTATGGGGCTGAGGAAGAGACAATAGATAACTAATCATGGTCTGCATCTTTTATGAAGGGCATTGCAGCAGGGAACATGAGTATGAGGAGGTACAGGAAATCCACTGGGAACCAGCTTTTGAGATTTGTGGAGAGAGATACACTTGATTACTAAAGTGGATGACAGATGAGAGATAGAGAGTGCAGGTGGGAGCAGGGGAAAGCAGAGCAGAGTAAGAAGATGTGGCACAATATAATGGTGTAGTGTCACACTTAGATTCCAAGGGGCAGATTTACAAGCCCCTTACGCCACTTTTGCGCCGCCGTTGCGTCACTTTTGTGACGCAGCGGTGGCGCAAATAATGCGCCATGCTGCGGGGATTTACAACGTGACGCATCTAGGGAGATGCGTCACGTTGTAAAGCCCTGCGCCACATGAAACCTGCGTCAGGTTTCATGTGGGCGTGCCGGCGCAGGCGGGGGCGTTCGTGCGCAAGGAAGCCCCGTAAAAGTGACGCAGTGAAATCTACAAGATTTCACGGAGTCACTTTTACGTCCCTGCTGCGTCAAATCCTTACGCCTGCTTCAAGCAGGCGTAAGGAGTGACGCAGCATGTTAGGTATAGGGCACCCCTGAGCAGTACTGGAGTTACGTCGCACTTGCGACACGACTCCAGTACTGCGCCACCCTTCCGCCGACAGATGCGTCACGCATATGTTTATCCTTGCGCCATGATGCGCCGCATTGTAAATGCGGCGCATCTGTGGTGGCGCAAGGGTAAACTTGAGTCACGCATCTTCCCTGGCGCATCCCTGCTGATTTGCAGGGATGCGCCAGGGAACGTAAATCTGCCCCCAAGTGTTTTGTCTGGTTGTTAGAGTCAGTTGTTAAGAATATGTCAGATTTTAAGTAAATTGTTCATTTATTTGGGTGATTGCACTTTTTTTCTGATGGCTTCTGTCTCAACTCAGCATGAAGAGATATTGGACAGTGTTGTGTGTACAGTGACTGCACTGGATGTCTGACTTGATTGGTGCTAAGACTGTGGAGTCTTCCAATAGTATTTTAGTAAGAAGTATTGAACTGGATTCCAAAAACAGAAGTTACTCACTGAGTGATGCAACAAACAACTGGACGGCACATTAGCTGGAGGTTTGATAGGCCTGCTGAATTTTGCCCTATGTAGTACCAAATGGTGCATTCATTTTCCAGCTCTTTTGCCCATGTTATGTTGAGTTTGCAAGTTTTGTATGAAAGGATTCACGTGTCTTTGAAAGTGAAGGGTGATTAAACAATTTTGGTTAAGGTCTGGCAGGAATTTGTTGGTTCAATGATTTTGATCGCTGCGTGTTTTATTTTCCGACGAATTTTCGTAACCAGCAGTGGATGAAGCATCACCCTATTGATTGTTTTAAAGAATTGTGAATAATTTGGTATTTCTGGATTTACTTCCCGCTGTGGAAGCTTCTTTTACCTGAGCTTGTGACAAAGCAAGACATTGTTTTCCAGTCCAATAGAAAGACTTTTGTTATGAGCAATGAGCACCATGTAAGTAGGTGTAAGTTGTATCTGTCAAAGTGACTGGTGTTAGTGTGCTTAAAGAGTACTATTTTAATTTGTGCAAAACATACTTTTTCTTTTTTAACTTTTTATAGCAGTGAACTTGTTGACCTTATATGACCTTTTTACAATCAGGAAATTAATTTTAGGATGTGGCTTAGGGGTAAAGTTCTGTGGTGTTCACACGTCCATGGTCAATTAACAAGTGTAGATCAAGGCCAGTCAGCACCAGAAATTCCTCTGTCAACTTTTTTTACATCTGCTGGTCAGCTTGATCAACCAGCACATATATTATCCAGGAACATTCCTAGAGAAAATATTTTAAAGTAGTATGTTCAATGAACCATGTGGTGTCTAATATTAAAACTAAATCTATCCACTACACAACATACGTTTGTGTATACAAACGTGATACAGAAAGGACTCAGAAAGGTAGACATATTTCAAACCAGCCATTTTGTGTTTTTAAAGAGTTAGACAGAAATCAAATTGTATTAAAAAGTAACAGACAGGTTAAGTGAGGATAATATGATGCAGTCCCTTCACCCTATGTGCCTTGGTGTCAAATTGAAGCAGGCTCTTTCAAGATAGCTACAATAAAACATGCTGAAAGTCAAATGGGCCAAGACTGTAATAAGATGTAAAATACATTTTCCGGATTTGATTATAATTTAGGGACAATCATTCTTGGCAATTTCAGCAAAGGGAAGCTCTGCATTGCGGCCTCATGATCCACAAGTGGAAGGGATCATCATCAAGACAAAATATGCATAATATATTCATCCTCACGCCGGTAAGGATCAAATGGCATGTAGTTTGAGATAACAATTATGATGTAGTTATAAGGGCATTCCGAACATGAACAGACCAAGCTCCATAAAGGATTTCAAGCCTGCACTGTATAAAAATGAAAATATTTTCAGTAACCAGATCAATCTGAAAAAAATAAGAAAAAACATTTTATAACTTACTTTTCCAATTAAATCAGAGGAACACCAGAAATGATCTTGTGAGGGTGGGAAGTCAGACGCGCTGTTCGCAAGGTGAATTTCATTAAAAGTAATTATTAGTCTCAGGTCTGAGGTGGGATTTTTGCAAGGTATTATAGAGACGGTCAGAGAAAAAAATATGCCAAGGCCATGTGGCTGATGTCAAGTGGCCGAAGCTGTATTTTCCTCAAAAACAGAAGTCCAGACTGGAACCTCACTGTCGACCAGATTTTGGACCACTCGTCCTCTCCTGATCTTCAGCACAATCAAAACTGATCCCTCCTCCAAGACCTTCTATGAGATCACTCATTGGTTGATCCCTGACACTTAAGTTATATCACCCACCAGACAGGGCCTACACATTCCTTTCCTGCCTTCATGGCACGGAGACCCAAATTGATTCTTTTTTGGCACATGATTCACTCCTCACAAAAATACTTCACAGTAGGATAGGAAAAAGTATGATTTTTAAATCACACTCTCATTTCAATCTTGCTAGCTCTATGACTCCACTCTGCCATAGATTAATCCTGGAGGATGAATACCCACTTCTACCAATAACCAGAGAATCAGCAAGAGCTCCAAACCCTACTTAAAGATTCTCTTACTCTCAACGGTGCATCGGTTGCCTCACATCAAACCCTATGGGCAGCAAATAAAGCATATATCCAGGGAGTAATGATGAGAGAATAGGCTGAACAATGCTAAAGAACCAGTACCAAGCACAGACATTTGGAGAAGGTGGTTAAAAGACACGCACGCAGTAGCGTAGCAAAGGGGGGTCTGCCCCGGGCGGCATGAGTTTTGGGGGCAGCGGCCTCCTCCCTTACCTGCGGTTGCCGCGGGGTAGTGGTTGCAGGAAGTGCCAGCACCCCCCCTCCGCTCCTAAATTCATCCGCTGTGGGCAGCAAATGCAGGAGCCGCCACAGGCGGCATAACATCTAGCTATGCCACAGCACACACGAATGCTACAATCAGACTCCATTCGCCACCCGCCTGCAGATCCTGACCCAAATAAAATACAACCTTAACGTTCTCCTCTCTCCATTGGCAGAAAAAGCCTTATGACATCTCCGCCAGCAGCATTATGAACATTGTGAAAAGGTCGGCTGACTCCTTGCTTGTCAATTTGCACAGAGGCAAGCGCAGATGACCATCCCAGTGATACTGGATAATACAAGAGCTACTCTACATACCCTCAAGATATCAGCACAGCGTTACACCCATATTACACCAGCCTCTATACAACTGAAGTCCCACCCACCACAGAATCGGAAGACCAATTTATGGCCTGCCTGACCTTACCCGCCCTGTCGGCTAACATGCGAGATATGATTGGCGGGGATATAACGAATACCGAAATAGCAGAAGCAATCAAGGACATACCCTTGAGAAAAGCCCCAGAGGAGTGGATGGCTTCCTGGTTGAATTTTATAAAATAATGGCGGAACACTCGATCTCTCTACTGGGTAAGCTCTTCTGGGGGTGAAATCTGAAAACTGCTTAAAACCGGAGTTCTTGTGGACCTTTATATCTGTTCTTTTGAACCAGGAAAGGACGCCCTGCCATGTATAGTCTATCATTCGATCTGCCTGCTTATCAACAGTGTCAAATTAATGGACCATTTCTATCAACTGGGGCACTAGGCTGGGCTGCCCTCTTTGTCCCTTGCGCCTTCTCCTAGCATTGGAGCCACTAGAGACAGCAATATGGTCTTCTGGCGCAATACACAGCATCCACACCCCAATGGGGTAGTTGAAACTCTTCTTTTATACAGACAATAGCTTACTTGCTCCCTAATGGTGGTGTTGGTAGACTTTTTAAAGTTTTCTGGATGCATAGTCAATTTGAATAAATGTGAGGCCCTTTCAATTAAGGCCACAACTAGAGCAACTTCGCTCTTAAATCTCCCCTTCTGTTCGCAATCCATCCAAATAACGTACTTAGGAATCTGGGTCTGTCCATCCCTTCAGTCTATGGTGCAGGCCAATCTCCGGCCAATGTTTCAACTAGTGGAATGGGACTTTGAAAAATGGAGTGTACTGCATCTGTCACTCTGGGGCCATGTACAAATGGTAAAGATGGTGGTAGCACCTTGCTACAACTATGCCCTGGGCATGTTGCCGCTATCGGACATTACAGAGCATTTGTACCTTAAATTTAGGTGTGAATGACAAGGAAGGTAGTGTAGTGTACCCCTGGGCGGAGTCCGCGTAGCCGCGTGAAATTCTGCGAAGTTGCAGAAAAACTCAGCGAGCTACGCGGAGTTCCACGAGCACGCGGAGTTGTTTGTTCTGCCCGTTCGCGATGCGTTTTTGCTGTTCAGGAACGCGTATTGCGTGTTCGGGGACGCTTATTGCGTGCTCGGGGGAAATATTGCATGAACTTCACCACCCGGTCGCCAATGGGCGCGGCCATCTTGTTTTTCACTTTTTGCTATGGTTCAGGGCCTGTTTTTCTATCCTCCCTATATCTTTTCAATCCTTTATAGAAACTTTTTCTGATCTTTTTTATTTATTATCTATCCCTCTCTATTCCTGATTGTATATTTTGCATTTTTTCTACTTTGTGTGTTTTTTAGTGCGTTTTTCACTCTTTTTCTATTATTTGCTTTTTAAATTTTTTTACTTCCTTTCTTACTTCCTACATTTTCTTTTCTACCCCCCCAGAACCATGGTGAAGAGTGTTAAAAAGACTAAGGGCCAGGGGAAGAGGTCGATGAGCGAGAGGCGCTACAGCCTTCCTTGCTGAAGGCGTCGCCTGGAAGGGGTCCAGGCCCAGGCCTTGTTTTCGGAGTTGGAGGTGGCCGCACTGTTTTTTTTGTCCAGTACCACCTCCCCTTACCACTGGCAGCAGGCAGCAGGCCTGGGTCTGGGTACGGGCTCCTGGAGCGTCACTGGCGGTGGGAGAGGGTGCACCGGGCAGTGTTTCGCTTCGCTGGAGTCCAGCGCACCCATAACCAATTGACGCACCGGTGGTCCGACATCCTGGACCGGGAGCAGGACCTGCTGGACCTGCTAGGTGTTGAGGTCCCGGGCTTGGTGAGTAGCTAATTATATTACTATTGTGTTCTTCTGTTCTGTGTTATTGCGAATATTATTTTTTCGCAAATAGCTAACATGCTGCTGCTGCTTACATGCAGGTAATTTATGTTTAAAAATACAGGTGCTCAGCGCTACTAACTAATCGTACTTGTTTGCAACTTTGCACTCTCTTGGGCTGGATATGTAAGAGAGGTTAGAGAATTTAAGTTAGGTAATGCAGATAGGAAAGACTCCAGTCCTTTCCTTTGTCGTGTCAGGCTGTCCTGTCACTAAGATAGTGGTACTAGTTAGTTAGTGAGCATTATTTGGTAATTTTGCAGCCTGCGTGCGTGATGCGTCCTCTCACATGACTTCAGTCCTAAGAGAACCTTTTGCAGTTCGTATAGTGAGTGAATAGCAACCAACCAATTTGGTGTATGCAATATGCATGCATCCATCTATGCATTAAGAAGAATAAATGCAGACTTAGTAATTGGCCAGTCAAAGGGGGTTGGAGTTGAGACTGAGAGATGATTGGGAATGAGATCGGAACTTAGATCGGAACTTCGAAGCAAATATAATTTTTTTGCAATTCATTCCAAAGGCGGGAATAGGCGGGCTAGGTATGTTTAGGATTCAGGAATCGGAATTGAACTGTGGAATAATAAAGATAGGAGGGTGCGCAACTGCGATACTAGTCTACTACTAGTCGATCTGATTTAGGGTAGGTCAATGTTATTGCAATTGCCGTTTCCTGTCTAAAAATATTTTTAGAGCTATTAATTAATATTTATTTATTTAACACAAATAATTTTTTGTCTCTTTAACATGATCAGCTTCCAGGGGCAAGAAGAATACTGGGTCTGCTGGCAGTGCTGAGGCGGGTGCGGGAGCCGGAGGGGCCTCCCAGGAGCAGCAGGAAGCGGCCTCAGGCGCAGATGGCTCTGCTGCTGGCCCCAGTAAGTCCTCCTGGTGTTGTTATATTAATATTTCCCTAACTTGTACCGCTCTATTATTTCCATTTCCTAATTTAAATTTTTCCAAAATCCTCTTCAATCTATCTGTTTTGAAATTTTTGCTCCATTACCTACTAACATTGTTTCTAGTGTCTGTTTTTTTTTTTTTTTACATCAAATCAAACTGCCTCTGACTAACCTCTGACTCTGTATTAGTCTGTCTGTAGCTTGTTTTCTTCTGGGTTTCCACTCAGCTTTCCCTCTCCCCTTATATGTGGATTGTCTAGTAGTGGTACGGTAAGACTCAGAGAACCCATTGGTCCTATGCTACTACTAGTCCTGTTAGTAGTAAGAACTCCTTACTACTACTAGTATCACTAATCTGCTGTGCAGATTGCATGCCCAAGTAAGGTATTCTACGCAGGTTTGTTGAGATGAGAAGGCTTTCTTTTACTGTCTCATGCTCAATCAGTAAATGGTGGTCACTCACGTTGGACACCCCAAAGTGGTGTATTTTACTTTTTCTAATCCAGGCCTAGTACTTTTTTATTAGCAGCAGTTGATGGTGAACACTGAACAACTGATTACCGTGCACCATGGCTGGAAGGAAGTATGAGGAGGAGGACAGTACCATTATTTGCCAACTAAGAGAGACCTCATGTCCGCCCAGTTGGCCACTCTTTCTTCTTTTCAAAAAATGAGATGCACCAATAGCTCTAGCCACTGAGTCCAGTCCTTTGGGTTGTCCTCTTCTTGAGAGGCTTTTTTAAAAATTGCCACCAACAAAATGCCCACCCGGAAATTATCTTGTTATTTTTGATAGGACATACTGTCTACAATACTCTAGTATCCGAATTGTAGATAGTGATGTGTGTGGTGTATGTATTATTAATTATGTATTTTCAGTCTTGCTAATGAAAAAAATAAATAGGGGAGGCGTATATGGCATCTAAAAAATGTGAAATGTTTTTTCCAGGTGTACTGACCACCAGTGCCGGGGCCAGTGGTGAGGGCCATGCCACTCCGGAGGGAGCGGATGCGGCAGCTACAGGGGGTGAACCAGCAGCAGTGGCGGGCGGTGGTAAGTCATATTCCTTACTTATTGAGAATGATGAATACACTCGCTGCAAGGGTGTACACTCAGTACACTGTACTTCTGATGAGACTAAGGGGCCGATTCCGATCTCGGCCGGTAGGGCTCCGAATCGGATTCGGCTTAACCGGATCCGATTCGGAGCCCTATTTCCCGACCGATTCGTACGCTCGTCCGGACGAGCGAGTACGATGCGAATCGCCGACCGACTCCGCTCGGGCGTCCCAACCGCTCCAACCGACTCGCTCCCGGGTCGAACCGCACCGACCGACTCGCTCGGACACGACTCGCACCGTGCAATGGAGACGTTCCCCGGCCGGGTAAGTACGATGCGTGCCGCTAGCAGTCCGACCGACACGCGCCGTCCGGCTCGAAAGAGCAGTCGGAGCCGTACTCGGGGTCCGTGTCAGACCCCCTGTACGCGTAGCCGCGCGAGTCGCACACAGGGGGGACCCATGGGTCCCCCTACCTGTGCGTGTACGGCGCGAGTCGCTTCACCGCGCACCCGTTGTAGGGGGCGCCCTTGTTCGCCTCGCACCCATTGGGAGGCAATGGGAGCCTGCGTCACGCGCTGTACGACCGGCTCCCATTGACTTCAATGGGAGTCCGATCCGACTCGTGTATGATAGCATACGCACGCATCGTACTCGTTCGGTCGGGCTGCACGGGTCCGATTCGGTCGGAAATCTCTCCGGGTCCGGCTCGGTCGGAGAGATTTCCGGCCCGAATCGGAATCGGCCCCTAAGTTGTTGTGAACACTGAACAGTTGAAGAAGACACCCTTTACTTAACATTAGCATTAGCGGCGGGGGTTGAGTAACTAATGGCTTATTCTATTCTATCTTCAAATTCAGCAGAGAAAGTTTTATGATGAAGACAAAGAGTCGGACGACATGTAATATATGACTGACCGAGAAGGATGCATGGGTGAAGGAAGGGGCCCCGGGATGCATATAGGTGTCTGATGATAGGATGCATGGGTAGTTGAAGGATGGGTGAAAGGTGAAAGAAAGCAGAAAGGATGCCTGCCTGGGTGGGTGAAACTGTATGGGTGAAAGGAATCCTCCGGGGGGGTTTGAGAGTTCAAACTCAAGGGCAAGCAAGGACGCATGGGTGGTGGTTGGTTATATCTATGACAAATGTATGTTGTCGGTGAAAGGTTTATGATAGCCATGTTTGGATGGATGGATGCTTGGATGGTATCATAGTAGGTGAAGAGTCAGACTTGATGAAGAGAATGTAAAAGAAAATTAAACCGTGCCAGAGTACCAAAGCCAAGGGTGAAGAATAAAATAATGCTAGAAGAGCAATGCAATGATAAATGAAAAAAGCCCTGGGAAGTACAAGGACTGTTTTTTTGCAAGGTTTTTGAATGAAAGGTTTGAGTTTGTATTTCAGAATGGAATACTCCCTTGACTCACAGTAGTTTGCAAGCACAACATATATATTGTGCATGACTATGTATTATGTACCCTACCCACCCATCATCAATCGCCTCCCTCCGACTCCGATGCCCACTTCCGCTCCAGTCCCTACCCATGTCATTTTGACTGTATCAGCCATGGGTGGCCTATCGGCTGCATGGTTAACTGCTTACAAATCAGTATGTCATCATCATCACATGAGTGATGCGATGTCGTGCCGTATATCATCCATCATCATTCATATTAAGCATGTCGTCATGTGCCTTATTGCAGTAGTCAAGGTGAAAGTGAAATTGAGCATTTGCCATTGATTTAACAGTGTATGGCCATAATGGAAAAATACATAATTGTGTAGTATAGCTGCCACCCCTGCAGACAGTAGTAAAGTAACGTGAGTCTGCGACACAAGTATGTCTGTCTAGGGCACATGCTGACTGAGCTGGCATGCCTACAAGATTAATTGTGCTAAACAAGAGAGAGAAGAAGGATACTTGTCTACTCCATAGTGCCTAATGCCTGAAAGTCTAATCATCACATCCAAATCTTAGGGGCCGAGGAAGGGAGGTGGATACCACAACTTCTAGTGCTACTGTGCCACTATAATTTTTATGTGTGTAATTTTGTGTTAGTTTTGCTAAGAGTATTGGTTACAATTGTCTTTTTTCTTTCTTGATACAGCTACTCCTTCCCAACCCAACAGGCAGTAGTTAGCAGCCAGGGCCCGGCAACGGAAGCTGGATGCCATCCGGGACAAATATCACCGGCTGGTTATCCTGGCGGAGGGAGAGGAGGAGGTGGCAGATGCAGCTTCCTCCAATGCCCCAGGCCCCAGCCAGGCCCCCCGTGCCTCGGGTGGTACGGCGCCATGTTCTGGCAGCCACCCACTGCCCATCATCATCAAATTCATTATCCACCGCTGCCCACCCCTGTTGTTCCTGCAGGAACTTTCGGTGCCACATGCTCCTCCGGATGGCGTGCCTAGAGGCCAGGCTGGAGGAGGTCCTGGAGCGCACTAGCCGGCACGCCCGCCGCTAGACCTCAGTTATCGACCCTTGCCCCTTTTTAAATCTTTTTTTTGGTGGGTGGGATGTTGGGAGTTGGGGAAACTTGGGGTGTTCTTGAACTTCTTGACGTGGACAATCATGGACATTTATTTAATTTACTGGACATTGGTTGGGGTTAGGGAGAGGGGTGGGTCAGGTGTGGGTTTCTTCTAGTTTATATTTGGGTAATAAATTATTCATAGTTTTACAATACATATGATGTAAATCTTTTTGGGGGAGGTTACTCTTTTACGTCGCCTTGTTTGTTTCCTCCTTTTGCTGCAGGGCCGCAGCCAGTTTTTGAAATCTGCCAATAGAGTAACACACCAACAGATAGATGCAGTACCCTCACTTGTCCTACTACTGTCAGTCTCTCCTCCTAGTCTATGTATTCTGCAACTAAAACCCCTTTGTAGTATGAACTCAGAAGGATGTGGGTGTGTGAATTAATTAATTTCCATAGTATATACATTATTGCCTCCCCTGCACTTCTTCTCTTACCTGTGATTGATGTTTAGGCAAAGCAATGGCTGCATGGTGATGGTTTGGTTTCCTAAGGTGCAATGGTGGGTGGTGGTAGCAGTAGTAGACAGTTGCATTTGCAACAAGCATTCGCAATGCAATAGGTCTCGCATTTATGCAAGTTTGAGCTATTGGCATTGTAAATGACAATGCCTTTTATTTATGTTTTGGTTTTTAAAACATAAATAAAAGACATTTGTGGTGTTCCCACTTTTCTGCCTTGTTTATATGAGCTTATGTCATATTAGAATCTTATGCATGTAATAAAGAATTTTAAGCATGTAATGATTGTTCCATGTAGAACTAGTGGGAATTAGGACAGAGTGTCAGTTGATGCCTCTGCCTGCCTGCTGATGGATGGGATCTTCTTTTTAATGAATAAACCTACAACAACAGCCTTCCTGTATCTAGACTTTCATTTCTGGAATGCTTCACTGGCGTAGTCGGCAGGATACAGAAGGAGATCCTAACACAAGAATTTGGTGAGAGATAACCTTTGTTCCTTAAGGGTAATCCTCAACCTGTGATTTAAATGGACAATTTAAAGATTTATCAGAGCTCTCGTGGGTGTTAAAAAAAAAACATGCTCTGTTTGCCAATCTCAGGATTAACTTTGATGGAGTATTGGCTCAGGATTGACTTTGATGGAGTATTGGCTCGGCATTGTTAACTTCAAGTTTTTAAGTGTCATGGAAATTTCAGCTTAAATTCTGGGATTGGGAGCATCGCCGCATGTTTTCTCCTTGTCTTTATACAGTTTGGTTTGGGAGATTTTGTTATCGATGCAGGCTCATCCCATGGGCGTTTGTTAATTGATGACATTGACATGGCATTAGTTCGTTTGGCTTGAGTCGAGTTGCGCAAGCAGAATTCAAAAGAAAACTTGTTTCTGCCCCGTGACTCAGAGAACGTGAAACTTACTTGGTTCGCGTCTCGCTCCTTCATTCCACGTCTTCATTGTTCTGAGCAAGGACTCATCGTCATCTGGGCTACGTCACACGTCTGTACGTAACGTGTGCGTAGCGGCCATTTTGGAAGGATCTTTTCGTGATTACTTGGTGTTGCTTGGTAATTGCTTTCATCTCGGTGGCGTATCCTGGCAACGTTGAAGACGCTGCACGTTACTTCAGTGACGCGCACACTATCTTTGTGTATAAAGCCATCGTGTTCATTCAGTGACTTGCACACTGTCATTTTTTTTGCCTTCATCTCTGTGGCGTTTCCTGGCAACGTTGAAGATGCTGCGCGTTACTTCAGTGACGCGCACACTATCTTTGTGTTATAAAGCCATCGTGTTAGTTCAGTGATGCTCTCACTGTCATCTATTTAAGGCATTAAATATTATTTCTGTGATGCGCTCACCATAAACTCTGCATGTCAATTCAGTGATGCGCGCACTTGTGCTGGGTCCATTATTCTTCAATTACTTCGGTGACATACACACCACAGCACTCAGGTACCCACTGTTTAAAGAAAATATTGCGTGTTACTCAGTGATGCGCACACTGTGATTTGTTTTACACTTCGAGATTCTTCAAAACCATAGTGTTTACATTTATTTGGTTTCAAGCTGCATGTTTCTTTTATTTCTTCAGGGACATGCTGATCATTTCTTGAATGTTTAACATAAACTGCAATACATTGTTAATACTTTGGTGATTTATTTACTGCCATCTCTCTCGTTTGACACATGACGCATGACATTCTGACATCTGTTTAGAATACTTGTCATTGTAATATATTGTACAAGGTTTACAGCATGCAAAACGTTACTGCTGCTCCTTTCTTTTTATCCAGTCCAGGAGTTCCTCCCATACAATGGAAAAAATGGAAACTGGTATTTGAAAGATATGCTAGAGTCTGTGGTCCTTCTCTCAGTGCAGAGAGAAAATCTTCTTTGCTTCTCCATTGCCTAGGATCAGAGGGGCAAGATGTTTTTGATCATCTACCTGATCTCTCTCCAGCGGAGGCCAGGGATCTTAATGATTATGAAATCTGTATAAAGAAACTTGATAAACATTATTTGCCTAAGGTGAGCACTATCCTGAAAGATACCAATTTGCAAAGAGGATGCAAGGAGATGAAGAAACTGTTGAGGGGTATGTGACTCACTTAAGGAAGCTCGCCTCTTCGTGCAAGTTTGACAATTTGTCTGATGAACGCATTCGTGATCAGTTCATGTTTGGGTGCAACATGGAGAAGGTTAGAGAAGAACTTTGGTTACGTGATGAACCTACTCTAGATGAGGTTCTCACTGTAGCCAAAAGAATTGAACACTCCTTGAAATGTGTTGCAGTGATAAAAAGGACAGTGAGAAGGATTCTATGGTTCATGTTGTTAAAAACAAAAACCAGAAAGGGTTGAAAAGGTAAAAATAATCCTTCTGTTGATAGAGAAGAATTTAAAGGAAAATTGGTGGAGCGAAGATGCTACAGATGTGGCAAACTGGGTCATCTCGCTAAATGACAAGAAATGCCCACCATTGAGTCAAACCTGTACTAGATGCAAAAAAAAAAGGTCACTCTTCTTTTATGTGCAAAAGCAAACCACTTCCCAGAGTTAAAAAAGTAGAAGTTTATGAAGGCGATAATGCGGAAACAAGTCCTGATGACTTTGAGTGTGGACAAATTGTTGTTCAAGTTCAAAGTGGATCTTGCAAAAAATCTTGTCCTTTTGATAGTATTACCGTCGAAGGGGAAAGCACCAGAGTCTTGTTTGATTCCGGTGCCAAGATAACTATTGTTTCTAATGAATTTTATCTTAAAAAGTTAAAAAACAAAATTTCACTTAAGAAACCGGATATTATACCCTTAGCTTATGGGGGTGAGCCCATCAAGTTGCATGGGTATTTTCTTGGTCTCATTGAATACAAAAACAGATTGGAATCAGGGAAGATTTATGTTTCCAAGAAGGGAGATAGTATTATTAGTTGGATTCACCAGGGTGATCTAGGTGTGTTCCTTAATCCCAATGCTGACCCTCCTATTCAAATTAGAGATAAGGTGTGCTCTGTGGTAAATTCTGGACACAATGAATTTATACATAAGATAAAGAAAGAATTTCCCAGTGTCTTCAGGGAAGAGTTGGGATGTTTGAAAGGATATCAACATAAAATAAGATTGAAGGATAATTCTGCACCTGTATGTTGCAAGGTGAGAAGTGTACCTCTTTCAGTGAGGGATGATATATGTGCACGGAGATGTGCTTTCGAGGGGAAAATACAGATTTGAAGTACCATATATGATCATACACGCCGTGATAACGCTGCCGTGAGGAGAACGGATATCTTTGCCCAGCCGTGAGGGGAACGGCCAACATTGCCCCTATTGTCATCAGCCTGCCGTGAGGGGAACGGCCATTATTGCCACCACTGACACCAGCCTGCCGTGAGGGGAACAGCCTGCGCTGGACAACAACTCCCAGCAGCCCCGCAGGCGGCACCTCCTCTGACGCTGTCTTCCGCGCCCGGAGGCGCAATAAGAACTCCATCGGCCTCCCGCAGCGCGGGACGCCGTGATAACGCTGCAGTGAGGAGAACTGATATCTTTGCCCAGCCGTCAGGGGAACGGCCAACAATGCCCCTATTGTCATCAGCCTGCCGTGAGGGGAACGGCCATTATTGCCACCACTGACACCAGCCTGCCGTGAGGGGAACGGCCTGCGCTAGACAACAACTCCCAGCAGCCCCGCAGGCGGCGCCTCCTCTGACGCTGTCTTCCGCGCCCGGAGGCGCAATATGAACTCCATCGGCCTCCCGCAGCGCGGGACGCGCGCGGGCAAAGCTCGGGTCAAGGGCGGGCCCATCCGTGCCCGTCAGGGGCCGGAAGAGGCTGGGCTGGGCCTACCCTCTTGGCTCACTGCTGGAAAGCATTATCGCTGCAGGGGGATCAGAGCACTACAACCCGAACGATAAGGTAGGGAGGTAGGGAGGTATTAGACCTCGTCTGATTATATAAACATTGGTCCGAAATATTACCCATTGTGCTGCTGAGGAAGTCGCTCGTTGAGTGGGGGTGATCTGTATAACTAAGGGTAGTAATGAATAAAAAAAAGAATTCCAAGGGAAAACAAGGACCTGATCATTCATGTTGGGACCATGGATGCCTTTTTAACTAGAGCAGAATCGGTCTTGGCTCATGAAATCGAACTTACTGAGAGAAGGCTCTCCTTGGACAGTTTGATCATGCAAAAACGCTCCTCTTTGGGACAAGGGTCTTTAGCCACCGATCGATCGAACTTGGACCAATTAGTAGATGAACCTGGCTCTGCTGGAGCTCCAACTGTGGATCCATCTTTACCTTTACCCTTTACCAACAGCACAGATGGAGACTCCAATATTAACCAGGAGCAACTAATGAACAACCAAGTGGGAAAAACCCAGCCAGATATGAACGCAAAAAAAAGAAAGGGAGCTGGTACATTAAAACAAAGAACTACAAAACGGATCTGTAAGGAGAAAGATACTGGGTGTAAGAACTTGGCCTCAGGACTCTCATTACAATTAAGATCTACTCGATCCACTAGACAAAATGAAATTGTTAATTATCCTGCTTTGGGGACTGATCAACCTTGTGACTCTGACTTAATGAAAAGATTAGAAACTATGATGACTGTTTTATTGAATCCTATATTGTATAAATTGTCTCAAATAGAGGAAAAACTGATTTCTTTGGAGACTTTATATCTCTCAACCCAGCCCCTCCCTAGTATCACTGTACTAACTGATGCAGCTGGTTCTAATTCCCAGCAAAGTATAGACCTCTGTGAGGTCTGATAGACCTAATGCTGTCATTAGCGGGATGGAAAACAACATCCAACAACAAATTGCGGGGCTTTCCACTGTTCCTCCTGTTTTTGACCGTGATTGTGCTAGTAATCTGAGAGCTAATGTATATAAAACTCACGATAGGACTCAAACGCAGATACAGGCACAAGGTAATCCTAAAAATATTGGTCGCTCGAGGTTATATGGTGAACAACAAATACCCGCTAGTACCACTGCTACTCATTTACGCCCCATTACACCTACATCTGCGATCTGTTTGGAGGAAGGGTTACAGGGAGAGCTACAGCCATCAAGCTCGCGTAGGGGAGCTTCTCAACATCAAGATGAATTTGGGAAGCCTAAGTCAATATTAGATCTCCCCCAGCTGCCTGTCCGTATGTAATTGTTCTAGTTAACGTTCCAGAACTTAATTCTAATACTTTAGAAAATACGGAGCAGCTAATAAATAAATCCCAGCATTGGTTATCTAATTGCCTAGGTGAAAGTTCCAATGTATATCGTAATATCATTATGGCAAGGAGGGTATCTTGGGTAGGAAGAGCCCCTAAAACTATCAAAGGCGACTGTATCGTAGTGAACTTTGATAGCCGCAATGTAGTGGGCGAACTATTATCAATCCTGCCAAATACGCCTTCATTTCATTCTGAAATATTTGTCCTACCCTTGGGTTTCTTTTATAAACCTTGTACTATTCCACAGATGCCTAATTATAGGCGGCAAATTATCTGGAGGCCTCCCCGCCACCCGTTTAATCAACCTCCCCTACTTTAATTCCCCCGCTTCCACTAAGAAATAGATTTGCTGCATTAGAAGGCTTGTCTGTCTGTGACTGACTGGATTCCCAGACTATGTTAACTAGTGGGGAGGCTGCTCTAGATTTGCAGAAAAGGTATCCCTTGCACACCGTTCCCCCCATTATTCCTGCAGTGACCTCAGCCAGACTTAAAAGTAGTCCAAACTTGTCCCAGTGTCTGTTATCTCGAGGGAATTCTTCTGGTTCTTCTGGTTTCATTTCGGCTATGTTTTGGAACATTGCTGGTTATAACCAAAAAAGGTTTAATAATGAATGGCTTTCGTTGTTGACATCTAGTGATATAGTCTGCCTTCAAGAGACCTGGGAAAGTGATCCAATATATTTGAATGGCTACCGTTCCTTTCATACTCCAGCCGTTCCGTCATCTGCTGGTCGGGCTAAGGGCGGTCTGCTGACATTATTTTCTAATGCTCTCTCATTTAAAGTGAAGGTATTTCTGAATGGGTCCCCTTATTATCATATAATTTTAATTGAATATTGTTTGGATTACTGTTGGCTTTTTATTAATTTTTACAATAATATTTTTGGAAAAAAACAAGCAGTGGTGTTGGCATCACTGGAAAGAGATGTCACTGAGTTACAGGATAAATCCAATAAACCTTGTAATATAATTTGGCTTGGGGACTTTAATGTCCACCCCTGTGATAAGTTCAATGTGCTACCTTGTGGAATACAGGACGATGAAGAGGACTGTGTCCCCCATTTTTGTCACACTGAGTATGGTAATACCCTAAACAGATTAGTAACGATAAATAACCTTGCTTTTTTAAATGTCTTTGATGACTTAACCGGTCAGTTAGAATGTACTTTTTAAACCATTTTTCTTCCTCTACCCTTGATTATGTCTTGGTTTCCGATGTAATGATAGGTCTTTTTTCTTACTTTAAGACTGTGTTTTATTCATTTAGTGATCATGCTGCAGTAACTTTTCGTATGCAAACCACTAGGGAAATTGAGTGTCCCTATAAACTCCCCATAAACCCTGTGATTGCAAAAGAGAACAGTATTGTTTTAAAGTGGGAAAAAGTGGAGACTGGGAGATTTTTGGCTAATTTAGTCTCCAAACGATATGGGGAAATAACCCGTTGTTTAGACTTGGATTTACACAATGGCATGCTTTTGGATTTTGAATCAATTTTAACTGATGTTAAAAATAATTTAATCCGTGTTATCCGGAATGGCAAACCTAAAAAATACAGCTGGTTTGATAACAATTGTGACGAAACACTAAAGAGCTTGCACATAGCTTTGAAGGCCAAACCGCGAGACACATCATTGGTAAAAGGCTTGCGTCAAGCCTACAAAAATGCAAGGACCACTAGGTTGAAGTTTTTAAAAGAAGAATGGTGGGAAAATTTGCAGAAGGCTGCTATACTTAAAAGCTCACAAGCTTTCTGGTCCTTGATTAATGCCCCGTTCTTAAAGGATGAGCAGGCTATGACTATAGATAGCAATGTCGGCCAGGAGGCATGGGTGATTCACTTTGAAGCTCTTTTCGGAGTGGACGACATGACAATTCCTCAATCCTTTTCCCATGCTTTGGAGATTGATGAGCCTCCTGTTAGTTTTACACTCGCTGAAACGAAATATGCTTTAAATCAATGCAAACGAGCAAAGGCTCCAGGTCCAGACGGAGTCCCTATAGATTTATTTCTAGATAACCAAGATCTATGGGCTCCACTTTTAACAAATGTTTTTAATAAAGTTGCTCAAACAAATGCACCGCCATCATGGAAAACAACTGTAATCGTCCCCATAATTAAAAAAGGGAAAGGTCGATTCCGAAAAACTATAGACCTATCTCCTTAATTGACTCTACTGCAAAGCTAATGGGGAGATTGATTTTAAACAGACTAGAGGATTGGGCACTAGAGAAGAAGATTATTATCCCATGCCAGTTTGGCTTTAGAAAAGGGAAAGGCACTGTAGATCAGTGTCTGAACCTGAGTCTAATCATAGCTAAATACACGGCTGCAAAAAAAGGTCATCTCCATTTAGCCTTCATGGATCTGTCCGCAGCCTTCGACTGCGTGGCACAGCCTAGGCTGTGGCAGATCATGGAGGCAATGGGTATTGACCTGAAGATTATTAATATCATTCGTGATTTATATACAGATGCCTCAGCCTGCGTTCGCTATGGGAGGAATGGTGAGTGCACCAGGTTTTTTAAAATTGTAAGAGGTGTGAGGCAGGGGTGCGTTCTTGCTCCCTTCCTGTTCGCACTCTACACGAATGGTGTGGAATCTGCACTGTTGGGCTCTACACCAGATGTCCTGTATATTAATTCAGTGCAGGTCCCAATTTTATTATATGCGGACGACGCTGTTCTTTTAGCTCGTACCAGTAATGCACTGCGTTGCCTAGTCCAGGATTATACTCAATTTATGTGCAATCTAGGCATGAAAGCTAATTACTCAAAGTCATTTATTTTAGTAGCAGGTTCAAAACATCGAAATTATCCGCAAATCGCTACTGAAGGGGGAAAATTGGGGTTGTTGATTCTTTTAACTATTTAGGGATTACATTTGACTCTCAATCAAAGTGGCAAACAATGATTGTTAACAGAGGAATTCAGATGGAAAAAAAATTGGGGCCTTAAGTAAGTTTATAAAAAAACTGGTTTAAAACCAATAGACTTAATAAAAACAGTGTATCAAGCCAAGACTGTATCTACCGCCACTTATGGAGCAGCTGTCTGGGGCATGAAAGACTGTACAAAATTGCAGATTATTGAAGATAATTTCTTGAAAAGGGTCCTCTCGATACCAAAGTCATGTGCCAATTATAAGTGTCACATGGAACTGAGGACTCCTTATATTACTGATATAATTGCAATGGCCCTGATTCTAATGTGGCACTCAATATGGCGAAAGGAGACCCTTGCTCTGACAAGAGACATTATCAAAGATGTTTTGAAACTAGATGGAGCGGGTAACATCATTTGGCTAACTTATGTTGAATCAACACTGAAGGCGGCTGGGCTACATTATCTTTTTTGGATCCTACCACTTGTAGTTCTATATCAAAAACTGACTTAAAAACCCGACTACTTTCTAATCGACAGATAAGAAGGGAGACTAAAAACATTACTCTGTCAACAGTTAAATCCTACTTGAATGGCCCTAGTATAAACCTAATGAACCCAAATTTAACATATCTATCCTTTGTTACTAATCTGCGACATAGGTACATTCTGGTGAGGTTTCGACTAAATTACATCCCGCTAATGTTGGGTTCTCCCCGTAATGTTTATGCTGTTTCTGAACTCCCACTTTGTACCTGTGATAATCGATATGCACAGGATGATATACATTTTTTGTTTTTCTGTAAATTTTATCATGATGAAAGGAAGCGTTTTATTATCCCTATTATGCGTAAAATGAATTTTAACCAGTTTCGTGTAGCCCTTTACTATCTCCAGCTACTACCTGATCCTTTTATTTGTTTTTCTCTAGCGTCTTTTTTATTATTGGCACTAAAAAGAGATCTATAACCGGCTAAAATTCTATATCTACAAATGAAATGAACCTATTATTGTGTAAATAAATATGAATTTGTCTTTTAAATGTAATAGCTTTTTAATATTGTTAATATTTTAACTGTGTTGTAATGCTGTGAAATGTTTTCTTTTCTCTTATATGTAGTATACTTTTTATGCCTACATTGTGTTGGCGAAATAAAGTTATTCTGACTGACTGATATGGAAAAAGAAATTAGCAAACTAAAAAATTGGGGAATCATTGAAGAAGTGGAAGGTACCGAATGGTTGGCCCCAGTAGTTGCTGCCAGAAAATCCAATGGTGATTTACGCTTATGCATCGACTTGAGGCAACTAAATAAGTGTGTGGTAGTGGATCGTTATCCCTTACCAAACATTACGGAATTATTGGTTCTTCTTGGTGGGGCGAAGGTATTTAGCACAATCAACCTCACTTCTGCCTATCATCAGATTGAGCTAGAGGAATCGTGTAGGGATTTCACATCATTCATAACGCCGTTTGGTACATTTAGATTTATTCGGATGCCATTTGGGTTGGTTTCAGCCTCGTCTGTATTCCAACGAGTCATGGAAAATGTCCTCAAAGACCTTACAGGAGTATGTGTTTATCAAGATGATATTCTTGTATTTGGTGACAATGATTATGAACATGATTCTAGATTAAGATTGGTTTTAAAAAAATTGTGTGAATACAATCTCACTATCAAATTGGAAAAATGTAAGTTTAGAGCTGAATCCATAAATTATTTGGGTCACAATATAACTGGTGATGGTGTCAGGCCTAAAAGTGATTTGGTTAATACCATTCAAAATATGAGTTCTCCCACTAACAAAAGTGAATTGATGAAATTCTTAGGAATGGTGGAATATTACGCTAAATTTGTGAAAGGCTTTGCAGATTCCACTGTAAGCATGAGGTGCCTGTTACTCAAAGGTGTTGATTTTGTGTGGTCGGAACTCTGTGAAAGAGAATTCACCAGTATTAAAGAAAAGTTGAATGCTGCTCCTTCCCTTAGGAGCTATGATCCCACTATCAAACCTATTCTTATCACTGATGCCAGTGAGAAAGGATTGGGTGCAGTTTTGCAGCAACACGGTCCATCTGGTTTGCAAACTGTCATGTTTCTGTCTCGTAGTTTGAGGGATGCCGAGACACGATATTCTGTTGTGGAAAGGGAATCCCTTGCAGTATTTTGGACCATTAAAAAATTAAAGAAATTTTTGTGGGGAGTTAACTTTGAGGTACGTACTGATCACAAACCTTTGGTGGAAATATTTAATAAAAAGGGACTTGATTTGATTTCAAGTAGAATTACGAAGTGGGTCATTGCTCTCCAAGAGTATTCTTTTTCTCTTAAATATATACCGGGAGTTGACAATGGGGTTGCTGATGTGTTGTCGCGCCTTGTCCCCAGAGAAGCTTTTCAGGATGAGGAATCTGAAAGAGGTGACGAAGAACTTGATGAATAGGTGTGTGTGGTGGATCATGACGTAATTTCTGAAAAGAGGTGGAGTGAGGAGTTAGCAATTGACTCCACATTAACAGAGGTAATGTCACTGGTTCAAAAGGGTTGGACAAACAGTAAGGTTGGATCTGAACTTACAAAGCCATTTTGGAATATGCAGAATGAATTGTCTGTTGTAAATGGTTTGTTGTTTAGAGGTACAAGATTGGTTCCTCCCAGTAGCCTTAGAGGAGAATTGGTGGATTTGGTTCACTCTGCTCATACAGGTCTTACTAAAAGCAAAGAGAGACCGCGCATGTCTTATTGGTGGCCTGGCATGGACAAGTTTGTTGAACATGTGGTGCAGGACTGTGTTCCTTGCACATTGAGTGATAAATCCAAGTGTTCTCGGGTGCAACCTATGATTGTAAGAAGGCGTCCCTCAAGTCCTTGGCAGGACATTGCTTTGGATATTCTTGGACCCATACACAGTAATGGTTCACAAATATTTCTCTTGGTTATAATTGATATGTATTCTCGTTGGCCTGAAGTTTTTTTCTTATCAGTTATAGATTCAGCACGTCATTAAATGTTTGAAAGAGTTGTTCGCCAAGGAAGGTATGCCTGAGTCTATTTTGACTGATAATGGGGTTCAACTAACTTCAAGAGAAATGGAAAAATGTTTGTCTTCAAGAGGAATTGTGCATAAAACTTGTGCTCTCTATCATCCCGAATCAAATGGATTGGTGGAGAGATTCAACAGAGTACTTAAGGAGACAATTACCTTAGCAAAATTATTGTCATTGGACTGGAAAAATGAGGTTCTCAAAAAAGTGGAGGAGTACAGATTATCTCCTCATGGCACCACTGGGAAAACTCCTTTTATATTATTCAGGGGTAGAGTGCCGAATACATGTCTAGAACCTTCTTGGGTCAACAAATATGAACTGGCCAAGGGAAAGGAAAGTGTGTGTAATAGTAGTGAAGTACAAAAGAGGGAAGAGATAAAAGCTAATGAAAGAAAAAAATACTTTGATTCAAAGAAAGCTGTAAAAAGAATTGAAGTAAAGGTTGGTGATTGGGTCATGATTAAACGTCCCGGTCTTTGCAGTAATTCTATCTCCAAATTTATGAAACCTACCATGGTTATTAAAGTTTTTAAAAACACTGTTAAAACGCAAGATCATCGCATTTGGAACTTAAATAGAGTTGTGATTGTTAGAGGAAAAACAGATGGAAGATTAAATGCAAGTTTGGGTGATGTTAGTAATACACCTGTTTGTCCTTCTTCTATGATGGAGAAAGAAACTAATATTCGACGTTCCTCTAGGGTTGTTAAATGCCCCACACATTTTAATGATTATATTTGATGCTCTTTTCTTATTCTTAAGTTCGTTTTGTTGAGGAAGGGAGGTCTGTGGTGTTCCCACTTTTCTGCCTTGTTTATATGAGCTTATGTCATATTAGAATCTTATGCATGTAATAAAGAATTTTAAGTATGTAATGATTGTTCCATGTAGAACTAGTGGGAATCAGGACAGAGTGTCAGTTGATGCCTCTGCCTGCCTGCTGATGGATGGGATCTTCTTTTTAATGAATAAACCTACAACAACAGCCTTCCTGTATCTAGACTTTCATTTCTGGAATGCTTCAACATTGTCATTTACAATGCCAATAGCTTCAACTCGCGTAAATGAGGGACCTATTGCATGGCAAATGCTTGTTTCATCCCAGCTACTTGGTGCTGCCCTGCATGGGAATTCCTACCTGGAGAATGACAATGCTGTCCAGAACTGCTCATTCCTTCCTGACTTCAATGACCTTGCATGGCCTCCACTTTTACCCTTACTTTATCAGTACCACAGAATCAGTACTTCGAGGTTATTGTTTGCCCAAATATTCTTCTGGGGGACAGTTCCATGGATTTACAACACAGTCAGTAAATCAAGGCCATTACACTACAAGTCTTTGCTCATAGGCAGGACCACTGGAATAACGCAATATTGTGGTCGCCGCATTCTCGGAGTATTTACGTATATTCCACACTTGCTGCATGATTCAGATCTTCTGTATCAGTTGCAAACATTGATTCTAGCTCAGATGGATCAAAAGAGGCTTTAAAAAGTGTCAGCCGTGCTCCCCCGGGGGGACAGACGCTTTGCAAAGATTAACTGTCACCATTTCATTGCTAACGGCTGTATTCGGGTGTTAGAGTGCTGCTAATGAGGAGAAACATTTGCCCAGACAGTACTACTGTGTTGTAAAATGACAAAATAGCAAACTATTGCGACAGAATGTGCCATTTTACGCTGCATCATTGCACCTCTTCTGTGTCTGATTACGTTTGTACCCCTCCAGTCCCTGCAGCACCTGTTCTGACCTGGGTCTCAGGCTCTACACCAGCTCTGCTGACCTGGTTCTCTGGCTCTACAGCAGCTCTGCTGACCTGGTTCTCTGGCTCTACAGCAGCTCTGCTGACCTGGTTCTCTGGCTCTATAGCAGCTCTGCTGACCTGGTTCTCAGGCTCTAGAGCGGCTCTGCTGACCTGGTTTTCTGGCTCTACAGCAGCTCTGCTGACCTGGTTCTCTGGGTCTACAACAGCTCTGCTGACCTGGTTCTCAGGCTCTACAGCAGCTTGCTGACCTGGTTTTCTGGCCCTAGAGTGGCTCTGCTGGCCTGGTTCTCTGGCTCCACAGCAGCTCTGCTCACCTGGTTCTCTGGCTCTACAGCAGCTCTGCTGACCTGGTTCTCTGGCTCTAGAGCAGCTCTGCTGACCTGGTTCTCTGGCTCTAGAGCAGCTCTGCTGACCTGGTTTTCTGGCTCTAGAGCAGCTCTGCTGACCTGGTTCTCCGGCTCTAGAGCAGCTTTGCTGACTTGGTTCTCTGGCTCTACACCAGATCTGCTTACCTGGTTCTCTTGCTCTACAGCAGCTCTGCTGACCTGGTTCTCTGGCTCTACAGCAGCTCTGCTGACCTGGTTCTCTGGCTCTAGAGCAGCTCTGCTGACCTGGTTCTCAGGCTCTACAGCAGCTCTGCTGACCTGGTTCTCTGGCTCTGCAGTGGCTTTGCTGACCTGGTTCTATGGCTCTAGAGCAGCTTTGCTGACCTGGTTCTCTGGCTCTACAGCAGCTCTGCTGACCTGGTTCTCTGGCTCTAGAGCAGCTCTGCTGACCTGGTTCTCTGGCTCTACAGCGGCTCTGCTGACCTGGTTCTCTGGCTCTACAGCTGCTCTGCTGACCTGGTTCTCTGGCTCCACAGCAGCTCTGCTCACCTGGTTCTCTGGCTCTACAGCAGCTCTGCTGACCTGGTTCTCTGGCTCTACAGCGGCTCTGCTGACCTGGTTCTCTGGCTCTACAGCTGCTCTGCTGACCTGGTTCTCTGGCTCCACAGCAGCTCTGCTCACCTGGTTCTCTGGCTCTACAGCAGCTCTGCTGACCTGGTTCTCTGGCTCTAGAGCAGCTCTGCTGACCTGGTTCTCTGGCTCTAGAGCAGCTCTGCTGACCTGGTTTTCTGGCTCTAGAGCAGCTCTGCTGACCTGGTTCTCCGGCTCTAGAGCAGCTTTGCTGACTTGGTTCTCTGGCTCTACACCAGATCTGCTTACCTGGTTCTCTTGCTCTACAGCAGCTCTGCTGACCTGGTTCTCTGGCTCTACAGCAGCTCTGCTGACCTGGTTCTCTGGCTCTAGAGCAGCTCTGCTGACCTGGTTCTCAGGCTCTACAGCAGCTCTGCTGACCTGGTTCTCTGGCTCTGCAGTGGCTTTGCTGACCTGGTTCTATGGCTCTAGAGCAGCTTTGCTGACCTGGTTCTCTGGCTCTACAGCAGCTCTGCTGACCTGGTTCTCTGGCTCTAGAGCAGCTCTGCTGACCTGGTTCTCTGGCTCTAGAGCAGCTTTGCAGACCTGGTTTTCTGACTGTAGAGCAGCTCTGCTGACCTGGTTCTCTGGCTCTACAATGGCTCTGCTGACCTGGTTCTCAGGCTCTACAGCCGCTTTGCTGTCCTGGTTCTCTGGCTCTAGAGCAGCTTTGCTGACCTGGTTCTCTGGCTCTAGAGCAGCTTTGCAGACCTGGTTTTCTGACTGTAGAGCAGCTCTGCTGACCTGGTTCTCAGGCTCTACAGCAGCTCTGCTGACCTGGTTCTCTGGCTCTGCAGTGGCTTTGCTGACCTGGTTCTATGGCTCTAGAGCAGCTTTGCTGACCTGGTTCTCTGGCTCTACAGCAGCTCTGCTGACCTGGTTCTCTGGCTCTAGAGCAGCTCTGCTGACCTGGTTCTCTGGCTCTACAGCGGCTCTGCTGACCTGGTTCTCTGGCTCTACAGCTGCTCTGCTGACCTGGTTCTCTGGCTCCACAGCAGCTCTGCTCACCTGGTTCTATGGCTCTACAGCAGCTCTGCTGAACAGCTCTGCTGACCTAGGTCTCAGGCTCTACAACGGCTCTGCTGACCTGGTTCTCTGGCTCTACAGCAGGACTGCTCACCTGGTTCTCTGGCTCTACAGCCACTCTGCTGACCTGGTTTTCTGGCTCTACAGCTGCTCTGCTGACCTGGTACTCTGGCTCTACAGCAGCTCTGCTGACCTGGTTCTCTGGCTCTACAGCAGCTCTGCTGACCTGGTTCTCTGGCTCTACAGCAGTTCTGCTGACCTGGTTCTCTGGCTCTAGAGCAGCTCTGCTGACCTGGTTCTCTGGCTCTAGAGCAGCTCTGCTGACCTGGTTCTCTGGCTCTAGAACAGCTCTGCTGACCTGGTTTTCTGGCTTTAGAGCAGCTCTGCTGACCTGGTTCTCCAGATCTAGAGCAGCTTTGCTGACCTGGTTCTCTGGCTCTACAGCAGTTCTGCTGACCTGGTTCTCTGGCTCTACAGCAGCTCTGCTGACCTGGTTCTCTGGCTCTACAGCAGCTCTGCTCACCTGGTTCTCTGGCTCTAGATCAGCTCTGCTGACCTGGTTCTCAGGCTCTACAGCAGCTCTGCTGACCTGGTTCTCAGGCTCTACAGCAGCTCTGCTGACCTGGTTCTCTAGCTCTACAGCAGCTTTGCTGACCTGGTTCTATGGCTCTAGATCAGCTTTGCTGAACTGGTTCTCTGGCTCTACAGCAGCTCTGCTGACCTGGTTCTCTGGCTCTACAGCAGCTCTGCTGACCTGGTTCTTTGCCTCTACAGCAGGTCTGCTGACCTGGTTCTCTGGCTCTACAGCAGCTCTGCTGACCTGGTTCTTTGCCTCTAAAGCAGCTCTGCTGACCTGGTTCTCTAGCTATAGAGCAGCTCTGCTTACCTTGTTCTGTGGCTCTAGACTAGCTTTGCAGACCTGGTTCTCTGACTGTAGAGCAGCTCTGCTGACCTGGTTCTTTGCCTCTAAAGCAGCTCTGCTGACCTGGTTCTCTGGCTCTAGAGCAGCTCTGCTGACCTGGTTCTGTGGCTCTAGACTAGCTTTGCAGACCTGGTTCTCTGACTGTAGAGCGGCTCTGCTGACCTGGTTCTCTGGCTCTACAACGGCTCTGCTGACCTGGTTCTCAGGCTCTACAGCTGCTCTGCTGACCTGGTTCTCTGGCTCTAGAGCAGATCTGCTGACCTGGTTCTCTGGCTCTACAACAGCTCTGCTGACCTGGTTCTCTGGCTCTACAACAGCTCTGCTGACCTGGTTCTCAGGTGCTACAGCAGCTTGCTGACCTGGTTCTCTGGCTCTAGAGTGGCTCTGCTGGCCTGGCTCTCTGGCTTTAGAGCAGCTCTGCTTACCTGGTTCTCTGGCTCTAGAGCGGCTCTGCTGACCTGGTTCTCTGGCTCTACAGCTGCTCTGCTGACCTGGTACTCTGGCACTACAGCAGCTCTGCTGACCTGGTTCTCTGGCTCTACAGCAGCTCTGCTGACCTGGTTCTCTGGCTCTACAGCAGCTCTGCTGACCTGGTTCTATGGCTCTAGAGCAGCTCTGCTAACCTGGTTCTCTGGCTCTAGAACAGCTCTGCTGACCTGGTTTTCTGGCTCTAGAGCAGCTCTGCTGACCTGGTTCTCCGGATCTAGAGCAGCTTTGCTGACCTGGTTCTCTGGCTCTACAGCAGTTCTGCTGACCTGGTTCTCTGGCTCTACAGCAGCTCTGCTGACCTGGTTCTCTGGCTCTACAGCAGCTCTGCTGACCTGGTTCTCTGGCTCTAGATCAGAACTGCTGACCTGGTTCTCAGGCTCTACAGCAGCTCTGCTGACCTGGTTCTCAGGCTCTACAGCAGCTCTGCTGACCTGGTTCTCTGGCTCTACAGCAGCTTTGCTGACCTGTTTCTATGGCTCTAGATCAGCTTTGCTGAACTGGTTCTCTGGCTCTACAGCAGCTCTGCTGACCTGGTTCTCTGGCAGCTCTGCTGACCTGGTTCTTTGCCTCTACAGCAGGTCTGCTGACCTGGTTCTCTGGCTCTACAGCAGCTCTGCTGACCTGGTTCTTTGCCTCTAAAGCAGCTCTGCTGACCTGGTTCTCTGGCTCTAGAGCAGCTCTGCTGACCTTGTTCTGTGGCTCTAGACTAGCTTTGCAGACCTGGTTCTCTGACTGTAGAGCGGCTCTGCTGACCTGGTTCTCTGGCTCTACAACGGCTCTGCTGACCTGGTTCTCAGGCTCTACAGCTGCTCTGCTGACCTGGTTCTCTGGCTCTAGAGCAGATCTGCTGACCTGGTTCTCTGGCTCTACAACAGCTCTGCTGACCTGGTTCTCTGGCTCTACAACAGCTCTGCTGACCTGGTTCTCAGGTGCTACAGCAGCTTGCTGACCTGGTTCTCTGGCTCTAGAGTGGCTCTGCTGGCCTGGCTCTCTGGCTTTAGAGCAGCTTTGCTTACCTGGTTCTCTGGCTCTAGAGCGGCTCTGCTGACCTGGTTCTCTGGCACTAGAGCAGCTCTGCTAACCCGGTTCTCTGGCTCTAGAGCGGCTCTGCTGACCTGGTTCTATGGCTCTACAGCCGCTCTGATGACCTGGGTCTCAGGCTCTATAGCAGCACTGCTGACCTGGTTCTCTGGCTCTATACCAGCTCTGCTGACCTGGTTCTCTGGCTCTAGAGCAGCTCTGCTGACCGGGTTCTCTGGCTCTACAACAGCTCTGCTGACCTGGTTCTCTGGCTCTACAACAGCTCTGCTGACCTGGTTCTCAGGCGCTACAGCAGCTTGCTGACTTGGTTCTCTGGCTCTAGAGTGGCTCTCCTGGCCTGGCTCTCTGGCTTTAGAGCAGCCCTGCTCACCTGGTTCTCTGGCTCTAGAGCGGCTCTGCTGACCTGGTTCTCTGGCACTAGAGCAGCTCTGCTGACCCGGTTCTCTGGCTCTAGAGCGGCTCTGCTGACCTGGTTCGATGGCTCTACAGCAGCTCTGATGACCTGGGTCTCAGGCTCTACAATGGCTCTGCTGACCTGGTTCTCTGGCTCTACAGCGGCTCTGCTGACCTGGCTCTCTGGCACTAGAGCAGCTCTGCTGACCCGGTTCTCTGGCTCTAGAGCGGCTCTGCTGATTTGGTTCTATGGCTCTACAGCAGCTCGGATGACCTGGGTCTCAGGCTCTACAACGGCTCTGCTGACCTGGTTCTCTGGCTCTACAGCGGCTCTGCTGACCTGGTTCTCTGGCTCTACAGCTGCTCTGCTGACCTGGTTCTCTGGCTCTAGAGCAGCTCTGCTGACCTGGTTCTCTGGCTCTAGAGCAGCTCTGCTGACCTGGTTCTCTGGCTCTACAGCAGCTCTGCTGACCTGGTTCTCTGGCTCTACAGCAGCTCTGCTGACCTGGTTCTCTGGCTCCACAGCAGCTCTGCTGACCTGGTTCTCTGGCTCTACAACGGCTCTGCTGACCTGATTCTCTGGCTCTACAGCCGCTCAGCTTACCTGTTTCTCTGGCTCTACAACAGCTCTGCTGACCTTGTTCTCTGGCTCTACAACGGCTCTGCTGACCTGGTTCTCAGGCGCTACAGCAGCTTGCTGACCTGGTTCTCTGGCTCTAGAGTGGGTCTGCTGGCCTGGCTCTCTGGCTTTAGAGCGGCTCTGCTGACCTGGTTCTCTGGCTCTAGAGCGGCTCTGCTGACCTGGTTCTCTGGCACTAGAGCAGCTCTGCTGACCCGGTTCTCTGGCTCTAGAGCGGCTCTGCTGACCTGGTTCGATGGCTCTACAGCAGCTCTGATGACCTGGGTCTCAGGCTCTACAATGGCTCTGCTGACCTGGTTCTCTGGCTCTACAGCGGCTCTGCTGACCTGGTTCTCTGGCTCTAGAGCAGCTCTGCTGACCTGGTTCTCTGGCTCTAGAACAGCTCTGTTGACCTGGTTCTCTGGCTCTACAGCAGCTCTGCTGTCCTGGTTCTCTGGCTCCACAACAGCTCTGCTGACCTGGTTCTCTGGCTCTACAACGGCTCTGCTGACCTGGTTCTCTGGCTCTACAGCTGCTCTGCTTACCTGGTCTCTGGCTCTAGAGCAGCTCTGCTGACATGGTTCTCTGGCTCTACAACAGCTCTGCTGACCTGGTTCTCTGGCTCTATAACGGCTCTGCTGACCTGGGGGCATATTACCAAGAACGGCGTTAAAATTATCGCCGCTTTAGCGGCAGGAAACTGCCGCTAAAGCGGCGATAATGGGCTTGATAATTTGCCCTTGAGAATTCCAATAGAAGCCCATATTTACACCAGAACATGGCCTTCTACTGGAATTCTCAAGGGCATATTATCAAGCCCATTATCGCCACTTTAGCAGCAGTTTCCTGCCGCTAAAGCGGCGATAATTTTAACGCCGTTCTTGGTAATATGCCCCTTGGTTCTCAGGCTCTACAGACGCTCTCCTGACCTGGTTCTCTGGCTCTAGAGCAGCTCTGCTGACCTGGTTCGCTGGCTTTACAGCAGCTCTGCTGACCTAGTTCTCTGGCTCTACAGCAGCTATGCTGACCTGGTTCTCTGGCTCTACAGCAGCTTCTGCTGACCTGATTCTCAGGCTCTAGAGCGGCTCTGCTGACCTTGTTTTCTGGCTCTACAGCGGCTCTGCTAACCTAGTTCTCTGGCTCTACAGCAGCTCTGCTGACCTGGTTCTCTGGCTCTACAACGGCTCTGCTGACCTGGTTCTCAGGTGCTACAGCAGCTTGCTGACCTGGTTCTCTGGCTCTAGAGTGGCTCTGCTGGCCTGGTTCTCTGGCTTTAGAGCGGCTCTGCTGACCTGGTTCTCTGGCTCTAGAGCGGCTCTGCTGACCTGGTTCTCTGGCACTAGAGCAGCTCTGCTGACCCGGTTCTCTGGCTCTAGAGCGTCTCTGCTGACCTGGTTCTATGGCTCTACAGCAGGTCTGATGTCCTGGGTCTCAGGCTCTACAACGGCTCTGCTGACCTGGTTCTCTGGCTCTACAGCGGCTCTGCTCACCTGGTTCTCTGGCTCTACAGCAGCTCTGCTGACTTAGTTCTCTGGCTCTACAGCAGCTCTGCTGACCTGGTTCTCTGGCTCCACAGCAGCTCTGCTGACCTGGTTCTCTGGCTCTACAACGGCTCTGCTGACCTGGTTCTCTGGCTCTACAGCCGCTCAGCTTACCTGGTTCTCTGGCTCTAGAGAAGCTCTGCTGACCTGGTTCTCTGGCTCTACAACAGCTCTGCTGACCTGGTTCTCTGGCTCTACAACGGCTCTGCTGACCTGGTTCTCAGGCGCTACAGCAGCTTGCTGACCTGGTTCTCTGGCTCTAGAGTGGCTCTGCTGGTTTGGCTCTCTGGCTTTAGAGCGGCTCTGCTGACCTGGTTCTCTGGCTCTATAGCGGCTCTGCTGACCTGGTTCTCTGGCACTAGAGCAGCTCTGCTGACCCGGTTCTCTGGCTCTAGAGCGGCTCTGCTGACCTGGTTCGATGGCTCTACAGCGGCTCTGCTGACCTGGTTCTCTGGCTCTACAGCGGCTCTGCTGACCTGGTTCTCTGGCTCTACAGATGCTCTGCTGACCTGGTTCTCTGGCTCTACAGCAGCTCTGATGACCTGGTTCTCTGGCTCTACACCAGCTCTGCTGACCTGGTTCTCTGGCTCTAGAGCAGCTCTGCTGACCTGGTTCTCTGGCTCTAGAACAGCTCTGTTGACCTGGTTCTCTGGCTCTACAGCAGCTCTGCTGACCTGGTTCTCTGGCTCCACAACAGCTCTGCTGACCTGGTTCTCTGGCTCTACAACGGCTCTGCTGACCTGGTTCTCTGGCTCTACAGCTGCTCTGCTTACCTGGTCTCTGGATCTAGAGCAGCTCTGCTGACATGGTTCTCTGGCTCTACAACAGCTCTGCTGACCTGGTTCTCTGGCTCTATAACGACTCTGCTGACCTGGTTCACTGGCTCTACAGCGGCTCTGCTGACCTGGTTCTCTGGCTCTGGAGCGGCTCTGCTGACCTGGTGCTCTGGCTCTAGAGCGGCTCTGCTGACCTGGTTCTCTGGCTCTATAACGGCTCTGCTGACCTGGTTCTCTGGCTCAACAGCAGCTCTGCTGACCTGGTTATCTGGCTCCAGAGCGGCTCTGCTGACTTTGTTCTCTGGCTCTCCTGGTTGTCTGGCTCTACAGCAGCTCTGCAGACCTGGTTCTCTGGCTCTACAGCAGCTCTGCTGACCTGGTTCTCTGGCTCTACCACGGCTCTGCTGACCTGGTTCTCTGGGTCTAGAGCAGCTCTGCTGACCTGGTTCTCTGGCTCTAGAGCAGCTCTGCTGACCTGGTTCTCTGGCTCTACAACAGCTTTGCTGACCTGGTTCTCTGGCTCTACAGCAGCTCTGCTGACCTGGTTCTCTGGCTCTACAGTAGCTCTGCTGACCTGGTTCTCCAGCTCTAGAGCGGCTCTGCTGACCTGGTTCACTGGCTCTAGAGCAGCTCTGCTGACCTGGTTCTCTGGCTCTACAACAGCTCTGCTGACCTGGTTCTCTGGCTCTACAACGGCTCTGCTGACCTGGTTCTCAAGCACTACAGCAGCTTGCTGACCTGGTTCTCTGGCTCTAGAGTGGCTCTGCTGACCTGGTTCTCAGGCTCTACAGCCGCGCGCTAAAACCCCGAATACAAATACCAGACAAGGTGTCGCCATTGTGAAAAAAATATAGTGCTTACCGACCAATGAAGGAGACAGTGTAACGCGCAAGTAAAAGATCCAGTCCTGATGGGCGGTCCCAAAAGGAGACAGGGCGGTAGCAAGGAGGGACTAAGAAGCCTCATTAACAATCGGAAGCCAGCATTTACCATGGACGATGATGCCAGCCACTGAAAAATATGGGTGGGGCTTCCACACCACTACTAAAACATACCCTAATACAGCATGCCTCGCAAAGCGTGCAGCGCATGCGCTGCAACGCTAGGCTCGACCTAAAAAAAGAAAATGAGACAGTCACCTGAGGGAGTAGTAGAAGTACAGTACACAAGAAGAAGACTGCCAAACAAGAAACCATGATGGTGAATGATGAGCAATGCTAAAGTAAAATAAAACATAATGGTGGCAGGGATAGCCTAGTACAAGTTACAAGCTGAAGTTGACTCGACCTCTGAAGTGGACAAGCGTAACCTTTAGTGCTGGAGGGATGATAAATCGATGCCGGCAATTAATAATTATGATAGGTTAATTATGTTCCTCTGGAAAAAAAATTGAATAGCGAATACTGAGCATGGGTGGGCAATCTAATCTATATGTTGCCAGAGTGGACGATATATATATATATATTCACTGAAAAAACCATAGGTTTTAGGGACAGTTATAATTAGTTGGACATTGCACTCGTACAAAACCCGTGAAATTCCCCCGTTATAGTTAGTTCAGCTAACTATAACTCGCGCCCGCAATGCACTGCTGATGACGTCACATATTACATCACTCATGACATGGTCAGTGACATCACTGATGACATCACTGATGACATCTCAAATGACATCACTGATGACATCATGCAGTGACTGTGTGTTTCTATAAAGTTTAAATATGTTTAATATATATGCCAAGGTGTATTGAATAATGAGTGGGTGTATAAGTGTCTGGATGGATGATTTAGTAGGTGCGTGACTGACTCTATAAGTGAGTGATTAAACGTATCTTACTAAATGCATGGGTTAGTGACTAAACTGTGTGAATGTCTTTATCCGTCTGTCTGTTGGTGTGTAAGTGGCTGCATGGGTTTGTAAATAGCTACATGAGTGTCTATGTGTTATTGATTGGTTGTCTGAGTATCTGTATGGGTGCCTGAGTGTTTGTGTGGATGGGGTGTGTGTGGCTGCACATAGATGTATCAGTGGGTGATTCACTGGGTGCATGGTTTCAAGAGTGCATCTGTGATGGACTGTATGGGTGGGTGACTGTGTGTATGGGTGTGTTAGTGAGTGAATGTATATCTCAGTGGTACATGTGTGAGTAACTACATATGTGAAAGGCAGTATATATGTGTGTTGGAGTATATAAATAGCTATAAGCGAGAGTGTGTGATTGTGATTGTGAGAGTGACTGTATGGATGAGTGTGTGCTTGTATCAGTGATTGTATAAGAGCGTAAGAATGTGCTAGTATTTGTATGAGTAAGTGAGCTGGTGTGTGTATAACTGTATAGGTGAGTAAATGGCAGTGTGATTATTTGCATGACTGACTAGGTGTGTGAGTACCTCTATGGATGAGTGGCGGTGTGTGAGTGTCTATGTAGGTGTATGAGTGCATATGATAGTCCTGTACTGAGTGACCGTAAGTATGAGTGACTGTACGGGTGAGTGAGTGGATGTGTGTGTAGACCTAAGAATCAGTGAGTGGGTATGTAGTTATTGGTGTTGGAGTGTCTATGGTTTTGAGAATGGCAGTCTGTAATTTACAGTGGGTGTATCAAAAGTTATATTAGGGTGTGAGAAGATGAATGAAATTATCACATGGATGATGTCATCAGTGATGTCATTTGAGATGTCATCAGTGATGTCATCAGTGATGTCACTGACCATGTCATGAGTGATGTAATATGTGACGTCATCAGCAGTGCATTGCGGGGCGCGAGTTATAGTTAGCTGAACTAACTATAACGGGGAATTTCACGGGTTTTGTACGAGTGCAATGTCCAACTAACTATAACTGTCCCTAAAACCTATGGTTTTTTCAGTGAATTTCAAAGGTTTTTAAATGCAAATTTCTAACTATAACGTGTCTGAAACCTATGGTTTTTTCAGTGAATTTCAAAGGTTTTTAAATGCTAATTTCTAACTATAACGTGCTTGAAACCTATGGTTTTTACAGTGCATAAAATCACCAATGTTATCCTATGGCAGGAAATTCACTTAGCAGGTAAGTAGTGTTATCGTTACTTTTTCTTACTCAGTGGTGGATCCTGGATCCAGCACTGGTGCATCTCCTGTAAACAGTTGAAAGAATGCGTTTAAGTTATACAGGCGATTTTTAAGGAATATTTGTAGTTTGTGAAAATCGACACTTTGAAACTTTTCTGCTGAAAACCAGACAATGGATTCCTATGGAAGAAAATTCAAGTTACTGGTAAGTACGGTTAGAATTACTTTTCAGGGTCAGTGCTGGGCTAAAAGATGCAGCACTGGGTTCTCTCCTGATAACAGGTGAGTAAATCGGAATTCGTAGTTCGGCTGATTTTAGAGGAATATTATAAAGTTCCTAAACTCCACACTTAGAAGAATTTCCAAGTGAAACCAGTCAATGTTAGCCTATGGAAGGAAATTCAAGTTCCTGGTAAGTACGGTTAAAATTACTTTTCAGGATCAGTATTGGGCTGAAAGATGCAGCACCGAGGTCTCTCCTGATAACAGGTGATTAAATCGGAATTCGTATTTCGGCTGATTTTAGAGGAATATTATAAAGTTCCAAAACTCCACACTTAGAAGAATTTCCAAGTGAAACCAGACAATGTATTCCTATGGAAGGAAATTCAAGTTACTGGTAAGTACGGTTAGAATTACTTTTCAGGGTCAGTGCTGGGCTGAAAGATGCAGCACTGGGTTCTCTCCTGATAACAGGTGAGTAAATCGGAATTCGTAGTTCGGCTGATTTTAGAGGAATATTATAAAGTTCCAAAACTCCACGCTTAGAAGAATTTCCAAGTGAAACCAGTCAATGTTAGCCTATGGAAGGAAATTCAAGTTCCTGGTAAGTACGGTTAAAATTACTTTTCAGGATCAGTACTGGGCTGAAAGATGCAGCACTGAGGTCTCTCCTGATAACAGGTGATTAAATCGGAATTCGTATTTTGGCTGATTTTAGAGGAATATTTGTATGTTTCAAAAATCGACACTAGAAACTTTTTCAGCAAAAAGCAGGCAATGATATCCTATGGAAGGAAATTCAAGTTACTGGTAAGTACGGTTAAAATTACTTTTCAGGATCAGTACTGGGCTGAAAGATGCAGCACTGAGGTCTCTCCTGATAACAGGTGAGTAAATCGGAATTCGTATTTCGGCTGATTTTAGAGGAATATTATAAAGTTCCAAAACTCCACACTTAGAAGAATTTCCAAGTGAAACCAGACAATGGATATCCTATGGAAGGAAATACAAGTTACTGGTAAGTACGGTTAGAATTACTTTTCAGGGTCAGTGCTGGGCTGAAAGATGCAGCACTGAGGTCTCTCCTGATAACAGGTGAGTAAATCGGAATTCGTAGTTCGGCTGATTTTAGAGGAATATTATAAAGTTCCAAAACTCCACACTTAGAAGAATTTCCAAGTGAAACCAGTCAATGTTAGCCTATGGAAGGAAATTCAAGTTCCTGGTAAGTACGGTTAAAATTACTTTTCAGGATCAGTACTGGGCTGAAAGATGCAGCACTGAGGTCTCTCCTGATAACAGGTGATTAAATCGGAATTCGTATTTTGGCTGATTTTAGAGGAATATTTGTATGTTTCAAAATCGACACTAGAAACTTTTTCAGCAAAAAGCAGGCAATGATATCCTATGGAAGGAAATTCAAGTTACTGGTAAGTACGGTTAAAATTACTTTTCAGGATCAGTACTGGGCTGAAAGATGCAGCACTGAGGTCTCTCCTGATAACAGGTGAGTAAATCGGAATTCGTATTTCGGCTGATTTTAGAGGAATATTATAAAGTTCCAAAACTCCACACTTAGAAGAATTTCCAAGTGAAACCAGTCAATGATATCCTATGGAAGGAAATTCAAGTTACTGGTAAGTACGGTTAAAATTACTTTTCAGGATCAGTACTGGGCTGAAAGATGCAGCACTGAGGTCTCTCCTGATAACAGGTGAGTAAATCGGAATTCGTAGTTCGGTTGATTTTAGAGGAATATTTGTATGTTTCAAAAATCGACACAGAAACTTTTTCAGCAAAAAGCAGACAATGATATCCTATGGAAGGAAATTCAAGTTACTGGTAAGTACGGTTAAAATTACTTTTCAGGATCAGTACTGGGCTGAAAGATGCAGCACTGAGGTCTCTCCTGATAACAGGTGAGTAAATCGGAATTCGTATTTCGGCTGATTTTAGAGGAATATTATAAAGTTCCAAAACTCCACACTTAGAAGAATTTCCAAGTGAAACCAGTCAATGATATCCTATGGAAGGAAATTCAAGTTACTGGTAAGTACGGTTAAAATTACTTTTCAGGATCAGTACTGGGCTGAAAGATGCAGCACTGAGGTCTCTCCTGATAACAGGTGAGTAAATCGGAATTCGTAGTTCGGTTGATTTTAGAGGAATATTTGTATGTTTCAAAAATCGACACAGAAACTTTTTCAGCAAAAAGCAGACAATGATATCCTATGGAAGGAAATTCAAGTTACTGGTAAGTACGGTTAAAATTACTTTTCAGGATCAGTACTGGGCTGAAAGATGCAGCACTGAGGTCTCTCCTGATAACAGGTGAGTAAATCGGAATTCGTATTTCGGCTGATTTTAGAGGAATATTATAAAGTTCCAAAACTCCACACTTAGAAGAATTTCCAAGTGAAACCAGTCAATGATATCCTATGGAAGGAAATTCAAGTTACTGGTAAGTACGGTTAAAATTACTTTTCAGGATCAGTACTGGGCTGAAAGATGCAGCACTGAGGTCTCTCCTGATAACAGGTGAGTAAATCGGAATTCGTAGTTCGGTTGATTTTAGAGGAATATTTGTATGTTTCAAAAATCGACACTTAGAAACTTTTTCAGCAAAAAGCAGGCAATGATATCCTATGGAAGGAAATTCAAGTTACTGGTAAGTACGGTTAAAATTACTTTTCAGGATCAGTACTGGGCTGAAAGATGCAGCACTGAGGTCTCTCCTGATAACAGGTGAGTAAATCGGAATTCGTATTTCGGCTGATTTTAGAGGAATATTATAAAGTTCCAAAACTCCACACTTAGAAGAATTTCCAAGTGAAACCAGTCAATGATATCCTATGGAAGGAAATTCAAGTTACTGGTAAGTACGGTTAAAATTACTTTTCAGGATCAGTACTGGGCTGAAAGATGCAGCACTGAGGTCTCTCCTGATAACAGGTGAGTAAATCGGAATTCGTAGTTCGGTTGATTTTAGAGGAATATTTGTATGTTTCAAAAATCGACACAGAAACTTTTTCAGCAAAAAGCAGACAATGATATCCTATGGAAGGAAATTCAAGTTACTGGTAAGTACGGTTAAAATTACTTTTCAGGATCAGTACTGGGCTGAAAGATGCAGCACTGAGGTCTCTCCTGATAACAGGTGAGTAAATCGGAATTCGTATTTCGGCTGATTTTAGAGGAATATTATAAAGTTCCAAAACTCCACACTTAGAAGAATTTCCAAGTGAAACCAGTCAATGATATCCTATGGAAGGAAATTCAAGTTACTGGTAAGTACGGTTAAAATTACTTTTCAGGATCAGTACTGGGCTGAAAGATGCAGCACTGAGGTCTCTCCTGATAACAGGTGAGTAAATCGGAATTCGTAGTTCGGTTGATTTTAGAGGAATATTTGTATGTTTCAAAAATCGACACTTAGAAACTTTTTCAGCAAAAAGCAGACAATGATATCCTATGGAAGGAAATTCAAGTTACTGGTAAGTACGGTTAAAATTACTTTTCAGGATCAGTACTGGGCTGAAAGATGCAGCACTGAGGTCTCTCCTGATAACAGGTGAGTAAATCGGAATTCGTAGTTCGGCTGATTTTAGAGGAATATTTGTAATGTTTCAAAACTCGACACTTAGAAGACTTTTTCAGCAAAAAGCAGACAATGATATCCTATGGAAGGAAATTCAAGTTACTGGTAAGTACGGTTGAAATTACTTTTCAGGATCAGTACTGGGCTGAAAGATGCAGCACTGAGGTCTCTCCTGATAACAGGTGAGTAAATAGGAATTCGTAGTTCGGCTGATTTTAGAGGAATATTTGCACAATGGTGAAGGGAGGGGGCGGGCCTGAGGTGACATCTGTGCAAACGCGCCCCGTGGCGCGTTTTAAGTTGGGGGATTAAGTCCCCTTGAATCATGAGGGTCCCTGGGGTCCAACTAGCCCACCCTGTACCTCCAGTATGCGCCAGGGAGCTGCGTTGCAGAGAGGTGTTCAGAGGCCACGCCCCTTTTGCACCTCTCTGCAATGCAGCTCTGTGGCGCTTTCTGGACGTACCTGTTGGGCTAGTTGGCCCCCAGGGACCCTCAGGATTGAAGGGGATTTAATTCCCATCTTAAAACGCGCCACGGAGCCTGTTTGCACACATGTCACCTGAAGCCCCGCCCTCCCTTCACCACTGTGCAAACGCGCCCCGTGGCGCGTTTAAGTTGGGGGATTAAGTCCCCTTGAATCCTGAGGGTCCCTGGAGTCCAACTAGCCCACCATGTACTTCTAAAAGCGCCACAGAGCTGCGTTGCAGAGAGGTGTAAAAGGGGCGTGGCCTCTGTACACCTCTCTGCAACGCAGCCCCTGGTGCATACTGGAGGTTCCTGGTGGGCTAGTTGGCCTCAGGGACCCCCAGTATTCAAGGGGAATTACTTCCCTTCTTAAAACGCGCCAGGGGCGCGTTTGCAGAGTACTGCAGGGAGGGGGCCGGGCCTCCGGCACGATGCCGGTCGTTTTTTTTTTTCTAATTTTTTTAATGGGAGGGGGGCTGCGTGGCCCCCCTTCCCTTGGCCACTTTTGGCCCCGGGGACCCCATCCCCCGGGGCCTGTGCATTTTATTTTATTTTTTAAATAAAAATAAAAAAACGGGATGGGGGCCGCGTGGCCCCCCTTCCCTGGGCCTGTATTGGCCCCAGGGACCCCATCCCCCGGGGCATGCCCTCGATTTTTTTTTATTATTTTGGAGGGGGCTGCGTGGCCCCCTCCTCAGGCCATTTAAGGCCCCGGGACCCCATCCCCGGGGCCGGCCTTGCTCCCTTTTTAAAAAAATGTTTTTATTTGAGGAGGGGGCTGCGTGGCCCCCCTCCCTGGCCACTTATGGCTCCGAGGACCCCATCCCCGGGGCCTGGCCTCTGGTTGGGGACTGTGGGGAGGTCCCCAATCCCCACAGTCCCAGCCGGCTCCCCGCCTCCTGCGCGAGCCGGCATTGCTTCCACATGGGGAGCAGCTAACATGCTGCTCCCCATGTGGAAAGCAATTGAGTTTGCACTTTGAAAGAGAGAGCAGGTTTCCTGCTCTCTCTTCAAAATGCAAACCAAGTTTGCTATGACAGGACGGGAGCCGCGAGGCTCCCGTCCTGTCATAGCAAACTACAGTGTCCCAGGGGTAGGCACCCTGGGACACTGCAGGAGCCGGCCCTGGGGGTGGCGGTCCCCAGGGCCATCAAGGGCTCCAGGAGGGGGCCGCACGGCCCCCTCCCTTGAATTGCACAGCCCCGGGAGGTGGTGGTCCCCGGGCTCTGGGGTCCGTAACGGACCCCCACATTATTTTCTATGTGCCCCGGGAGGTGGTGGTCCCCGGGGCGTGTGGGGGCTGGAGCCCCCCACACATTATTTAAAATTTAAAAAGAAGCCCCGGGGGTGGCGGTCCCCGGGGCTGCGGGAGGGCAGGAGAGCCCTCCCGCACCATTTTTATTAAGCCCCGGGTGTGGCAGTCCTCGGGGCTTGGGGGCCTTAGAGGCCCCCGTATAAACAATAAACCCACCCCCGCATGCCCCCGGGACTTGGGCCACCCGGGGGCAAATTTGCATCGAAGCGCGGGAGACCGCGCTTCGATTTTTTTTTTCTCGGCGGGATTCGCGCACCCTGAGCGCATCCCGCCGATTTTTAAAAAAAAAAATGCTTTTTTCTGCCCAGGGGGTCCTTTTGGGACCCCCTGAGCAGACCTAGGGGGTCAGGGTGTTTCTACCCTGCCCCCTTTGTGCGTTTTGTGCACTTGTTTCTTCTGGGTTTTTTTTCTAATCGGCAGGATCCGCGCAACCTGAGCGCATCCTGCCGATTTAAAAAAAAAAAAATGCTTTTTTCTGCCAAGGGGGTCCTTGTGGGACCCCCTGAGCAGACCTAGGGGGTCAGGGTGTTTCTACCCTGCCCCCTTTTTGCGCTTTACGCACTTGTTTCTGTCCCTCGGTTCTACCGAGGGACAAAATGGCTGCCAACACTTCCTGATTTGGAGTGTTGACAGCCACTTGACAGCCAATTAGCATGCAGCTCGTGGTCGGGAGGGTGCTCGAATCCGACGCGGCCATAGATATATATGTGACTTAACTTTTGATTTTCTCAGGAACTACTGAACGGATTTACACCATTTAATAAAAAGGGTTCTTTCTGAACCAAGAACTACCTCTTTGCCAAATTTGGTGTAATTCCGTTCAGCAGTTCGGGCTGTAGCCGTGTCTAAAGTTTCCTATGGGAAAATGAATGGGGAAAACACGTTTTTGGACCCCCCTTTTTTCTCGGCCCCCGCTTGACGAATCACCCCGAGACTTTCAGGGTAGGAGCGGACCGGAGCGGGCCATAAAGTTTGAAAATTTCGCGAAGATTCGTCAACCGACGCAAGAGATATTTCAAATAGAATGTCGCGGATTTCCTATGGATTTCCTATAGTATTATCTACTGGCGGTCGCCAGTAAATAGTTATAGTTAGGACCGATTATCCATAGTAAATCCGCAACATTCGATTCCCAATAAGTTTGGCGTCGTTTGACGAATCATCGCGAAATTTTCAAAACTAGTGGGGCGCTCCGGTCCGCTCCTGTCTTGAAAGTTTCGGGGTGATTCATGAAGCGGGGGCCGAGAAAAAAGGGGGGGTCCCAAAACATGTTTTCTCCATGTTAATTCCCATAGGAAATTTTAGCCACGGCTACAGCCCGAACTGCTGAACGGAATTACACCAAATTTGCGCTGGGTGCGCGGATCCAGCCGATAAAAAAAAAATCGAAGCGCGGTCTCCCGCGCTTCGATGCTATTTTGCTTCCGGGTGGGCCAAAGCCTGGGGGCATGCGGGGGTGGGTTTATGTTTTATGTGGGGGGGTCTCTAAGGCCCCCCAAGCCCCGGGGACCACCACCCCCCCGGGCTTTAAAAAAAAATGGTGCAGGAGGGCTCTCCGCCCTCCCGCAGCCCCGGGGACTGCCACCCCCCGGGGCTTCTTTTTTTTTAATTGAAATAACCAGTGTGGGGGGGCTCAAGCCCCCCCCACATGCCCTGGGGACCGCCACCTCCCCGGGGCACTAACATGTAAATTAGGGGGTCCGTTAAGGAGCCCCGGGGACAACCACCTCCCCGGGGGTTTGCATTTGGATGGGAGGGGGGCCGCGCGGCCCCCCTCCTGGAGCCATTGATGGCCCTGGGGACCGCCACCCCCAGGGGCCGGCTCTTGCAGTGTCCCGGGGTGCCTACCCCGGGACACTGTAGTTTGCAATGACAGGGACGGGAGCCTCGCGGCTCCCGTCCTGCCACTGCAAACTGCTTGCTTCATTGAAGCGAGAGCAGGGAAACCTGCTCTCGCTTCAATGAAGCAGCAGATTGCCTTTCCACATGGGGAGCTGCATGTCAGCAGCTCCCCATGTGGAAAAGCAATGCCGGCTCCCGAGGGACGCGGGGAGCCGGCTGGAACCGTGGGGGCATTGGGGACCCCCCCAAGGTCCCCAACGGAGAGGGCCATCCCCGGGGGATGGGGTCCCCGGGGCAAGTAGTGGCCCGGGAGGGGGGCCACGCGGCCCCCCTCCCCCCCAAAAAATTTAAATTAAAAAAAATAATAATAATAAAGGCCTGCCCCGGGGGATGGGGTCCCCGGGGCAAAAGGAGGCCTGAGGAAGGGGGCCACGCAGCCCCCCTCCTTAAAAAAATAATAAAAAGAGTGGCCATGCCCCGGTGGATGGGGTCCCCGGGGCCGGAATCGGCCACGGGAGGGGGGCCACACGGCCCCCTTCCCATTTTTGTTTTTTTTAAAAATGGAAAAAAGGGGTAAGGCCCTGGGGGATGGGGTCCCCAGGGCCCAAAAAAAGGAAAAAGGAAGGGGGGCCACCCAGCCCCCCTTCGGAAAAAAAAAAAATAAAAAAAAAAACGATTGTGCCGCAGGCCCCGCCCCCTTCTTTTACCACTCAACAAACGCGCCCCCTGGCTCGTTTGCAGAGGGGGAACCAATTCTCCTTGAATACTGGGGGTCCCTGGGGGCCAACTAGCCCACCAGGAACCTCCAGTATGCACCAGGGGCTGCGTTGCAGAGAGGTGTACAGAGGCCACGCCCCTTTTACACCTCTCTGCAACACAGCTCTGTGGCGCTTACTGGAGGTACCTGGTGGGATAGTTGGACCCCAGGGACCCTCAGGATTCAAGGGACTTAATCCCCCAACTTAAAACGCGCCACTGGGCGCGTTTGCACAGTGGTGAAGGGAGGGCGGGGCTTCAGGTGACATGTGTGCAAACAGGCCCCGTGGCGCGCTTTAAGATGGGGAATTAAATCCCCTTCAATCCTGAGGGTCCTGGGGGCCAACTAGCCCACCAGGTACCTCCAGTAGCGCCACGGAGCTGCGTTGCAGAGTGTTGTAAAAGGGGCGTGGCCTCTGAACACCTCTCTGCAACGCAGCTCTCTGGCGCATACTGGAGGTATCTGGTGGGCCAGTTGGCCCCTAGGGACCCTCGGGATTGAGGAGGAATTAATTCTCCAACTTAAAACGCGCCACAGGGCGTGTTTGCAGACATGTCACCTCAGGCCCCACCCCTTCCTTCACCATTGTGCAAATATTCCTCTAAAATCAGCCGAACTACGAATTCCGATTTACTCACCTGTTATCAGGAGAGACCTCAGTGCTGCATCTTTGAGCCCAGTACTGATCCTGAAAAGTAATTTTAACCGTACTTACCAGTAACTTGAATTTCCTTCCATAGGATATCATTGCCTGCTTTTTGCTGAAAAAGTTTCTAAGTGTCGATTTTTGAAACATACAAATATTCCTCTAAAATCAGCAGAACTACGAACTCCGATTTACTCACCTGTTATCAGGAGAGACCTCAGTGCTGCATCTTTGAGCCCAGTACTGATCCTGAAAAGTAATTTTAACCGTACTTACCAGTAACTTGTATTTCCTTCCATAGGCTAACATTGACTGGTTTCACTTGAAAATTCTTCCAAATGTGGAGTTTTGGAACTTTATAATATTCCTCTAAAATCAGCTGAACTACGAATTCCAATTTACTCACCTGTTATCAGGAGAGACCTCAGTGCTGCATCTTTCAGCCCAGTACAGATCCTGAAAAGTAATTCTAACCGTACTTACCAGTAACTTGTATTTCCTTCCATTGGAATCCATTGTCTGGTTTTCCGCAGAAAAGTTTCAAAGTGTCGTTTTTCACAAACTACAAATATTCCTTAAAAATCGCCTGTATGACTTAAACGCATTCTTTCAACTGTTTACAGGAGATGCACCAGTGCTGGATCCAGGATCCACCACTGAGTAAGAAAAAGTAACGATAACACTACTTACCTGCTAAGTGAATTTCCTCCCATAGGATAACATTGGTGATTCTATGTGAAAAAGTTTCAAGTGTCAAGTTTTAAAATACAATAATATTCCTTAAAAATCACTACTGTAACCAAAACGCTTTTACTCAACTGTTTACAGGAGATGTCCCAGGACTGAATCTAGGATCCAGTCCTGTGGTTAGAAAAGTAATCCATAAAGTAACTAATTGCATTTAACTAGAAATTCACATTGAGCTCAATGTTGCATTGTGTTTGAAATTGTGTTGCCCATTGCAACAACTGTAACTACTGTACTTAAAAGTCTATTGCCTATTTGCAAAGTATTTAAACTAAAGTAATTCATTCTGAGAAAGTATATTTTGTAATGTAATGTATAATGTAATTACAATGTAATTTAAAAAATAAAATATCTAAAAATAAATAGTTTAAAAAAATGTAGTAAATCAGTATCAAAAAAATAAATATAACAATTAATACATTTAAAAATTGTCATTTACAAAACCTTTGAAATTCACTGAAAAAAACCATAGGTTTCAGACATGTTATAGTTAGGAATTAGCATTTAAAAAACCTTTGAAATTCACTGAAAAAACCATAGGTTTCAGGCACGTTATAGTTAGAAATTAGCATTTAAAAACCTTTGAAATTCACTGAAAAAACCATAGGTTTCAGGCACGTTATAGTTAGAAATTAGCATTTAAAAAACCTTTGAAATTCACTGAAAAAACCATAGGTTTCAGACACGTTATAGTTAGAAATTAGCATTTAAAAAACCTTTGAAATTCACTGAAAAAACCATAGGTTTCAGACACGTTATAGTTAGAAATTTGCATTTAAAAAACCTTACAAATTCACTGAAAAAACCATAGGTTTTAGGGACAGTTATAGTTAGTTGGACATTGCACTCGTACAAAACCCGTGAAATTCCCCGTTATAGTTAGTTCAGCTAACTATAACTCGCGCCCCGCAATGCACTGCTGATGACGTCACATATTACATCACTCATGACATGGTCAGTGACATCACTGATGACATCACTGATGACATCATCCACGTGATAATCTGATGCACCTCCTCACACCCTAATATAACCTTTGATACACCCACTCTAAATTACAGACTGCCATTCGCAAAACCATAGACACTCCAACACCAATAACTACATACCCACTCATTGATTCTTAGGTCTACACACACATCCACTCACTCACCTGTACAGTCACTCATACTTACGGTCACTCAGTACAGGGCTATCATATGCACTCATACTCCTATATAGACACTCTAACACCGCCACTCATCCATAGAGGTACTCACACACCTAGTCAGTCATGCAAATAATTAAACACACTGCCATTTACTCACCTATACAGTTATACACACACCAGCTCACTTACTCATACAAATACTAGCACATTCTTACGCTCTTATACAATCACTGATACAAGCACACACTCATCCATACAGTCACTCTCACAATCACACACTCTGCGCTATAGCTATTTATATACTCCAACACACATATATACTGCCTTTCACATATGTAGTTACTCACACATGTACCACTGGGACATACATTCACTCACTAATACACTCTTACACACACTTACCCACCCATACAGTCTATCACAGATGCACTCTTGAAACCATCCACCCAGTGAATCACCCACTCACACATCTATGCACAGAGTCGCACCCACCCCACCCACACAAACACTCAGGCACCCATACAGATACTCAGACAACCAATCAATAACTCATATAGACACTCATGTAGCTATTCACAAACCCATGCAGCCACTTACACAGCAACAGACAGACGGATACAGACATTCACCCAGTTTAGTCACTAACCCATGCATTCAGTAAGATACGTTTAATCACTCACTTATAGAGTTAGTCACGCACCTACTAAATCATCCATACAGACACTTATACACCCACTCATTCTTCAATACGCCTTTCCCTATATATATTAAAAATATTTAAACTTTACAGAAACACACAGTCACTGGATGATGTAATCAGTGATGTCATTTGAGATGTCATTTGAGATGTCATCAGTGATGTCACTGACCATGTCATGAGTGATGTAATATGTGACGTCATCAGCAGTGCATTGCGGGGCGCGAGTTATAGTTAGCTGAACTAACTATAACGGGGGAATTTCACGGGTTTTGTACGAGTGCAATGTCCAACTAACTATAACTGTCCCTAAAACCTATGGTTTTTTCAGTGAATATATATATATATATATATATATATATATATATATATATATATATATCTCCAACAAATGCCCTGAAGCTTTTCAGGACGCACTCGGTTGCAGGCCAGCCCTACGGCTTTCAATGATTTCACTCGCCTTTGCTTCACGATGAGTATGGGTGCCTGGTGCCTTTCAGGGCTTGACGCCCCTTAATCATAGGCTGTTTGTCACAAGTGTTCACGAAATGCTCCTTTATTCAAATTTCACCGCATGCTGCTATTGGTTATCAGCCCTTAGTGGGCTGCACTTAGTTCGTGCAAGAAAGTATTCTGCATGCTGGGAATTGTATTCCCTTGGAGCCATCTTTCTGATCCCCTCAGTGGGTTCCGTTTTCACTTGATTCTTTAAAACATATTTTCAGTCCTTAATTACGACACGGCGGTCCGGCCGTGGGGAGCTGCACCATCGACCAGCTGGGAGAGAAGCTTGTAACCAGCTGAGTGGGGCTGCCGTCTTGAACTTTTCAGAACTGGAACAGCACATCACTCGATATGCAGATTGAGCCTGCTTTCTGTGACACAGCCTACTATAGGAAATAATGAATTTAATAAGTACAAACGGAACATTTGAACCTACTTAAGGAATACTTATCCTCGCATTGGGACTTCGAGTCCCATCAGGCATTCTGATAATCATTGCACTGAGCCTACGCCCACTGGGGGCAGATATGTAATTGAATAAAAACCGGAAATGTAATGAATGCGAGTTTCAAATGGTGTTTGTCTAGCCCAGGAAGAAGAGGTCATGGAATCTTGAAACGCGTTGGCAGTCTAATGAAATAGTGGAGCAGAAAGGCAAGCTGCATTTTTAAGGCCGGCTGGCAGAGTGATGTTGAGTGCGCTTCCGATGCTTCAGGGCACTTTTGAAGGAAAAATACGACACAGCGGTCCGGCCGTGGGGAGCTGCACCATCGACCAGCTGCGAGAGAAGCTTGTAACCAGCTGAGCGGGACTGCCGTCTTGAACTTTTCAGAACTGGAACAGCACATCACTCGATATGCGGATTGAGCCTGCTTTCTGTGACACAGCCTACTATAGGAAATAATGAATTTATTAAGTACAAACGGAACATTTGAACCTACTTAAGGAATACTTATCCTCGCATTGGGACTTCGTGTCCCATCAGGCATTCTGATAATCATTGCACTGAGCCTACACCCACTGGGGGCAGATATGTAAATGAATAAAAAACGGAAATGTAATGAATGCGAGTTTCAAATGGTGTTTGTCTAGCCCAGGAAGAAGAGGTCGTGGAACCTTGAAACGCGTTGGCAGTTCAATGAAATAGTGGAGCAGAAAGGCAAGCTTCATTTTTAAGGCCGGCTGGCAGAGTGATGTTGAGTGCGCTTCCGATGCTTCAGGGCACTTTTGATGGAAAAAATTACGACACAGCGGTGCGGCCGTGGGGAGCTGCACCATCGACCAGCTGGGAGGGAAGCTTGTAACCAGCTGAGCGGGGCTGCCGTCTTGAACTTTTCAGAACTGGAACGGCACATCACTCGATATGCGGATTGAGCCTGCTTTCTGTGACACAGCCTACTATAGGAAATAATGAATTTAATAAGTACAAACGGAACATTTGAACCTACTTAAGGAATACTTATCCTCGCATAGGGACTTCGTGTCCCATCAGGCATTCTGATAATCATTGCACTGAGCCTACACCCACTGGGGGCAGATATGTAAATGAATAAAAACCGGAAATGTAATGAATGCGAGTTTCAAATGGTGTTTGTCTAGCCCAGGAAGAAGAGGTTGTGGAACCTTGAAACGCGTTGGCAGTCTAATGAAATAGTGGAGCAGAAAGGCAAGCTGCATTTTTAAGGCCGGCTGGCAGAGTGATGTTGAGTGCGCTTCCGATGCTTCAGGGCACTTTTGATGGAAAAAATTACAACACGGCGGTCTGGCCGTGGGGAGCTGCACCATCGACCTGCTGGGAGAGAAGCTTGTAACCAGCTGAGCGGGGCTGCGGTCTTGAACTTTTCAGAACTGGAACAACACATCACTCGATATGCAGATTGAGCCTGCTTTCTGTGACACAGCCTACTATAGAAAATAATGAATTTAATAAGTACAAACGGAACATTTGAACCTACTTAAGGAATACTTATCGTCGCATTGGGACTTCGTGTCCCATTAGGCATTCTGATAATCATTGCACTGAGCCTACGCCCACTGGGGGCAGATATGTAAATGAATAAAAACCGGAAATGTAATGAATGCGAGTTTCAAATGGTGTTTGTCTAGCCCAGGAAGAAGAGGTCGTGGAACCTTGAAACGCGTTGGCAGTCTAATGAAATAGTGGAGCAGAAAGGCAAGCTGCATTTTTAAGGCTGGCTGGCAGAGTGATATTGAGTGCGCTTCCGATGCTTCAGGGCACTTTTGATGGGAAAAAAATAAATATCTATAAATATATATATAGCAGATGCTGTTCTTTGTAACTTTCTTTCTCACGGAAAAGGACGGGACACAAACCCAACTTTGTGCGTGAAGTAATTTATTTGCTCACAACCCCACAATCGCCCTGACGAGTTTCGGCATAAGACGGCCTTGATCACATGACGCGATACTGAAGCCAAGATGCCATATTTAAAGTGCCAGTGCAGTACACGTGATAACCAATGCATAGACATGGAAAAAATTCGCATATTCGTCTGTCAATACGCAACTATTTGTGCAACAATCGCATTAAAATTGTGCAAATACTGCCATAAAATGCATGTTAAAATACATAAAACACATTTTCATGTAAAATACTTAAAAATGTCATATATGAATATTCACATTGCATCGCAGAATTAATAGCAATATTTAAAAACATATTGTTGTAAAATACATATGTTTAGAAAAAAGATTTGGGTAACTACAATTACTAAAAATGTCGGTATAATACATTATGCATAATGAAGCTTAGACCCAATCTATTATGGCAGGCGCATATATTTGACCCTAACAGTATAATACCGAATGTGGATCCACTCATTATAAGGCAATTTTCCATGTCAATCTATTATGTTTATTAAAATGCTAAAGTGAAATAAGTGCTATCCAAGTGCAGATCCCTATTCTTAAATATGAATAAAACGACTATACTAAACATATAAACAGAAGCTTTGTTTGGCAACATTAAATTTCCTTAAAAACTCTGTTTGTAAAAAACGAATAAAAAAAGTTCAAATTTACTTGTAGCAGCGTGATGAATAATATACATATTATGTCTGTCAATATAGAGAGCATGATGTTTTTATAATGTTTTTAATGTTGTTTTTGTTGTATTTTAGTTTTAATTTTATATTTTAATAGGAAAAAATTGCCTGATTGCTTATACATGTTCTCCCAACTTAGGACATTATGGTTGTCATAGCCAAGTTACTTATAACCATGTATAGAAATCTTCGCTTGAATTGTGGCCATTGGGGGTCTTAGTATCTAGTTCCACAATATATTGCGTTTCTAGACGTCTCAATTTAGCCTCTCTGTTGCCCCCACGTCTTGTTGTTGGGATAGAATCAATCAGGAAGTACGTGAGGTGTTTCAGGTCGCTATTATGTTTGTCATAGAAGTGGCGGGCTATTGGGTATGTGGAGTCATTGTTGGTGATAGCTCTCATGTGTTGCAGTATCCGCTTGTGGGCCTGTAACTTAGTACTGCCCACATACTGCAACCCACAAATGCAACTCAACACATAGACAACAAACTCCGTGCGACAAGTTAAAAATTTGGTAATCTAAACATCTTCCTCAGAAAACGGTGTTCTATATGAGGTTTTGTTTACTGCAAATTTGCATGCCCGACAATTATTGCATTTAACAAATCCCTTGCGGGCAACTAACCAATTTGCAGATGTTAGAAGTTCCGGACTGCTCTTAACCAATGAATCCTGCATTGATTTAGATCTCCTAAAAGTGATGCAGGGATGTTTTGGTAACACTCTGCCCAACACAGGATCACTTTTGACGACAGGCCAATTTTTGTTGACAATCTTGCGTAAGGAGTTGTGCTGACGACTATAAGTAAGAATAAGCCTGGTTTCAGACTCTTTAGCATCAGTTGTACTGTGTTCTCTCAAATAGTTGTTTAATAGATTGTTTCTGTCACAACCATTGGCTTTTTTTATGGCTATATCAATCGTCTTTTCATTATAGCCACGTTCAAGGAACCTGATTTTACTTGCTAGTTGAGCTTGTGCAAGATCACGTGGATTGCTACATGCACGAAAAATCCTTAGCATCTCTCCATAGGGAATACTTTGGATTAGATGCCGAGGATGCTGACTTGTCGCGTGCAATAAGCTATTGCCAGCAGTTGGTTTACGGTACAACTCAGTCTCTATATTTTCGCCTTTGATGTACACCTCTACGTCCAAAAAATACACATTAGTGCTACTGATATTGGCAGTGAACTGAAGATTAACACTGTTTTGATTAATCCTATTTACAAAATCATGGGCTGACTGCTCACTACCGTGCCATATGACAAATAAATCATCAATATAACGTAGCCAAAGTTTTACATGACTATCTACAATTGCTTTGTGTTCTCTGTTTAAAATCAGTCCCTCCCACCAACCCATAAGGAGGCAGGAGTAGCTAGGGGAAAAACAGGCCCCCATAGCTACTCCTCTAGTCTGCTGAAAAACCTGACTGGAGAACAGAAAATAATTATTGTAAAGACAATATGTTAACATTGTTATAAGCATTCTATTATGATGACACAGATGTAGTGGTCTTGTGCTTAAATAGTGTTCTATGGCTCTAATTCCATCTTTGTGGTTAATACATTTGTACAAAGAGGTTACATCAAGACACATTAAGAGATAACCGGAGTCCCATTCAAATGACTTCAATATTCTCAAGAAGTCTCCAGAATCTTGTACAAAGGAAGGCAATTTTTTAACGTATTCCTGTAGGAAAAAGTCTATATATTTCGAGGTGTTTTCTAACAGACCTCCTCTTGCTGAAATTATTGGTCTGCCAGGGGGTGTTAGCATGTTTTTATGCAGTTTAGGGATCACATATAAAACTGGCATTATAGGATGATCATTTTTCAGGAATTTTAGTTCTTGCATGCTTAACAAACCCGCACTGCGCCATACATTTAATTTAGAATAAAATTCATTCCATGACATTCTAACTGTCTGCATGTTACATTTTTTATAACAGTTAGTGTCATCCAATTGCAGTGTTGCTTCCTTCATATATTCATGGCGAGACTAAATAACAATGTTCCCTCCTTTGTCTGAATTACGGACAATGATTTGTTCATTTTTTTGCAATTTTGCCATCAATTTGTTGTACTCATTCTGCTGATATCTGTATTTCTTTTGTGACCTTGCTGTTTTATATTTTAGGCTTTTGATTTCCGCAGTCAGGAGTTCTCCAAAGATGTCCACGGAGTCTCTTGCTGTCATTGGTTGAAAAGTAGATTTCGGTTTGAAATTGATTCGAACTGTTCCATATGTATTACCACTCGGACTACCCACAACAGTACCACTGATAGCAAATTTACAATCACTAGCAGAAGAAAGTGCAAACAGGTCTGCATCTGCTACCGTCAACGCGCTGTCCGGTTCTACATTAGTCACTTCGAGTTGTGTAGATATTCTTTTATTGCAATCATTGGTCAAAAAATATTTTTTAAGTTTACGCTTACGAATGGATTGGTAAACATCAACTCTTGTTCTTGTGAAATCGAAGTTGCTTTCGGGACAATATGAAAGTCCCAGTTCCAGCAATTGTACCTCAGCTTTTGTTAAGTTCATGGGTGTTAGGTTAACCACAGTGTTCGTTTTATCTTTTACTTCCGTTGCACTCTCTTTTTGTATTGTGGTTTCTTGTACGTGGTTCCTCCGCTTGCATTTGCGCCTCTCTCTTCGCTTGGCATTTCGTTTTTGTTTTGTTGTGATGCCTGCTTGCGTGGTCGTAAAGTTTGTCTTCTGTCTTGTTGAAGACAGTTGACCTCTTCTGCTACGGAGAATTTGCGAAACCCCAACCGCGATGACATTGCAGTTTGATCAGTTTCAACTTCACTGTCAACCGCGGAACTTAAATCTGAGGCCGAAGTTGATAATATTGTTGCCTCCCTTCCACTGGGCTGAGCATTGTCACGTTGAACAGTTTGTTTTGTAATTTTCAATGCCTCATTTCTTTTAGCGAATGTGAAAACCTGACCCTGCTCATAGTCTTGTTTATCGCGCTGGAATTTGTAAGTCTTCCGTTTTTTGATGATTTCTTCTTCTTTAGCCAATCTAACCATCATTTCATCTCGATATTTGGTGACAGTGGGAGTGACCTCTACTTTCATAATTTCGCAATTCAATTCATCGATCTGCTCTTGTAGTTTAATTCGGTCACTCTCAGCGTACTTGACAAGTATTTCAACAAGTCATTGAGAAGATTCAAGGTTGCAGTCTGCCCAGTCACGTAACATCAATGGATTTGGATTTTCGTAACTGGGGGCGATCATAATGCGCAATCCTCTGGGAATACGACCAACCTCCAAATACCGGCCCAATGACTTATGTTCCCACCACTTGGCCTGTTCCATACGCATTAATTTTACAATTTTTTTAAACATGTCTCTGATATTTGTATTGCCCCCTTGGGAAGGGCCACTTGATCCTACTATTGGTTGTGATAAATTGGGGGCATCATCAAACATTAATACAGCCGCTGCTTCACGGCTTCGTAGCGCGCCAGCGGTCATGGTGGTCGAGCTAAATATTGTTGATTAATTGAGTTAACACTGAGCAGCACGGTGCAATCCCTACGCTCGTGTTAACGCACACCTCCAAAACCGGATACTTCTCCCAAGCTTCCTACCTTGCTCCTTGGTATTCGATCCTCAGGTCCTCCGACACGATTTTCGTTACCACTCTGGAGGTAGTAGCCGTTTCAGGATATCCGGGGGCTGGCGACTTTCTCATCCGAGACTGCTGCAAAAATCCGGCGTGGAACACCAGACGTAGCTTCCTGTCGCTCTGCCCAGAAGTAAGGAGGGGGTTTGTTACTGCCGAGGAAGCCTTCTCGGCACGAATATAGCAGATGCCGTTCTTCGTAACTTCCTTTCTCACGGAAAAGGATGGGACACAAACCCAACTTTGTGTGTGAAGTAATTTATTTGCTCACAAACCCACAATCGCCCTGACGCATTTCGGTCTAAGACGGCCTTGATCACATGACGCGATACTGAAGCCAAGATGCCATATTTAAAGTGCCAGTGCAGTACACGTGATAACCAATGCATACACATGGAAAAAATTTGCATATTCGTCTGTCAATACGCAACTATTTGTGCAACAATCGCATTAAAATTGTGCAAATACTGCCATAAAATGCATGTTAAAATACATAAAACACATTTTCATGTAAAATACTTAAAAATTTCATATATGAATATTCACATTGCATCGCAGAATTAATAGCAATATTTAAAAACATATTGTTGTAAAATACATATGTTTAGAAAAAGATTTGGGTAACTACAATTACTAAAAATGTCGGTATAATACATTATGCATAATGAAGCTTAGACCCAATCTATTATGGCAGGCGCGTATATTTGACCCTAACGGTATAATACCGAATGTAGATCCACTCATTATAAGGCAATTTTCCATGTCAATCTATTATGTTTATTAAAATGCTAAAATGAAATAAGTGCTATCTAAGTGCAGATCCCTATTCTTAAATATGAATAAAACAACTATACTAAACATTTAACCAGAAGTTTTGTTTGGCAACCTTAAATTTCCTTATAAACTCTGTTTGTAAAAAACTAATAAAAAAAGTTAAAATTTACTTGTAGCAGCGTGATGAATAATATACATATTATGTCTGTCAATATAGAGAGCATGATGTTTTTATAATGTTTTTAATGTTGTTTTTGTTTTAATTTTATATTTTAATGGGAAAAAATTGCCTGATTTCTTATACATGTTCTCCCAACTTAGGACATTATGGTTGTCATAGCCAAGTTACTTATAACCACGTACAGAAATCTTCGCTTGAATTGTGTATATATATATATATACATATATCACTTCGCAACCTTGTTTTTAATGTTCCGTCACCATGTGGAACAAACAGGAACCGAGTCCACTTCTTTTGGTGCAATTTTGTTTATTTGAAAATCAGTTCACCGCCATGACGCGTTTCGGCCTTTGCAGGCCTTGATCACGTGACGAACCCTCCTCATTTTAAAGTGACATGTGCATAAACAATACAGAAGACAGACTTCGGTCGTGTACATTCATCTTATTACCCAAAGCAGGGTGTTTGCATTTTTGCATTTTCACATTTTTGTTTCTGGCTAAATTCATAACCCATGAGCATACTAAATTTATATACAATATCTGTGTGAATACATTTCTAGGTTGTAAGAGGTTGCTCATTACAGCCCTGTACGCATAAAAACACTTAAGACCTAATAAAAAGCATTTTACAATTTCTACATGCCATTTACAAAACTTGTTTGTTCTGGGATCCCGCGTTTTAAACATATATTTTGTCTTTATTAGCTGCTCACTGACTTGGTTTGTATAAATGCCAGAATTGCAATGTTTTGCTAATATGGCCCCAGTGGGCCAATCTAGTCTGCTAAAATGTAAGGTGCATAGTATGATAAAGTGCATAGTGCTAAAGTGCAATACACCTACTCCCGATGTACCATAAAGTGCGAACTAGCCTATAAGTGCCCATGTGAATTACTATTTCTAAGATTGTATAAAAGAAAAAACAGAGGTTATATACAGGGAAGATAGAGTGCAGCTACCTAATATACTGTGTGCAAATTTGCATATGAACTGTTACGGGGTGCTATCAATTTATACATGATAGCTATTATAAACATGCGTAAAGATCTTCGCTGGTGTTTAACCCCTGTGGGTTTTTGGTATCGAGCTCAAGTATGTATTTGGTCTCTAGTCTTCTTAGAACTGCCTCCCTATCGCCACCTCGTCTCATTTGTGGGACTGAGTCCACCACATAGTACTTTAAATGTTCTAGGTTGTTGCTGTGGACTTCTCTGAAATGGCGGGCCACCGGATATGTAGGATCCGAATTTGTGATGGCTCTCAAGTGCTGGAGAATCCTCTTGTGAACCTGTAGTTTCATGCTACCTACATAACGAAGTTCACAAGAGCACTCCAGCACATAGATGGCAAATTCTGTTTTACACGTGAGAAGTTTCTGGATTTTGATTGGTTTTTTCTTTGAAAGGCGTGGAATAGGAGGTTTTGTTAATGCCGAACCTACACGCGCGGCATGTGGAACATCTGATTAAACCTTTCCCCTTAGAGAGTCAGTTGGAACTTGTTATGACTTCCGGACTGCTACTTACTAGGAAATCACTCGTGGATGGTGCTTTCCTAAATGTTATAGTTGGATTTGTTGGAAGTTTGTCACCCACAATAGGATCATTTAACACTATGTGCTAGTTTCTCCTAATTATGCTGCATAGGCTATTCCTCTGTTTGTTATAGGTCAGGATTAACCTCGTGTTCGTTGCATCTGGCATTAAGTGATTAGTTTGTGGTATTTTAGTCTTTCTGTCTGATGTTTTAAACAACAGGTCAGTTCTACATAGTTTCCTTGTTTTTAAAATGGCTGTGTTGATGGTATTCTCAGGGTATCCTCTGGCTAAAAATCGTGCTTTACTCTCTGCCTGTGCACTGATTAGGTCTACCTCTCTACTACATATCCTTCTCATCCTAAGCATTTTGCCATATGGAATACTGTTTATGGTATGTTTGGGATGGAAGCTTGTCGCATGCAGGATAGTATTGCCAGCTGTCGGTTTGCGGTGTAGTTTGGTCTCTAGACAGTTATTAGCTATGAAGACTTCCACATCCAAGAAGCAGACTGATATTTCACTTATGTTGTATGTGAAGTGCAGGTTAATGTTGTTGTTGTTAATACTCTTAACAAATTCTACTGCACTTTGCCTACTGCCTTGCCAGATTACAAAAAGGTCATCTATATACCTTATCCATTTAACTACATGAGCTTCCAGTGACTTTGTATAAGTGGTATTTAGGATCATTTCCTCCCACCATCCCATATGGAGGCAAGCGTAGCTTGGAGAAAAGCTGGCCCCCATTGCCACCCCTCTGACCTGCTGGTATACTTGTTGTTGGAACATGAAATAGTTGTTATTCAAGCAAAATTTTGTCATACTAGTTAACATTTTGTTATGTTGGTAAAAACCTTTTGCTCTAGAACCCAAAAAGTGTTCCATAGCTCTGACCCCATCCTTATGATGTATACTGGTATACAGATTAGACACATCTAATGTCATTAGTAAGTAGTCCTCTTTCCACTGACAATTGTAGATGTGTTTAAAATATATATATATATATATCTATATATCCATATATATATACACCACGGATCCTCTCCCAAATAATTCAAGGTGGGGCACTCAATGCTTCCAGTTTTTATTAAGCGGGTGAGAAAAACAACAACGGTCTCTAAGGACGCGTTTCGGCTTCCGCCTTCGTCAACATGGTATCTGCCATTTTGAACACAGTATTTATACCACCATACAAGTCACGTGGTATTGAAAATTCATAAACAAGGAAAAGTTACACCAGTGTTGCCCAAGTGGGCTACGGGATTGCACAAAATAATATAAATTTCTTTAATGGATAAAGAAAGCAAATAATCAAAGACTCTATATATATAAAGCAAGCAAGTGCTGGAATGCAATCTTGGTTTAGCAAGAACACTTGAATCAAAACAGTGTAAATACACATAGTAGTGAAGTACTAAAAATCCATAAGTGATACCATCTCACTATACCTCACAAATAGTACAGTTACGTTAAAGTGTTACCAGACTTCGGCTATCAAGTTCAAAGACTATTCGCCCCAGTGGGCTAGAGTTCATATTCGATGCTCTAAAGTCTTCCAAGTCTACTCTGTTAGTAAACGCATTCACTCTATCCTGTAATAAAACAAAAACATAAAAATAAGACATTAACAGTCTTGTCATATTCAAATCAAACATAGCAAAAGCAACAAAATGGACTTACACTCAGCTGTAAGAAGTTTGGGGACAGTCACTATTTCAACAGTTTCAAATGCACATGTTGTAACATACATGCATAATCGTGCAAATTTTATAAATGTACATACAATTCTTCGTCTGCGTTGAGCCCTTTCGGTTCCTTGCTGTCAAGTGCCAGTATATACCTTGATTCCAGAATTCTAAGTTTTTTCTCTCTGTTGCTACCTCTTTCATCCATCCTTATACCATCAATCACACTGAATTTTATGTCCTTTGTATCTCCCTCATGGAAAGCTAGGCAGTGTCGGGCAATGGCATAGCTAAGGTCTTTGTTTTTGACCGCTCTCAGATGCTGTAATACACGTTTATGCACCTGTAGAGTGGTACTACCCACATAAAGCTTCTCATATCCACATTTTAGCACATACACTATATATATATATCCCTGTGAGGGTGCGAAACGCGTCATGGCTGCTATTATCTGTTGGGAGCAACAATAAAATAGCCGGCAGAACTTACCACGTGGTCCGTGCTCTTTCTTTGCCAGTGGAAACGAGCGAGATGGGAAGGAGTAGCTTGGGGCTATATATATATATATATATATATATATATATATATATATATACACACATATATATCTATACATATACACACATATATATCTATACATATACATACATATATATATATATACATACATATATATATACATACATATATATATATATATATATATATATATATATATATATATATATATATATCCAGTAAAACTCGTCCGATACTTCTGCTTCTGCTCGAAGAACGAGAGTAGAACCAATATCAGTGCAAATAGTGTTTAATAGTACAACACCATGCCGCCATATATATATATCTCAGAGGAAGATCCTCGCCCTGCCTTGAGTTAGTGTTACTTTCACCACATCCGCCCCAGCAAGTGTGTGATCAATTATTGGTGTAAATTTAATTTAGTCACACCTCAATATAAATCACACAGCCCAGGGGAAGAGGGTTAGGGTTTGATGAATGGTTGGGAAGGGGTATTTGAGGGAAAGGTTTGACAAACACTACACATGGACAACACACAATCTTGGCAGACGACCAACATAAATCTGTTAAGGGAGAAAAAGGAAATGCATGCATGATGATGACTTGATGATAATGAGTAGTACTAGACTAGTAGTACAGGGCAGCAGTATATTATTATTATTATGCAATTGCCTTGCATCGCCTTGCATGTCTGCCCCCAGAGAGACCCAAATTGCATAAATGTTATGTTCTATTGTACCGGGCTTCCTAGCAAAGAAAATTAAAAAATAGCTATAAGGGTCAAAATATATAAGCAAACATAATAAACAACAACACACACAGTCGTAATGATTGAAAAGAAAAAATGAATCAAATGAAAAGATGATACTATAACTATGTTATGGTCAAATTGGGAGTTGCATCTCAACATTCCTCTTGGTCCTTCCTTCCATGGACGCTCCGTCCGTCAATCTTGGGTGCCACTGCCTGCCTGGCGGATGCGGATTGGTAAGGTAAGTGTGAGTTGCTTTTCCCAGAATAGCACAGGGTAAAGGCTGGCCTGTAAGTGTAGATGGAAAATCAAAAGGGATATTGAAAAATCAAGGAGAAAAGTAAAGTTAACTTGCATAAATTAAGAAGGAGTGCAACAAGAACACTTTCAGAGGCGGCATGGCTAAATCATGTCTACTCTGTTTCCAGCATTAACCTACAACAACAACATGACAGAGCAGGCCCGCGGTGCCCACCCAACCTTCACTTAGCTTATATTTTAAGCCAGACAGCACTGAGCACATACACAGCAACATAGCATTTTCCAATTTAAGTAACTAAATCAATGCACCGCTGTCAGTCATACCACTACACTCACCTCCACCACTACACAGACATGTAGGTCTGGTGTGGTTGTTGTTGAATGGTTTACCTTTTAGGCCACTTCATGAAATGCCCCGAGTTATTCCATCAATCTTCTCCGATCCTACTGACTGACTGCCAGAATGATATGGTCATCATCATGGTGTCCAACTCTGTAGTGTACCGAGTGAGTCCAGAATCAAAAATGCAATGGATCGGCCTGCAGTAGTACAATTTTGTTATTAAACAACAAGAAGGGAACATTGACTTGATTCACTTTTTTGTGTGTAGATTAAATACCAGTAGACATCATGCACAACAACAACACAAACACCAATCAGTCAGAGTCAGCGTCCAATGCATGCCATCATTCACCTGTTCTTACGGGGCAGTCCCTCTCGGCTCGGAAAGGAGGATATCTATAGTCAGGTTCTTTGGAGGGACTCGACGAGGCAGGCACACATTTCTTGTACTATTCTCCATCCAATGTCTGGCTTGAGGGAAATGGATTTAGGGCGAGTCAGGAGTGGACTGGAGCAGAACTCGGAGGAGAGGACTTACTTCTTCACTGACTGCACACAGTTGCAACTCCAATTCGGCAATAAAAGAGTAAGATGGTGGTGATGGATTTGTTGTGATTCGAAGCAGAAAGACAGAGACACACACAAATAAGAAAAGTAAATAAGCAAGAAAGAAAGTAACAAGACAAAAGCCTAGTTGTTGTCAGGGAAGTAGAGCTCGTCCTCAAACTCTGGTGGTTCACCTAGAAGTAGGTCATCTAACACACTGCTTCCATGACCTAAGTCGCTGTCATCATCTTCCTGCTGTGCTACTTCAGGTATGGTGTAATCCGGTGGTATAAAGTGCTGATTCATTTTGATCATGGTTAACCTCTCCACGTTTTGGGGCAAGAGACTGGTCCTTCTCACTGTCAGAACGGCACCAGCAGCACTGAAAACACGCTCAGAAGAGACACTTGCGACAGGGCAAGCCAGATAGTTTATCGCCAGCCTGCTGAGCACTGGCCATTGGCACCTTTTCCCATACCAATACAGCAATGGGTTTTGATCAATGAAGACCTCTGCTGGGTCACCCAGATAGGCCTGGACCATCTGCTCAATGCTCAGGGGTGCCCCGCTTTGCTCGGCCTCTTTTGCCTTTGCCTCAGCACTGGACCTAACCAGCTGTTGCTGTAGAAACCATTCCTGTGCCGATTTTGGTGGGGCTGATGCTCCTGTTCTTGTTGTTGTTGATGTTGTTCCTGGCTTTGTTGGTGGTTTTGACTGCTGTGAGCCAACCGCACTGCCCTCAGGCTCTGAAGTTGAACTTGACGCCTGCTAACCTGCAGTACTTGTTGTGGCCTGGAGTAGCAGGCCTCTAATTCCCAGCTGTTCTTTTTCTAAGCGACTGGCTTCCGCATCTATCCAAGTTTTGTACTTGGCAACATCCCCTTCTAATAAAGGAATCAATGTGTTCAGTACTGGTTTGTACCGTGGATCCAGAATTGTGGCAGAAATGTAATGGTTGGATGACACAATGCCTCTTTGCACCCTTGTATATTCAGATAAGCGAAGGGTTAAGCTCTCCACCAACTCATATGCTTCTTTTTTTATCCTCCACTCCTGCATACATTGCAGACACCCGCTTCAGCTGTTCCTGTAGCATGTGCAACAATGGGATAGCTTGGCCCATAGTACAGTCCTCCTTGCTGACTTCACATGTGAAGAGCTCGAAAGGAAGTAGCATCTCTGTCAGGCATTTAACTAGGCCCCATTGGTCCATCTCAATGATCATGCATGACATATTCATTGATTGGTCTGTAATGCTCAAACAGACGTTCAAGCATGTAATAAGTTGAGTTCCAATGTTTTGGCACCTCCTGGATGAGTGCTTTAACTGGCATTCTATGCTCACGTTAAATGATCCTCAGCTGCTTCCGGGCTTTAAAAGAATGGCTGAAATGTCTGCAGATTCTTCTGCAGGTGGTCAGTAAGTTGCTGACTCGGTCTTCTTTTTTCAAAAAGTCTTGAACAATGATGTTAATGCAGTGCGCCAAACACAGGGCCCTGAAATAGCCACCATCGGACATGGCCTTAACTATATTACTGCCATTGTCCGTGGCAACAAAACAAATGTTAAGCCCTCTTGGGTGCAGCCATTCAAAGTCCTTGCTGTCAAAGTCTTCCAAAATGTTTGCAGCAGTACGAGATTTCTCCATGGCGAACATGGCTACAGTTGCATGTTTCCGAGTGGCATTAAAAATCTCAGCAGTGTCAACAACACCTGCTGCAGATATCTTTTCTCTAACCCCCACAAAAGAGATCTATTGTGCAGTGATGCACATGTAAACACTGGCTTGGCAACTGGTCCACATGTCTGTTGTCAGGTGGATAGTGTGAACAGCACTCTGCTGCAAAGCTTGTCCAAGCAATTCCAGCAAGTTGTGATGTTGTGCTGGAACAGCAACTCTGGCGAAATAGGACCGGCTGGGAACCTTCCATTTTGGGCAGATGGCTGTCACAAATTCAAGAAAATCCACCACTTCCACAAAAGAAAAAGGGAGGAGGTCCAGCGCTAACATTTTAGCCAGCTTAGCATTGTACAAACGTGCCGTTGGGTGGTTGCGTTCGTACTGCCCCTCTGACCTAAATATGCTGAAAATGGTAGGCTGGATTTTTTTCTTTTCTGGTGCCACTGATGCAGGTGACTTCTTGACGCCAGATGTTGTTAGGCTAAACGCATGTTTTTTCGTTGCAGTACTCTCCTGCCTGGGACCCCTTGGTGTCTCAGCCTGACTCTTACTCTTGTGCCACTGCAATGTTGCTGATGAGGATGTGGGCGGTACCACTGCACTGCTGGAGACAGGGCTACTTTGTGTACCAGAGAAAACGTCTCCCTCTTTTTCACCTTCCAGCGCGATTGTATCTTCTACTTCTTCATCCCCACCAACAGCAATGGGTGCAGTTTTTTGGCCGCTAAGGTGCGCCTCCCACTGGATCAAGTGGTGTTTTTTCAGATCGGTTGTTTTCCCTCCGGTACCATAGTTTGTACCAAGTTTACCCCGACTAACACCTTGTCCACAAATGGAGCATATAGCAATGTTCACCTCCTTCGTGCTAACTGAAAAGAAGTCCCAAACTGGGGAGGTCAACTTTCTGGCGCTGCTGCTGGTGCCACTTGCAATCCTGGATGAACTGATAAGTGGGCATGAAGTTTGACTCTCTGCAGTACCTACTTCTACTGAGGTGGTACTTGTGGTGGATGTACATGGCTGCCAGCGAAATATGGAAGCTGGAGGTGGTATTGGTGGTAGGATCTGTGTTGGTGGTATCTGTGCCACATCCCGCACAGCAATTTGGGATGGGGTAATGTCGGTCACCACTGGGGCGGGACTAATGTCCATGATGATGACTGGCTCGTCATCATCCTCCTCTTCTACATCTACCTCTATAACTCTAAGGCTTTCTGGAACCTTCCTTTTCCCTAGCCTTGTCTCGTGGCGTGTCTCACTCTCAGACTGAGGTGTTGAGATTCAAGTGGCGTCTAGATCATCAAAAGGGGGGCTTGCAGAAGAAGTTGATGGACTAACCCTCCTTTTCCTTGCTGGGGATTTGGAAGACAATGGATCTTCTGAAAGAGTGGCTTGCTCTTCTTCCTCTACAGGAAGCTCTATCTCCTGAACTGCCCCTACTTCGGGAGGAACAACTACAATTGGGGGCGGTTGCGGCTGTTGTTGCCCACTTATCTCAGTTCCCTGCATTGATTGGGTACTACTTTGCGATAACGATAAGTCAATTTCAACATCACTGCTCGTCTGCGTTGTCGTGATTAGACTGGCTGCCTCTGCGACAGACATGGGCTTGGGCCTAGGTTGGTGTGGTGGGTCCACTGATGCGGAGGTGCTTCTCCCAGTTTGCTCCCTGGACACCGCTGCTGCAGGCGCAATTTTTGGTTTCTCAAAAAAGATCTTGGGCGACACACCAGTCTTGGTAAGTGGCAGTGCCTTCTTCTCACTGGCAACTTTCTTGGTACTGGAGGACCTGGTACCTTTCTTTGGGGCCATCTTCTTCACATGTCAGCAGCATGCAATGGCACAAGTTGAAGAGATGTCTGTGGTCACACGTCACGTGACGTCGTTTGCAGCAGGACTTCTGTCTGGCAGTACAATGGGTGATGACGCCTCCTCCTCTTTTGTGCACCTAAAAGCAAAGAAGCAAGAAGAACATCAGTGAAACTTGGGATTCATTGTTGTGGTTCAATTACTACTACTACAAACAAACACATATAATATATAACTTTGTGTGTGGTCACACTTATTAATATTATTACTAAATGTATTACCTCAGTTATTTAAAAAAACATAACAATACAGTGTAGACATTTGTGAGACTGACAAAAACAAGGGCTTTCATGGTTGGTGTACTAGTGTACAGTACACTGAGGAAGGATAGGAATGAAAAACAACAACAACAAAAATACAAATGTAACTGACCCTGTTTGGCATTGTGCATCACGTGGGATTCAGCATTCAGGGAGCTGCAGCTGACAATGGATAGAAGCATTAAGCCAAGAGGAAGAAAGGAAAGAGAAAGACATGCAGGCCTAATGCAGAAGCACACTGGCTGCCTTCACATAATGGCCGCCACCCACATAGGCAGGCCACAACAACAAGAAAGGGAAGACAGACAATGCAGGCCTATGGCAAAAGCACACTGGCTGCCTTCATAAAATGGCCGCCAGCCACATGGCCAGGCAGGCCACAACAAGAAGCAATAAGCCAAGAGGAACAAAGGGAAGAAGACATGCAGGTCTATGGCAAAAGCACTACCACCACCACAAAATGGCTATCAGTCACATGGTCACTCACAACAACAAGCAGGATGCCTGGAAAACAATGAACTCAAGCAGGCCTATTATGGACACAGACTTTACAAAATGGCCTCTGGCCACATGCAGGGGCTCAGCCAAGGCAAATGCTGGCCTACTATTACAAACAAGCACACACACACTGGCAAGACAAAGGAGGCATGCTAAACAACACAGCTTTAATACAACAATGCCAAAAACTAAAATTCACAGGGCTAAAAAAGGTTTGCAAGTTACACAACAACCACACACATCCAACAAAGGCATTTATTTAACACACATGAAAAAAGTAAAAAAAAAAAAAAACATTTTGCATTTCAATCCAATGCCATCCATGCCCTAAATGATGTTTAAATTCAACAGACACCACAGAAACAGTTGTTGAATGCACCCATGAGTAGCTCTGGGCCTACTGGCTGAAAGGCCTATTGGCAGACTACTGGGGTAGTGATTTAAATAATTGCAAATTGATTTAAAAAGTTGGAGAAAATGTAGTGAACTTTGCAACATGTTTCTTTTATAAAAGAAAACTAGAAGAAAAATTACATACAAAGAAACAACTACGCCCCTACTGAAACTACAGGCCACCCACCAGAATACATTTTAAAAAAAATGATGAAAAGTACAAAAAAATGTTGGTGCAATGCCCCAATCAAACAAACAACACCAATTTTCCAACTTACTTGTGAAATCTCAAATCCAAAAGTCCTCAAATCCAATGATATACGATGCAGCAGACACAAAGAGGGATCCTTCCAGCTCCAAATCCAAATGAAAAGTGAACAGGAGATGGACAAAGCACTGGGAGGAGGCTGCTGGACAGGAACAGGAAGTTGGAGACACTTCCTTCCTCTTCAAAAAAAAGTAAAAAAAGAAAAAGGACTCCTTGCACAAAAAAGTATAGCCAAATGTCAATCTGAGGAGTTTTTTTTAATCCAAATCATCATTTCGAGAAGGTTTTGATGCTGCTCGAGAGAGAGATTCTTCTCCAGATTGCAAATTCTGCATGTTCAGGAACGCGATCTTCACAAAACTTCTGCCGGAAGTCCGATGGCGCACACGAATGACGTGTTTGCGATCGCACACGCGGGACCGTGCGGCCGGCTACTAAATCTCGTGGCGCTTGCGAACGGATGGGAAATCTCAACAGCGATCACAGGCATCCCGGAAAGTCACTCCCACGTGCATGAAAACGCATTCTGAGTGTGCGAACACAAAAAAATCCTCAGCTCCGGTGCGGAGCGCGGAGTTTTCGGCAACTCCGCATTCGACGCGGTGCGCAGAGTTGCCAAAAATCTGCAAACTCCGCAAGCGGAGCGGAGTTTTACGCCCAGGTTTACTGTAGTGTCCTCCCCAGCCTGGCTGCCCGCTAAAGACTATGCTGCGAGCTGACAAAATGAAATACTGACAAATCAAAGAAATCTTGAATATCAAGTTAAATCCAATGCCAAATGTAGATTACAAAAGGTACGTTTTAAGTCAAGAACGACAAAAGTTGGTGAAACCATTGACTAATTTGTTGAGACTGTAAACGCTCATCAAACACTATAAGTTCAATGAATTTAATGATGAGGAAGCTATACGTCACAGAGTTGTTGACAGATGCCTGTCAGATTCATTCAGACAACGAATGCTGAGAGAAACTCTTAGTCTGGAGTGAGTTCTCATGGCTGTCAGAGATGAAGAGAATGCCGAAAGACAAACTGCTGACATGGAGGCCAGTGATTCCCAGAGTGAGTCAGTCATGAACATGAAAAGTAAGCCAAAGTACAAGGTGGAGGGACACAAAGTGATGTCTCCATGGAAAAAGAAGTTGTGCTTCAGGTGTGGATTTTCGTTTCCACACAAAGGTAAATGTCCTGCCATTGGACAGGTTTGCAAAGGCTGTGGGAAGAAGAACTATTTTGCAACAGTTTGCAAGGCGAAGGAAAAAGTAAGTGTGTCATGTCGCAAAGACAAAATGGCCACCCGAACGCTTCAGAAGCAACGTTCGACGCACGCCCACAAGGCCAAGCGACCACACCAATTGAGGCAAATCAACACCAAACGAAGTCAATCATCATCTAAATCATTGTCAAAAAGTTCTAAAGTATCAACATCAAGTGAAAGTGAAGACGATGGTTGTGCAATGTCGATGTTTACCTCTGAAAAAGGTGTGCATATTGGACTGGCCGCTTGGGAAGAAAAATGCAAGTCAAAGCGAAATCGAAATGGAAAAGCACCAAAGCCATTCAAACATTGTTTGAAGATTACAGTAAAAGTAAACTGTTGCTCAATACCTTTTATTGTTGACAGTGGTGTGTCGATAAACATAATGCCTGAAGACAAATACAATGAACTATCTTCATTGCCACGACTTGCACCATCAAAAACTAAATTGTATACATGGGCTGCATCAACACCATTTAAAAGTCAAGGTTCATTTGAAGCAACGATGAGACACAAGAAAATGAAAGTACAAGCACCCATTCATGAACTTCAATGTACGGCGTCAAGTGCATGTTTACTGAGCTTCAGCATGGCTACTGATATGGGACTGATATCAGTGAATTGTAACATGGAAGCTCATCAGGAAATAGTAAGTCATTTCCCTTCATTGTTTATGGGGTTAAGAAAACTCAAGACTATGAAAGTATAATAACACATCAGTGAAGACATCCGTCCTATTGCTCAAAAACACAGACAAAAATAGACATGTTATACTAAGCTCTGTGTGTGGCGTAGTCATTAGCGGGTACCCAGGCTGGGGATGATGCTACAAATGGTGATGAGATAGGGGATAAGTAGCCCGATGATCGCCAGTGCTCTCCCAGAGTGTTTGCTGTGGTCCAGCAGCCTGCTTGTGCATGCTACGTGTGCCTCAGTCGAAGTGACGAATCGACGTTTGGTGTATATGGAGTCAAAGCGCAACTCCAGCCAGTCTGAAGCATTTGAAGATAACGAAAGCTTCACTGAGAAGTCTACTCATTGTTAGCCAAGAAACTGCTGGTGAGGTCGTAAAGAGAAGTACCACGCTACTACACAACCTAAAGGTATACATCATATGGAAATGATAACGTTCAAGGTGGATAAAACCAGGTTTTGGAAAAAACAGCAAATTGTAAGATTACGCTGTGATCAGAAGCGCTGCGAGGCAGAGATCAACCAGATGTCAGACAGTATAAAGAGACGCCTAAAAACACAGTGATTCAGATACCAGAAATGATCACCTGCTTACCAGAACAGAGTAAAGAGAGTCATCATACTACAGCGTTAAGGATAGTGACCCCAGAATAAGTGTCCAGGGTTGTGCTTACGAAGCTGTTCATACCCGTAGTGGCACACCACCAAAGCTGCCCGGTGGTGGCTCAGAACTCCAAAGGTCTCCAGAAAAGTGAAGGGCTCCCATGGAGACCAAGAGGGAAGTCACAGTTCCACAGACTGTCCAAGATGACCCAGAGGCCAGCACCCCACATGGCCTTAGAGATGGTATGAATGAAGCAGGTCCTAGTGGACAGCAGACCGTATCGGTGAGAACTCCACTCTCAGTGTCAGCCAATCCCACCCTCGTCTCCAGTTGTAGCTTCCTCCCCAGCCTGGGTACTCGCTAATGACTGCGCCACACACAGAGCTTAGTATAATACGCCTTTATTCATCTGCGTGTAACCACAAACTCAACATTCTAAACCTGCATTCACTTCACTCTGCTCTATTACTTATGTCACAGTTCTAAGGAGTCCATCAGGAGCCCAAAAAGTTCCTGCATTGCTAACTCACACTGCACTACATCTAGGTCAGAGGGTTACCATGTATTCAAACAGCCTAGGTGACAAGGACTTTACAAGAAGCATTAGTGGCTTGATCCAAGTTGATACACAGAAGGATATGGATCAAAGGCACAAAAGCAAGAGAAGTGAACAGTCATTTCTTGAACATGGAAATGGCCTGTTTAATTCATTGGATCTATCTACGAAGAGTATTACTCATGACGAAGTATGTGCTTCATCTTTTAGAACACGGACTATTTTATCGATACAATGGTTTTCTTCTCCGAGTATCTCCTACTTTGAAGGGGTTGTGGGGACAATTAAAAGAAAAGTAGCTTGCACTACTGCTGGATAGTAATTTCCATTATTTCCCAAGGAATTCTGCAACTGCAATCAAATAAGTGCAATGATTTTTCTATCAAATGCTTCCCCTGGTTATGGGCTAGGCCATTATAAGGTCAAGTTAATATATCAGCACTAACTCTCTTGCACACTCCTTCACAGTTCATGGTGGTGGGAGTATCCATACAGTTAGAGTGCCAAGCTTTTCGGTTAGCTCTGAACTATAGGATATGCTATGGATAGCAATCATGCACAAGTTGTTTTAGGAAAGTAGCACTGGACTGTGGTGATATCCTGGACTGGGAGGAGCAGAACGATAACTGGAATTTTTGTTCTGTAAATTGTTGGCCATAAACATGGCATTATAAGTTACAAGAAACGTATTTCCATTGGGTGATGTGTTATAAAGGCCCAGATCTTATAAACAGACTAGCGGGTGATGCAGGGTATCCAAATGGATAAGGTGTGTTATATGAGTCTTGAGAAATATATAGGCTATGTGGCATCACACCTAAAGAGCACTAACGTATCCTTGATTGGAATAAAATGTGTTGCAGTTTTAGTTATTTCATTTATGTTTTTACTTTTTTTTTATTTCAGGATGTTTACAAAACTTAAAAGAGCTTAATGTGAACTTTAACAAACTGGTGAGCATACCCCCAGAATTGGGAAACTGTGAGAATCTAGAAAAAATGGATTTGTCTGGAAATCTTGAGCTGATGGAGCTTCCTTTCGAAGTAAGAATTTATGGCGATCTCACTATTGTGCGCATATTAATTACCCTTTTACAGTCAATGTTTGTTTTGATAGCGTGCGTTATGTTTAGTAATGCTCAAGTCATGCATTTAAGGACTTTAGAGTATGAGTCCAGCGTCTAATATCACCAATAACCACTCCAACTCTGAGATATTTCAGAGGCATACATTTTCGGAGCAATACATTTGTAAAACGCACGATACTTTTATCCACTTATATTCCTTACGAAAGAGCTATTCCTGCATTTTACTTCCCCATAAACATGTATCGGGCAGAAATCGAGCCATCTGAGAATCTGCCTTTAAATGCAAAAATATATTAATTTGCTAGTATACATCCCAATCTTGATTTACACAATTTGCATTTTCCCTCTTCAATTAATTAGCTCTTGCTAAAAAAATTAACACTATGGTTGATTTCTATGTGAGCAAATCTACTTACAAGGTTCGATCTGTGGGTATTCCTGTGAAGGCAAGCCTGGTGTAAATCCAAAATATAGGCAGGTAGTTTGCTTTACGCCCAGAAAAGGGACAGAGATTTATGGCCTAATTACGATGTCGTGAGTTCAACACTGACGGCTCGTCGGTGGTGGACCAACCGACATTGGCCCTTGCGGTCTGCCCGCGGCATTACCATGCGGCGGCCAGAGTCATCTGGTGGAGGGACCGTCTGCCATGTTTCTGAAGAGCTCAAGGAGCCCATCGGTGCGTCGGAGGGTCAGTAATCCCTACAGTGAGGGAGGTGCCTGCTCAGGCACCGCTGTAGGGATTGCAATGTCCCTTTGCGCCTGCCCTTTCATGGTGGTTCACCCGCCATGAAAAGTCACATGGAAAGTGACTTTGGGGATCCGTAGCTGGGCCCCTTTCCCCCGGCCCTCCATTATGGGCCCTGGGGGGCTTAGGTGCCCCCCTCAACATCCCTGCACCATGTGGCAGACCCCGCATGGTGCCTGCCACATAGTGCAGGGATGTTTTTAATGTGTTTATTTTCTATTGGGGCGTATACTGCAGCCCGCAGCACATGCCGCAATAGAAAATATACACATTGCGGTCGCATCATAATCCGGGCAGCGGGACCGCCAACTTCTAGTCGGGCGGTCCTGCTTCCACCACGGTGTCGGTCGGACGAGAGTCTGACCGTAATCGTAATCAGGCCCTTAGTCCTGTCAAGGACAAGAGTAAATCAGTTTTCAGACAGGGGAAAGAACATCCCTGATATTGTTGGAGGGCAGGAAAAAAAGTTCCTCTGCAAAGATATTTTGCCTGAGTATAAATAAAAAATGAAAGGACCATAGGACCAAGAGAGTAACATTTCCACATGGTAAATGTATATATGTACACAACATTATTTACTTTTGTGTACTACTAGAAATCAGCATCAATAACAGGCTCCTAGGGGTACTCCTTATATTATTTAAGAATTCCAAAAAAGTCACAAATGTACTTCAATTTTAGGCTGAAGTGAACTTCTGACTTTCTTTGTAACTAGGTCCCCAAACGTTCAAAACAAAATAAGGCATTATGATTTAAAGCATTTTAAGAAACAACCATGCTTTAAATCAATGCTGCACAACCTTGATGACACCACACTCTGGTTAACTTCAAATGCATATTTATGTCGATTAAGTGAACATTTATGGTGACTCTGAGGTTTGATGGCCTTTTAGTCGATATTGTGTTTTTCATCATTTATCCCTGTTACTAAAGAGAGAACAATATTAAGGTCAATGACTACTTGTAGCAAAAACACAAACCAACTCCGTATGGAAGGAAATCCATACTTCCGCACAAGTATTAAAGGAATGTAACTAAGAGATAGGCAATACAGTAAAACATGTTATTCTAGCTGGCTGATGGACGTGTTTTGAGATGATGGCCAATTATCAGTTTTTATACGCGCTTAAGTTTTACTTAGGTGTGTACATCCAATTTGACCTCATATATATTAGGCTGACTTTGATAAAATGAATCGACAAGATGGATATCTAGTCACAGATGAAACGTAGGGCTGCAGAAAAGCTACTAAATGGACGAATTATCTACCTAAGTAACCATTACCAACCTAGAAATAAGGAAATGCGTTGTATCTTGTTTTAGCTGCAGTAATACTTTCAGAAGCAATAATTGGTCTGACCAAGATACTATTAAGTTCACAACACTCCTTCCATTTCTCTCGAGCTCTAAGAAGCCAAAACGTCTTCAATAGACAAATAACAATTAACTAACACTTAAATTACATCACGTTGGCAGATTCTTGTTTTAGTGATATAAATTTGGCTAACACTGTCTATTGCAGCCGACAAAACATCTATCTCACCTTATCTGAGTCACCACCCTCATCCATCTATATATTCAGCTGAACATCACACCAAAGATTCACTGTAGAAACTTGACTGTCTTTTCTTATCATCTGCATTCCGGGAGCTGAGAAATGTATCCAGGTAAACCCGGCTGACTTCCCTCATTGGTAGGGATGCAGCACAATCCGTCAAACAGTGCTGTGGACTTTGATCTTCTGGGTGATGTTAGGAACTTCAAGCATCGTATGCAGGGGCGGCCGGCATGGCTCGCGGGTGCGGGGTTGGGTGCGGGGGCCACGGGGTGTCACAGGGGCTTGCGGGGGTGTCACGCAAGGGAGCGGGGTTTAGAAATTTTTCAAAAACTTATCTCGAGGCCGGGTCCTGCGTCTTCTGTGCTCCTGCTCTCCTAAGTCCGCTTCCAAGAACAGGAAGCAGGCAGCAAGGCTCTCTCCTCTAAGCCAATCACAATGCTGCAGTGCAGTGCATTGTGAGTGGTCTGAGCGCCGTTATACGGCGCTCAGTCAGGGGCTGTAGGGGTGGGCATGTTCTCCATACAGGCTGTAATGTAGCCTGCATGGAGAACAGGGAAGTGCGCATGACTGCTTTGGGCGGCCCGAGAGGGCTGACCAAACAGTCATTGCACACTTAAACCATGCCATCCCTGCCCTGCTCCGTGAGCAGAGCAGCCCCGCCCAACCACCCAACCACAACGGAAACATAACATGAGAATAACTTTCAGCTACTGAAAGTTATTATCATATTATGTGTCCTCTTCTTGCACTGCTTGAAAGCAGTGGGGTGATGCTCCTCCGCCATAGCGGAGGAGCCGCCACTGATCGTATGGCGCTTTTCTGATGCCATCACAGTGTGGCCATGCCCACAAGGTTTTTAAATGCTCTTGCAGGAGATATCTGGGATCCACGTTACATACTCCAAGCTGCATTGGAATGCAAACCTCATCATTTCAAACAGAACAACAACTAATAGTGCACTCTTTCATGAATTTGAAGAGGTGGCAAAGCTCTTGTGCAATAACCATATTGAACACTCTCAACTAAAACCAAAACATAACGACGACAACACAATCCTCTAGTTTTCATTAATTTTTAACAGATTCACCACCATCTCCCCTCCATTATTGGCTGACAGCTAGACTGTTTAGCTGATCGTCCACAAGAGGTGGCCTTCTTCACCCTCCTTCTGTGTAGGCACAGTCACAACAAAAGCCTACAGCATTCAAACTAGTACCCTTAGATAAGACTAACCCATAGCCTTTATAATTAAATACTTAAATAATTAAATAAAGCAAGTCATCTGGAACTAGTGATTGATTTAGTTCTCCTATATTGCACATGTTAATTTCTTTCATAGGAGCTATCGTGCAAGTTTTCCACACTCAACCTTGATTTCGATTACACACTCGCTCATAACATAGCATTGACTTACATTTAAATCACTGGTTGTGATGAAGTCTCTGGCAGAATTCTTCCATAGGCTCACTCTCGATATCACCATCCAATATGTGCCTCTCCAAGCAATCATGGTCTCAATCTTACATATCACATAATCAAGCCCTAGCAAGGCATCCACACTGAGAAATTAGCGTCCCCTACCTCTAAAATGAAACCCACCAACGGACTGCATATGAAATGCATGGTAATAAATGTCAAACCACATAAATTTGAAATACTTGAGATCATTACTCCTCACTATGTAGAATTATTATTCATTAGTAAACATCTTAGCCTCTATATTGACTCACTCCTCAATAAATATTTGCTTAAGAGATTTTAATATCCCATGGAACATGAAAAAAATGCATTCTAAAGGAAAATAATTCTGTTGTTCTAGCACCTCCTCTACTTCTCTCAATTCATCTCCCTGCCAACGAACAGAAAAAAAACCCTGCTTTTTATCTCCCCCACAAAACGGTATTTCCTTCAAACGCGAATTGTCAAAACCCATAGCAGTAAAGTTCTATTCTACTCATTAGGAATTCATAATAAAGGCCAATCTAAACCAATTAAAATCATGAAATGACTAAAACATAATTCAATTTATCAAATATCTCAAAGACTGAAAGCTGTAGTACCAATTTTGAATATGTCTCATTTTTATGACGACCTGAATATTTGTTATAACCATGCCACCCTAAAAGTACATTTTGGACTTGAACTTATCTGCAGGTTTACCCCTCCTGTTTTCTGAACTAATTTGTGTAGGTTTTTAGGACTCTGTGCACTTTACCACTGTTAACCAGTGCTAAAGTGCTTGTTCTCTCCTTGAAACAGGGCAAAATTGGCTAACACCCAATTGGCACAGTTAACTTACTCATAAGTCACTAGTAAAGTGGTACAACACGCATCCAGAGCCAGTAAAGTAAAAGCTGCTAGTGGGCCTGCAGCACTTATTATGCCGCTGACTTAAGTAGTTCTGTAAATCATGTCTCAGGACTGCCATTGCAGCCTGTGTGCAGTTTTAAAACTGCCAATTCGGTTTGAAAAAATGAACCTTTTGCCAAGCCTAAACCTTCCTTTTTAATATATATATAAATTCTCTAGGTTAGGCCCTAAACAGCCCATAGGGTAGAGTGCAGTGTATTTAAAACGTTGGACATGTACTCTAATGTTTTACATGTCCTGGTAGTGAAAAACTCTCCCATTGCATAACACTGTTTTACCTTATTAGATTTAATAATTGATAACTTTTGATTTGGAGCTGGTATGAATGTCATGTTTACACTTAAACAAATTGTAATGGAAACCTCAGGAGAGGGGTGTGTCAGGGGCACATCTTGGCACCGTTCCTTTTTAATTTGTACATTAATTCTCTGGAGAAGGTCCTCTTGAACCTAAATGCTGATTACCCCCAGGTGGGTAAGCGTAGCTTGCTGGTTCTCCTGTATGCAGATGATGCTGTCCTCATGGCGAGGACAGCTAGGAGCCTACAACTTTTGTTGAATTGTTTTGTACATTTTATGGAGGACTTGGGCTTATTGGTTAACCATAGTAAATCGTACGTAATACAGGTGGGACCTCGTACAGCTAAGCACTATACTTTTAAGGTAGGAACCACATTAATTCCTAAGACAAATGTCTTCTCATATCTAGGAGTCGTGTTTGATGATGCTCTGAGTTAGGGCCCCTTGATCAGTCGTAAGAAAGAATACCTGGCCAGAGCGAGCACTGCTGTTTTTAAAAACCGATCGGGGCTCTTCTGCAGATCTATAGAGCCAAATGTCTTTCAAAGGTTATTTATGGGAGCAAGATATGGGGTTATGTTGGGCAGGAGGCACTGCAAATTGCTGAAAACACTTTTTTGAGATGGTTACTATCTGTACCGCAGTGCATCCCATCGTATGTAGTGCACGAAGAATTGGGAATTGCCTTCCTCTCAGATGAGTTGGCTTTTTGCCCCCTAGCTTTATGGATGGAGACACGGATCAAGAAAGAAAACTCCCTTAGCAAGGACATTCTAAGGGATTGTCTTTCCCTAGATCACGTTAACCGTATTGGTTGGATAAAGCATGTAAGAGTATGTCTTAGCATTCTAGGAAAGGTAGACCTTTTGATAATCTGCAAACAATCTGTAGGAGGGATTTAACTCGGCTGAAAGAGTGCTTTCTTAAAAGGCGCAGCTGGGATACAGAGGGAACAGAGTTGAGAAAGCCAAGTGTGCATAGGTACATTGTATTGAGAAACCGTGTCAACTACCGAACCATATCATTTATGGGTTAAAAGCAATCATGATAGTTTTTTACTGACTTCATTTCGGTTCGATCTTTTTCATTATCTTTTGGCCCAACCACACGGCGCCCACAGAGGCCAGTGTTTCATACCGTGTGGCTGCGACGGACAGTCTCCACAGGATATGATGCACTTTTTTATGTTTTGTAGTTTTTATGAGGTTCCTAGAAAATCTTTCATTGTTCCTATCCTTAAAAAAGCATGTTTTAAGAGGGTTAGACCTGCTTTTATCTTTTTACAACTCCTTTCAAGTGATTCAGTACTGTACACGCTTAGCTTTTTAAGGGCCGCTATTAGGCTCAGGTCCAGCTGTGATTAACTCTGATGGTGGGACCTTCCATTTTAACTTTATAATTATGGGCCTATAATGATCGTATCACACTGCTCCTTGTATTTTGTTGGAGTTTTTATTGATTTTTTTTTTTTTACTTCTATGGTTTTAACTGTAAAAACCAAATAAAGTATATTGACTTGACTTGAATTGAAACCTCTCTTTAATGATAAAGTTGGAATTTAAGTCACATTTCTGAAACTACTACTTTTCCAAAGTTGGAACTTCCGTGTCCTCACCATTTGGTGCCTGTGTCGTGGGTCACATGGCTAGGTGTAGTTGGCAGCTTGTCTTTGTGTATTGCTCCCAGACAGTGAGACAAAGGGGGACTAGGTGTTGTCAGGATGGGCCATTCATGCGAGGATGGGAGAGGCGGAGCTATTCCCTGCCCGATTTAAATTTTCAAAGGGGCTGTGGCCGCACACTTACAAAGAACTTGACAGCAGTCCATTGTCATCCTAGACCCCTTGGAGCTGGGGAGGGCAGGAAGGGGTTTCCAGAACCAGATGTTAGGGGGAAGTCCAAACGTTTCTCCCGCTTCAAAGGCTGGCACCAGATATAAATATTGGACGCTCAGACTCAACTCTTCAAATCACTTCTGGACATGTGAACTCTGCAAAGAAGGACTGCCCAGCTGTGAAGTCTGCCCTGCTGACCTGTTTTCTGACCAAGGACTGCTTTGTAGCCAAGGCCTGCTGCTGCTGCTGCACCAGGGAGTTTCTGCCTTGCTGCTTGAGGCCTGCCTTGCTGCTTGATCCCAGGGCTACCAGAGTGATTCCAGGGTTCAGGTGGCTGGCCTCCTGTCCTGAGTTAAGAGACACAACAAGCTCCAGAGGCCTCCCTGCAACTGCCGAGCTAACCTGCTGCACTGGAACTGCCTAGACCTGCACCTGGACCTTCCTGAATTCTGCTGGCCTCTGCTTTAGTGAGTTCCTGATTCCCAAGAGGTGCCTCCCTAAGACGTGGATCCATGGCTGGCATCAGTTGAGTTACCCCTGTGAAAAAAGTGAGAAATCCTGATGTTTTGGGCTCTTCGCGACCGTGACAGGGCCCATTCATGCAGAGATCTTGCCTCCTAGGATGACCGTCAATGCAAAGCTCTGGTGAACGCAACTCTTCATGCTACAGCGACCACAGCCCGCGGTGACCACCAATGCAGCAGTGAGCGTCTGTGATGCCCAACAGGATCTTTGCACTACAGTGATGCCTGTCCAAGAAGCCCGGCCTGCTCTTCACACTACAGCAACAACCATCCACGACAATTTCCTCGCTTCTCACGGCTGCCTCCACTGCAAACTGGACTCTTTTCCCTGGAGTTTGAGAAGGTACATTTTTCATCTGGAATACCTACTCCCTGTATTCGGCCTGCACTCCACCGTGGTTGGCCTACTGGTGACTTTCCCCTTGTCTATCATGATCAGATGACTCACTGCTTTTCTGCCAATTTACCAGAGGGTAAAGCACAGGTTAATTTAGTGACATTTAGTGGTTCATCCTCAAAGGCATTGTGGTTGTTGCTTGAGAAGGGTTTTCACCCTCTCAATCAAAAACCCAATTTCCTACAGTAAATATATAAATTAAATAAATCACCACCCCCCCTTCCATCACAAAAATCTATCAAGGAGAAAGCACTTGCCCCTGCTATACCAGTGTAATCAACACCAGTTAAAGGCAAGTAGGATAGTTGAAAAATGTTAAAAATTGGGTTGTAGGTAGACTGCGGTATGAGCCCTAGTCAAGCAGCAACCACAATCCTAGTCAGGGTAAGAAGCAGGCAAACCATGAATTAACCTGTACTCACCCTCTGTTAGCTTCGCAGAGAGCAGTCAGGTTTAACTTAGAGGCAATGTGTAAAGTATTTGTTCAACACTTCAAACAGTAAAACAGTGAAAACACCACACAGAAAGATTCCACATCAGGTTAGAAAAATAGAACTTAATTTAATGAATAAAACAAGACCAAAACAACAAAAATCCAATAAGTGTAACTTGAGATATGAATTTTAAAGAATAAACTGCAAAACAGCACCTACTTGGTATATCTGGTCACACCGGACTGGGAAGAAGTCAAACGTTCAGGCTGACCGCGACGGGGGGCGGGCAGGATACAGAGACCCACTGAGGCCTGCTGAACAAAAGTACCTTGATCCTGGCTGCGTCGATGACGAAGATGCGGGGTGCAGCTGAAGCAATGCATCGGTGTTGATCCAGGCAACAGGGGCGAAGCACCGGTTCTGATCTGCATAGCAGAGACAATGCATCAGCTACGATGAGCGCAGAGATGCGATATGAAGATTTGGTGTTGTCGAGGATGCCGTTGATGGAGATGCGGAGATCTTGTACAGTGGTGGTTCCGAAGGTGATGCATTGGGGCCAATCCATGCAGTAGAGGCACTGTGCCTGTTCTGGTCACGCAACAGGAGTGATGCACTGGTTTTGATCCACGCAACAGGAGTGATGTTCCGGTTACGATCCATGCAACAGGGAATGTGCACCAGTTCTCATCCACGCAATGGTGCTCATGCACCGGTTCGACATAGGATGCATGGGTTTCGCTGAAGCAAGCACCTTAGACCCACTTACAAGGACCAGCACTGGGATGATATAACTTGGCAGGGCAAAGTCCAGGTACTGAAGCAGGTAGGTTGGAAATCTTTCATGTCCCTGAGGCTTCAGATCAGGAGGCCAGCCAGCTAGACCTTGGAGCAACTCTGGGTTCAAGTGATGCAAGTCCAGTCCTTCTCACCCAGGCAGGGAAACAGCATGTAGCAGGGAAGCCCAGCAAGGCAGGAGTCCAACAAAGCAGCAGTCAGCAGCACAACAGTCCTTCTTCCTGGCAGAGAACCCCTTCCCGCACAAAAACAATCATTGATGACATTTTCCTCTTTCTTTCTTTGCGTGCTGCAGATTGCAGCACGCATAGAAAGAGGAAAAAACGAGGTGAAATAAATGTATTTCTCCTCGTTGCACCACTCCTACGCCTCCCCTGGCATTCCCAGATTTACAAAACTTTGTAAACCTGGGAATGTGTCAGGTTCCATGGATGTTGTGTGGGAACACCCACAGCAACACCCATGGCACGCCCCTTTCATGCAGAGTTATGCGTAAAAGGGGCCCATATTTACAAGGCCATAAAAAGTCAAGCAGGGTGACTTTACGTGGCCTTGTAAACATGGGCAGGCACACTGTGCCACTTGTGTGGCAAAAAAAGTGACGCATCGGCTGTGTAATGGCCTTGTAAATGAGACCCTCTGTTTTTATGAAGTATATATCCTATCTCTCTGTCCCTTTAAAGTATACATTGAAGTTGTTGGACTAAGGCATCTGGAGAAAGGGCTCTTGATTCATCAATATGCTGATGACCCCAACTCTACGTCAGAATATTCAATCCTAACAACTCTAAAAAAACATTACAGAAAAACTGATAAAAGGGATGAATGTATGCTCTCTAAAACAAAATGTGACAGAAACTGAATTCCTCCTCCTATACTCCATGCTATATTCACTCCCAGTTCAAAAATAGCGTGAAAATCTTTCAGATCATGATAGCTCAAAAAACGTGTTCCCTCTGCCAGCTCGCTTGGATTCATCAAAGACCAAAGCAGCACACTGAAATCACACATTTCTAAACTTACTAAAAAAAGCCCATTCTAACTTTTTCTAGTATAAAAACCTAAATCTTCTGTCAAACTTCAGAATGGTTGTTCAATCTCTGATTCTCTCCCACTTTCATTGAGGCACTGCAATGCTAGCTGGCCTCCCAAGTCTGCCCTAGCACTTATAAATGTCGTCCTTTGCGTGCAGCATGCCCAGTAAAATACATACGGAAATACTCTCATATCAATTCCCTCCTAGGGAATTTCCCCAGGTTTTTCAGGCAAAGACTGCCACACAATGCCTTTCCATGGTACCGCCCCCACTTAGCTCTTCAGACAGTGATATGCTCACAACCCCGAGGTCCCACCTCATCTCACACAGTGGAAACAATTCGAGGTTGGCAGATCTGCAGTGGTTTCGGGGAAGTTACCAGAACAAGTAGAAAAATTTATGAGATTTCTGTTGGTGCCCACTGTGGCAAATTGTTCCTCCCACTTCCCCAAAATGACACCACTTTTGGCAGAAATGATTGCCAAGTTATACTGATGCGCATCTTGTGTTGCACTATTAAATGATTTGATAATTTCCTATAACTGTGTCCAAGGATTTCCCACCACTAATATAAGACTGACGGCAGAGACGAACAAGGCATTGAAATTAGAGTTAGAGATGGTTGGATGCCATTCCAAAATTGCAGAGATGCATAATACACAAATCTTTTTGCCACACTCAAAATTCAGTAGGAAAAGAGTTCATCATAAATCTAGTGGCAGAAATAAACAGATCAGTTTTAAATATCGACCACCTCAGCCCAAGTCTGCTGTAATTCCAATTTTGTTCACGAGTCGGCATTACAAACTGTGTGGGACATACCACACCACACAAGTAGTCATTTTCCAGGTTCGCCAGGAAAAACATGCAGAATCTGAATGGGAAAAAAAGGTTCGATAAGACGGAAAATCTGTAGTATAGGGTGCGCAAAACTCCATTAGGTATGTTATCGATATTCCGAGCAGAAAAACTTTGAGTGAATACTGCACTCAGAAATATTAGGGATATATACACAAGAACATGTGATAACTACAGCAAAAGTAGCGTAACGCAACTTTCAATGACGCAGCCTATCACGGGAAAATAACCCTGTGTCAACGTGGAATTCACAACAAGGCGGTACCATGCGATAGTCACCAGATAACGCATCAAATGACAGCGTGTAAATCAACACCACGCCCAAAAAATGCGAAACGCGAGAAATCATGCGATGAGGCCAATCGCAGTACAGAAGGCTGCGAAAAGCAGCCTCAGGCCTGCAACTCCCACGTGTCTGGCGGGCAATTGCACCATAAAAACCACAGGCACAACACACCAGAAACATGCCAAAGCACGTAGCAAAATCCATGCACCCTGACCCAGCGCAGAGAGCAACGCGAACCCCACAACCCCCACAGACCACCAGCAAGGAACAACTGGCTCGGGGAAGGCCAAGGAGAAAATGGAGAGGAAGATGGGTTGCAGACCGCAGGAAAACAAGACCAAGGCCACGGAGGCGACAGAACACTACCAGCAAATGACCCACAAGCAGACCGCCTGGAATGCAGTCGCAGAGCCCAGGAGGCCAATCCAGGAGGCCAAGAGGCTCCGCCAGGACGTGACAACCTAAACCAGGTACAAACCCGCTGCCAACAGGAAGGCAGCAACGGCGACAGGAGGTGGCAGTCCAGCGACACAGGAGGAGCAGGAGGAAAGCCAGGCCACAGTCATCAGTGTGGAGAGGGTCCAAGGAGTAGGGAGTACGGACACAGCTCGACAGGACCTGACACAAGCAACAACAGGGTGAGGATCCAACAGGGACTGGGGGGATGGGGGTTGATGGGCACAATGCCACACATGCACAATGAGGTGTAACACACTGCACACCCACATTTACCCAGGGACATGTCCCCCATCCCCGTGGCACACTGCAGCACACACACATAGCAATCACAGCACATACCATGACAATGTGGCACAAAGTGCAACACCCACACTGCAGAACAGGGGACACAACTGGGTCCACCCAGGCGCAGAAACAGAACAATCACATTGGACAGAGCAGGGAACTGTGAGATGCACATCCACCCCTACAACCCCACATCAGCCATGTAGGCCAAATGCACACTGTCCCAACTCAAATAGCCACCACCGCCCAAACAGTCACAATGTACATTGTCACACAGTCTGCATGTCGACAAGAACAAGGCGCCAACACAATGTCAACATGCACCTCCCCTTCACAATGCAGAGGGACAAACAACACCTCCAGCAGGTCTGAACAGACAACCCATCAGTGATGCCCGAGACAGAACACCACACCCCCGACCCCGACGCCCTACAACAGCCCATGGACATCCCACACAACCCACCACCAGGACCAGGGCAGACAAGCTACTCAGAGGAGAACCCAGACTCTGCAACAGACCACACAGCATGAAGCACCCGCAATCACGGCTGCCTCACAACACGTCACCCACCCACACATGGCACCCCAATGCCAGGTGGCAGAACGCCAAAAGGAGGTGGCCCAACAGGTGAGGGTGTTGCCTAACCCATGGAATACGAAGTAGAACACATACGTGGGTGTCCAATACCCTTCAGGGACCACCTACACCCCACAAAGGAGACCCACACCTCCACAGAGAGACATGCACATATCATGTTGAACTGGCTACGGGCACGTGCGCCCGGCCCCTTTATTGGCAGGGCCACATGTACAGTGACGCCTGTGCTGGATGTGTGTGGGGTGAGTATAGGCCAGCCCGCACGGAGTGCTTGGTGCTGGCAACAACATGAAAAGTGGACACCAGTGTAATGGAAACAGAAAACACCAGCATAACAGAGTCAATTGCAGAGCAACATGGAGGGATCCGGAGTAAGGACAGAGGTCACCCAATATTCAGTCTGGACGTTCCGTGAGTTGCAGTGCACTGAGGTAGGGGCACTAGAGAAGAGCGCGCTCATGTGAAGGAATTGCTAGGATTGTGTCCCTTCGGGTTAGTCCTGATGCAGATGCAGTGGGGTGTGGTACACCTGCATCAACTTCCTCATCAACGTCCCAGGTCTCCCACACTGCCTGAGGTGACAGTTGCGTCCGCAGTCCACAGCGCAATACCCAGTATCAGATCCGGGTGTGTAGCTTGACTACCACCACCAGTCTGCATTCCTGCCTTGGGGCTGCTGCCACCTGCCCTCCCATTGTCTGTGCCTTCTCCCGTCCGCACACTTGACACATCCTCCTCCTCATGGTCCCAGGTCTTCCCCACTGCATGAGGTGACATTGCTGCGCAACCTCACAACAGCACAAAACTCAATCAGTAACGGACAATGGCTTGCGGTGCACTGAGTCACTGGCACCTGGAGTGCTGAGCAGGGCAGCAGGCCGATGATGGCATCCACGACAGGTCTGGGCAACTCCGTAGGTCTGTCAGGACCACCCTTTCGACTCTGGCAGATGGCGGTTGAAGGTGGTCCTTGCGGTGGTGGCGTGTGCCTCCTGCTGGTGATGCGAGCGTCCGGGCCGGTCAAGACTCGATGCCATGTGTGGGCCCTGGTGGACCGCAGTTGGGGCCGGAGGAGGCGGACAGCGCAGGGCCACAGACACATGGCGTTGATGACCCCAAGACCATCGCTACAGAGGCCATTCAATGTCTCAGAAGAAGGGGTCCCAGGCCTGACCAGCACAGAGTTAGTGGCCCCGGATGCACTGCGGCCGGCACAGGCACCCAGCCACGGGACGGTGACTTGCGGTGCAGTCAGATGGGCCATGCGACCTGAGCGGGTCCCCATCAATGTCCGAGGTGTATGTTGCGGAGGGTTTCGGGGGACAGTGGAAGGTGTCCTCCAGGGCATGATGCGGAAGGTCTGATGTCATCTGGAAGCAGCAAATGGAGGAGTGGAAAGCGCAACCCTCGTTTTCACCAACAATTCGGGATCAGCTACATGAGGATGTAAACTAGCCCCTAGTCCATAGACTCAAACGCCCCCAATGTACGACCAGTGAGTGTCCATGAATGTCGGGGAACAAACTCAGTGGCACAGGTGCTGGGAGGGGATGCAGTCTGCAATGATGCCTGTACACAGATGTGAACTCCAAGAATGCCAAATCAAGGCGCTGTGACCTACTGGACCGCAGTGTAGGCCGGAGGCAGCGGTCAGCAGTGGCCCACAGTCACGTGTCGTTGGCTCGCAAGGCACAGAGTTAGTGACACAGTGGCAGTTGTCAGTAGTGTTCAATCACCTCCGTGATGATGATCCTGTTCCCTCCGGCCTGCAACGCGTCATCCCCTTACGCCCCTCCGTGCGTGCGAAGACATGTATTCAGCCTTTTGAATTACCGATGTTCAGTTCCAATTCTGGGATCCCACTCGAGCGCAGCGTAGGCCGAGGGCAGTGGTCCGCGTAGGCCCACAGACACGTGTGGTTGTGATGCCATGCACAGACTTGTTGCCACCACATCGAAGGGTGTATGGTGAATAGTTCTCTGCCTTAAATGATGTTCACTGCCATGGTGTAATCAAGACTCAGTTCCAAATGTGTGACCTACCTGACCGTGGTGTAGGCCTGAGGCAGCGGTCAGCACGGCCCATTCACCGAGTGTCGCCGGCATAGGTTGGATGGCCCCACTGGCCTGCGTAGTTCAGGTTCAGTGGCACCACGTGTAGCAGCCTGGCGTTGAACATGGTTAGTGGCACCACGTGTAGCAGCCTGGCATTGAACAGGGTTAGTGGCACCACGTGTAGCAGGCTGGCGTTGAACAGGGTTAGTGGCACCACGTGTCGCAAGATGCCCATATGGAACTATGCCTCACTGAACTGGGGGGGTCTGGTGCTGTGGCCGCTGGCCGGGATATGGGGTCACTGCCATTCATGACTCAAGACACAGTTCCACATGTGGGACCTACTGGTCCGAAGAGTAGGCCGGGGGCGGCAGTGGAGTACGTCAACGAAAAAGGAATAAAGCGGGCCGGTGTCGTGGCAGCCGTGATGGTCTGAGGTGGCTGCCAAGGTCTCGGGCCTCGGGCTTGTGGCTTGCGCCGGCACGTGGTGGGCCCTCCTTGACACACGCCGGTGTCGGAAGGTGATCAGTGTGGCCTGGCTGCGCAGGGGCTGGCCTGACGGGTTTGTGGACCAGCGTGCCGGGGTCCGGCAGGCGCACGGCATCTCAGGCAACTCCGCTCACGAGGATGGCGTCGGCCTCGTGGCGAGGTGGGAGGCGCCGCCCTGGCAGAGACGTGGGTCTTTCCGGAAGTGGACCACGCCCAGGCCTATGTCGTTTTTATTCACACCCCTACGCTGGCGTGGCGTACACCGGGCCATCCCACTCCGCTGATGCTTAGGAGGGGGCGTAACAGGCAACATTTCCGCGGGGTCCGCCACTGGCTGTGGTGACATGGTGGCGTCCACTGTCCACTACACTCCATACGCAAGCGGTGTATGTCGCCATGGATATGGGTGTGTTCTGCATACTGCGAGGTGTCCAGCACATCTCCGGCACTGTTGGCATTGTGTACTTTCCCAATCATGGTTCTACTGCATCCTTCACACATGCCTGGTTGCCACCTCTCCCCACATTCGGCTAGTATGTGGCTGAGGTGCCATGCCGTTGCTGGCTCATTTTCAGGGCTTGCCCATGTGGACATTGTAAGTTGTTCTGTCGTGTCTGGTGGGTGGGCATATTGTTGTGCCTGTTGTATGAGATTTTGTGACGTGTGCATTGCCAGAGTTGTGAGTTGCATGGTTGTGGTGTTGAGGTGTGTGGGGTGTTCATTTGTATATTGCCAAGGGGCTGTACATTTCCCTTGTTGCCATCCTGGGAACGCTGGTTGATGATGGACTGTCGGAGGATGAAGGTATCATGCACACTGGCTGTGTATTTGAAGGCGACATTGTTGGGTGTTCCACGGTGTTCTGTTGTTGCCTGCACATTGGTGTGAGATGTGTGCTTCCTGTTGCGGTGATTGTGTGCTGTGTCACCAGGGGGCACAGGTAGTACATGTGTGCTGTGTGTTGGCCCCGACACGTGCGTGCATCCTGCTATGGCGTATGGTCCTTGTTTGGTCTCCAGCGGATCCTGTGCATTGTGTTGTACGTATCGGGACTGGGGTACCAGGGTGATGGTGATGTCCAGGACAGGTGTGGGGGACTTGGATGTGGCTGGCTGTGGGACTCCTCCGACTCTGGCGGGTGTGGGATGGGGGTCTCAGGGGCCAACAGGTGCAGCCACGCCATCAGCTTTGTGTGGGGTGGGATGTTGGTTGTCCGCTGTGTTGTTGCCGTAGGCCTGTTAGGCGATGATGGTCAGGATGCGTAGGTTGGTTGTCCCTTTCAGCCTGGAGTGGAAGGTGACATTGTCAGATGTTGGGTCTGTGCGGCTGGTACGTTTCCTGGGGTTCCGCTGTCTTTGTCTGTGCTGCGTCTGTGTTGGTCCGGGGGGGGGGGATTCCGGGTGTGGGATGGGGTCCTGGGGTGGTGGCGGTGGGTGTTGTGGCCCTCTGGGGTGTCAGGGCTGCATGATGTGTGGCTCCATGGCATCTGTTGCCCTTCGGTTGTGGCCCTGGGCTGTGCTCCCTTTTGTGGTGCTGTCTGCCGTCGGACTTTACACCAGGTCAGAGCAGGTGTAGATTTCCTGGTGCTAACGCGCCTTATCGCCTGTTTTGTGTTTTTATCGCGGATGTGGCTGGTCGTTGTGAATGTTGAGGTGTGCTGTTGTCTCGGCTTTTGTCACGGGAACGCCTACTCTGCATCTCATTAGCGATATTTGCGAGGGTCCTCTGTGGCGATGTTTTTGCGTCTGCTATCGCGAGGTAAACTGGTGCTGTGGGCTGTTACCACCGGCTTGTGAATGGGGGGTAAATTTATCACGACTTTGGCTGCGATAAAGTGCTGTTAATTCGGCGATAGCTCCTTGTGAATATGCCCCTTAGTGTTTACCAGGGTTAATTCCTACTGCATGACATTCCCATCTGGGATTAGTGCCAGTGAATTACCTCGCAGTAGTAGTTCATAAAACATCTTCACAATTGCCTACACGGAATCCAAGTGTGCTGACAATATATGCAGTGCCTGGGTGTTGATCAAACGCTGCCGGGTGCCGCCTTTTCGTAGTAAAATCTTAACACAGTGAGGCAACGGCAAATGTTTACAGTACGAAGGCACTCGTGTCTCCTCCAAGTAAGGTCACCATGGCGGTTTTTTTCTCATTTGACAGAAATAAAGTGCGCATTGTTGTTGTGGACAAGCAGCTCTAGTTAATGTCATGGTGCTGTACCTCTCATGATAATGCAATAATGAATGTGGACGATACCATCAGAAGGGGGGCGCAGCTCGCCATTTCTCACAGTGCTTGTCAGCTGGTATCAGTTGCAGCCCTTGCAATGCCACACGCCGATGGATGGCCTTACTGCACTCCACGATGTCCTCTAAGGCATAGCAAATGTTTTATACATTCTGTGAGATTGTGATAGGTGCGCATGCTTATTAGCAATAACGTGAGCAGACTAAAGAGGAATATTCCGATTATAAAGCATGTCAGAGACAAACGGCACAGTCATATTCGTGATGTCCATTCAGTCTGATTGAACTGAGAACATTGCGCCGGAGGCACTTTTATGCACTGTAGCATCGTCCTAAATATGCAGGTGGCTCTAATGATAGATTGCCGGGCGCTTTGACAACACCACTGTCACGAGCCAGAGCTGTCGACGTTGGAGCTGGGGAACCAGGTTCGAGCCTCGGCTCAACCTCCTGTGATTCTGGGCAAATCACTTAATCTCCCCGTGACTACAAAAATGAATGTGCCCTTGTGTAATGTAACTGGTGCTCATCTAAAGCATTCCAATACCTTCGGGTCGAGATCGCGCTATATAAAACGGCAAAAAAAAGCCTGTTCTTTGGATGATTTAAATTGGAATTCTCATGCAGAAGACCGCGATGTGGGAGAGTAAATATGCGATTCACGGTTGTCGAATTGCTTGTATGATTAGCGAGTTACAGTGCCGAAAAAGGATACTTTTTTATTTTTCAGTTAGACATAATAGAATTAATGACTTATCCACTCAGGGATTCTTAGATAGAGATACTAAAACAAATAGGACTTTTCAGAGTGCTTCTTCTTCAGCCAAACAGTTTATGGAGCTGCGGAAGTGTAAACATTGTCTGACAATTGGAGAACGCACATGTTTTCACAAATTTCAAGGCTTATAGTGAAACCACAACGCGGTGCTCATTACAAAGTTCTGCTTGAATAGCCATATGGTAATATCGCACATGGAATTACTAAAACCATGGGGTATAGTAATTATCGGGTGTTGCATCACTGCGCAGTTTTTAACCCATAAAATGAGGTATTACCTCGAAAATTGAAATTTGCCTACTGATTTCCACCGGTTTCCCCTCATTCTCATCTGTCTTCCACAGTTACGTTACTTGTTTTTAACAAGTGAAATATGCACTGGAAAAACCTGAAGGCGGATGTTGGAAATCTGTGCTACTTCTACACTTTCCTGCAATAAATATAGTCTCCGGAATTCCACTGTCTGGGAAGTTGGGGGCAGGGGGTTAAGGGAGGGGTTCCAGGTACCATGGTTGGTTGTCATTAGAGTGGTTTGGCAGGGTGCAGAGGGGCCTGAGGAGACTGTCTGGGATTTTTATCATGCAGGTTTTTTTTTAATTTGACTGTGCAGGTCTATCAGTCTCTTTGGTTCTGTCTTGTGGTCCGGGCCTCCCAAGAGGGAACATTGTACATGACTGCAAAGTGTCACCCTTCCCACGCCATTTCCCCGAGCGGGTCCCAAATATTTTAGTTAAAAAATCTACTTGTGCCACATGCTTTGTGTGGCTCCTGTAGTTTTTGAAAAATATCAGCATCCCCTACCTGCAATCCCAATTTGACCGGAAACTTCTGGTAAAGAATTAACCTCTAAACTAGTGTAGAGCACTTGTGTGATTTATTAGTATTGAATCATAGCATGTAAAAATAGTGCTCAGCTTAGTCAGGTCAGTAAGAAGGCATGTTTAGATTTAATTGTAATTGCATTTTTATAGTGCCTACTACCCCTGAAGAGGCGTCGAAGCACTCGTCGGCAAGTAGCATGCTACTCCGGAACCCCAAAAGGATTAGTGGCGAATTAGTATAGGAAAATATGAAATTAATTTGAGCAGTGGACATGTGAGTCTGTTAGTTGGATTGAAAAGGATAGTGGAGCGATAGAAGAGGGAAGGGTCTATAAAGTGTTTGTTTGGAGATCATAGCAGTAGGAGGAGGTTTGGGATAAGTAAAGGAGAGATGGAGGGGGAAGAGTCTCTGGAAGTGGATTAGGGAGAAAGGCGAGGTATTGTATGAGTCTAGGAGGGACACACGAGAGAAAGAGTTAGAAAGGCTTGTTTGGGAGATCTGAATAGTAAAAGAGGTTTGAGATGATGCAAGGAGCAGAAGAGGAAGGGATGAGTCTAGAAAGGGTTATTTTGGGGGTCATAGTAGTGGAATGGGGTTTGGGATGAGCCAGAGAGTGGAGCTGGAGGATATATTGAGAGAGGTATAGGGTAAGCAATAGGGTGGTGCCTTGGAGAGAGTCGTAGAATGAGGTTTGGGACGAGTCAGGAGTGGAGTTAGAGGATATAGTGAGAGAGGTATAGGATGAGATATAGGGTAGTGCATTGGAGATGCTGAATTAGGAGTAAAGTAATAAATATAAAGATAAATAAGTACATGGAAGGTATATATGTATAAGTAAGGTAATATATCTAGATTTTAAGTTGTATTTAATAAACTCAGACTTTCAAGTGTTGCTGTAGGTTAAGATAATTTATTTGTTTTTGTAATTTGTGTTCCTTTTAATAATTCAATAGTGAAGCAATTGTAGATAAATAGTTAAGATGAAAATGTACTTATTTATGCAGTGATCTATATACAAGTTAAACATAGAAGAATATAACCATAGGTAATATGTACATTTGTTAGGCAGACCTAAAGAATATCTATATATTTGTAAACAAAATTATTATATACTTTTATACAAAGAAATACACATATCTAGATACATACATAGAATCCAATTAAATGCTTATATGCACAGTGATAAGATGTACATTTATGTTTGAGTATGGTGGCTATGTGGGGAAGTGCCAACTCTTGAGCAGTCTTCTGAAGATAAGATAGTTATCCGTAGATCTTATGTTTGGGGGGGTAAAGAGTTCCATAGTTTGACTGCTTGAACAGAGAAGGATGTGCCAGCTATGATTTTTTCTTGTATGGTGGGATTTTGAGGCGAGGTGCCAATCTAGTGGGCAGGTTCCTTTGTTGAATCTATTTGGTGATTTTATTCCTGATGAAGAGCAGCCCTGTTCCATGTATCACTTTGTGGGTGACACAAAGCAGCTTGAATGTGGATCTTCTGGGAACTGGTAACCAACGCAGGGCCTTCAAGGCAGGGGAGATGTGAGCTTGTGGCTTTACATGTAGGAGTAGTGTGGCAGCAGAGTTCTGAATCTGTTGTAGTCTTTTCATAGTTGTTAAAGATGATTAGTGGTAGAGACTATTTATTTATTTATAAAGTTTTATATAGCGCGAACTTGATCCCGAGGGATATCAGAGCGCTTTACAGTTTGGGGGAGAAGAAGGTAACAAATCAAAACATGAGTCTAATATGGTGAATCTAATAGGCGTTGAAACAAATAGTGCACATATAACAGATCCTTTATAAACCTGAGTGAACGGGGAATGGGCTATACGATGGAGCAATGTGAAATAAGGGGAGTAAGTACAATGATCATATACAGAAATAAAGACCAATACCAAAACAATAAACAAAGCATGAGTCAATGGGGAGTCTAGTGGCATTGAGTCAGCTGGTGAACAACTACCAGATCCTTTATACACCTGGGTGAACGCAGAGTGGGCTAGACTATGGGGGCATAATGACTTAAGGGGAGTAAGTACCATAATCATATACAGAAATAATAACCTAAACAACATAATAAACATATACAGGGATAATAAAAATGCTGTGGTATCATGTCCGATGCGCAAGAGCTAACAAATGTCCCTCATGTTAAGGTAAGAACTTATTCATGAGGAATCTTTTTGCTTCCAGTTTGAAGGCCTCCTTTGAGGAGATCCTCCGAATTTCAGGTGGAAGAGAGTTCCAAATTTTTGGAGCAGAGCCAGAGAAGGCTCGTTGGCATGTTCTCTTTTTGCGGAAGATCTGTGGTTTTAAGAGGAGGGAATTTGCACTCCTTAACAGTCTACCCCCTTGTAAAGTGGTATACCATATACTTGGGGATTGTACATTAAATGCTACTAGTGGGCATGTAATACTGATTGTGCCACCCACACAAATAGCTTTTTAAACCTGTCTCAGGTTTGCTACTGCAGGGCCTTTATGTGCAGTTTACTGCACTTTGACATTACATTTAAAACTCTTTGCACAGCCTGTTGGCATAATCAAGTTTAGACAGCACAAGAGAGATAGTAGCCTGGACCTTATGTGTAAATCCCAGGTGGGGGAAGATGCACAGCAGAGTTTATATAGTAATGAAGCTTGATCTTGCTAGTTTGTCCACTTGGGCATTCATTGATGAGCGTGGAGTCCCTGTTAATTCTGAGGTTTCATACTTCCTTAGATACTTTAGGCGGTGTTCCGAGATCTTCAGGACAGTCGACGAGTGGGTCATAATTTTTCCAGTCGTCACATGTATTTCCATTTTGGAAGCATTCAATTTGAGATGGCTCCATGTCATCCACTAATCAACGGCTGTGAGGCAACTGAAAATTTGTGAGTTTCCAATGTCTTTGGGGCTTTCCAGTTTAAGGAGTATTTGTGTGTCATCTGCATAGCAATAGCATGTGAAGTGAAATTGTTTGATCAGTGCCTGTAATGGCTTCATGTAGATGTTGAAAAGCACGGGTGAGATGATAGAGCCTTAGGGGACCCCTGCTTTTGTGTAGTACGGTTTTGATGAGAAAAATGGGGGGTATCGATGACATTTGTTCTGTACAAAGTCTCATAAGGGGTGATTTGATAGGGTTCTGGCGCTCGCTTAATGATCCCACAAAAATTTCTAACTTATTCCTATCTCGGTTGCGATGCTCTAAAAGGTAGGGAAATTCACCCAACTCCCCAAAGGTTTATGATCGATGATCACAAATGCATAACATTTCAGCCTCAAGCACACGCTAAATTAAATGTCAGAGGACACAAATATATATTCTATAACAGTACTGATATTTTGAAGGTCTTCTTTTATTTTTCAGCCTGCTGGCCTCTTCTTCGTTTTTAGCCTTAGAGCCAATACGTGTTTCGTCGTTATTGTGCGTACCCCATGACTTCCACAGGGCTGTATGGTCAATGTAGTACACATTCTGGAATTACCCCTTAGTCCCGGTTGTACGTCCGTCCCAGATAAAATCAATAAAATCTTAGCAAGCGTCACCACTATCCTTGACCTTGTGTCCTTCTTTCATATATCACAAATCTGTTCAATTCCAAATATTGCGAAGTATCTCCTATATCCAGAGAAGTCCTCCCTGCACAGGACTGCCTCTCCCTCTCTGTGAGAGCGAGTACACTCGGATTCCAGTTAATTCCAGAATGTACATTGACCATACAGCTCTGAGGAAGTCATGGGGTACGCACCATAATGACGAAACACGTGTTGGCTCTAAGGCTAAAAACGAAAAAGAGGCCAGCAGGCCGAGAAATAAATAAATAAAAAAAGACCAGAATATATGTTTGTGTTCTCTGACATTTAATTTAGTGAGCGCTTGAGGCTGGAATGTTAGACTTTTGTTCTGTTTTGATGGTAGGATGTGATCCAGTCGAGAGCAATAGCCCATACCGGCTTCGTGGGGTCTTTGTATTAGAGTGTCATGGTCAACTGTGTCTAAGGCAGCTGAGAGGTCCAAGAGAAGTAGTGCAGCAACCCCGCTCCGGTCAACTGTGTTCTTAACATCATCCCAGATGGCAATGAGGGCAGATTCTATGCCTCTTCCTGGACGGAATCCTGTTTGGAAGTCTGAAAGTATGGAATTATCTTCCATGAATTGTGACATCTGGGCAAACGCTGCTCTTTCTGTCACTTTGCCCAGGAAAGGTCCTTTTGTGATTGGTCTATAGTTGTTGGCAGGCCAGGTATGTTTTCTTTCGTAATGGGTGTATGTATGCCTTATTTAGGTCTTCTGGAACTATTCCCGTAGTTAAGGAATTGTTGATGATTCTTCTAACTGGTTTGGCAGCAAAGGTAGTTAGAAGAATTTTCTTGAAGGTTTGTGGTGGACATGGGTCAGAAGAGCTGCTGGCAGGCCTGCTTGCCTTGACCAGATCCATGAATTAATTGTGTGATATTTGTTGGAAGGAATGCAGAGGCTGGGTTAGTCTACTCTTGGGTTTTTTTGGGGGAAAATGTTCGGTGCTGGGGCTTTTCCTTTGTTAAATAGGAGTCCAATGTGTCTGCTTTGGTTGTGTAATGATTTGCCAGTTTGTTTGTGAATTCTTCAGTAATGGGATGAGTTCCTTGTAGGCAATTTGGTTTACAAAATTTGCTGAGAACTTTATAGAATTCTATTTTTGCACATTTAGCATTTTGAATTCTGTCTGAATAGTATCTTTTTTTAGATTTTTTGATTGCTGACTTGTATAATCTGTTAAATTTCTGTATGTGGTTTGCCTTGATTTGTTTTTGTTTTGAGCCAGGTGTGTTGCAGATTTCTAATTTTGTGTATTATCTGTTTTTTTTCTGTATTTCTCCAAGGTGCCTGTTTTTTGTCCTGTATTGTTGTTCTTAGTGGTATTAGGATATCAAAAGCTTTCTGTAGCCATTCGTTTAGCTTTTTAACAGAATCTATTGTGCCCAGATCTGTATTGGATGTTAGTTGTGTTTCTGAGTTTTCAAAATTGAGTTTGTTCCACGGTCAATAGGTGGATACTTGTAAGGTAGATATAGGTATGTTGCTTTGTGTTGTTTTATGTTGAAAAGCAAGCAAATGGTGGTCTGACCATATAACTGGAGTAATCGTTTGAAAGGTAACTAGCTCTGGATGTGCAAAAATTACATCTAGGATGTGTCAAGCAATGTTTGTGGGTTCTTGGACGATCTGATGTATGTTCAGTGCGTCTAGGCAAGTGATGATAGTTTTTGGATGGGGCATATTGGGTTTGCCAAACCAAATTTTTAGGTCACCAAGAATGCATAGGTTGGAGTGTAGTGCTATCAGGTTTGAAACTGTTCCTAGAAGTGTGTCTGGATATGTTGTATTGCTAGGTGGAGGTCTTTAATTGAGTATGACGTTACAGGAGGAGGATGGTGTTGAATTGCAACTAGTGAAGAGGGCTTCGCAACCCTTTATGGAGACATTATCAGCTTTAGTGATATTTAATGTTTGCTTGAATACAACAGCCAGGCCACCTTTTCTTTATCCTATAAAGATTTTGTGTGATAGTTAGCCTAGAGGAACGACTTCATGCAACACTGGAGCCATGTCATCTCCCAACCATGATTCAGTTATGATGAGTAAGCCAGGTTGTGTGCTAGTGAGAAGGTCATAGATGTGATGCTTGCTTTTTGAGGACTGATCAAGCATTTATTAGTTAGCAGGTTAGAGAATGTGTTTTGGTGATGGTGTGACTATGTTTTTCAGAAGAGTGAGCAGTATTTTGTGGACTTGTAGCGAGTATGTCCTCAGTGCTGGTAGTAGTTGTATGAGGATAGCAATAGTGTAGCTTTTCTGTATCGTATTCCTCATCCAGCAGGCTAAGAAGGCATTTCGATGGGTCTGCGTGTGTAGGTTGTGGAGCTGGTTGTTGAGAGTGAGTTGGTGAGCTGTGTATTTTTGTAGACTAGCCCTGGAGTGCAGTAGACATGGAGATGCGGAGTTGTGAAGAGTGGCATGTTGTTTATTTTGTTTGCATCTGATTAGGTTGGAATGTGTATGAGTTAGGGGTGGTGTACAGCATGTGGGTCATGTTGTAAGGTTCTAATTTCCCCAGTGAATGAGAGGCAGTTGTAAGAGAGCTGCTGTGTTGCTATATATGTGTTAGGTGTGGGGGAAGTGAGAAAGCTTGGCAGTCGAGTTGGTTTAAGGTGTGTATAATTTTTGTAGTCAGAATGGTGGGAGTGGGTGTATGTTTGTAGTTTGTGATGGAAAATATTATGAGGTAGTGTTTGTGAGAGATCTTGCTGTTCTGGTGTGTGTGTTATATTTTGATTTTGAGGAGTAGTGAGAGGTGATGATGGTGTAGTTGTTTTGTGAGAAGTATTTGTATATAGAGAGTTGTTAGAAATGGGGGTCTCTAGTTGGCAGATGTAAGTACCTTTGTCCAAATAGGGACCCTTGCTTCTAGTCAGGGTAAGGGGGATACACACTCTAGATAACCCCTGCTCACCCCCTTGGTAGCTTGGCACGAGCAGACAGGCTTATCCCAAAGGCAATGTGTAAAATATTTGTACCAACACTCACAGTAACACAGTGATAACACCACAAATGGACACCACACCGGTTTTGAAAAATAAAGTATCTTTATCTAAACTTAACAAGACCAAAACAACAAAAATCCAACATACAAGTATTAGGAAAAATTACTTTCAAAAGGTTTTAGCAACTGAGCCCATAGAAAACTATGGAGGCGTGATTTCTTGCAAAGTACCTATCGCTGCGACAAAATTCACCAAGCCAAACAGCCGCATCGATGGGAAGCGTCAAAAAACAAAGAGATGGGTTGTTTCCTGAGCCCTTCGCGGATGCGATGCGACAGTTCCGCTGGGCACAGGGGAGCGGTGTGCCGGGTCCGGTCTGTAGGGGGAAGCGATGCATCGATTCTGAGATGACTCCGACCTGCGGGTGATGCGTCGGGGAAAACTTGCCGCACAGAGACGATGCGTGGAAATCCAGGTTGTGTCGGCGAACAATGCGGCGGCATTGAGCGGCGCTGCATCGATATCTTCAGCCGCGATCCCTCGATGCGTCGATTCTTGCCGCGGCGACAGGCGCTGCGTCGGTTTCAGCAGCGGTGCGGCGGTGCAGGGAGATTCTTCTCGCACCACAGCGTTGCATCGGGAAGACCGTCGCAAGAAGAGCGATGCGTCGATTTTCTTGTTGTTTCGTTTCTTTCCAACTCCCAGTAGTAGAAACAACCTCTAGAGGCCACAAACAGCCACAGGCACTCCTGGCAGGTCAGAACTCCCAGCTAGGAAGTTCAGGGGAGCTGGGGGTGAAGTCTTTGTGTTCCTGAGACTTCAAAACAGCAGGCAAGCTCTACTCAAGCCCTTGGAGACTTTCCTCAAGCAGGGGACACAGCACACAGCAAAGTCCTTCTCCTTTCCTTGGCAGAAACAGCAACTGCAGGCTAACCCCAGACACACAGCAAGGGCAGTACTTCTCATCAGTTTCTCCAGCTCTTCTCCTTGGCAAAGGTTCCTCTTGATTCCAGAAGTAGTCTAAAGTACAGGGGTTTTTGGTCTAATACTTATACCCCAAAATGTCTTTGGCCTCTTTGTGCAAGGGTCTCTGAGCCCAGTCCAAACCAGTTCTGTCCTCTCTGGTGCAGCTGCCTGGCAGGAGGTGGAGACAGCAATGTGTAAGGCAGACAGGCCCTATTCAGGTGCAAGGGAAATCTCCTCCCACCACTCTAAATGCAGACCGGGCCTATTCAGGTGCTAATGAGAACTCCTCCCCCTACTCTGAATGCAGCCCAGGTCTATTCAGCCCAGCCCTGACTCATTCAGGAAAGGCAGGACACCCATCAACCCCCCCGGTGGCTGTCTGAGAGAATGCACCTCCCCAGCCCCTGTCACTCCAAAACCAGACAGTCAATACCCAAACAGGCAGAGGCACACAGAATGGTTAAACAAGAAAATGCCTACTTTTTAAGAAGCACAGTTATAGGAGAATCAAAGCACGTGGTCTGAGTTATTTTAGTGAGTGATTGGTCACATGTGGATGAGCACACTTAAATAACGGTCCGATCGGCAGAGGAAGAGGAATAAGATTCAAAGGAGATGGAGGGAAATGGGAACATTAGGCTGTTGGTTTGAGCGTTTACAGGTAATTTATGGAGGGGGAATAGGAATGGGTTTTGGGGAAGGTGAATTTGAATGGAAGGAGGGGAACATGGGCAGATCGGGTGAGTTTATATGTCCAAGGTCCCGGATGCACTTTTAGGGTGGGTGGTGCTGAGTAAGCAGCGGGATTGGGTTTGGAAACAGATTTAAGTTAAGTGTTTCAGTGATTTAATAGTGACGGGTAGTGGGTTGATGAGGTAGGAAGAAAAGGAGGATGATGAATTTTGTTTAGTTTTAACACCGGTTTAGGTGAAAGTGGGGGATTGCGATGTGGTGTATTTTTGGAGCATAAGTGTTGTTTTGTGGTGGGACATGGAGTTATATATCTCACAGTTAGGTGGGGTTGAGCAAGCAGAGGACATGATTAGTTTTGAGTTATTTCGCTGTGTGTTTGCAGGGGGGTATTTGAGGGAGGGGGCATTGGGTGTGTTTAAGCTATTTTAGGTTATTGCAAGTCACTATTGAGCAGTCTATTGAGCTGTCTTTTTTATTTTATTTGTTTTTAGTAACCCCTGACGAAGAGTCTTGTGACTCGATATGCATTAGGTGTAATGAAATGAGCTCATTCAGCAATACGTTTGTTCCTTTATTTGCCACTGTTGGAGGCCTGGACGGGCACGCAGGAGGCATTTGAAATTTTGAATAAAGAACTAAGGTGCAATCAAGCTGTCTCCGGAGTGATGCAATTGCGCTAAAAGACTGATGAAACATGGATTAGAATAAATGATTGGTATACAACGGTTGAAATATGGGAGAATTTAGGAGGAAGTGGCCTAACGACAGGAAATATTCCTTATTTCGCAGTGCGACAGGTGGGCTCACTAGTGGTGAGCCCTTATGGTGATAATATGACGAGCTGGGACTTGGGACGGTTCCCAGCACCTGTTAACGCACGCAGTAACAGAAATCTGTTGCTACATAATGATTAAACTTAAGGGAAGGAGTGCATTCTGCTACGTACTTGTTTTTTGCTTCGCAACTATCGTCCCAACGCGAGTTTGCACCCCTGGAGTCTTGGATTTGAACTTTACGAAAATAGCGAAAGAATATTTCATCCCCTCGGAGACAGAGTAAAAAGGAAGATTTGGAGCGGCGCTCATGGAGTTACGATGGAACATTTCTGATGAAAATAGCAGCATCTGATAGAAAGAGACAGTTGAATTTGTGATTGTTTTAAAGGTTTTCATTTTATGTATTATATTTGCAGCAGATTATTTCACGGACTTTTATTTAATATCGGGGGGTTATGGAAGTTGTATTTTATGCACAGTCACTATTATGTTTTTGATGACGATACAGGTCTTTGAATGCGTGGGGAGAATAGTGTTTTTTATATTTTTTTATGCTTGCAGTTCATTTTTCACGGATAATATTTAGAATTGGACATGATAGGTGGGGTATATTAGGTGAACATGGTCTTTCTTTCGTGTTTCTTTTTTCTTTCGTTGGCATCAGGGTAGTGGATTGTGGGGATCAGAGTTCGTATTCTCTTACTTTTAAGAAGCACAGTTATAGGAGAATCAAAGCACGTGGTCTGAGTTATTTTAGTGAGTGATTAGAGGTGATTGGTCACATGTGGATGAGCACACTTAAGCAATGGTCCGATCTGCAGAGGAAGAGGAATAAGATTCAAAGGAGATAGAGGGAAATGGGAACATTAGGCTGTTGGTTTGAGCGTTTACAGGTAATTTATGGAGGGAGAATGGGAATGGGTTATGGGGAAGGTGAATTTGAATGGAAGGAGGGGAACATGGGCAGATCGGGTGTGTTTATATGTCCAAGGTCACGGATGCACTTTTAGGGTGGGTGGTGCTGAGTAAGCAGCAGGATTGGGTTTGGAAACAGATTTAAGTTAAGTGTTTCAGTGATTTAATAGTGACGGGTAGTGGGTTGATGAGGTAGGAAGAAAAGGAGGATGATGAATTTTATTTAGTTTTAACACCAGTTTAGGTGACAGTGGGGGGATTGCGATTTGATGTATTTTTGGAGCATAAGTGTTGTTTTGTGGTGGGACATGGAGTTATATATCTCACAGTTAGGTGGGGTTGAGCAAGCAGAGGACATGATTAGTTTTGAGGTATTTCGCTGTGTGTTTGCAGGGGGGTATTTGAGGGAGGGGGCAATGGGTGTGTTTAAGCTATTTTAGGTTATTGCAAGTCACTATTGAGCAGTCTATTGAGCTGTCTTTTTTTATTATATTTGTTTTCAGTAACCCCTGACGAAGAGTCTCGTGACTCGAAATGCATTAGGTGTAATGAAATGAGCTCATTCAGCAATACGTTTGTTCCTTTACTTGTCACTGTTGGAGGCCTGGACGGGCACGCAGGAGGCATTTGAAATTTTGAATAAAGAACTAAGGTGCAATCAAGCTGTCTCCGGAGTGATGCAATTGCGCTAAAAGACTGATGAAACATGGATTAGAATAAATGATTGGTATACAACGGTTGAAATATGGGAGAATTTAGGAGGAAGTGGCCTAACGACAGGAAATATTCCTTATTTCGCAGTGCGACTAGGTGGGCTCACTAGTGGTGAGCCCTTATGGTGATAATATGACGAGCTGGGACTTGGGACGGTTCCCAGCACCTGTTAACGCACGCAGTAACAGAAATCTGTTGCTACATAATGATTAAACTTAAGGGAAGGAGTGCATTCTTCTACGTACTTGTTTTTTGCTTCGCAACTATCGTCCCAATGCGAGTTTGCACCCCTGGAGTCTTGGATTTGAACTTTACGAAAATAGCTAAAGAATATTTCATCCCCTCGGAGACAGAGTAAAAAGGAAGATTTGGAGCGGCGCTCATGGAGTTAGGATGGAACATTTCTGATGAAAATAGCAGCATCTGGTAGAAAGAGACAGTTGAATTTGTAATTGTTTTAAAGGTTTTCATTTTATGTATTATATTTGCAGCAGATTATTTCACTGACTTTTATTTAATATCGGGGGTTATGGAAGTTGTATTTTATGCACAGTCACTATTATGGTTTTGATGACAATACGGGTCTTTGAATGCGTGGGGAGAACAGTGTTTTTTATATTTTTTTATGCTTGCAGTTCATTTTTCACGGATAATATTTCGAATTGGACATGATAGGTGGGGTATATTAGGTGAACATAGTCTTTCTTGCGTGTTTCTTTTTTCTTTCGTTGGCATCAGGGCAGTGGATTGTGGGGATTAGAGTTTGTATTCTCTTACTTTTAAGAAGCACAGTTATAGGAGAATCAAAGCACGTGGTCTGAGTTATTTTAGTGAGTGATTAGAGGTGATTCGTCACATTTGGATGAGCACACTTAAGTAACGGTCCGATCGGCAGAGGAAGAGGAATAAGATTCAAAGGAGATGGAGGGAAATGGGAACATTAGGCTGTTGGTTTGAGAGTTTACAGGTAATTTATGGAGGGGGAATGGGAATGGGTTATGGGGAAGGTGAATTTGAATGGAAGGAGGGGAACATGGGCAGATCGGGTGAGTTTACATGTCCAAGGTCACGGATGCACTTTTAGGGTGGGTGGTGCTGAGTAAGCAGCAGGATTGGGTTTGGAAACAGATTTAAGTTAAGTGTTTCAGTGATTTAATAGTGACGGGTAGTGGGTTGATGAGGTAGGAAGAAAAGGAGGATGATGAATGTTGTTTAGTTTTAACACCGGTTTAGGTGAGAGTGGGGGGATTGCGATTTGGTGTATTTTTGGAGCATAAGTGATGTTTTGTGGTGGGACATGGAGTTATATATCTCACAGTTAGGTGGGGTTGAGCAAGCAGAGGACATGATTAGTTTTGAGTTAATTCACTGTGTGTTTGCAGGGGGGTATTTGAGGGAGGGGGCATTGGGTGTGTTTAACCTATTTTAGGTTATTGCAAGTCACTATTGAGCAGTCTATTGAGCTGTCTTTTTTTATTTTATTTGTTTTCAGTAACCCCTGACGAAAAGTCTTGTGACTCGAAATGCATTAGGTGTAATGAAATGAGCTCATTCTGCAATACGTTTGCTCCTTTACTTGTCACTGTTGAAGGCCTGGACGGGCACGCAGGAGGCATTTGAAATTTTGAATAAAGAACTAAGGTGCAATCAAGCTGTCTCCGGAGTGATGCAATTGCGCTAAAAGACTGATGAAACATGGATTAGAATAAATGATTGGTATACAACGGTTGAAATATGGGAGAATTTAGGAGGAAGTGGCCTAACAACAGGAAATATTCTTTATTTCGCAGTGCGACAGGTGGGCTCACTAGTGGTGAGCCCTTATGGTGATAATATGACGAGCTGGGACTTGGGACGGTTCCCAGCACCTGTTAACGCACGCATTAACAGAAATCTGTTGCTACATAATGATTAAACTTAAGGGAAGGAGTGCATTCTGCTACGTACTTGTTTTTTACTTTCTAAAAGTGGCATTTTCAAACACAGAATTTAAAAACCATCTTTATTAAAAGATGAATTATTAAATTCTGAGTTCAGAGAGCCTAAACTTTATTTTTCTATCCTATCCCTATGGGAAGATATGCTTGTAAAATGTTACAAAGCATTCTCCATTCCGTCCAATGGGGCAAGATAGCCTTTCAATAGTGAAAAACGAAATTGGCAGTATTTCACTATCAGGACATGTTACACACATCAGTACATGCCCTACCTTTCACATACACTGAACCCTGCCCAGGGGGGTACCTTGGGCCTACCAAGGGGGTGTCCTATATGTAAGAAAAGGGAAGGTTAGGGCCTGGCAAGTGGGTGCACTTGCCAAGTTGACATGGCAATTAGAAAACTGCGCACAGGCACTGCAGTGGCAGGCCTGAGACATCTTTTCAGGGCTACTCATGTGGGTGGCAATCAGTGCTGCAGGCCCACTAGTAGTATTTGATTTACTAGCCCCAGCACACCCAGTGCACTTTACTAGGGACTGACCAGTAAATCAAAATATGCCAATCAGGGAGAACCAATCATAATAACAATTTACACAGAGAGCATATGCACTTTAGCACTAATTAGCAGTGGTAAAGTGCCCAGAGTCCTAAAACCAACAACAACAGGTCAGGAAAAAATAGGAGGAAGAAGCAAAAAGTTTGGGGATAACCCTGCGAAAGGGCCAAGTCCAACAAGTATTGTTGGTGAGTGGAAGCTGAAAGGTAAAAGGGGTGGTGATGTGTTTTGGAAAAGAGTGTATTTGGTGTGTGAGAGGGGATGGACAAGAGTTGAGAGTGTTTGTGTTAGATATGATCACTGGAAGAGGTAATATGTGTGGTAGAGTGGAATGTAATGGTTGTGAGGTTGTATTTTTTGGTAAAAAGAGGAGGAGGGTGTTGGTGGATGAAATGATGGAAGGCTGAGTATAGGTTTGGCAGTGACAGAAAGGGGTCTGTTGGTTGTAAGTAGAGGGTAGAGCTGGTGCTTTGTATGAGCAGGGAGTGTGTGTCTGGATGGGATATAGTTTTCCTATAGTGTGGATTTGGGTTGTGTTGGTGAGGTGTGGATTTGTTCATGGTATAGGATAGAGTGGTGTTTTGTGTGTGAGTGAAGATACCGGTGCATGGTAGTTTGGGTAGAGGGGTGTATAAGTGTGGTTTGTGGTGTTTTGTGGTCGTTGTTGTGATCTGGTTAGGGTTTGTTTGGAGTAAATGAGTGGAGTGCAGTTGTTGTGAGTGTGTTAATATGTTTGTGGATGTGGGTGGGTTAAGGTGTTTCCTGGCGATTGGAAAAAAGGACAGCATTTCTGGCCCTAAACAAGCACCTGCCCTTGTCCTCTCTGACCTTAGCCTCAACGCCCGGGCTGAGATGCCCTGAGCAATAGGCTCAAATAGACCTACTGGTCAGGTGTAGGCCTGGACATAATTCATGGAGTTCTGCTACGTGGAACTCCGCAAAGTGCTGAAAAAACTCTGCTGTGCTCCGCGGAGTTCTGCAAGCGGCGGAGTATGGTAAGTCCTCCTGCTCGCGCTGATTTTTAGCACTGGGAGTTTGTCCCATGCTGTAAAATCAGCACGACCGGCATCATGCTCAGTGCAAGAGGCCACTAGTTCTTTCTGCTGCTTAAGTAGATGTTGTACTCAAGTGGCAGCAGCAGCAGCTTCCTCAATATGAGTGGCAGGTTTGTCAACGTGAGTGCTAGTTACCTACCACGACTGCCCACGTTAAGAAATCTATCCGGGAGGTGGTCTAGCGTATGATTTTCCTCACTGGCGCTCGCCCACTTAATCTTGGCGAGCTATGTGAAGCACAAAGTGGGCAAAACTCAGCGAACTCTTCCGGAGGAGCGGAATTCGTCCCCCACACCTAGTCAGGTGACCCCTTCAGCCAATGGGAACCCTAGCCCTAACCAATCACAACACTAGCCCTAAGCACTAGGAACAATAGGAGACCAAGCCCTTACAGTTAATCACAGCCCTAGTCCTAGCAGCCAATTAGAGACTAAACCCTAAGCCCTAGACCAAACAGAAACCCTAGCTCTAGGAATCAATCAAATTCTAGACCTATCCACCAATCAGAACCCTAACCCTAAGTCCAATAGAATCACTACCCCAAGACCCAATCAGAACCCTAGACCTATCAGCTAATCCGAAACCTAACCCTAAGGCCAACAGAAACACCAGCTACAGCAGCCAATCAGAGCACAGATCTAACGTCCAATGGCAAACTTATATAAGAAGTGTGTTACCTCAAGCAAAGGTTGATGGCCAGGGGTGCAGTGAGCTGCTCCTGAATAACAGAATCTCTTTAGATACAGACAGGCTCAATCCACACTTTGCTGGTCCTGGTTCACCGTGCAGGTAGACCCAAATCTAAGCCACTTAAATACTGCATTTCGTGTACTGCAACAAATCCCTTTTTCTAGCCAAAAACGAGGGTTACATACACTTTCCAAACACAGTTTTAAACCTTAAGCAGATTCAGCAGTCTCATAAACACACTCTGCTTCACGTCTGAGGGTATATTTTGCCTTTTTAACATTTAAAAGACCCAAAAGGAAGGGAGGCTGGGAGGGTTGCCCCTGCACTCCTAAGCACAGTGCAGGGGAAACTAGGACAGATTTTCAAACAGTCACAAGTAAAGAAACAACAGTTTAAACAGTACCCAATTCACAGAAACCAAAAATGTTATTCAAATATTCACGAGCAACAAAAAAAGGTAATTTCTAGAAGTACCAATTGCACAGAGGACAAGATATTAAATTCAAACAATTATGGGTAGAAATACAGCAAATTCAAAGATTCAAAAACATAGCACAAGTCTGGTTTTTATCACTTTCTCTCTCCTTTGTTCACTGGGCTCTGTAGGACACAGAGAGGGTGGGGCTACACGATGGAAGTGGGTGTATTAGGGGCCCTGCACACATCTTAAGGGATACTGCAGGTGGGGGGGAGAGCTCAGGGTTGCTTGGGAGCTTAAAGGCCAATCAGGAAGGCCCTGGCTGTTGGCCAGGGGTCAGTGAGCTGCTCCTGAAAAACAGAATCTCCTTAGATACAGACAGGCTCAATCCACACTTTGCTGGTCCTGGTTCACCCTGCAGGTATGTCCAAATCTAAGCCACTTAAATGCTGCTTTTTGCGCACTTCAACAAATCCCTTTTTCTAGCCAAACATGAGGGTTACATACACTTTCCAAACACAGTTTTAAACCTTAAAGCAGATTCAGCAGTCTCATAAACACACTCTTCTTAGCCTCTGTGGGTGTAGTTTGCCTTTTTAACTTTTAACAGACTCAAAAGGAAGGGGGCTTGAGGGGTTGTCCCTGCACGTCTAAGCACGTACAGGGCTATACATGTTAGTGTCAAGTGATGGGAAAGACCCAAGTGTTGTAGTGTTTACACAATGTGGTAGGGAAGGAGGGGGGGAGAGGAGGAAGAGTGTGCATCGCAGGAGTATTCAAGAGGGGTGTGGAATAGTTGGTGTCCCCTTGTGGAGTTTTGCCAAAAGAGCATCCCATGCCTAGGAGGGAGCAGGCCTAATTATAGGAGGAAAGGTCTTTTTCAATACTTCTAAGAAACCTTTAACAGCTGGCATAGTAAAAAAGAATCATTGAGTTCTATATGCTGTTATGGCATCTACATGCACTTTTATTGAGTTGAATTATAGCTTTGATTTTGCCAAAGGAAGCAGATAAAGTAAAATGACATCCTCTTGGAATTGTATTGGATCATTGTCGTTTTGAAGACACCGGATGACAAATCTTTTTCACTTAAAAGTGTAAGATGCTCTATTGTTTAGAAGTTTAGCATCCTTAAGAATGGTCATGCAGTCTAGAGGAAGATTTAAATGTCCATATTGAATGACTTACAGAGACATGACCCCAAAGTCAAGGAGTGCATGTTGAGGTGAAAGATTTTGCCTTTGACAGAAGCTTGTGTTTGAATGGCAACCGCCTGTGAAGTCTGATGGAAAGGGGAAGTAGCTCTGGATACCACCATTGTCTGGGCCACTCTGGTACTATTAGAAACATGCTTTGAGTAGTAGTGCTGGAAGGAATGGGATCGGAGGAAATGCATAGAGAAAAATGTGTGACCAATCAATCAAAAGGGCAATGCTGAGTTGTAGGAATTTTGTGGATTCCATAAGTTTCCATCACAGAAATGTACGGTAAATGCGTGATTTCAGGCAAAGTTTGAGGTTTGCAGGACATTGTGGGTAAGAAAAAACTATGGGATTCACACAAGGCACACCACCCTGGTTGTCTACTTTTCAAAATGTCTGTGGTTGGTAGGTTTCCATGGGTGGCCATGCATGGCCCAAATCCCACAGCTACCTCTATTGCTGATCTTTCCACGTAGAACTCTAGGGCCTTTTGTGTCAAAGTCTCAGCCCACCCACACAAGTGAGGTACCATTTTTATCGGGAGACTTGGGAGAATGCTGTGTGGTAGGACATTTGTGGCTCCCTGCAGATTCCAGAAGTTTTCCTCACAGAAATGTGAGGAAAATGTGTGTCTTTAGTCAAAGTTTGAGGTTTGCAGAGCATTGTGGGTAAGAAAGTGGTATGGAATCCATGCAAAGCACATCTCCTTGTGCTCCCCCAGATGTCTAATTTTCAGAATTGTCTGGGAAGTTTTTTCAGGTGGCAGCCTACCCACGCACAAAAAGTGCAGCCATTCACCATTGTAAGTGGGATAATAAAGGGGGGGCAAATCGAGGACAAATACTTTCCCAATTTATTTAGGGTGGGGGCATGGCCATGCCCATGCTGGGCATCCCCCACCCCTAGAAAAATATAAACTACTAATCCCTGGCATCTAGTGGGCTTTCTGGGCTTGAGGCCTCATGAGATATCGGCAAACTGGCTGCCTTGCCAATTACATTGATAGACAAGTTTACCTGGAATGCTAATGAATCTGCTTCACCCCAAACACAGGATCATGAACCGTAGAACAGGGTGAAAGGCAACTAATAAGAAACTGCACTTCATGAATACCAACATTTATCAGCAGACAAACTTGGCCTCCATGCTAGTCTTAGGTCCTGGAGGAGCATGATAAAACCACTTGGGAGAAAAGGTCTGGGCCAATCCAATGCAATGTACATTGCCCTCCTCAAATCCAAGTTAAATGGCTCAACTCAGTCTCATGAAAGTGATGGTAAAAAATTAAGCAGGACAAAACATTAGCAAAAAGGACATGCTTTCAGTACCACATTAACTGGTGAATGCAAACGTGTTTAAGAGTTCTAAGTGTCCACTGACACTCCAAAGAGTTTACTCCACAAAGAAAAGACTAGACTTGAAAGAATCCGTCCAAACACACTGACCAAGACAAAGGATAACAATGACAAAAGAAACACAACACCTTTACCCAAGACGCAGTGAAAAGAATGCCATCTGCTCCTACACAATTTCTAGAAGCCTATTTTCACACAGCTTAGAACATTAGAGCATTGTGGTTTTAAGTTAACATTGAAGCAAGCTATCACATTTGCCCAGCTTCTTGCTACAATTTCTTGCTTAAAACGCTATCCTTTTTTTGTACAAAAGTAGGGAAAAGTTACTCCCCTGTAATCCAATTTCCCTTCCAGGGAAATCCTCAAAAGTCACAGGCACTGAACAGCAACATAAAGGGCTCCGGCATTGAAGGGAGGCAGGGGAGCTTCGACAAGTGAGGTTGGGTGTTCAGATGTCTTGGGTCTGTGATGATTCAGGGATCACTTTAGGGCTGCAGGGATGCATTTGACAAGCACATTTACAAGACAGCATTATTGTGGTTTGTAGTACAAGCTCTTTTGTGTGCTCAAAATATTTTATTACATTTTTTGTGGGAATTATAAGGGAACAAAAACAATAACGAATATGGGAATATATTTTCAAAATGAAATAGGAAGTTACATAAACATATCAAAGAATATTGCTAAATGAAATAAAATTAAAAAAAGTAAAAACTAAATGTGAGCTACTTAGACACAGTGAAGTAAGTTTACCAAAAATGGACAGACAAGATAACTTACATATTAGAGTGCAATAAACAAACTGGCAATTAAAAGCTAAATTGAAAACATAGCTATCAAGGGGTTTCCACATTAGTTGATGTGAAGTTAGTAGTTTGTGAAGATTAGAGAGAAAGATTGCCACCTTTCCTAGTAAGAATAATCCACGCTCTCCACTTGTGACAGATAAAAGTCTTGCATCCTTCTAATGAGAAGTAATTGATTTTATGGCAGAGTCAATAAGAAAATTAAACAATTTCATTTGAATAATTGGTAATGAAACATGACAATCCATATGATTTTCATATATTTAATTTAAAGAAGATATGATCAGAAATGTAGAGATTCTTTCTTATTATTTCTTAGGTCTTATACTAAAAATCTAAGTTGACAGAGCAATCAGTAAATGATTTTTAAAGATCCAAAATAAACTTTTCAATACCAACATTGTGAACTATTTAATAATTTATCTTTAAATAATGTACAAGGAGGTAAGTGTTCCTTTTGAGAGAGTGACAGCTGTGAAGTGTGGAGACATTAGATTTTGATTTGCAGACTTTGGGCCTGATTTAGATTTTGGTGGAAGGGTTACTCAGTCACAACGGTGACGGATATCCCGTCCGCCGAAAAATAAATCCCATAATATCCTATGGGATTTATATTTTGGTAGACGGGATACCCGTCACCGTTGTGATTAGGTAGCCTGTCCGCCAAGATCTAAATCAGGCCCTATGTCTCTTTGCATTTGGGAAAGCAGAAGGATGTTGCATTTTTGTAGGATGAGAGTGGTTATGGTCCCACTCATGATCTTGTCCTTAGTTTTGACTGGTGTTGCTTGAGGAGATGACATTTATTCACATGTCTAATATCAGCATGGAACATTTAGTTATTTTATTATTCATTGTAATATTAATTTATTGGTGTTTAAAAACTTTTTGACAACAAATAAATATATGTGTGTTAGTCAAATTGAATCCATTCATTGTTCACAGATAATAATACTAAGTCAAGCTTTCTTTCTCACCCACCACCATCCAAGAATCTCCCTAAATGAATTGCAGACACATCACCTATCGAGAAATCTTGAATAACAAGCAATAATTTAAAATCGAGTAGCCTGGGAAGGCAACCTAGTGTGACATCATCCACCTGTAGACTTTCATCAATGCAGGTTTACTAACCAGTACAGCAAGGGATGGAGTTATGATCCTTTCTCACAAAGGCCACCAGTTGAAGAGGTCCAGGTGGGTGTGCTTGCAGTTATGGGTTTCATTTGTTCTTGCATTGCCCTGTGGGTCTCTTTAGCAAGACACTTATAAAGTTTAAATTCTGGCCTTTTGGAGTTTTCTTGTCTCATGTCATAGCCAGTGTCCCAGTTGGCAACATCAGAGCCATTATTGAGCTGTTATTGTTTACATTTTGTGAAAACTAAAGCCCCTTGACTATCATCTGATGTTTAATTACTGTACAATTTTACCATCTTATAATGTGTGCAATTCTGTTCCTGGGGAGAGATTAGGACTGTAAGTATGTGTGTCAGTGGAGAAGAGAAAATGGTTAGTGTGGAAGTCTAGCATGTTTAATTCCAAATCACATTTGTGAATTTTAGATGTAAGTCTTCTTACTTACTGCTAAAATCCACAAATAAACCCCTCTATTCAGCAGTTTCATGATCATTAAATTCCCATTATTGAGGAAATGAATCCAGATTGATATGACTTTCAGGGGTGTTCTATTCACATATTCCTCTCCCTGAGATGTTTAAATATTATCTTTTGTGGTCTCTTGTTGGTGGATATTTAAAGTATCTTTGTTATCACTCTTGGCATTCTAATTGTCCATGTGAAACAGAATCATGGATTTTGTAGTCTAGTCAACAGCTTGTTTGCTGGCTGTAGGGTATGGAAGAGAGAGAATTATAGGAAACAAAGGGCTCAGTTAATAATTATGGATAAATGACTTCCCCACGAAATTTCACACATAGATAAAGTAAACACTCTTGTGAAATATACATATCCAGTTATTTCAGAAAGAATGGACACACTGGAATAAGAAATCGTTCTTAGGTGCCTGTGTCATCTCTTCCAGCTCTGAGCTATTAAACACTACCAACTTAGCCATATTAATTTTGAGGATAGATGTTTAAACAAATTCCTCGATCTCTGATAAGGCTACAAGAAGGGAGGTTTTGGACTCAATCTGAATTATATTGCCTGTGAACAAGGACAGTTTATATTCTGTTTTCCCTCATATGACCTCCCTAACATGCTTCCTTATCCATACGTTTGTCGTAGAGGTTCCACCATCATTACAAATATCTATAGGGATACAGATTTTCTTGCCATGTGCCATTGGATATAGTTATTGTATTGGAGTCGGGACTGTGGAGCATATTTATAAGGGATTGTGTCAATGGAACGTCACTTTTTTAACGTTCCGTTGGAGCAATGCCCTGCACCATATTTACATAGCAGCAGTTTTCTGCGTGAAAGGGGCATGCAATGGGTGTTGCTGTGGGGGTTCCACCGCAGCACCTTTGCTTTTTTACGCTGCCCCAGATTTACAAAGATGTGTAAATCTGAGGCAGTGGCAAAAAATAACTCCATGCAAAAGTAGATGTTAGATTGGCACAACAAGGAGAAATCGTTTTATTTCTCCTCATTTTTGTTCTTTCTATGTTTGCTACATTCTGCAGCACAGATAGAAAGAGCAAATCACCTTTAAAGATTGTTTATGTGCAGGAAGGTGTCACTTCCTGCACATAAACAATCTTTCCCAGTAACACAGAAACCCTTGCACCATAGTGCAAAGGTGCCTGCATTGCAGGGATGATTCCCTGCAATGCAGGCACTCTTGCACTGTGGCGCAAGAATGTCAGTGGCGGCGCTAGGCAGCTATTTTTAGCACCACCGTAAGGGAAAACACAAGGGTGTGCAATATTCTTGTGAATATGGCACATCCCTGCGTTTTTGAAAAGACGCAGTGTGGCGCTGCAAAGTTCGTTCCAGCGGTGCACCATTTCCTTGTGAATATACTCCTGCATGCCTTAATCGCCGGGGGCTAGCAGAGGGTGGCACATAGTGAGCTGCAGAGTGGGTTTTGAAAGATTGGTGAAAGCATGGATTGTGTAACAGTTAGTAGGGGAGGATGAAGAATTCTGCTCCGACGGCAGAGTTCGCAGAGTTTTGCCCACTCCACATTGAGCGTGGAGTTCTGAAAAACTCTGCAAAGCGATGCAGAGTGAAATTTTTTTCTCTTGTGCGGCTCGCCAATGTTAATTTGGCGAACATGAGAAATCGCACGCTAGACCCCTCCCGGCGAGATTTCAGAATGCGGGCGTTTGCTGCAGGTTGCTACCGCTCGCATTGAGGAAGCTGCTGCTCGAGAAGAAAATCTACGTGAGTGGCAGAAAGAAGCAGCGCTCTCTGGCATGATGCCATTTGCACTGATTTCACAGTGCAGGAGAAACTCCTGATGCTAAAAATCAGAGCCAACAGCATGACATACCGGACTGTGCTGCTTGTGGAACTCCGTGTAGCGCGGTGGAGTTTTTTCGGCACTTCACGGAGCTCCACGTAGCATGACTCAGCGAACTCTGCCCAGGCCTAGCTATTAGCCCAGATGTGAAGTTTCCTTCTCTGGGTGGGGCTTCCATTTTTTCTGTTCTAGACATCCACAGTTCAGTTTGGCCGTGTGATGTTTGATCAAACTGAAAATGACTCATTCTTCATGCTGGGTCAGCGGGCACAGTTAGTGACTGGAGCTGGAATCTGGTGCTGGGTCCCTTGGTGCAACTTCTGATGGCAGCTTTGGTGAAATGTGTTGTTGTGGGAAGAGTGCTGCTAACGCCCCTGCCCTCTGCCGTCTCTTTCCATTTCAGGAGAGCTACCTGGGGAAGGGTGGAATTTGCTCAGACAGGGGCGTTGTGATTCTGGCAAGTGGTGCCTGGAATCATGCTGTTATCCATAGGTTTCACTTGGAATCACTTTCAGACTGTAAATTGCTGTCTGCTTGCTCCCTTTGTCATTACTATTTCTTTGCTCACTGTCCTCAATAACTTGACCATCCATCTGCCTTTGTTGGGGAGCCCTGGAATTTGTCATCATTTTGGGCATCGTGTTATCAATGTCATCAGGATGTCGACTGGGACTCCTTTTATTCTTAGAGTGTCGTTGGCTTTTGAGGGCCCAGCCATCTGAACTGGGAACTTGGCTTCTCATCCAGTTTTCCTTCTCTCCTTATTTTGACTGTTAGGAAGAAGAATGCTATGTTATAATTGTATTTATTATTATTAATACAACCACTATCTATTTCCTTCCTGTGACATTGCTTTTTATCTATATTTCGTCTTATTTTTTTATACTTTGGACTTTGTAATCATTCCTAAAGACATTTGTACAATCTCATACAGCACTTTTGGTTAAATACGTTCTAGTAGATCAAATAAATACAAATCTTTGAATTATATGGTCAAAACAAATTTGGTAATGTTTGAACTTACCCCATATTTATCTAGGACTGGTTCAATGAATGGCTTGAATGGTTCTGTTTTTGCCTGCTGTCGACCGGCCCTAAATGATTAAGGTGCATGCTTAGCATGAGAATATTTTCTAATTTCACTGCCAAACTGTAAGGTTACGACTTGACATTCAGTAAAGTAACGGTTCTGTATGATTCTAAAACGACGGGTCTTTCCCATGTATTAGCTATAGCATTAATGAGACCTTGTTCAATGTGTTAATTAGAAATCAAGATGCCAAAATTAATTGTACACCGCAAACAGCAGTGTTGTTTATTTACTCTTGAAGATTTTATGAAAGTTTTTTTTTTTTTAAAAAGAGGCATTTGTTAGCCACCTGCTTGGATACCCCCATGGGTGACAAGCCGCGCTTTATAAATGTGATTTGTTTGATTGATGCAATGACTTCGGAAAGTTTTTCAGCAGAGATTTCAACCTGTAGTGCCTCGTTCTATTCTTTGCCAATCGTTTGGAGGTTGCAGCCTTTTAAGTATTTACATTAGAGTTTCTTCATTGGGTGTTTAAACAAACATATCTTCATCTAGAGGTGTTTCAAGCCCCCCCCCTACCTTTCCTTGTTTCTGACTGTGCTTTCTTTGGGCCACTTGTATCAAGCATTTCTGCGTTCACAATTGGGCCAATTCTCAGAATCAGCCCGTTTGTGAACACAAAAAATGCTTTTCACATGTATCAAACCCTATACCGAATCTCAAAATGTGTCTGCGATTCTGTATTTGGAAGGGGCGTGTTTAGGGCGTCCCTTCCAAATACCAAATTGCAACGGTATGTATAAATGTTTTGTGACCGTGAATGCAGTCGCAAAACATTCGCATATTACCACCAACTTCAAGTTGGTGGTAACCCATTCGCAAACAGGAAGGGGGCCCCAGGGGACCCTTTCCCTTTGTAAATGTATGCAAAAACTTTTTTAATAGCAAGCCGTGGTCCCTGTGAAAAGTTAACTATAATTTTTTTCTAAATGCAATGCGTTTTCCTTTAAGGAAAACGGGCTGCATTTAAAAAACAAAAAAGATTGCTTTATTTAAAAGCAATCACGGACATGGTGGTCTGCTGACCCCAGCAGCCCACCATCCCCGTGATTTTAGCGATTCCTAGGGGATCGCAAATTGCAACCTACCTTAATTTTGTGTCATTTTGTTGCAACAGAGATTAGAAACAACCTTTTGCAGACAAAAAGTATTCATGGAGCATGCCAGTGAGCCAGCCAGATGGCTCAGTAAGTTGAGGCTTGCCACAGTGGAGTGCAGATTATCAGTTTGAATACCAGAGATGCGGACTGTATAAAATTGGGTTATTAGTTGACAGGGGTGAGAGCCGCACTCAAATGATAAACACAATCCTTGTCAGGGCGAACCACAAAAGTCACTAAATAAACCTGTGCTTAACTTCTGGTATGTTGGCACAAAAGCAGTCAGGCTTAACTTAGAGGCAATGTGTAAAGGATTTATGCAGCACTCAAATGGCAATAAAGTGAAAACACAACACAAGAAAAATCCCAAATCAATTTAGAACAATAGAGTAAAATGTAATAAATTGTGTGGGGGGCAATCCCTCACCTACTCCCAAATTGGTTTTGGCCAGTCCTTTCCCTTCCCTTGGGCTTGGCTCCAGACTGCATAGGGAGACAAAAGCAAGGGCAGGCATGGGGTCAAGTTCCTTTGTGTGTGCTGCAGGCAAGGTCCTTTGAAGTTTAATCAGGGCAGGGCACAACTCCTCCCTAGAGTTAGCAAGGCACCCCCCTAAGGAGAGATTATTTAGCAGGTCAGGGAACAGGGGGAAATATAATCAAAACTTACAAAGGTAATAATCCCTCTAGACCTAAATTTCTTTCATTAATGGCTTCTCAAAGCTCAAAAATAGGGCCCTATTTTTGAGCTTTGAGAAGCCATTAATGAAAGAAATTTAGGTCTAGAGGGATTATTACCTTTGTAAGTTTTCACAACTCCTCCCTAGCCCTCCTGCCAGGAAAACCCACTCCCTGTAAACCCAGGTACCCTTTCTCCCATGTGTGGAAGAAATATACAGAATACCACACCACAGGAGAGACATTCACAGTCATGTAGCCCTGGACACTGGCAAAGAGACCCATTTTGTTTAGGCAAAGAAATGCCAACTGCCTAAAAGTGGCATTTTCATAATAGTAACTTAAATCTGACTTTACCATTAAAGAGGATTTTAAATTACAATTCAAATGAGTGAAGGAAACAGTTCTCTATCTGCTCTCAAACTGATGCTATCACTTAGTAGGTGTAATAAGGTAACCCAGTGTTAGTCTTGTTACAGTGAAAAACGACTTAAGGTGTTTTTCACTGTCACAACATATTAAAGCAAACCTACCCTAATTTTTAAATACCATGCGAAAGGAATGTTTAGGCCTGGAAAAAGGTTTATTTTGCCAGGTCGAAGTGGTAGTTTAAAACTGCATCACAAGCTGCAGTGGCAGCTCAGAGATCTGTTACAGTGCCACTTTAGTGGGATGCACAATGAGTGCTGCTGCCCACAAGTAGCATTTAATTTACAGACCCTGGGTACATTGTATTAGCATATACTATGGTATTTTATGCACATTAACTAATCCAATCAGGTGTATACCAATTTTACCATGTTTAGAAGGGAGAGCACAAGCACTATACCTCTGTATAATAGAGGTAAAGTGTGTTGAGGCACAAAAGCCAACATAAATGGGTTCTGCAAGAAAGGCAAAAATCTGTGGTGACACTGCATAAAGGGCCCAGTCCAGCGGGGCGGAGCTTGCCTGGCTACAAGATGGCTGCTGCCTAAGTGAGCTCCGTAAGCTGTCCAAACAATCCGACAAGAATTGCTTACATATGTCGGAGATCCCATCAGAAACTTATTGCTCTTTAATGCACTCGTGAGGCGCTACCTGCTGGTGTGCTCGACTGCCCGGGCTGCGCTACCGGAGGGCTGATTCATCGTGGACCGGGGAGTGGCCAAGCGGTGAGGCCTGTGGCCCTAGCAGTACGGCGGAGTGCCTCTGGCAGCGGAGCCTCTAGATATTGGAGCCCGGTGAGTGGCGGTCTTAACTGGGAGTACCTGATTGAGCGGGCGCGCGCCGGGGGCAAAGGCGCTGCGCCGACTGGGCTGCAGGTAGTGAGCCGGTAGTGAGCCGCTGACCGGAGTGCGCCAGGCAGACGTCCCCAAGCCTCCTGTGGAGCGAGGATGTGTGCATCGGAGTAAAACGCTGCAGGGAACGACGTTCAGAGCTGCGGTGAGTTGCTGGGTGCCCCGGTGCGCAGTTGACAAGAAGTGCTCTTGGTCCGGTGCACCTGGGACCGGCGTGGGTCGCAATTCGCCCCCATGGCTGGGATCTGGGGCCGCTGCACCCGCAAACTTGCATGCATGGTGTTGGTGCTAACGGCGGTGTGCACACGGGCTGGAAACAGCGTGCAGTGGCTTCATCTGCTCCGGGAGAATCGTTTGGGAAGCCCTACCCCCATGGCGCGACGGTCTCAGTGGGGGCACCTTTGCGGACACAAGTGGTGAGCCCAGCTTCTGCCATCACACCTTTTATGCCAATTGCTGCCCATGTGCATTGGGGGTGCTATATCCTGATATCGTTGGGGTTTGGAGTCAGCGCGGTTAACTGCCCTACATTGCAAAATGGGCAGAGGCCTAAACCTGACCTGCTCTTGAGACAGTCGACACTGGCAGTACGTGGGCTGGGCGACACTCCACTATGGGAAAAGTTGATAGATCACAGCCTAAGCTACATTTCGAGCAGTGCAAGTCAAGGCACAGAGATGAGGATACCGGGTTGGCTGCCACGGGGCACGCAGACACAGCGGAAGAAACAGAAGGCGGCATTCGCCAAATTTTGTCAGCCATGCAGAAAAGTTTAAATACAATCGATGGGAAAATTGATTCCTTGGCATAGCCCATGGACCACATGTCAGAGCGCATCGACAGACACGTAGAGTGCCTGGACATGGCTGAAAGAAGGGTATCCGATGTGGAGGATGCCCAGTTGGAAGCGGACACTTCTCGCCAACAAATGGGGAAGCTCCTGGCAGTGTTGCAAGATAAAACAGAGGATTTGGAAGCCAGATCACGGCGTTGCAACATATGCATCACGGGCCTCCCTGAATCCACAGCAACAGGAAATATGGAATCATTTGTGGAACAGTTGCTGGTGACTCTGCTGGGCCCCTTCCTGGTGTGATTACCCGCCCTGTGATCGCAAAGCTGTTAAACTACAGGGACAGAGATGCTGCGCTATAGCGCGCTAGGGAGCTGCGCAAACTCAGGTTTGAGGGATCTCTGCTTTCGCTATTTCCAGACTTCACTCTGAAGATGCAGGTGGCGAGACGTCAATTTGCGCCGCTGAAACGCAAGCTGCGGGAGCAGGACCTAGAATACGCTATGCTGTAACCTGCTAGGTTAAGGGTCACGATGAACGGCAGGTCGAGAATCTTCATGGATCCTAAAACGTTACAGAATACCCTTTAAGACTACAACAAGTCGGACACCCAGGTGCAGACACCTGAGGAGCAAGCCAGCATGTCCAAGGGAGGCCTGGAAGAGCAGGATTGATAATTTATTGGTCTGAGTTCCTTTTGAACTTCTTATTAGCCACTTTGAATATGGTTCATAAGTACCAGGGTCTTGGGGGTGGACGTGATACTCCAGTCACCTTGGCGCCACTAGGGCGCGATGGCGAGGTCTGCTTGTAGTTCAGCCTGTGGGGTTGGGACTAAAAGGTGACAATTATCTTATCACTACCAGATAGTATTATCCACCACTGAGCAGGGGTCCCCCCGGGAGGTGCAGTACTGTATATCTAAATCCATCATGGGAGTCCTCCCCCCTATTCTTTTTCTCAGACAGTCTCCCCCGTATGTTACAAATAGTGACTGGACGGTTATGATTAACAGGGAAACTGAGTGGATTTGCTGGTAACATCCGCCCCTGTGTGTTACCCACTGTTTGGCGAAATGTTAGCATTGTTCTTTGTGATTGTTACAGCACTGGCTGGGGTTAATGCGAACATCGTTAGGGAGGGCTGTGTATCATCCATGCTAAGTTGGGGTTTGCATGGCATGGGAGGGGGGGTTACGACTTTTTTTTAAACTCACAGTGTGTATGTGTTACATTAAGGAAACTCAGGCATTTGTATCGCTCTTCAGGGAGGGAGGGAGGCATACTGCCGGAACAGGCATGAGTGACACGGACAAGGTGAATGCAGGTCCACAGTAAAAAAGTCAGTTTCTTAACTTGGAATGTGAGAGGCCTCAGTGATTTCAGAAAACTACGCAAAGTGGTAGCTTATCTTAAACGTCACAAGGTTGATGTGGCTCGACTCCTGGAGACACACTTGCCTCTGGATAGCAATAAGCTCACGCACAAGCATTTAGATGGCCATTTTCACGCTGCGCGGTTTACCACTCATGCTAGGGGGGTACTCACCTGGGTTAACCCGAAATCAGGGATCACATTGGAGGCATTCGACACGGATCCCAGCGGTAGATATGTGCTACCGAGATTTGTTGGGAAAGGGGTAGACACGCTTGTAGTAAACATTTACAGTCCCAACTATGGCGACCCCAAATTCTATTATGCATTACTCGAGCGCATGCGGAAAGATTCCTCCCTGCCACAGATATGGGGGGGAGATCTCAACTGCATCCTCGATCCGTCGTTGGATCGATCTGGGGGCCCACCTCGTCACCCCTCGTCTTCTGCTAGAGCCATAAACGATGCTGCTACTCAGTTAGACCTCCTGGATGTTTGGTGCACGCGTTCCTCAGGCGCAGGGGGTTTCACCCATTACTCAGACCCATATGACCTCCACACCAGGATTGATTACTGGCTCATCTCCATTGTTTTCTCGGGTGCGTGATGGCTCGATTCTGCCCCGCTCCTTCTCTGATCACTCTCCGACATTGTTGGAATTGGAGATTCTCACAGGAAAGCCAGCCCCCTTCACTTGGAGGTTCCCCCCATACTCCCTTCTAGACACGGTCTTCAAATCTGAGCTAGCTGTAGCCATAGAGGATTTTTTTCAAGATAAATATAGGCACAGTCCAGCATTTCTCTACAGTATGTGAAACCTTTAAAGTATTTATTAGAGGGATTGCCATATCCAAGCACGCTGGTGTTCTCAGCTCAATCAAGAACCGTCTGTCAACCCTAGAGAATCAGTTGTCCAGCTTTGAGAATGCGGTCCTGAGCGGGGACGACCTGGGGGCCGCAGAAAACCTTAAAAAAGTACTGGAGGAATACCATGAGAGAGCAGAAAGCGAGGTGAAGCATATAGGGGAAATACACTGTTGCTAAAACGTACAGTGAAGGCGAGAGGCCGGGCTTGGTACTTTGATCTCTGTTGCGGAACGCTAGGGAAGCCGGCTTGGTGACTGAGTTATTAGACGCTGAGGGTTATGCACTGAGTGACCCAATAAAGATAGCTGATAGATTCAGCCAATATTACGCGGAGTTGTATCGCTCCAGGGTGGTGGTTGATGATTCACTAATCATGGATTACTTAGAGCATGTCAAATTGCGCACCGGGACAGGATGGTCTCACCGTGACTTTTTATAAAGCATTTATAGAGCTACTCATCCCGCACTTGATCACGCTATTTGAGGAGATGGGGGATAGTGGCATGATGCCTCTCTCGATGAGGGAGTCCTTAATTGTAACAATACTGAAGCCAGGGAAGCCCCCGAACGAGTGCTCGTCTTACAGGCCACTGTCACTTTTAAACGTAGATACCAAAATATTTGCAAAAGTTTTAGCAAACAGACTGGCTCTGCTAGTCCCACTCTTGGTTGGTCCGGAGCAGGCGGGCTTTGTGCTGGGGCGCACTTTGTCTTATAATCTGAGGACAGTCTTCAGTGCAATTCAGCACGTTAGGCCGGAGGTCAAGGCGGCCGCGGTCTTCCTTGACGCCGAAAAGGCTTTCGACTTTGAAGAGTGGGCCTTTATGAAAGCAGTGTTGAGACGATTCGGCATGGGAGAGGTTTTCCTTAAATTGGTGTCAGTTCTTTACAACGCCCCAGCCACCAGGGTCAGAATTGGAGACACAGTCACTGGACCCATTGAGGTCGTGAGGTGCACCCGGCAGGGCTGCCCTTTATCTCCGCCGTTATACACCTTGGTGGTGGAGCCCCTGACGGCTGCCCTAAGGGAGTATCATGGTAATAGGTGGATCTGTTTTCCTAATTACAATCTCATAGTGTCAGCGTATGCCGATGACATGTTACTATATGTTTGCTACCCGGGGACCAACTTAACCCCTGTACTGAGGGAGGTGACCCGCTTTGGCGGAATTTCTGGTTTCAAAATTAATTGTGCTAAATTCATTATCTTTCCTTTGATCCTGGCCATGAAGCCCATAGAATTAGAATTCCCTCTGAAGTGGACCTCTGACCCGGTGAGTTACCTAGGCATCCAGGTTCACTCGGACTCGGAGCTGGTACTCAGTGAGAACTACGGAAAAGCAGTTACTAGGTTGGAAGAGGATATTGACCGATGGATCCGTCTGTCGTTGTCATTAATGGGTCGCATTTCACTCATGAAGATGGTTGTACTTCCCAGATTCTTATTCTTGTTTCCAAAAATTCCCACAGTGCTTCCGAAGCACATGTTTGCAGTCATTCGCTCTCTATTAGTGCAACTGGCCTGGGCTGGGAAACACTCGCGAATCAAATGGGAAACCCTCAAATTACCATACTCCATGGGCAGACTGACTGGGTGCCCCAGATCTGGAATTGTACTATAGAGTAGCACTGGCCTCCCATGCACATTACTCGGTACATTGTCCGCCGGATCTCCCACATCTGCGGATAGAACGGGTGGCGGCTGCCCCCTCTCCTCTTCCCCTAATGCTGTTTCAATCTCCCACGAGGCGGTCTGGGACTCTGGACTCCATCAACTCCACTGACCATGCTTGGCAGAACTTACTGAAAAGACAGGCAGGTGCCCTCTTGTATTCCCCGTTAACCCCCGTGGAGTGGTGTCACTGGCTCCATGTCAGCGCAGAAAAAGAAGTTCTACAGGCCCTTGCCTCGCTTGGTATTACTAAAATTGGTGATTTATTTTTTGAGGATAGAGTCCGTAGGTGGGACGAGATCGAAACTGAAGGCCTGGTTTGCACGCCGCTGACACGATTTCACTTTCATAGGGTGCGGCACGCAATGCGCTAGCTGCTCGGCGATGATATGCAGAAGCCCCCTCAGCTGGTTGCCTTCTCTTTCCTTCTGCGCACTGCCTCTCCCAAGAGGATGGTCTCCATTATTTATGACATGTTGCAAGAATTCAGAAGGTCACAATTCACCAAAGCTAGGCTGGAGTGGCAGAACAGCTTGGGTGTGGCCCTGGATGATAGCACTTGTGATACTGCTGCAAAGTCACTCAGCATATATCGTTGAATGGGAGACACAGCCTCATTCACTTCAAATTCCTCAATAGAATTTATTACACCCCGGAGAGACTGCACCTTTATGGCCTACGGGATACTGCGAACTGTGAACGCTGCGGGGCTGGGGCGGCGGGGTTCATGGATGTTGCCTGGCTCTGCTCGGGAGTGGCGGAATTCTGGGGGCAGATTTTCCAAACCTTAAACGACATCACGGGCCTTTCACTCATGCCAGCCCACCTACTGGCTTTACTGGGCTATACCAGTAAACTATAGAAAGATGTTCGGAGATTAATAGCAATGGGCCTACTGCTGGCAAAGCATAGAGTTGCGATGCACAAGGCCCGGAGGCCGGTCCCGTCTGTTGCAGACAGGTCCAAAGACATGCTATATTGTAATACGCAGTCAGAATTGTATGACAAACTATTACCCCCACAAAATCGCCCCAAATGTTTCTGGGGTCTATATCAGCAATATTTGATTGGTAAAGAAACTGGGGAAGCGGAAGGGAATGACACTGCCTGATATTGCTAGTCGGCCCTTAGCACAATCCAGGGTTTCATGTCACCTCTGTATTAGGTGGTTGTATCTGCTACCCGGTGATGTATGCTCGTCAAACATTGTATGTTGCTGTCAGGTCACATGTGGCCACATGTCTGTAATGTAACATTGCCTCTATTGCTTGTGCCCTGGTTCTGTGTAACTGCTTTGAGTATATAATGTATCCTGCTTATACTACGGCATAATGTGTGTTCTAATGTTCTAATGTATAACCATTAAATATTACAATAAGCAAACAAATAGTTATTTTTTTCAAAAAGGGCCCAGTCCAGCACAGAGTGAGTATTTCATCCTTTCAAGGAAGGTAAACTACACATTATTCATTTGATTACTCCTAATATATTTTCTCTATAAAGGTTCCATATAAAATAACTCCTTAGTTAGAAGGTAGCTAAAAACAAATCTGCTTCCAGAATTGACCTCTTGATGTACCCCATAAACCCTAATAAGGAAAGAGATTTGGGGGCATATTAGCAAGACCCACGTTAAAATTATCGCCGTTTTAGAGGCAGGAAACTGCCGCTAAAGTCGCGATAATGGGCTTGCTAATATGCGTTATAGAATTCAATAGAAGCCCAGGTTAGATGTGCAGGACATCTAACCTGGGCTTCTATTGGAATTCTATCGCATATTAGCAAGCCATTATCGCCGCTTTAGCGGCAGTTTCCTGCCGCTAAAACGGCGATAATCTAACGTGGGTCTTGCTAATATGCCCTTGGTTTTATGTAGGGGTGTTTACAACCCTATAAATTAAAAAGTACTTTAACCTCACAGTAAAGCTATATATGATAGTGTTTTTTTTAATTTATTTGTTTTAGTTAGTTTTACAGTACTTAGTGGACAACAGTAATAACAACAATACAGAGTACCATACAGATTATGATACGTCACAGTATAGATCAGTCTTTACAACATAGACAATAGGTGTCAGGGGTAGAGGGAATGGACTCCCCATTGCAGAGACCACACGTGTCACAATCACCAAAAGCCAACATAGTCAAATATACAGAGGACAATCCACGGGCCAGGCCAATTTGGCCCTGCTTTCCCATTCTTTGAGATGTTATAGGTTATTGTAATGGGTCTTGTGTGCTGATGGAGGGGTCAGTCATTACATGGGTAAATAGGAAGGAGTGCAGTGGAGCCCAGATCCACCTGGGCTTATTGGTCGGTGGTTTAGTGCAATAAGATATGTTTGTCATAGGGTTTCTGCACATACAGAGCTATGCACAGGATAATAGGACCTCGGAATATAGTGGTGAGCCAACCATATACCTTAGCACCCAAAACCCCAACCCAACTAGCCTTAGCGTCCCATTAGCACTGATGTACCAATGATTAGACAACCCAGAACACGGTTTCTCTCTCTCTCAGGACTCGCAGAGGCAAGAACACTCTTTCGTCACTCACTCGTACCTGTCCACAACATGCGTAAGAAGAGACACTGTATAGGTTAAAATGTTTATTTCAACTTACGTGCTCTAAGATACAGTACACGTGTCAATACTAATAGCATAATACATATGAATAATATAATCAGCATAGTTACTACTCCATAGAATACGAACGGGGAAAGCATCTCATAAATCAGTGGATATATGTCTAACTAACATTACCACCCTCCCCGTGCTGGTAGCCAGTGTATTATGAAAATAGAAGACCTTTGGGCTTTGACTAGCGAACCCCCATACCTCAGTCTCTAGATGCAAAGCTACATCAGTAGACAATCACAGCTCTTCTCTCTGGAAAGGTCGTCTCCAAGTGCTCTCTAGAGCGGGCGACCGCATTATTAAAAGCACACTAATTTCTCCATGGCAGCTGTACATGGTGTTATGTCTAGGTGCGAGGGATGGGCCAAATCAGTAAGAACCAGGGACGTGTTATTCGACCTTGTAACTGTTGTTCAGACTGAGCCCAAAGGGAACAGGAGAAAAGGTGAGAAACAGAAAATGCAGACAGTTGTAAAATAACTTGGCAGTAACAGAGGGCGACAGAACAACGGCCAAGAGTAACGTGCGCAAAAGTCATCATGGCAGCCAGGCCTGTGCCAAAGTAGCCAGGCAGGCCACGAGCCATAAGACACCCTCCCCTGGACAGTCCATCGGCCAAGACGAAAATGAAGACAGAGTTCCAAACACCTGAGCAGAAATGAGGCAGTACACCGACAGCGAACGGCAAGTCAATCAATCCAAAAACGTGGAAGAGCAGAAAAATGCTAAACCGTCCAAGAGGACATCATTGGAATCGTCAAAAAACGTAGACGCCATCCAGTCCAACAGGTCAAAGCTGAAGGAATGTTCCTCAGAGGATGGAGCATCCAAAAGCAATGCGGGACAGCTTGCGTGATATTCAATATAACTTCGTTGTAGGAGATTCTGAGCAGCCGCCCAGATATCCCATTGTGCCAAAATCCCCAGTGCAGCCGCACGCATCATAAAGCCAGCAGCGGAACAGTCCCGTTCATGGGCCTCTAAGGGACCCACCAACTGAACAAAATCCGGGACAGACAATGACGAATTGGAGAGGCAATAATCCATGGTCCATGTAAACGGACAGCGGATGCAAGACATCACAGGTTGCACGCAAGTGAAATACGCAAAGCGAAAGGAAAGGGTGTAGGACACACTGATAGTTGCCAAGGGCAGAACATCGAAGCCAACCAGAAGTCGCTCACGGAGCAGCTGGAGGCGTTCGGGATCGAGAAGGGCCCAGTGGTGTGCAGCCATTGCGCAGAAAACAGACCAACAGCAAGACACCAGCCACCAAAGCGAGGATTAATGGGAAACCACCAAAGACGCTAGAAAAAATAGAATGTATGAACGCCGGTATCACACCGAAAATAGTTTGGAAGGTGGACACCAGGCCAGACCCCACAATCTTAAAAAAGTGCCCCAGACCCTCAGTGTTTGATGCGTTAAAAATACGATGAATCAACTCCCCAAAATGTTGGGGGAGGTCAGTGTTCAAAAGGGCCTGTATTTCACTGTGGGTATTCGCCACCTGGAGAATGAATGTCTCCCGGGCGGATGTGAGCATAACCTCCTCATTCAATAATAGGGCCTTTATTCTGCTCAACTTATTGAAATCTGCCTCCATGGTAGGAATGGAAGGCCAAATAGAGTTATCAACGATGTCGTGAGGGGGAGGAAAAAGCACATTCTTGCAGCAGACAACTCTGTGTGAGACCGTAACAATATACGGAATGCCAGCCTGTAGGCCACAACAGTCTTCGTTATTTAAAAGCAAATAGCTACCGTTAGTAAGCAAAGTAAAAGTAGGAGAAATAGCAGGAGCAGGAATACCCTTTAACACACATGCAAGATTCGGAACTGAAACGCTACAAGCCCCGTGCAATTTAATATGTTTACAAATAAGCGAATGACCCACAGTTGAATCACAAGACTCCCCGTGAGAAACACTTCCTTGCCGTCTCTAAGGCATTTATACATGAAAGGCAAGGACCAGAGTTCATGCAGGAAAGCACTACCCAAAGGCTGGAAACGGCCCACAGGATAATGTTTCATGCACGAGCTAAATTCAAACAGGGAAAAAGGTAAAGCGATAACCCCATGAACTAGCCACACCGCAGAATCTAGTTCCGCTACAGAGAATGGTAAAGGATCCACTTTCTCGATATGTAACAAAGTGTAAGATGCATCTTTCATGGACATGAACTGCTGTTTTTCAGTCAAATTAAAAGGCAGAAAAAGGGCAGTGGTGTTCAAGAAATTCCAAGGAACTTTACCTAACTTAAGGGTTTGCAAAGTCCACGCAAACTGCATTACTGAACGCAATTGATTCTGACCATGATACAAAATAGAAACATCATCTTGTACAATATCAACAACAGAGGATACAATATTCTCTAATGTGTAAATGCGGGAAGACAGGGTATTTATACTATTGTCAAACACAGCAAGCACTTTTTCCAAATTTGCTTGGTCTATTTCCCTAAGGCGGGAAGCAGCTTCCATTTGTGACAGCTTCCAGAGTTCATTATACGCTTCATAAATGAACCTCTTCGGTCGGGGACCACGAGGTCCCAAGATAAAGTCGGACAAATCAATAGTGCCTGATAGGAGGGACAAATGTTTCTTAACAGAGTCTAAAGACGAATGTTGTATCCATTGTTTACATAATTTACCAACTGAATACGTGGTAACAGTACGAGTTTCAGTAAACCTTGGATCAGGCTTGTCCTGTATGTATCCAGGAACTGTGCCATGAAAACGCAGTTGGCATGCATTCGATGATATGGGCCATGCCAACCAGGGTGACTGTATCAGTGCAGAAACGTTAAAGGAATTGTTTTGGAACTGAGCCTGTAACCTCAAAAGGGACATATTAAAACGCAAACTATCATTTGGAGAACTCGACAAGGATGGGATGGCTGGCGCATTTAGTTGTTTAACGGAAGCCAACCCCCAACACGTGGTCTGATAAATGGAAGCATTTAAAAACATAATTTGGGCTGGGATGAGGCAAGCGCGGTGCAAAGCCTCGGTGCCCTGCACCTGCCATGGCTTTGAACCCCAGATTGATTTTAAATCCACTGTGTCTTTCCAATACTCATAACCACCCACCGCCAAGGCGCTCAAAAAGGAACCCGAATAAAGTAATTTGGTGTGGGTCAACATTATTTTTTGAGTCAATGGGGTTTTTAATTTAAAATAATAGGACCCAGGGTTCGATCGATTGAAATCAGTAAAATAGGTGAATTTATTTCGAAGAGTCTGGGAGCTACCTGGTATGGGGTTTGGGCAGTGTTCCCATTGGGTGTAAGTAACAGGGCTGCGTAGTGCACTTGGTTTGTGGAGAAAATGATTGCCCCAATGCTGGTAGCAATACAAATCGGCATAATTCGCAGAATTCATATACAAGTCCTCAGCATTAAAGGAAGCATAATATTTTAAATCAGCAAACAATGCTTCAACGGCATGCACATCCCAATCATCAGAATGAATATTACTTTTACTACATCACCCATCGAGACTCGAAGGACATTTGGTACATTAATAATTTCTGTCGGGCCATGGATTTGAAAGTTTACCGCATCCCATACGATGCCATCAGCAACTGGAAATGCTGAAATGTTCACAAATGTGTGGTCACGCTTCATGATGTGTGAAGAGGAATGTGGAGCCAAAGTTCCAGCAACACTGTTCACAGCAGAGCGTTCAGGTAAATAGTGACCATTGATGAGTAGAAAAAACACTGTGACAAAGCCAATGGACATGAACCAAAAAATCAAGAAAAGTACCATCCAAATATATGTCCAAGGTGGAATCAAAAAGTTGTCTCTAAACCAGGATACAAAAAGACTAAACTTGGACGGGACCGTTGATGAGTTGGAATCCGAGTCAAAGGAATAACGTGTCGGGCTCAGTGGCGTTGTTGGTTGGTGTGCCACCGACTCTGTGGCGGGATAGGTATATTCGTCCTCGTCGATGCAGGGGGATGTAGGGGGTTCAAATATATTTTCAGGCAAATCAACCATCTCCATGGTAACATCAGTGACCGTTCGTGCAGGCGTGCCTCGAACACATGTCCGATAAATGGCAGGACAAGAGACCGCTGGTGTGACACTATTCAGGATCGGCCAGATGTTGTAGCTTGACATTTTCCACTGAGATGTATCTGTTTTCCTTGCGACCGGGAAGCGGTGGTAAGATGACTGTACGTGTTCCCTTCAAGCCCAGGACTGGAACCGGTGCACGAAAAGAAGGGCCGAATTCTTTTTGTTCTCCACCTTCTCTCGTACCAGGTCGCCAATCTTCGGAAGCCAGCCGGCAACCGGAATCTGCAGAGCAGGGTCTGTGGCTGAAGGCAAATGTGCAATTGCTAGTTTGTCTCGGGCTTCTTGTAAGTCCTGCAACATAGTAGAATGATTATCTACATCAAACTTGGCGGATTGCGCCGCCATGTCTAGACCATCAAGGTCAGGCACAAACATTCGTATGCCAAAGAGCATTTCGTAAGGGGTCCGCCCACCCAGAGGCCTTCTAGGGAGATTATTAAGTGCACGCTGAACGGTATACAAGTGGGCCAGCCAGTTCCTGCCAGTACCTATAACTCTAGCTGTCAAGGATTGCTTTAAGTCACGGTTCATTCGTTCAACGATAGAGTTGCCCTCAGGCCTATACGGAGACGAAAATTTCACCCGCACCCCCAAGGAGCCCATTGCGTCCTTGTAAGCCTTAGAGGCAAACGCCGGACCTTGGTCAGAATGGAAGGTGCCGCATGCAAAAATTCCCACAAAGACACGCAAATCCCTAATGACATTTCGAGCGTCAGCACTCCGTTGTGGCCAGACCCAGATGAACCGTGTGCACGAGTCCACTGCCACTAAGATATATTTATAGGCAGTGTCTGAAGAAAATGGACCGCAGTGATCCAAGTAAACACACCCAAAGGGTCTGTTTGAAATTCCAAGCGAGGTCTGCGGTGGTCGTGTGACCGTGGAAGGCTTGATCTGTTGACAAATGTCACAGGAAAGCACATAAGTACGTGTATCTTTATATAAACCACGCCACCAGTAACGCTGCTGCAAAATGGAAATTGTCGCAGACACACCAGCATGAGCCGAAGCCATGCCTTCGTGTGCCGCTGCCATCAAGGAAAGTCTGCGGTCCGCGTTGGGGATCAGCCGATCACCAACGTCAGGTATTGTTACATAAGGAGCCTGATCGGGACCTATCTGGTAAGAATATTTGGAAGGGAAACCTCTAGGGTAATTCATTCCTTCTTTTGTTGCAGCAATAGCTGCTAAGATATCAGTGTCTATTTTAGACATGGATCTAGTAACTGCTGCTACTGAACACGTGAGTACTGCTGATCTGGCAGCTTCATCTGCCAAACTGTTACCAACAGCGTGTGCGCCCACCCGCTGATGGCCTAGGGTGTGAACCACCTGCGTGAGTGGCAGACGTCTTTGTAATTCTGCCACTCTAACCCAAAGCATTTTATGCTTGATTGTGTTGCCTTTAGCGTCTCTATAGTCATTTTGCGACCAAAAGAACAGATTGTCATTGTATGATTGAACACAGTAGTAAGAATCGCACACTATTAAAGTGGTCACATCAGGATTTACAAACTCAAGCGCAAGCACCAATGCACGCAACTCGGCCAATTGTGCTGTACTGTCCCCGAGTGTCTGTGTATGCACCACAGTGGATTTGAACTTTCCGTTCACAAACGTACCTGCAACAATAGCACATGCGGCTGAATAAGCATGCTTGGACCCTGTGGCCGGTTGTGCCGAACCATCGGTGTAGATCACACAGTCGTAATCCTCAAGCGGCAATAAAGACAAAGGAGGAGGATGATAGAATTCATACTGTAAAAACTCCTGAGTCTGAAGAGAAGAGTCAAAAATGAAAGTGACATCCGGAGACGTCAAAGATGTTGCCCATTGAATCCAACGGGGGTGCAAAGCTTTAGAGTTCGGTACACTTGCTTTGGTCACTGCCTCTAGAGCAGGATATGGTGTTACCACCAAAATGCGTTTTCCCTGTGCCAGTGCGCGCTCCTTCAGGATCGCCATTTGCACTGCTGTCAGAACTTTCTCCACAGATGAAAACCGCATTTCTGCGGAGGTGTACAGATGTGACTTGTATGCGATGGGTACTGTATCACCTTCATTAAAGGTTAAGTACGTGAAACCCACTGCCCCTGGAATGATTCTAATCACCAAGTTTGTGTGGTTATCACGCGTCAAAAGGTATTTGGACTCAAGAAGGTCTGTCTGCAAAGACTGCAGAATGGAGGTATGCTCCGGAAGCCAGCAAGACTTCGAAAAAGTAGGTTGTATCAAGGCATACAGTGGCTTGATACGCTGGGCGTATTCGGGAATATATGTACGTCCGAAGTTCAGAAAGCCCAGCAATGACTGAAGTTTCTTCAGATTAGTAGGAGGGCACAGAAGTGCACATTTCTCCAGAAAATGGGGGCTAAACCCTTACCTTCATTGTTGAGCTCATAGCCCAAGAACAAAACGGTAAATTCAGCAATATGAGATTTGGCAAAGTTAATTTTGTAACCCTGAACCGCGAATTCAAGAATAATGCGGTCTACTCGGGTTAGATGCGGAAACAATTCGTCGTCCGTCAGATAAATGTCATCCACGTACGAACAGGCGTCTGGATCGATGCCGTCTAACAAAGAGACAACACGAGCGGCGAATACGCCTGGACTATTCTTGTAGCCCATAGGAAGACGCCTGAATTTGAACATTTTACCACCGGATGTAAAAGCGCACCATTGGCCACTCTCCGGGGCTAAGTTGTGCGTGTAGAATCCATTTGAAAGGTCAAGGGTCGTTTTATATTTTTTACGAACAAGACTGTCTACAAGCGCAGAACTATGGGTATTTTGCACCGCAACGGTCCGACAATGCGAGTTCAAATGCCGGTAATCCAATACTAAGCGGTACTATCCATCGGGTTTAGAAACCGCGAAAAGGGGATTGTTCATAGGTGATACACAGGGTTCAATTACTCCCTGATATTCCAACTGAGTAAGAATTTCGGAAACAGGGCCTTTGGCTTCACGTTTTATGGGATATTGGGGTTGTGGCTGCGGTAATGACCGAAAGGTATTTCATGGGGGGAGAATCTTCGTCCCAACCCACGTGATTGCGGAATAACGCTGGAGCCAGGGACACAGCCCACTCTGCTGCAAGAGCCTCCGCTTTGTCCTTTGGGACATGTCGAGAAAAGCTCGGAAGGATTACCTCCTCCCCTTTACGCGCAGCAAGAACGAATGGGGGTGGCCAATCCGCCTCTGCTAACAAAATGTCATATGAAGAGGTCAGATTTTCCCAAAAATCCCTTTAATTACACGCTGTATATCACCTTCAATTTGAATGACAATATTAAATAGTCTGTCAGGGGGTGCCACTCTGGTGTCTGCTGTTTCAACAGTAATGAATGTTTCAGTTGCTGTCGCCTCCATATGAGGACGTAGCGCCTCCCGCACTATGGTAACTTCCGCGGCGCTGTCTAGGAGGGTTACTGCCCACGTCCAATTCAGGAGCCTCGTTCTCACCGTCTGTGGCATATTTCGCTGTTACAGCGGCAACTTTCTTCTTCTGAAATTGTGGTCGAAAACGTTGAGCGTCTTCCTCTTTTCCTCTGACTTGTTGTCGAGGCTGGTCTCGTCCCTGTGGGGCCTCACGGTCCCTTCCTCTATCCTGGCGGTCTCCTCCACCGGCCTGTGACGCAGTCTGTGCCTGTGAAGAACGAGGAGAACGCGTATCAGGGATCTGAAACCTATCCGGTGACTTAATTCTCGCTCTATCGCGTAAATCATAAGTGCGTTCAGAAGAAACTGAAACCGGGGATGCGCCTCTCGACCCCGGCTTCTTTTGTTGCTTACCCTGTTTTTCAGCCTCCAGCTCTTTTTAGTGAAGACTGGTTTCTCATCTTTCTCAGACTGAGATTTGGTTTGTTGTTGTTGTGTTTGCGATTGTGTTTGCTGTTTTGCAAAAGGCTTATTACCCAGGCTATTTCTACCAATAGTTTTGTAAGCCTGGGTAATAATTTTCGGTAATCGCGAGGCTTGTCCAATTCTGGGACTAGTGCCAAAGCGTTAGCTACTTGAAAGTTCACTGCATCGCCCTTGACATTCGCAAGGATCAGCTCAGCTACTACTTCAAACACTCCCACCAGTCTCATCCCTAATTCCACAGCCGCTTCAGGGCCATGTTCGTCCTGTACTTTTTAATTACAGAGGGGAGAACCGTCATGGAAGGAGTACCAAAACATTTAGAATATACTGCTGCGAATACCTTACCCCAGTTGTCACATGCTGTCAACTCGGGAATTAAGTCTTTTGGCAAACTAATCGTTAAAATACGATGTTTATCCACTGGGGTTGTATGTGGAAAAACTGCCTCCAACTGATCAAACTTTTCTGCAAGCCAATAAGGAAAATCATCCTTATTTTGTGGACGTTTGCCCATCACCGAATTCACCATGACAGGACTTATGGTCACTCCGCCTGCAGCAGCTGGTTGGCCGGCAACTCCAGGAGCGGCTCCATGGAGGCTGCCTGTAACATATCGCACTAAAGCTCAATGCACCTGCACCAAGCCGCATACATAGTGCGCAGTTCCGCGACTGGTATTGTCATATAACGCGGATGTGGGGTGTACCAAGGCCAAAACAGGCCAAGTGGCCCCCTCAATTGATAAGGGGCCTAAACGAACCGTGGTAATCGGTTGTGGGAGGGCGCCATTAAACCAAACACGGTGTTGCCAAGCCGTGAGCGGTACTTCAAGATTAGTATAAGGTCTATAGACAGCAGGAACAACGGTGGGTTCATATTCATGGAACAGATTATCGTTCGCGTTCACCGCTGGAAAAGTGATCCAAGAGTAGAACACTTCAAAGTGGAAAGCCGGATCGGCTTGAACCACAAAGACTAGTTCAACTCCCGCGTCTGGCACTCCATACACCCGTAAGTGATCCCGGAGTGCTGTGCGGCTATGCGCCGCTATGTCTATACCCGCCATTACTAACGGGTCTATTCAACAATCTTACACGAGGCAGCACAAAAAGGGTTATATTTTTAAAAAACCTTTTTTAATAACATCAAGCTTGAAAGAACCTACAAAATCTACAATATAGGAGGTATCGCCGTCACACATGCTTCCGGAAGCGTACGTGAGGGGTTTGTGGACAAGCACAAGTACTACTCAAGCATCTCGCAAGTAAGCTGCCCCACGTTGGGCGCCATGTCATAGGGTTTCTGCACATACAGAGCTAGGCACAGGATAATAGGACCTCGGAATATAGTGGTGAGCCAACCATAGACCTTAGCACCCAAAACCCCAACCCAACTAGCCTTAGCGTCCCATTAGCACTGATGTACCAATGATTAGACAACCCAGAACACGGTTTCTCTCTCTCTCAGGACTCGCAGAGGCAAGAACACTCTTTCGTCACTCACTCGTACCTGTCCACAACATGCGTAAGAAGAGACACTGTATAGGTTAAAATGTTTATTTCAACTTACGTGCTCTAAGATACAGTACACGTGTCAGTACTAATAGCATAATACATATGAATAATATAATCAGCATAGTTACTACTCCATAGAATACGAACGGGGAAAGCATCTCATAAAGCAGTGGATATATGTCTAACTAACATTACCACCCTCCCCGTGCTGGTAGCCAGTGTATTATGAAAATAGAAGACCTTTGGGCTTTGACTAGCGAACCCCCATACCTCAGACTCTAGATGCAAAGCTACATCAGTAGACAATCACAGCTCTTCTCTCTGGAAAGGTCGTCTCCAAGTGCTCTCTAGAGCGGGCGACCCCATTATTAAAAGCACACTAATTTCTCCATGGCAGCTGTACATGGTGTTATGTCTAGGTGCGAGGGACGGGCCAAATCAGTAAGAACCAGGGACGTGTTATTCGACCTTGTAACTGTTGTTCAGACTGAGCCCAAAGGGAACAGGAGAAAAGGTGAGAAACAGAAAATGCAGACAGTTGTAAAATAACTTGGCAGTAGCAGAGGGCGACAGAACAACGGCCAAGAGTAACGTGCGCAAAAGTCATCATGGCAGCCAGGCCTGTGCCAAAGTAGCCAGGCAGGCCACGAGCCATAAGACATGTTAAGCTACTCATTCCAATATGTCAAGTGCCGCAGCTACAGTTTTGTCATTGGAGCGAGGTCACTGCCCCAAGTGCACGCAACACGCCGTTTCGCTAATAGCAGAGCCAGTGAGGTGAATTCATGCACTGCACCAGGTACAATATTAGTGTATCCTAGGAGGGCTATTTTTGGGGTTGGTCCCATGTCTACTTCGACCATGTTGGCTAGAAGTCGAAATACCTTGCAGGAGCAGTCTGTGACAGGTGGACATAGCCTTGCTGCATGTATGAAATCTGTGTCGGGTGCAGGAGCATGCATCTACAGTCTGTGCACAGTTTTCGTTTGTGAAACGTGATGGAAGTGTGATATATACGGTGAAGTGTATAAGCCATAGGTAGAAATTTGGGGAAAGGTCTCTGCATTGCCCACAGCAGTATGACCACTCTGTGTCTGATCTGGTTTCATTTAAATTCCCCTCCCACTGTGATCCTGCCTAGGGCTCCACTACAGGGGCTTCTGTATGCATTTCCAAATACATAATGGTTATCAGTAGGGGAGGGTGGTAAACTTGCGGAGTTTGCCCGACCACACTCTGCTTGGAGTGCGCAGTTCAACAAAAACTCTGCCAACCACTGAGTGGCGGGAGTTTACTGCCCACCCCTACATTATTTGTACGAGTACAATTTCTTATCTCCAAGTCCTAACTTTTTCATATGCAAATAAAGCCTCTTTTTTTCTCCCAACTGTCTTGTGGCAGTGCAGCCTCCTTTACACTTGCTGGTGTGCCTCCTCTCCCTTCTACAAGCTCCCCTCCTCCCCCTGGCTCTGGGCAGTGATAATTGTAGGTACCTACCCTCCTCCATCTCATTTCTCTGGCTGTTGGCTCAGTGGTGTGGGCACCTTTGGACTGTGGCTGTGCTTCCCGAGCCCCTGGCTGGCTCTGTGCAGGTTGTGGGCAGCTCCAGTCTCCTGTGAGTGTGGGCATCTCCAGGACCAGTCTCTGAGTTATGGTCGCCTCTCACCGGTCACCCTGGGGATGTGATTTGGATCCACCGCTGCAGGTGGGGGCATAGCCACTCCCAGGGTAAAGCACTGCCCGGCCTGCCTATGCTCTGACTCCTCTCTCCCAGGAATGTAACCGCACACAGCACTGGCGGAGGACACAGTAGGGACCACGGATGCAGATGAGAGGCGGGGATGTGTTGTGTGCACCTGTGCCTGGAATATGCAGTGGGCAATGTCACAAATATTATTTTCACAATGTTAAATGGTGAGGTTGTAAATAATTCACATTGAATTGAGTGAGAGGTGTTTAAAGAGGGAGAACGTTTAAAACAGTTGTCAATTGTCTGCATGGCTAACTCAAAGGAGGGGCTATTCCTCTTAAATACTAAGAATCGATCAATAGATTAGTTTGCCTGGCTGCGCCTGCTACCCTTGTGGCAGTTGTAAAGGACTTTCAGAACCTCAGCCACAAGCGTGGTAATCGCCAGGACCCGAACCTCCTGCAATATAGCGGGTGACTTCCGACCCACTCCTTTCCGGTGACCAAAAACAGAGGATTCTCAGCATGGCTTGGACGGGTGAGATGGTAGGGGAAGGAAAGAGATGCACAGTTAATTTGTCTTCAATTCGCTTATGAGTGACACAGGAGCTGCGATCACCATGTATTGGTTAAAGGCCTCGCACAACTTCATATGTGTGTGCGCGGGTCAATTGCGCCAACTGTGTTTGCATACCATAACAGTGGACTGATATGTGCCTTTTAACCTCCAGTTTCTGCTCAAGATATATTTCTGTTTTTTAAATAAATTAGGTAGGTACACATGGGGAAAGTGTACTATAGGTATTCAAAGACTTTGTAGTTGTGTACATGGTACGTCATGACTCATTTGTTGGTTTTGGCGGAACTCCGCGTAATCTCACGGAGTTTGTATGTATGTAAAGCCGCCAAATTCTGCAGAGTGAAACTCCGCGAGTTCTGCCCACCTCTAGTTACCAGTCTCCTGAATGTCGGAGCTGTAATGAATGCTGTTAGTGTTCAATCCAACCAGTTCCTGGGGAAAGATGGATATGTAGCTTTGCATAGTGCCCTGGGCCAGAGAAACAGGAAGGTGTCAAGCAGCGTAGAGTTCAGCCCATCAGTGGCCAACGCAGTGTCAATGAAGCAGCCATTCAGAAATAATTCACCCATTTTCTTGATCCCCATTTGGTCAGGCACAGAAAGAAATTTGTTATGCACATGAGTTGCGTTAGTGGGCAATGTGTGAGAGGCGTTACGAGTCTTTGGTTTATAGCGGTCATCAGTAGCGGCTCCTGGTGGGAGTGCTACTGGGCAGTGATGTGGGGCGGGGGAGGGGCAGGGTGGGGGTAGTAAACACCGGAATACGGATGAATGCAGGTAAGTAGACAATTAAATCAATAAAACGAATTTCGTTGCGCGCTGCATCGCATTTTGCGATGCAGCGCGCAACGAAATTCGTTTTATTGATTTAATTGTCTACTTACCTGCATTCATCCGTATTCCGGTGTTTACTACCCCCCACCCTGCCCCTCCCCCGCCCCACGTCACCGCCCGGTAGCACTCCCACCAGGAGCCGCTACTGGCGGTCATTCAGCAATTCCATACCATCGATTGGTAAGCAAGAGTGATCCGGATCAGATGGATATTGCAAGGATGTCTACAGTTGATCATTATCAGTCAGGTGTGAGTCTGCTGAATGATGGGGCAATGTTGAAGCGAGGCCCCCATCTGCCTTCAGCAGCTTTTGATGAAGAGAGCAGCACCCTGTGGGTATGCAAAGATATAGGACTAGTTGCAATAGATTATCTTTAGACAAGCTGGATACAGCATAGTGTATTTGATATTTGCTTGGCACAGTTTCTATTTCGATGACAGGTATTTGAGCCAGGTCTTCTGTACTGTCATTGTGAAGTCCAGATAGATTGATACTGAAAATTCCTTTTGGGTCAGGGATTATTGCTCTTGTGCCAACCACAGTGTTACATCTCTATGTCTGAAGTTCAATAGTCAAGCTATAATGAGGCGTGGAGTAGCACTGGGAGGCGGCTGAGGCCCCTAGAGATCGGTGCACCTGCTCAACCATAAACATATGCAAAAACTGGTCAGCCCCAAACAGTGCAATGAGAAGTTTTTCAGCATATGTTGTGAGATTGCCAGTATTGGTTGATTCAGGGATACCAATTAAACCTAGAATGTTGCAGCAAGAGTGTGCCTCCAGGTCCTCATTCTTCCTCTTGATCACACCCCAATTCCCTTTTAGTTCAGCATCGACCGCAGCAGCAGCAACCTCTAGCGGCAGTCAAAGGACCACCCCAACAAGATCAGCGGTGCCACGGTTAGCGTTGGATGCAGTCAGAGGGCTCCAGCGCAGCACCAAAGATGGAAGGGGAGGACAGCAGAGATGTTGCCTCCAGACTAATCACAAGTTGTTCAACTCACAGCAGGAGTCACTCCAGGAATTTGATTGTAGAGAACTGCCACACCTCCTCAGCCTGGCCCTCCAGGGCACCAGACAGGCCAGAACCTGCAGAGTCATCCACAGAGTGCAGTCCAGTCACCCAGTGATTGGAAGCCTCCACGACTAGAAGCAGCACAGGGCAAGGCAGAGCGCTCCACTTCTGGTCCTCTTTAACTTGTCATCGGAGGAGTGGACCACTGCGCAGGCTTTTCATTATTCTGCCGGTGCAGGCCCTCAGGGAGGCCTTTTCAGCCAGTGAACAGGCACTCCTGCCTCCGAGGATGTCATAGAGTGGCAAGCACGTGGGTCAGCTTCCCAGGGACTTGGACAGTCCAGTGCCAGCGGAGCACTCCATAGCACTCTGTCTGGTTGGCTGGCAATCGGGACCCACCGTGTACGGAACCAGCAGAGTGCAGGGCGGGTCCTTTCATTGTGGGCCACTCCTGCCCGCCACCACTCGCAGAACAGGAGGATTAGGCATTACCCCAGCCACACTCACTGTAGCCCACAGAGGCCCTCTGGGACGGACAGAGACATGGCACCCAGCCCAGTCAGCCAGCGGTCCAGAGCCTCCACCTCCAAGGATGCTGCCAAGTAGAGGGGAGGGCCCAACTGTTAATTTCTGTCAGCCATCACCTCTGCCCTGATTTGTTGCACAAGCCGCATGGTAGGCCTCTCCCTCTCTAGTTGCTGAAGTACCCCCAAATGATGAGGGATTGGTGGTAACCAGGAATTGCTGGGGAGCTATCTAGGGTGCCCACATATGTTTTCTGGTCAGGACACAGAAATCACCCATTGGAGGTGGATGAGGGAGAATATTAGGCCTCGCCACAAGGAGCCTCACAGAAGTGCGACCATCTTGAAATCTGGTAGTCTGGTGCCCCCCATACTTAGTGGTTTTTCCCTAATTAATGTACACATGAACACCCAGTGGATTGCATCTCAATCATTCAATCAGGAGTTTGTTAAAGCGCGACTACTCACCCGTAAGGGTCTCAAGGCGCTAGGGGTGGGGGGGTGCAGGTTCCATTCCATCAAGGAGGGGGTCTGTCGAAGAGCCAGGTTTTGAGGTTTCTTGCAAAGATGGGGAGCGATGTTGTCTGTCTGAGGTGGAATGGAAGGGCGTTTCATGCTTTGGCCGCGTATATAATATAATTGAAATAGTAGACACAAAATTGAGCTCCTCATGTTCTTAATGGATCTGTTTACTCAGAAGAAGTGCTATATTACCACTCATAGAAATATTTTGTAGGGGTTTTTGTAAAATAGCTTTTTACCAATGAGTGCAGATTTTGCATTTTTTTCTAGCAATCGCAAAAGCACAACATTGTGATAAATCTTTATAATTCACCTCTAATTTCTAGAAGCATAGCTCTCCAGTACAAATCCAGAAATACATCTTGCTGAGTAGGATTTTGGCTCTAAGCAATAACTCAACCTCTTTGATTGTGTCTCTATGCACAATGCAAATAATGGTCTAGACCAGACCTTACTCTTTAGCCTATTTCTTCAGGAGGAGTGTCTCTTTTAAGCTAGATGAGCTATATTTATTTCATTGGGGATAGTTCAACCCATGGCATCCCATGTTAACAATTTCACCCTTCAGTGAACCCAATATCAGCCAATCGAGGCAAGAACTCAACCACCACAACAAGGTTTTGCCTCTTACTTTGGATATATTGACTTATATAGGTTGTGTGATGACCATGTTCCTCTTCCTCAAATAGATGTCCTTCTTTTACATCCTCACAACTTTACTGATGTATGTGTTTTTTCCTGTTGGTTTCATAATGAACATTTGAATCCATTATTTGTATTTCTCTTTCTACTTTAACCTTTCCATTATTAAACTATTCAAGGTGCTTCTTTATTTCTGTCATCCACCTCTTTGCTGTATATTCTAAACAATGTCCTCACTTGAAGACCCCTAAACCAGAGAAATCCCACACCATTAGTTAAGACCATGCAGATTTCCTTTCTCCCTCACAAATGTGCACACCATTTCTTACCCCCAGATTCAGCCCACATCTTAAGGCCCTCAACATGGATCTGATCATTCCTTTCTGGCAGAACGCAGCAGGTCAGACTCCCTTCCTTCCTTTCGAATCCCACACCGACCACCTGCAGAGTCCCCCAAGGATCCTCCATCAGCCCCACCCTGTTCAAGGCCTACATGGCCCGCTCGCATCCATCGTCAGATCACACGGACTCAACATTGTATTGTACGCAAATGACACCAATGTCATCCTCTCCCTGTCCAACGAACCCAACATCTCCAAACTCAACTTCCAAGAAGGAATAGAAGCAGTTGTCAGGTGGATGAAGAACAGCTGCCTACAAATAAACACAACAAAACCAAAGTACTCATCATGGGCCCTCACCCTGATGCCTGGAACGACTACTGGTGGCCCCCCTGCCCTCGGGAACCCTCCCTCCCCCACTGACCACGCACGCAACCTCAGAATCATTCTGGACTCCAAACTCAAAATGGACCGCCAAGTCAACGTTGTCACCTCTTCCTGTTTCCACACCCTCCATCTCCTACGAAATACCTTCAACTGGATTCCCCTCGAACACAGGAAAACCGTCACCCATGCCCTCATCAGCAGCAGACTGGACTACAGCAATGCACTCTACGCCGCGATCAACAAGAACCTCACCCGCAAACTCCATAATGTCCAGAGTGCCTCCGCCAGACTAGTCCTCAACCTACAGCGCCACTGCCACATCACCTAACACCTGCGGACACTATACTGGCTCCCCATCGAGAAGAGAATCACCTTCAAGCTTCTCAACCATGCCCACAAAGCCCTCCACAACACCGGACCCGCCTACATGAACCACCGCCTCTCATTCCACGCACCCCAAAGATCCCTCCACTCAGCCCAGCTCTCCCTTGCAATGGTATCGTGCATCAAGAAGACTAGAACAGGAGGCCGTTCCTTCTCCTTCCTCGCGGCCAAGGCATGGAACACCCTCCCTCTCCACCTCCGACAGACACCAACACTCTCCAAGTTCTTGAAGGACCTCAAGACCTGGCTCTTTGACGAATCACCATGAACACCCAGGAGCTGCGCCCCCCTCAGGGCCTTGAGACCCTTTCGATTGAGTAGCTGCGCTTAACAAGCCCTTGATTGATTGAATATGAGTGGCCTTTTTTCCAGTCCCAGGGCAAACAACTATTTGTGCTGGGAACAGAATCACGAGTTGAGCAGTAATTACTGCAACCTCCTCAATTGTGCCCAGGTGAATTTCCCTAAGTCAAAGCTGCCAAAAATTCCTGGAGAAAAGTCCTGGAAATGCCGATAGATTCAGTTGTTGGTGCACAAAGCCCAAAAATCTGCATATTTATTCCCCATTTGGATGGAAAAACTCATGATTGCAGTTATTTATCATCTAGGCCACTCATAATGACTGCTATAGACAGATATTCTGGACCACTAACTCCTTTACAAAATGCATCTGGTGCAAAGTTGGTACACCTCTTGTTGGTTTGGGATATCTTGCACAGGTTGTCTCCAGGTTTGCTTCTCTCACCTTATTTCTCCAAGCTTGAGAGAATTGCTGTCTCAACTGTCTGGCCTCTCTCATCAACTCTTTTCCTGCTTGGGATACTTGATCTGTGCATTGCTTTTTGCAATAATTTTGGGGTTAATGTGGAATACTGAATTTTGAAAATGAGTGTAGCTGGTTGTTGCATAGCTTGGAATGTTTCCAGTCTCTAGCAGGTTTCTTATTTCACATCAGATATAATATAGCTGATAATATTTTTAGGATTTCATGTGCATCACCCTAACAATTCTTTGCTCTTTTCAAAATGTCTGATGTGAACAGAATGAAACCTTAATATGCTATCCAGATCAAAGCCTGTGGCTTTAGTCCTGCAACAAGTATGATCTCCTCTTATGTGGTTTCTGAAGATTGTTGCAAAACAAACTTATGACCTACCCCATTGCCTTTCTTTTTGTTCTCTAGGATTCCCATTATCAGAATAATATTGCATGCTGAAAGACTATTTCTATGGATTTTTAGCCCTCTAATTAGGTCTTCCTTTATTTCATCTTTCCAACAGCCTTGCCCTTATCATTGGCTACATCGCATGAGATCATCTGGGACAACCAGGCTGAAAGTGCTGTGACAAAATAAGTAAGATATAGATTCTGTCATGTCACACTTAAAGGTGTTGATCTGTGATTTTTCCCAAACAAATATTTTGGGATCTCTATTTGTAGAGAGAGCATCATCTTCCATGGCATGCTTTTGTTCACAGCTTTTGGCCACCAACTAGGTAATGTCTGGAGACATTTCTTAGAGTTCAAGAGTAGAAGGCATTATATTTTCTTCATTTTTGTTCTGTGTTTTTTCTTCTTTTTGCTGGTGACGTGGTCCTTAGGGCTACATGGGGTATCCACTTTTCTTTACTCTTTGATTTCAACAACAATAAATTTGATCTTATGCCCTCATTCCATGTCACATCGAAATAATATTTTGAACGGTATTAACCATCTGTATGCGGTAATTCCTCATGTAGCGCTCTACCTGTTCTTCACTGACCACATTTGGCCAGGTCAAACCTGGTCAGATTTGTCCCTGGGGAAACCACCTATCAATTGGGAATTACCTGCTGAAATTGGTCTGCTAACAGTGATTTCCTGTGTAATTCCCTATTCCATAGCCAAAGATCTGAAATGGTGTGGTCATTTTGAATTCTGGGCCTACCAAACGTCACAGCACTTGAATTTCTGGGTGCGAAATTACAGCATCAGGGGTTTCCCAAGCTAGAACCTTTCAACATACCTGAGGTGTTAACTCTGTTTAACTTCTTGCAGATATTCTTAGATCTATTTTTCCTTTTATTCCTGTCACAAATAAGGAATGCTGTGTTCATTAGTGGACTGGTTTTGTAAGAGCACATTTTTACAAAGTTTTCAACTAGCAGCCATTCTATCCGGAGTGGTGCAGTACCCCTTTTGTACTCTGTAATTCTAGCAGTTTCGCAAAGTTCAAGATGGCAGTACCCTACTACATTCATGGTGTTACCATGATTTTTGCCTTGACCGTAGAACATTCTACACTATACCCCTGCTAACTAGAGGTATATTGCCTGTGCTCCACCTTTCAACATGATAACATTGGCTTACTCTTTATTGGCATATTTAACTTACCTATTAGCCCTTAGTATATGGTACAAAGTGTACCAAGGGCCTGTAAGTTAAATGTCACCAGTGGGCTGCATCAGCCATTGTGCCACCCACTGCAGTGACAATGCAGACATGACTGCAGGCCTATCCTCTGTAGCCTGGGTTTGCAGTTTTAAAACTGCAAATGCGCAGGAGCGGCCGCTGCAGGTAAGAGCGGTGGGGCGGGTGGCGGGTAACTCGACAGATGACAATGAGGGAAAATTAAATAAATATTTAATCTTCCCTCGTCGTCGTCTGTCAAGTCCCCCCCGCCCCACCTCTCTTACCTGCACAGATCGCTCCTGCAAATGCAACAAGTTAAAATAATCTGTTTTGACAGGCTGAAAACTTCCTTTTAAATATTAATAAGTCACCCCTAAGTAGCCCCTACAGCCAATAAGGCATGGTGCAAGGCATTTAAAACTAGGACATGTAAAAGTTTAATATTAAACATGTCCTTAGATTGAAAAGTCCCAAAAAGCAATTTTTACTTTAGCAAGCATTGCAATAGTATAATAATCCCAGCTACAAATTTCATTTTTGGACTTTTTGAAATATTTATTACAAGTCCAATTCACTGGATTTGTAATAAATAGTTTGTAAAAGGTACTTTTAGAAAGATACCTTTTCCCTGTCTAATGCATCTTGAGGCCCATTTGCAAGAGCTTCAACTGTCATATGGCAACTGTATGGCCCCCTTGATAAGGTATGAATCTGCTCCCAGATCTAAGACAAAGACCTTGGTTATGGGGAGGTGTTCTGTTCCTCTGGCAAGGTGATCATTTGGGCTGTGGCCAGAACCTTGATCAACTTCAATGAGGGCTACCCTGTCACAGGCAAATATTAGCTAACACATGAGTGCCGTCCATCTTTGTTACACCAGTCTGGAAGGCAGCAATTGCAGTAGGAGAGGAACTGTCCCCAGAGATGGTTTAGAGTGACCACAGGGGAGGGGTAGCTCATTTCCCTGACCACACCTCTGGGGTGTGCACACATGCTCTACACAAGTGGAGAAGGGTTTCACCATCTTGGATTTAGTCAGAGAGAGGCATTGTGGGATTGTTTGCAGTATGGCGCATAGGAAGTGCTGCAAATGTAGGTAGGGTTGCCCCAGGGAACTTTTACCCTATTTCTTAGGGAGGGGTCAAGAGTCACCCTCACACAAAGGCTGGTGCGAGGCATAAATATGGCACCCCCAGTACCCTCCCCTTAACAGTTTCTGGACATTTGGGTAAACAAAAAAGGACTGGGCCTGGGAAGGACCTAGAACACTGGACCTGCTCTTCCTCTTGTACCCAGGACAATGAAGTAGGCTCCAAGGGTAACAAGGCTGACCTCCTGTTCAAGCTACAGACACAACAAGCTACAAGAGGCATTTCCCCAACCTCCCAGCTGACCAGATCCAACTTGACCTGCCCTGGATCCTGCTGCTGGCCTCTGCTGGAGTGAGTCTTGACCCTTAAGTTCTGTCCCATTGGCTGGCATCAAAGTACTCCTCCTAATGTTTCCTGAAACCTAGGACTTAGAAACATTTTGGCTTTCAAGACCTCTAGAGGACCAGGACAACCTGCCAAGCCGATCTGGCAAAGGTGTGTTGCAGCTGGACCAAAGATTCAGGTTGTTCCTGCTCAGAGTTTTTCCACAGCAACAAATCCAATTCAGTTGAATCTTGTGGAGAAGGTGCCTGGCTTTATGGAGTCCTCTTCGGCTACAGCCTGCAGCCTTGCCTCACGGGAAGAATCCAAACTCCTAAAAAATGACTATGTCCAAAGGTAGAAATCTTCACCAGGCAATGGAGTCAACAGTATCCAACCAGCGAGGGACCTTCTTTAGGTGCGAAATTCAAATTTCTCCCACAGTGAGCTTTCCCGCCAGAAGTCAATGGCTACACCGTGACCTTGTCCAGCGGCTATCCAACAATGTGGAGCCCTCTTTGGCGATAGCCTGCTACCTTGTCACACTGAGAATTTTTTACTTCCTTTTCAGAGACTAAGTCCGAAGGTAAACCTTCTTATTAGATCGAACCTGGTTTTTGTATCGCAGTCAGCCTTAACTTGCACCTCTGTACTGGTCAAGTGCATCCAGATGACCGCAGTTAGCACTTAACACTTTTTGAGGCTATTTTCAACTTTAAACTTTAAACATTCATAACCCCGATTTCCCCCTTACTGGATATTTGTATCTTGGTGTCATTTTAATTATTAAAATATTCTTTATTTTTCAGATTTTGTTTTTGGAATTTTCTTGTGGCGTGTTTTGCTTTTATTTATGTTTTGAAACTGCATAAATACTTTACACATTGTGCTCTGTGCCATATCTACCAGGGGTTGAGCCCACGTTCATTTAGTAACTTTAAGGGTTCGCCCTGACAAGGTTTGTGGTTTACTTGAAGTGGGTAGTCACCCCCTCAACTAATACTAAGCTTTCTTACACTGTGCACCTGAGAATCAATTGTTGCAACTGGTGGAACAGGGCAGTGCTTCAAATGACTTCCCTTAGCTGCTCATTTTGAGGATTTACATTGAGCTGATGTGGGTGCTAGTAAGAAGTGATGTTACGTAGTGCTGTTCTTACTCCTCTGGGAGTTGCCTTATTGAATGAACTTGAAAATGACATGTTTCCTGCATGTCAGCGCATTCTAATGTCATGTTTACCACCTATACCACGTTGAGGTTACATGCTCAAGTTGAAAAACATGAAAGGCACTAATGATCCTTGGGAAATGCTGACTGACTCTGGAGTTGGTTTGTTGGTGGCACTCCATGAGCAAATTATTTGTGAGAGGTCTTAGATGAATGGAGAGAAAATAAAAATAGCTGTCTTCTTGCATTCAAGTTGTATCGCAAATTGTGATTCCTTAAATGCAATGCAGGAAGCACCCAAGTTGTGCGATTTTGGCTTAGAAATGGCAAATTACCACCAACTTCAAGTTGGTGGTAATTTACATTTCTTTGAAAAATGCACTTTTTGCATTTTCAAAGTGCCATGTGGCGCACATACATGCCCTTAGGGCATGTATGTGCGCCACATGTGCACACATACATATTTCAGGGGTGCAACAGGGTGTCCTTTTGACACCCTTGAAATTGCATTCGCAATTTGGGCAGTACCTAATGGGTACTCGCAAATTGCAAATGTCTTCCCATTCATTCCTATGGGCCTCTAAGCTTCTAGGCCCATAGGAATGAATGGGAAGGTATTCCTTAATTGCGATTCGTAAATTGCGAGTCGCAATTAAGGAATATGTAGGATTCGCAATTATTATTGCGATTCCTACATACATTGCATTTTGCGAGTCCTTAATAGCGATACGCAAAAAATCGCTATTAAGGACTCGCAAAACGATGTTTTCATATATATGCCCCATTGTTTTCTATTTATTTCCACTACGAAAACGATTTTTGAAGTGAAGAAACGTCTCTGCCAGCAGACCCACGAAAGACAGTGTTGATCCCTCTTCACAAAATCCACAAGCCTATAGACAGTTTTACAGATGGGTGGGCATTAATAATCCACAGATTTCATGAGAAAGTAGTAAATCCAAGGGTAATCCATCAATGGATATTCCTCCACTACACAATTCCCAATATTGGAAGAGATTCCACTAGTGGATTCTCCTCTGGATATATCTTTTACTCCACATATCAGAGTACTTCTGATTACCACACACTTTCAATCAGCCCTACTTGGACCTGCACTACGTAGGTATAAAGTCTGTGAAAACTTTGTTCTATCTGCAAAGGTTCGAGAATATCAACAAAGTACAACTTTGCGGTTGTGCACAGAATCTTTTGTAGGTCCCGCTGTTTTGACTCCTTTTCCTTTCCACATTTACTAAAAAAGACAAGTCAGCCTCTTTTGAGCACATTACTATTTAGATGTATTTTTCACCTTGATCAATTAAATGTACATTAGAAGTATTTATTTGGTTTTGTTTATTTGACTCTGCGAGAACATTTCGACCTGAATTGTTTTACATAACAACATATTTAAGGCAAAGAAAGGTTTTTTTATTAGTAAGTTCATGGTAACATAGATCTGGAATGCATGACAGGTAGGCATATACAAACATGTGGGCTAGTACAGGATACACTATCTAGGGACATGGGTGACACATGCAGGGCAATATGTACATACATTTGCAGTTTAAGGGAGCACTAGTTGTTTGGCTCTATATTGTCTCATTTTGCAACTAGTGATTTTTTTAGTGTAATTTTGAAGCGCGGCAGTGCTAGGGAGTTCCAATGAAGGGGACATAGCAGGCGGAAGGAACAGCACCTCTAGATGTAACAGGGCGGCTTGGGTAATGACAGGCCATTTGTTTTTTAAATCTAAGTTAGCGTGTTGGTGTACATCGTTAGACGTGCTAGGGAGATATATGTGAGCAAAACCTTTGATAGATTTGAAAACTAGCATTAACAAACTTTGCAAGGTCCTAACCTGGACATGTACTGTCACATTTCCATTTGATTGGAGATATGGGATCAGACATATGATGAATCAGATACTTTGGAGCACAAGGAAATGGAAACTGTGAAAACCTTAACTCTAGACTGCAAACCTGGTGCTGGTTTACAGGTTTTACTCACTTCCTTGTTTCAAGACATTCAAGGGTTGGGACAGTATTTAAGGGTCTAACAAACATGATGACAATTCCTGGCAACGCGTCATTAGTTGTTGTGGCTCTCCCAGTTATACCAGTTTGCACCTGTTATTGTGTTCCTCATATTTTACTTCCCTTTCTGTTTCCTCTAGTCCTTTGTTTTCTTTATTTATTTGGTTGTCTGTGATACTGCCAGGTATCCTCTCTTTCACTTGCTTCCTCAGCTCTGTACAGTCTGGTTTGTGGTTGCATCTGGGGACCTCCTCCTTACATCCTAGTCTATAAGGAGATTTTCACAGCAAAAGCTGTCTCCGAAACTTGTAAGCCACAGTCTTGGTTGTACGACTGCTGTATTCCACCAAACAGTATTCCAGATGCACCTGTCATGCCCAGCTTTATAACAGCGGATGCAACAGACTTCCATGCTCCTGCCTTCAATAGCACTCCACGCAGGGTCCATTCAAAGGTGATCTCCAGTTGAGAGTTTCTCTCTCTCTCCCTCCCCTGCCTGTCCCTGGATTGCTACGTCAAGTTAGTAGTCTTCATTGTTCACTCGCACAGTAATTCTAGGATAGTGAGGGCTTTTATCTGGTTCATGTACCAGGAATCTGACACATTCGAACACATTTTCTGTGGAGTGGAGGGTATGAAAACCAGATTGTAAAAGGATGAGTATACTCTTGGAGAAAAGAAAGGTGGCGAGTCAAATGAAAATCAGATGTTTGAGTATTTTTGAGAAGGGGAGCTGAGATACCGGGTGATATTTGGCAGCAGAGGAGAGATCAGGTTTCTGTTTTAGAGGGGTTGATCCACTACCGATAGGAAACTAGAAGGGAAAAAGCCCTTAGTGAGCGAGTGGCTGAACTGTTATGTGAAGCAGAGAAGGGTCTTGGGTAATATGGCAAGTGGCATGAAAGTTAGGGGTCCAAAAAGTACTGATTAGCAGTTTGATGAGTGGAATGAGTTCTGTTGGACATGCACTGTTGTGATGTATCAGTGTGTCAGAGTGTTTCTGGGGTGCTTGTGATGTGTATGAGGACTGGGCGGGGCCTTAAGTAATGTGGTCATTATTTCTCTAATAATAATGATTTTTGAGAAGTATGTGACAAGTAATTGGCCGATATAGTGACATGATATCGACCTGTGTAGAACAAAGATTTTAAGGTGTGTTCAAGATTTTGAGCGTGAGGTTAGGGGTAGGTGATAACATTCTTAAACTGTGAGGATTTTGTATTGTCTAGAGCACTGAGAAGTGTATTGTGTAAATAAGTTATAATACATCGAAGCATGCACTCCCAGAATAAGCACTTTTCTCTTATTTCCTTGTTACAATTGAGTTGTGGCATTTCTCAACACTTGAAATAAGACAACGACATTCTTGCTCAACTGTTCTGACATTACTTTTGAGTTGTGATGCTATATGCTCAATGCCAGAGCCAGCCACCAAGTTGTAAGGCAGATCAAAGAATATCACTGCAGCTGCAATTCAAACAAGAAGAACAAAATCTGGCTTTTTCTGTTATGATCAGTCTCTAATCAGCAGAGTGGAGAGATTTATGGTAACGTTTTTGAACATTGTTCATTACAGGAAAGAAAGCATCTTTATACATGTTACTCATTCAGAGCTGCCACCTTTTTAAATCTGATTTACAATAAACAAATTCTTAATATGTTTGCAACAAATTACTAACTGCATTTTGTTGTATTTAATTTGCACTACAGATTCAGCTTTTATTTATTCTTTATGTCTGCAACCATGTCTTATTCCTATGAAGGAGCAGGACCGAAAATATTTAAGCAGTTTGTGGGAAGGATGATGGAGTGACCACATATTATAAGTAATAAAATGCTCTCTGCCATACTTTAAAAGGATAGTGCCAGTCACCTCAGAGTTCCATGACCCTACAAAGGAACTTTGCCTTTGGCCTCATTATTCTATATGGTCACAGAACTCTTCAGTGACTTTTAATATCCCTATAATGATTTGTAGGGCGTCCCATTTATTATAAGGTTCATGTAACATCTATGTTTCATAAAACCACCTAATATATAATGCAAAGAAGTAGAAACATCAATTAGTGTGAACTAATAGGAAGCCATTGTGTTACATTAGGGCTCGTCAGATTATTTCAGCAGATTAGTATTGGTTCAAGGACATTTATGTCATCCTATGCATCTCAACATATATAAGAACTAATCTTTAGGTCGTGTTCGTTATCAATGCTGTTCAATTATTCTGTGAATTGCGGCTATATCTGCCCAATACAATTTCCAATTTGAGATATTTTCACATGGAGCAGTCAGCTGATCTGCACGTACAAGAATTGAGACCGGTACTGGATTCATTGGGTCTACTTAGAGATCCGATCATTCGACATAATAAAAGGCACATGTTACATTTAATTTTCGTTCTAACGGTTTAATTTCCTAGCCACAAATAATTCCTCTGCACAGCCCTGACCATGCAGCAGTGTTATTTCCAACTCGAGAGATTAAGCCTTTCAGTAACCCGGCCTGCTGGTCGTTCAGGCTACTAGAATGATTAGATCTTTTAAACACGGTGATAGAATGTGCCGAGCAGAATAATTCGGTTGTGCTGATACCTGCAGCTGGAAGCTCCTTCACGCTTTGGGCCAGTTCTTTTTTTCCAGCACGTTGTAATTAAATACATCTACTGACCAGAAAGAGGTCAAAAGAAAGAGCAGAGCACTAAAACGTGAACAGTAGAAGTCAAAGTTAGCTAGATATCTAAATATATAGCTGCCAACCTCAGCTCCGATAAGCAAGATAAAAACTAAGGTGAGGAAGGAAAACTGGTGCACGTTTATAAAGTGGAAACGTACTAATCTACTTTAGTCAAAATGTCTAAAGGGTTAATGGCCAAAGTGCCCATTCATGTTTGGAAAGACAAATCATTCACAAGACATATCTAACTCCTTGTATAGATAAGTAAGCAGTGCCAAAGCATGTAGATCTCTGCCCTGAAACTTATTGAATTAGCCAATGTATTTTTTATAGTTCGTTTAAGCCACAAAAATGGCAGGTTAAAGAGGGTAGAGCTTTGAGGTGATGTAATATTCAAAAGTGATTAAAAGTTGAAACCATCAGCTCTGCACTCAGAGCAGGAGAAGAGTAGAGAGGGAACATATGTCTGGCCTGGCAGGGAGACGGAAGTGACTGAGATCCCTAGTTCATGCAATGCCTTTACTTCGAACAAAAATTTCAAAACATTTGGGAATGTACAGAAGTGCTACTTTACCTAGGACACCTGCTATGCTCCTATTTGTAAGTGCTTCCCATTGAGGTAAATCTCTGTGAAATTTCCATTTGTGTCAGAAAGGTAATATTTATTTCTCGAGGATGAGTTTACATGTGAGCAGCAACCACACAAGTGTTATTGAGAAATGAAGGGTAAAGAGCGTAGATGTTTTAGGTGATTTGGCACCTTGAATGTTCTGAATCGATTAAAAGTTGGGATCATCAGCTCGGTACTCAGAGCAGGATTTTCTTTTAATTTTCTTATTGATTTTCAAAAAGAAAGCAAAACAGAGCGATAGTGATACACTGCTGCAGTCACATCTCCAGGATGTCAATAATCATGCTAATATACAAAGATATAATCAAGAAAACCAAAGGCACTACAAGTATAAGTAGAAACGAGGGTGGAACAGCCAAGCCCATGAGCCGGATTATGAAGGAACAGAAATGTGAAAAACAAGTGGAGGGTTGTGCTTCAAGGTGAGAAGGGGGAAGGACCCTAGGGTGGGGTGTCTGGGTCTAATGTGCGGAGGTAGTCACGCAGTGGCCCCAGATATCCTTGGGACAGGAAGAAGGGGGTTGCAGGACTGGGTAATCTTCGCTAACAGTTTCGCAAAATGACATACTTTTGAGCCAGGCAGGAGTAGAGGGAGCTATGGTGCTGCCCCAATGGAGCGCTATCTCACCCTTAGCCAGGAAACCGCACATGGAGACAAAGAGAAGCAGGGAGCGCGGTATGTCTTTGGTGTATCCCAAGAGTGCAAAAAGAGGGTTCGGGGAGAGTTCCATGGCAGTCATTGCAGAGACATGCACAAAGACAGAAGTCCAGAATGTATGTATCACAGGGCAGATCCAGGTTAGATGCGTAAAGTCAGCGCAAGAGGCATGTCATTTGACACATAGATCAGATCTAGTGGGGTCTAATTTGGCAATATCCGAGGGTGAAAGATAAATGTGGTGAATGATTTTTAAAATGTAATAATTTGTGTCTCTAGTTGCTCGAAATGCTTCTGATTTGTGAACAGCAGTATGTCCATATTTTATCCGTGAGGGGGACACCCAGCTCCTCCACCCAGACCACCTGAACCCTAGCTGGGGTATCAGGTTGGAGTGAGATGCAAGTACAAGATAGTCGTGAGACTAGGCATCACCATCCCCATCGGTTGCAACAAGCGTCATGGGAGGGAAATCTTCAGGGGGCAGCGGGAGTGAGGGAGCAGAGAACGCAATGTGTCATAGAGCTTCCGGATAATAAATAAGGGTAAGTCATGTAGGTGAGGTTCCACTGTCGGCTGTACAACATGGGAATAGATCCGCCAGGGTGGAGAGGTGATGACGGCAGAATACTCGTTGTACAAGTTTTCTATGGCTAGCGGAGCCAGGGATTATCAGGAAGGGGAGAAGCAGGGGAATAAAGAGGGCCCCCATCCAGCATCTGCCGTAATCTACGCCACACCCAACAAGTCATGGACAGCGTCTGGATGACCTTAGCATCTAGCAAGATGCCCTTCGGCAAGATTAAAGCGTGTGGAAGATCACCCATCTGGGACCACTCTGGTCTCAGATAAGGGATGCGAGCATCCGGATGGTGCCAGCGAAAGGAGTACTGGCATTGGGCAACCAGATAGTATAAGTAGAGGTTGGGAACCCCAAGTCCTCTGTGCTCATAAGGGAGAGGGAGAGTGTCCCAGCGGACATGGGGGCGACCACCAGCCCACACAAGGTGCAGAAGGAGACCACGCAGGGAGCAGAAAAAAGTCTGGGGTAGTGGGATAGGAATATTCCGAAATAAGTATAAGAAGCGAGGGGGTATGACCATTTTTATGATGGATACACGACCAGCAATAGACAGAGGCAGCTTGATCCAGCGGTCAACCTGGGAAGCAAGTTTGGCCATTGCCAGTCCTTAGTTTAGTTGTAGAACTTGGTCCCAGTCCCTATGGAGCCATATACCCAAGTATTTAGTACTGTCCACTGCCCAGGTAAATGAGTAGTCAGCCAGTGTTGGCTGTACCGCATCATTGAATGGGAACAGTTCTTATTTGGCCCAGCTAATTCGGAGCCCAGACAAGTTGCTAAAACGGATGACCTCCTGTACCAAGGGGGACAAGTGTTCCGACGGATGACGAATGAAAAGCAAGATGTTGTCCGCGTATAGGGAGAGTAAGAGCGGACCAAAGTTGAAGACCACGATGCAAATGGCGGTCCTGCGTGTAGCGGACCAGTGGATCCATGGTGATGATAAATCAGTGTAATACTCTAATTTACTCTAATTAAGTATTTCAGATCCTTTGGGAATTTACAAAATCACAGCTTCAAGTGGGGCACCTGCTATGTTCATATTTTTAAGTGCTTCCAATTGAGGTTTAATTTTCGTGATTTGAGCATCATTGGCAACAAGGAAACCTACTAATACATTTCACTACGTGTCATATTAAAATATCCAACCAACAGGAGTTCTTTCTATTGCTTGATTGTTAAATGCTTCTTACTTGGGTAGAATATAGTGCAAAAGCTCCAACACAACTATGTGAAACACTACAAGGTGTGTTTCCAGTGATCATTTGTGTCTACATTTTCTACCTGGTATTACCTCCTTCATTTTGTTAAAAAGGATTACATGACTTACTAATGAACGTCATATAACAAAGAAGGCCTAAAAAAATTATCTATCATGGCAAATGCACACATATCCATAGCAGCCATCTTAGAACTGGGTTTGCTAAAATAATACAAATGTTGTTCAAATGCGGCTGCAGTAAATGCACAGTTTTTCAGGCACTGCGGTGACAGTAATTCCAGGGTGGGAAAATAACAGGAAATCTAACAGGCTGTTTGCAATGTTGGTAATATAATCGTAATGGTGTGTTCCATTCCTGGTTACCTCCCCCCTCCTATTTAGAATATGTAATCCTTTTAGCCATAGAATGTTAGCTAGACAGTGGCATAGCTAGGGGGGGAGGGGGCGGTGGGGGCGGACCGCCCCAGGCGGCACAAGTTTTGGGGGCGGCTGCCGCTCCCCCACTCTTACCAGCGGCCAACGCGGCCGCAAGAATTGGCAGCACCCCTTAAACCCCCCCGCTCTTACCTGTGGCCGTCGCAGCCGCATGAATCGCCAGCACCCCCCCTTCTATCAGGCCACCGCAGGTGGCAAACGCAGGGGCCGCCACAGGCGGATTCAGAAGGTTGATGTGAGGAGATAGCTGAGGTGGCAGTTGGACAGGACAAGCAGGGATTGGAGACACATTTTAATGTCAAATAAACTAATTTTTTAACTACAATTACTTATGAAGATTACTTCAAATTTGCAAAGAGGATGGGGTGCTGTGCAGGGGATAGCTCTGTGTCTCCACCCCTGATATGATGGTCTCTGCTGGACATGTCCGTGATCACTCAGTAAGTTGGTGTAATGCATGACTTCCTTAGATTGTAATACACAGAGCTGCAGTCCTTTGCAATAACGGTCTACACCGTGGATTTTCATATAGCCTTTGGCAGCTCTGCAGAGGTGAAGACCTTTGAGGAGCTGCTGTTAATGCTATCTTTCCATTATAAAGTGCCTCTGTCTTCACCCGTAATCCTCATCTGTTGAGGAAGTGATAACCCACCATGTTAGTGTGTACCACAGTCAGCTAATAAGATGCTATCCACTGAACTCTGCCTTCCACAGACAACAACTCGAGAAGCTTTACCTCAAATATTGGGGCTGAGATTATAAATATAAATGAAAACACATATGAATTAAAACCGCAAGTAAGCCCAACACAGGTAACCCCAACCACCATACATGTATGAACACCACACAACAATAAACACAAAACTACAAAATTACTACCTTTGTCGAAATCTATGATCTTTAGAAAATAATTACTAAAGAATGATACTTAACAGAGTAAAAAATATAGTCACAAAAGAATTTAATCAAAATAACACTTTGAAAGCAACACAGATACTGCTGCTATAAATTACACAGAGCAATAGGCTGCCATGAATTTCAACAAGCGAACACCATTCATTGGATCCGACAATAAAATGGAATTATAATGTACAAATATATCAAGCCAAAAGTCAGTTCATATTTCATAAGTACAGGATGACGTTTAAGACTAGAGGTAACCTTGACCAGGGTCATCATCAGGACAATATGTCGCAAAAAACAAAAATAATCATATAACAATGGTACAATTTCGGGCTTAATGAAGAACAATTTCAAATTGGACCAAAATAACGTGTGTCCAAAAGAACAGGAAGAAGGTGTGAAACTTGAAGTAAACTGATGAATTAATCCATTACAGGGGTCACTTCAGAACAATTAAATTTCAAGTCAGGTAACGGTCAACTGACCGGGCATTCAAAGAATGTGAATGTGGAAGCAGCGTTCAGCAAATTAGAGTGCAAGCAGCCTCAGAAGCGAGCGAAACAAATCCTTGTATCTTCTGACACAAATGGCCACAAAACTGGAGAACAACCACATAACACAACAGGATCAACAGAAATTATGACCAGCAGATGTACCAGAAACTGGCAATCAGAAAATATAAAATGTATTGACATTTTCTCTGATTATGTCTCTCATTTCTCTGAAAAAGGTTTGATAAAGAAGATGTGTTATAAGCTTAATCGTAATGGTGTGTTCCATTCCTAGTTACCTTTACCCCTCCACCACCCCCCTTCCTCCTATTTAGAATGTTTCATCCCTTAAGCCATAGAATGTTAGCTGGAGGCTGATTTAGAATGTTGATGTAAGGAGATAGCTGATTCATCATATGGCGTCAAAGTTATTAGCAAACCAAAAAATCCACTTCCTATGGAACGTGGTCCTAGCTATAACTACCCAGTGTAATTATATTTATGGATAAATTATACTTACAGTTGTCAGCTCCATTACCAGACTTGTTAAAGAAGACTAGTACATTTCACCTTTCTATCTAAAGATGTTTTGTGAGCCTTCAAAAGATTAAAATATATTTATATATAATTACGTCCAAACCAGGGCTGCGGTCACCCTACGTTAAAGAGACCTTTATCTTACTGACAAATGCATCTGACATAGGATTCAGATCCTATGTCGCAGTTAAATGCTAATGATGAAGGGAAGCCTATTTTGTTTGTAGTCGAAACTTATTCCTGAGGGAAATTAAATATTCTGCTATTGAAAAAGAATGTCTAGCGAATAAATGGTGGTAGAGAAATTACGCTATTGCTTAGAAGGTTGTGTCTTTATTCTCTATACAGACTATGCTCCCTTCATAAGTATAAGCCATAACAAGGGTATTGCAATGGTTCTTGTCCATACAACCATACCACTTTGAAGTAAAACATAGGAAAGGGAAAGCGCAAAGAAATCTAGATTTTCTTTCTCAGTTATCCAATGTTCCCGGTAGGAAAAATCAAAGGAAGGGGATAAGTGAGGGGACAGACAGTGGCTCTATCGACTTACCTGTGGTTAGCCTGGTCCCATCACCAATGTTCCTCCAAGCACAGCCTGGAAAGGTAAATGTTAGAAATGGGGGTCTCTAGTTGGCAAGGGTTTGCACCTTTGTCCAAGTAGGGACCCTTCCTTCTAGTCAGTATAAGGGAGTTACACTCCTAAAATAACCCCTGCTCACCCTTTGGTAGCTAGCCACAAGCAGTCAGGCTTACCTTAGAGGCAGTGTGTAAAGCATTTGCACATAACCAACAGTAATACAGTGTAAGCACTATAAAAGGACACCACACCAGTTTAGAAAAGTATCCAATATTTTTATATACTTAAGACAAGACCAAAACGATAAAAATCCACAGTACAGTACTTAGAAATCTTCAGTTATAAAAAAAAAACTTGAAATAAAGTTCCTTGATGTCGATAGCTCCATCCGGGGCTATCACGGCATCGTGAACAACAAATCCAAACAGCTCTGGCTGACCGTGGTGTCGCAGGCCAGCTATGGTGTCAGGAAGACCCAAAAACAGTACCTTTAGAAATGCAGGGCGTCGGCGACCTCTCGTTGAGCTCCGTAAGCACGGCGTCTGCAGGCGTCGGTTCCGGAGGTCGGTGCAGGAGTCGTCGGGCCCTTGAAGTCACACGTGTTTCAGATCGAACTCCTCACGGTTGAGGGCAGGAGCGCTGGCGTCGGCAGGTGTCGGATGCTGCGATACGAAGTGCAGCGGTGCGGAGCCCTCAGGCCACGGTGCAGGCAGTGGCTTGGTGACGGTCGTCCAGCAGCATCTGTGAGACCAGGGCTGCGGTGCAAAATGATGCGGTGCTCGTCACGGTGCTGGCAGGTCATGGTGCAAGCAGCGTCGTCGTCGTTGCTGAAGCGCTGTCATCGGCTGACGAACTGGAGTAGGCTGACGAACTGGAGTCGATGGCGCCGGCGTCGGTAGGCCAAGGCTGCGGTGCGGGATGAGAACAGTGCGTTGTGTAACTTACGAGCGGTGCCCTCGAACCACGGTGCAAGCAGCGGCGCTGATGTCGGCGTGGAGCGTCGTCTTCGGGAATACCAGGGCGACGACATGAAGCGAGGCGGTGCGGAGTGCGGTGCCCATTGGTCGCGGTACAAACAGCGGCTTGGTGGCGGCATCAGGTGGCGTCATCTGTGAGACCAGGGTTGCGGTGCGGCGTTGAGGCAGTGCCCTCTGCGGTGCCTTCAGGACACAGAGCCGGCAGCGGCATCGTAGACGGCGTCTGGTTGTTTTTTCTTCTGTTGCAGCACAAAACACACAGTCCCCAGTGCTGAGGGCAGAATAACTTGAAGTCTTTGCTGTTCCTGAGACTTCTTGAACAGGGGGCAAGCTCTACTTCAAGCCCTTGGAGAAACTCACAGAAAGAAATTGCAGAAAGTTCAGTCCAGTCCTTTCACTGCCCGAGACAGAAGCAGCCACTGCAGGCCAACACAGCAAAGCACACAGCAAAGTGGTAGTCCCTCCTCACAGCTTCTCCAGCTCTTCTTCTTGGCAGTCTTCTTGGTTCCAAAAGAGTTCTAAAGTTTAGGGGTTTGGGCCCAACTTTTTATAGCTCAAAATCCTTTGTTCTCTGGGGGCAGAGAGTGTCTGTGCCCAGCCAGAACCAGTTCTGTCCTCTCTGGTGCAGCTTCCTGGCAGGAGGTGGAGTCAGCATTGTCAGAGGCAGACCAGGCCCATTCAGGTGAAAGGAAATCTCCTCCCCTACTCTAAATGCAGCCCATGTCTATTCAGTCCATCCCTGACCCATCTAGACTCTCTGGAGCCACTGCTCCTCCCCAACCCCTGTCATCCCAAAGCCAGACAGTCAATTTTCAAACCCAGCAGAGGCAAACAGGATGGCTAAGCAAGAAAATATCTTCTAAAAGTGGTATTTTCAAACACAGAATGTAAAAATCACCTTTACTAAAAGATGCATCTTTAGATTCTGAGTTCAGGAATACTAAACTTTATTTTTCTACCTTGTTCCCAGGGGTAGTTATATTTATAAGATGTTATAAACAAACTCCCCATTCTGTCCTAAGGGGACAGCTAGCCTTGCAATAGTGAAAAATGAAATTGGCAGTAATTCACTATCAGGACATGCCACACACATCAGGGCATGTCCTACCTTTCGCATACACTGCACTGTGCCCACAGGGGTACTTTGGGCCTACCTTAGGGGTGACGCACATGTAAGAAAAGGGAAGGTTTAGAGCCTGGCAAGTGGGTGCACTTGCCAAGTCGACATGGCAGTTACAAACTGCGCGCAGACTCTGCAGTGGCAGGTCTGAGTTACCTTTTCAGGGCTAATCATGTGGGTGGCACAATCAGTGCTGCAGGCCCACTAGTAGCATTTGATTTACAGGCCCTGGCACACTCAGTGCACTTTACTAGGGACTGATTAGTAAATCAAATATGCTAATCATGGAAACACCAATCCATAATAACAATTTTCACAGAGAGCATATGCACTTTAGCACTGGATAGCAGTGGTAAAGTGCCCACAGTCCTAAAACCAACAACAGCAGGTCAGGAAAAAATAGGAGGAAGAAGCAAAATGTTTGGGGATAACCCTACAAAAAGGGCCATCTCCAACAGTAAAACAAAGAATAAAATCAAGGAAGGACAAACAAAAGTAAGACCAAAAGAAACATAGAAAATACTTCTTTTTCTCACCTGGACTGGATTACGGAAGAAGAAAAGGCTGAAGAGGCAGTCCAGGAGGGGTTCAAGGGAGAGGAGGCCACCCAGTTTGACGATGTGCCGCGGACATCAAGAGCAGAGAGAGTAGAGCCACCACAGCGCCTGCCAGCACCAAAGACCGGAGAGGCATTTGACTCCCACCAGCCTCCAGATGGGTTGTGGCTCATGCAGGTTAGTCACCGCGTATGTGAATAGTGTAGCGGAATGGGAGGTAAATCTTCTAAGGAGTAACAAGGAAACAGAAGGAAAAGGAATCACCGGAGTGTATAGCAAAAACCGCTGAGAGTAAGTTTGTTAGTACTGAAATTATGTTATCAAGATTTTCCTAAGAAGCTAAGAAAATAAACAAGTGCAAGAGAACTATGTATGAAGTCAGGGAAACTGAGACCAGAAGCATAAAGCAATTTTTTTTTTCCGTGAGGATTGAAATAGGGAAAAATAGAAGTGACGGAAAGGAAGAAGTAGTTGAAATGTTGTGGGGGGGCTCAAATGGGGAAAAGAGTGATATTTACCTGCTGCCTTTCTTTTTTCCGAGGAACTCCAGTAGGGGAAGCTGTGTCCTGTAAAGAGAAAAGACAGCAATTAAACACGGAAGAAGCAAAGTGTCAGTGATAATCATCCATGTATCTGATGTTTAATGGAGACAAAGGAAACACATAAAAGCAGTCAAAGATTGCCAAAGCAAAAAGTGTGATCGGGTGCATCAATACTGAGACATACAACAATTGTAAACCCATGCCTGGGCTACATACCTTCTTTGTCAAGCCTAGGATTCAGTTCTACAAGTCAACACCTTTTTCTCAGTGGAGGAGAAAAGCGGCATTTTGCCTTAAACCACATTTTCTGTGGATTATGGATTTAAATCATGACCATCCCTGTGCAGAACTATTTGTATATTACATGTACTTGGTTTAGGTTTGGTCGGAATGGGAAGCATAAAAGGTTTCCCTTGCCACATGGAGCTGGCATTATGTTGCCCTAACCATTCCAACATAAGATTAAAAACACAATGATGATGTCCTGGAATGAGTTTTATAGCAGACTGCAAGAACTGTGATTTAAAGTTATGGGCTGTGATAGATACTGTGGAACTCAATGGTCACAGCTCTGGAGACCACCTTTAAATTTATATCTCTGCATAGGCATCAGCTCACTCTGACATTTTCTTTACTATGAATCTTGTCTTCCTTATTGCACTCACAATTCCACTTATATTTCCTGGACCATTATCCCCCTGTGCAGGATTAACACTTTTGCACACCAATGTACCAATACTATGTTATGTTATGTTAGGTTAAATTTATAGAGCGCCAAATCACCAGAGGTCTCTAAGCGCTTGCAAATTAGATCATGAAGTCAGGGATCCCTTATTCCAACTAGGCTCAGCACACGATAGGATGGAGATAACCAAACGCCTCACTGAACAAAATGGTCTTAAGTTTCTTCCTAAACGGGAGTAAGGTGGCTTCCTTACGCAAGCTCTCCGGTAGCTTGTTCCAGGTCTGGGGGATCACCACTGAAAAAGCCCGCCCCCTCACGGTAACTCTGTTAAAGCGTGGGCAAGCCAGCAGGCAGGACTCAGATGACCGGAGACAACGTCCGGGCACGTATGGCTTCAAGCAATCTTTGATGTAATTGGGCGCCTCTCCATACTGTATTAGGTAACTAGGTACGAGATGTACAAAGCTTCCAAATACTAAATCACAATTGCGATGGTAACCAAATTTGTTATGTCTGTTTTTGACAGTTGTCAATTAGTGATTCATTAGGATTCTCATTCGCAATTTTCTGATTCTCTAATAACGAATCAGTAAACTGTGAATCAGTATTTTGGAATCACAAATTGAGAAAGTCACATTGAGTTAGTGTTTGATGACATCACAATGAGGAAGTGATTTAACACATGCTGTTTGCAGGCTTCTGTAACCTCGAGTAAGGCAGTGCTTTTATCCTGAGTCAAGTGTGAAGGTTTTTTTTGTTTTGCCTCATTTCTTTCTGCTGTCAGGTCCTCTGAGGAGTCAGAGAAGGATGGTGGAGAATGGGAAATAAAACTTACATTTAGTGAGAAGGAGCTGGAAATGCTCACAGAGGACAGTGTGGCACACAATGATGAGCTTTTTGTAAAAGTTAATTTAATGTTCCCAACTACCAGATAAAAAAGATTTGGAAGGGCGTACAGGAAAAGATGAATTTTGTTGGTGTGAATCAGCATACCATTTAGGAGACCACAAAATGGTCGTATGATCTGCATCCGAGGACAAAGGAGAAGGTTACAACTCATCTATCTGAGGCACGTAGAACAGACATCTTGAGGATTTCATAGAATCAACTTTGCACCCGGAGAGTATTGTGGGGCTAACAGACATCGATACATCGAACCCATCTAAAGGTCCATGTTAAAATGGCAATGCTAAGTTTTAAGTGTGTATTTCTAATACATTTTCAGATTTAAATCATTAGCATTTATTAAACAACTCCATAGAAATGGTTACTTTAAACTTCCTAATGGACTATGGGAGCTGTAGTTTGCACATTTCAGTGTTAATCTCCTACTCAATTCAACTTCTATGAGAACGTAATAAACTGTAAAAAAAACTAACAAAATACTTTAAAAGTTTATGCAGTAATAAAGATTTTTCTTATATAAAGTATATAACTTAAAAATAAAATTTGCTTTAAAGTTCACCATGGTAATATACATGTGTATATATCACAGATGTTCCAACGCAGAGAGGTGAAGAGTTCCCAACATGAAGCACCTCAAGACAGTCCATCAGACATGAAGGAAGTCACTGATCCCACAGTCAAACCAACACAACCCATTCCACCTCTCCACTGCCACATTTCCCTGAGGGACACACCATAAACTTCTGTGAGGCACCATCTCATGCACTAGATCCTTCACCAGTGTCGTCGCAGTTCTTCTAGGCGAGGAAATTCTGGGCTTCCAGCACCTGCAGGTGGTGATGAAACATTTGCATTGTTTGGTGGTTAGAGGCCTCAATGTTGTCAATGCAGCACTTACAAAATAAAAACATCAAAGCTTTCAATAGACAGTGGCAATGAATCAAAATTTGGCATGTATGATAGATTGTTAGGAAAAGATCAAAGACTCCATATAGGAGAAACAAAGTATTATTGCTGACAAATTTGATAAGCTAACTGAGGCTGTAGCCACAATACATACGGTTTTGCAGCAAGAAAATACCCATCAGAGGGCAGGCATCATCAGCACATGTCTCTCCTAGATGGTTTCAGCAGGTCGGTGAAACATCTGGCACATGCTATTGCCACTTTATTTAGGTGCACTGTGAACATGAAGGTGGAGATGGAGCACTACAACAGGGATATGACAAGTGGGCTTATGCAAGTCATAAATCCATTGGAAAACATTCAAACAAGCCAATTCTCTGCGATTCGTCATATTGCTGGGAGGGATAGTGAAGGGGCTTCAAGCCTTAGTAGACTCTCTGTCACTGATGTCATTAATGTGTGGTGCACAGGAAGGGGCGACTCCTCTGCTAAGGTGGAGGAGCGTCACCCCACTGTCTCTGAGCAAGAAAAATAAAATGATAATAACGTCGTTATTATCATTTTATTTTTTTGTAGGTTCAGGGCTGGCTTAGGGTGGGGCGAGGCTGGTGGCACAGGGGAGGAGTGGTTTGCACACTCCAATGACGCATGATGGTTTGGCCGGTCATCTTGGGCTGGCCAAACAGTCATGGGCACGTTGTATGTTCCTCACCAGGCTGTAAAACACAGCCTGGTGAGGAACATGCCCAGGCTCCCAATGCCTGTCTGAGCACTGGAACACGGCACTCAGACCAATCACAATGCTGCATCGCAGTGTTGTGATTGGCTTAGGGGAGCCTGTGTGCTTCCTTCTTCTGTTCCGGGACTCGTCGGAGAAGGAGACACGACGGTGGAGAGACGGTCACAGTGGCTGTGAGGAGATAAGTGTTTTTTGTTGTTGTATTTTGTCCCCCCGCCAATCCCCCACCCTTCCACCCCCTTCCCTGTCAGCCACTACTGTGCACAGGCAGTCAAACATCAGGCACTGATGGGTCGACCACACCTCCAGCTCCTAGCACTAAAATAGGAAGTGCCAGTAGAAAAAAAAAGCATTAATTAAATGTTTTCATTACTATTTGTCAGAACCCCTTATAGAGGGCCACTGGGCATGCAGGAACTATTATTGCCAACCGAGGGGTTGAGGCCTTTTACTCCAGATGCCCCACGGTCCAACTTACATTGGGAACTGAGCAACTGGGCCAAGTGCCCCTTCAGCACTTCATTCTCAATAGTAGATTGGGTCAAGCAGCTCAAGCCTTCTTGGGGGGAGGTGGGGTAGGTAGATGCAGGGGTTGAACACAGGCTCGCAAAACAAAATACGTTTAATAGCAGCAATAAATGAATGTTCTGTCAAAAACTTGCATGTATGAAAAAAGGATTAGTTATATATGAACACAAAGCAAAATTTGGCATAGGACCAATAAAAACAGTACACACAGTCCCCTGATGTTGGGGGCTCTAGTGTTTGATAGGCAGGCCCCCGAGTCCCACTTCCTTCTCAATAACTATAGTGGTTATTCCTGATCTACTAAAGATGACATTCAGGTTAATTCACACTAGTAGTCCGAGTCCCAAGAGTCCCACTACAACTCTTCCAAAAGTCAAAAGTGTTCCAGTGCCCAAAGTGCTATCTGTCAGAACAAGTACCCCCAGGCCCTTCTGGCCCTGTGATCAGTCTTACCCTCTCCTACAGGAATTACTCTACCAGAGTCTCCAGGAGGGATTTCCTCTCACCCAGCTGGGAGACTGGCAGGCCTTAGCCCCAGTCCTGGTCACAGATAGAAGTCTTGCAGAGCTTCTCCTCCTCCTCAACATACAGCCTAAATGGCTGCTTTCGAGTTAACAAGTTTGGGGGCCTCCACCTCCCCTTCTTAGTCCATTTACAGACACAACATGGGATTTAGTGTCTGAGTCTTTGAAGTTTTAGATTGGGGTCTGCTTCCTTTTGAAGTACTCACTCCTTTGTCCTGCTATTCATCCAGAAAGCAGTCTGCCACAGTAAGGGAAACTCTAAATCTGATAGCTCAACAACACAGGCAGTGGGAGTCCACAGAGGATCACACCTCAATGTCAGCCACAGCAATATGTCCATCAAAGGGTTACCCCTACTATTGTACCACTACTGTTTATGATTCTCTCATCAGCTTATCTCCTCCCTGAAATGTGCCCAGGCCCCTTTCAAGTGACTTCTCCCTGAATCAAATAGCAGCCTTTGAAGTGTACTGAAGAGCCTGGCTCTCCATCCTCCAGTGTGAGCCATACCCAACTCACCGGAATGTAGCAAACCACAATATATATCTGGGGGGATTACTCAACCTCCTCACGGTCCTCCAGTCAGCCCTGGGTCTCCCAAAATGAAACCCAGAATCTTCCATGTATTGTACCATTTACAGGCACACACGCATACACACAGCACCCACGCACCTTCAAGCATGCTACACAAGCGTGCTGCACAGCGCTACATACTAACATGATGTATGCCAAGGGTGAGTTAAGCTCAGAGCAGTGGACTTTACATGAGTGTGCCAGTAGGCCTCACTCCAGTGACACAGGAAAAAAGGGCTGTTCACTTTTACTGATCACTGCACTGTATGCTGCCACCACTACCCTCGTGCTACTTAACTCCTGCAAAGCCAGTAGCCATTCACCACTATGAGGGTAGTGCTTTGGGCTCCCATCTCAATCCAACAAGACCACAATCCGTAAGACAAGCCTATGTCATAGTACACACGCATGATCCGTGTTTGCCCATTACAACAAAAATCAGCACCAGAGATCGTTGCACCTGGGGCACTCAGAGCAGGGGTGCACACCCATCAACATGTGAGGGACTTTTCAGTACCAACAACATTGTTTTGGTTATGTGGTTTGAGAAATATTTGTTTGAAAAAGAAACAAACTAAATGAACACTTTGTTATCTTTTTTGAATAAGACAAAAAGCTTAATACATGTGTCCAAAACCTTAGTAAAAGGTACATTTTGATTTATGGCACAGCAACAATGTTGCCTTGTATTTCCCTTTCACAAGTTTTACTTTTTGCTTACCTTAAAAGTAATGTTATTTGTTATGTTCACACCAGCACAAGAGGCATCTTGGGGTAGCTGGGGTAGTATCTCGTCATTGTCAGATTCTGATTCTAGATCAATCGGTAAATTGGGTAAACCCTTCCTTATTAATCGGTAATGTAGCATAACTCATGTAGCTCTTTTGCAACATATGTCTGTACCAAACTGCAGTGCTCCTCCACTTTTATTAAAACATGTTAGTCATCCGTTCCGAATGCCAAATGTGAGTTCAAGCACTGAGAGTATGCACTGAATTACATCTGCGCTCACTTCTGTTGGCAGGATTGAGATATGGGTTCATTATCCATCTCTGTTAAGCATAAGCACTGTGTTTGACTTGGCTCTCTCTACAGGGTCACTATCAAACTTCTTGCCTTCACCTCTCCTGTTTTCTGTACTTGTTTTTGTTGGCCGCTTTTGGGACTCTTTGCAATTTACCACTACTAACCAGTGTTGAACTGCCTGTGCTCTCTCCTTTAAACAAGGTAAAATCAGCTTACACCCACTTTATAAACGTATTATAAGTATAAGTCCTTATGAAAGTGGTACTACATGTACCCATGGCCTGTAAATGAAATGCTACTAGTGAGCCTGTAGCACTTATTGTGACACCCACTTAAATAGCCTATTTAAATATGTCTAAGGCCTGTGTGCAGTTTTAAACTGCCATTTCAACCTCGCAAGATAAACCTTTTGTCAGGCCTAAACCTTCCTTTTAATACATATAAGTCACTCCTAGGATAGTCCCAAAATAGCCTGTAGGACAGGTGCATTGTATTTAAAAAGTGGGACATGTGGTTTTTGGTTTTACATGTCCTGCTGGTGAAAAACTCTAAAATTCGTAAAACTCTTAAATTCATATGATAACATTGGGTTACCTTATTGCATTTATTAAGTGATGACTTTTGTTTGGAGGTAAAAATGTTGTGTTTGGTGTCTAAGGAATTGGAATTTATGTCACAATTTGGAAAATGCCACTTTTAGAAATTTGACAGTTTCTTGTGCTAACTATTTGGTGCCTGCAACCTGTATCCTGGGTTACATGACTAGGTGTAGTTGGCAGTTGGCCTTTCTTTATTTCTCCCAGACAGTATCACAAAGGGGGAAGGGTGTGGGCAGGATGGCCCATCCTGACCTGATGGAAGGGGTGGAGATGTCACCTACCACATTTGCACTTTAAAAGAGCTGCCTTGGCACAAACACAAAGAACTAAACACTAGCCTTTTACGACTCCAGATATCCTGGGATTAGGGCAGGGATGAAGGTAATTCCAGAACCAGATGTGGGGGAAGTCTAGAAATTTCTCCCACTTCAAAACTGGCACCAGCTATAAATATTGGACCTTCAAACCAACTCTTTAGTACACTCCTGGACCTGTGAATACTACAGAAGAGGGAATGCCTTGCTGACAAAGGACTGCCTTGCTGGCTGGGGCCTGCCTCGCAGTCTGAGAAGGATGACTGGACCTCCTCCCTTCATCCCAGGCTACCTGAAGTGACTCCAATGGTCAGCTGATTGACCTCCTCTTAACTGCTACAAGGACATAACAAGATCCAGAGGCTTCTCTGCAACTTCCCATCTGACCTGCTGAAACTGGACTGGCCTGGACCTGCAAATGGACCTGACTGAATTCTGCTGGCCTCTGCAAGAGGGAGTCCCTGATCCCCAAGAGCCACTTCCCCATGTCCTGGATCTTTGGTTGGCATCAAATTGCAGTTTTCTGAAGAAGAAGGAGAAATACTGAACTTTTGGGCTTTTCGCGTCCACAAACAGATTCATTCATGCCGCGATCTTGTTTCCTGCGACAACTTTCAACGTGGAGCTCTGATGGACCCGACTCCTCATGCTACAGTGACCGCCTGCGATGACTGCCATTGACGCCCGTCAACGTGAGATTGCACCTCGTGCTTCAGAAGTGATAGCTCACGGTGATCAGCAACGCGAAGCTCCAGCAACGACTGTCTGCGACGCCTGATAAGATCTTACCGCTTCAGTGACGACCATCTTCTCAGCCTCCTCCACCGCAAACTGGACTCTTCGTGCCGGACTTTGAGAAGGTAACTCTTTCACTTGGGATAACCTGGTCCCTGTATCCTTCCGGCACTCTATCACAGTCAGCATGAACTTGTGACTTTCCCCTGGTCTAGCATGACCAGAAGACTGCGAGAAGCACTTTGTGCTGTTAGGCGTTATGCACACCTAAATCTTTGAAATTCCTTATCTCCAGTTCTCCTGATTGGATTTCTATTAGTTTGATGTCAAATAATTTATTAGATTTTACTCTATTTTTTAAATTAGTGTGGGATATTTCTTGTGTTGTGTTTTCACTTTTTTACTGTTTGTGTGCTGCATAAATACTTTACCCATTGTCTCTAAGTTGAGCCTGACTACTTTTGTGCCAAACTACCAGAGATTTAAGTGACTTTTGTGGCTCACTCTGACAAGGATTGTGGCTGTTGCTTGAGGAGGGCTCACATCTACCTCAACCAACAACCTAATTTCTCACACACTGTCATCTAAAATAGCAGAAATAGCAACAAAAACCTTAACAAACACCTTTTTAAAAAAATCAGTATACTTGTATGTTGCATTTTAAACCTACTTACCAAATGAATAGCCACCTCCAAATTCACATCTTGTAAAATGATTATAAATCCCAGTGCATCAGAACATGTAAGAGTCATATGTCCTACCTGGAAAACGGGCTACAAGATCTGTTATAACACAGGAGACATCACACGCAACCTGCATATTGAGTGAGTGGCTATTTTTACGATTGTGGTATAAAAACTCATTTGTAGATGTTGGGCACATTGCAATGAGTTTCACAACCTATAACAAGGGTGAAATGTGCAATACTATTTAAAAAAAGTTTAGTCTGTTGTAAGTCATTTTGTGATCTAAGAAAAAAATATACTTATCTTTAACAACATAACAGCCAAAAATGTATTAAAAACGGTATAGGGCACTTTTTGAAATTCCCCTGCTACTGCTCTCCCTCTTAACTTCCGGAAGCTAAAGGTTGTAGAGAACAGAATACTTGGACATGCGGTGGGACTGCATTACTTCTTTCTGTTGCTTGTTCTAGTGGTTGTAAATCAGCAACTAGATCTAAAATGATCTAACTGCAAATCTTTATTTTTCATAGATCTCCTCCGTCGGTTCAGAAAGGGTTATCCTAACCTGAAATCAACTCCTGTCTCTTCCTCCTCTGCATACCAGCCAAAATCCTAATCCCCTTGCCAATACATACAAAGTCGTCATTGTGAAAACGCCTGATGTATTTTCGGGCTGTTTATATAGGTTACACCTGATTAGAGTTGGTGGTAAATTGCATGCAAAAACCCCATTCTGTGAGTGCTCACAATTTGTGAATGCTTCATACATACAAATACTGAATCGGTATTAAGAAATCCCAAATAGCAATTCGATATTTGAAGTCGCAAAAATACTGACTCATTATTCATTTGGTTTGCTAAAATAGCAAAGTGAATGCCTTTTGTATACACAAAAATCCCTTTTTGCATTTGCAAACAACCTGATTTAGCAATTTGACCTTCTGCGAACGCAAACCTCCTTCACACATATCACCCGATGTGTGTTTGATCTTGATGTTTAGAATTTATTATACAATTTGTTATCCTGTCTTTGAAATCACTAGTAACTTGAAGATGGTCGACAAGCATGTTCCTTCGCTTTGATCCTGTGGCAACATGTAATCAAATAATTAACATAATTAACTGTGGCAACAAGCAATCATAATATTAATGAACTGATACATCAGCATACAGGGTTCTCAGCTTGCGTTCTCTACTTGTTTCATAACTTGCACTGCAACACTTCATACACGTCACAGACTCAGACAAGAACCTCCAAGGCCAGTACTTAGGGGGTCATTACGATGGCGGGCAGACTGGAGTCCGCCCGCCATCGTGGTGGGGATCGGGACCGCCTGCCATGCATGCGGCAGTCCCGCACTACTGATTAGGATGTGACTGCCGCCATGGCGGTCACATCTTGCTATTTAACATTGCGGCGGGGCTGCTGACTGCAGCACCCGTCGCGATGCCAAAAAAGCAGGTTGTGCATTTCACCGCACTACGTGGCAGGCACCACACGGTGCCTGCCACTTAGTGCTGTGAAATGTAGGGGGTACCATGGGTCTCCCCCTAGTGCACCCACACCTCCCCCAACACAAGGGGGGCCCGCAACGGGCCCCCAAAACAAATCCCCGCCAGCCTTTCCATGGCGGTTTCGTCACCATGGAAAGGCTGGCTGTAGCCAGCATCCTAATTTGGCGGACGGTGCCTGCTAGGCACCGCCACCATTTTAGCCAATCTGGATCGTCCACCAGGCAATCATAACGATTGCCTGTGGCGGTTCCGTGGCGGACGGCCTTTGCGTCCGCTACGGTCGCAGTCTGGATCCCCCCGCCATCGTAATGTGGCGGGGGGGGAAAATCGTGGTCCGATGGCAGAAGGCCCGCCATCGCACGGCTGGCAGTGGTGGGCCTTCCACCATCATAATGGCCCCCTTAATTTGTAAAAGAATAAGTGCTGGTGTCCGACGCTTGGACAGAGAAATTAAACATTGGCATGCCGAATACCAAGACTGCGTAGTCCTAAATCCACCTCACGCCTCTTTAATCCACTTCCAGTCACTCACTGCCCTTTATCTCCCTGTTTCACGTTTCTGCTTTAAACCTTTGTGCCCATTTTCCTGTCTTTCATTTTCTCCATCTTTCTGCTTTGAGTGTTTTTCTCTCTCTTGCTCGCTGTCAATATCTGATGAGGTCAAATAAGTGCTGGTCCCTAAAAATGAGTGGCGGTGGCTTCCCACCTACAACCAACCATCAACTGAAATTAAGCACTGCCTACGGCTGAAAACCACCCAAGACTATGGAACCGACCCCATCTCTCATTTTACTTGTAGAACACGCGAAAGTGGTATTTGAAAGTGGTATCTAATCTGACCGTTATAGATATTGCTGTATTCTAGCTGAGTGGTGCAGATAAATTCGACTTGCGAAATTGCATTAAGTAAGCTAGTCTTTCAACCTCTTATTATAAAAAACATAAATGTGATCACTTTGAAGCAGATAAAGTAATGATGGTAAATGAGGTAATTGACAAAAATAAAAACTCAAATGTTTCAGTGATATTTAATAGGCATAGATCTCTGATGCAACAAGGGACTTTAAGTAACACCGGCCCTGCATATATAAAAAGCTAGACCATTTTTCTTTTGAATTCACTTTTTTTAAACTATCTCCCGTACAGGCATTCAAACCTTTTCTTTTGTTGACACGATGCAGTGAAGCCAATCAAACGGAAACCGTAAGCAACAAATCTTATCGGTAAATCCTTTCCAGAGACAAAAATATAAAGCAGTGCACACACGAAAACCGCCCATTAATCAAACACTCAATTCAGGCCGGGGACGTGGCGTCCTTTTCCTTCAACTGAAACTTAACTGCCAAAGCGAGAGGGAAGGTCTCTGCGCACCACGGCGCTGCCCGGCCTGTAATTCTTATACATTTTTAAAGATAAGAAGCAAAGTGAGCAGTTCATCAAATAAAGATGGCAATTATGATTTAATGCGAGGACTGCGCAAACCGCGGCCAAGAGGATTAATCCGTCACAGGCGGCGTTGGAAAGGAAGCTTGTGTAGCGCCAGACCCGATTCACCAGTAGATACAGCAAGCCAGACCCAAGGAATTCTATATAATAATCTAGTGCTGACTAAGTGGCCTCTCTGCCGCCATGTTCAAGTACGAGGAGTGAGCTGAACACCTTTTTTGGTTGGCAGTTACAGAAAACAAAATGTGCGTGGCCCCTTCTTGAACTTACAAATAAACATGTCAAAAGCTCTAGATAGGGCGTTTCTAAGGTTGGTTCAATCATGTGTGTTGTTCATTTCTATTGCGCCAAAATTAGAGAGTTCATTCGTTTTAGCTGGTATTCCCGAAAACAATGAGGGGCATATGTGCAAGGAGTTAACACCGCCTTAGCGGCACTTCTCCGACAGTTCGCCGGCGATATTTTCATCGCCACATGTACAAGCTGTCACTAACCTCTGTTAGCGGCAGTTTCCGGCGAAAACGTCCATAGAAAAGATCGCCACTTCTGTTAGCGATAATGACATGCAAGGGAGGCGTTCCCGTGCAAAAACGGCCGCTAACCCCACTTCGCGATATTTACAAGGGAATTCTTGAAGGTAGGAGGACCAAAAAAACTGCCTCTAACTGCAGTTAGAGGCAGTTTTTTAAGACCAGAAAATAGCTGGTCTTAAAAATGGAGATAACACTTGGGGCCTCATTTCAGCAGGTTTTGGTGCTGGACAGTGCTGCAAGCAATGTTGCTGGTCTGCCCTGCGACAAAACTACAGGGCAGGAATGCGCACCATCAATACGATAGTGCGCATTCCTGGGCCACAGTCATGAAAAGTGTTGCAGCGCTGTGACAAGACAGCGTTGCAACACTTTTCACTACGCCCTTCTTGCGACACCATGGATGCGCTGTATTCACTGGACAGCGCTCCATGACCCAAGTAATGACAGATACGTCTGGAATCCTGACGTATCTGTCTGCGCTAAAGTCACGTATTGCTGCAGTTGTGTCACAAGCATGACGCAACTCCAGCAATGCATGGGGCCAGCCTATCCATGTGGCACTGCGTCACCCTTATGCCTGCCATTAGGCAGGCGTAAGGTACTGACACTGTGCCGTCCTGCAATTGTTGCAGTGAAAGCTGATGGATTTCACTGTGCACCTCCTATGAGGCCTTGTCGCATGGGAACACACACCCTGCATACATGATACCTGATGCAGATATGATGTGGCACAGGGCTTCACAAGGTCACGCATATGCCTACATGCGTCACTTTGCAAATACGGCGCAACGTGGTGCTAGATTTTGCCTGGTGTTTTTCTTGAGGGGTGCCAGGGTGTCGGCGCAGTTGGAGATCCATCGGTGGCGGTTGCGCGCTGCGGTGTTATCGCCTGTAAGCGTTGGCGGAGTGGTGGAGCTGAGGGAGTTGACGAGAAGTTCTTCGGTGGCCTTGATCCAGCTGCGAGGGGGGGCGATAATTGCGGTGGTGTACGGTGGGCATGGTGAAGACGTGATGTATACAATGATGGTCGGTCCAGGAGAGTCCGGTGGTGTGGCTGTAGTTGAAGTTCCCGCTGGCGGAGGAGACGTGCTCGACCGTGTGTCCTGCTATGTGGCTTGCTGCGGTGACTAGCTGCTTGAGTCTGATGTTGGCGAGCTTCCCCAGGAAGGGGTGGTGTTCTGGTCACTGGTGTTGTCCAGGTGGAAGTAGAGTTCACCGAGTAGGATGTCATCGGTGGATGGGAGAGCCTGGGGTGCAATGAGGTCTACAATGGTATTGGAGAATGGGGGTCCATGGCCCGGGAGGCCTGCAGATGAGGGTGCCGCAGAGGATGGGGTTGGGGTTGTTCCGGATCTGGAACTTGAGGTGTTCCATGGTCACCGTTGGGTCATTAGAGTGTGTGGTCAGTCGGAGTGTGCTTCTGTAGGTGATGGCAATGCCTCCTCCTGGACGGTCGGGGTGGTCCTTGCGGGTGATTTAGTAGCCGTCAGTGCTGGCGATGGCGATGTCCGGTCCGGAGCAGAGGTTAGTCCTGGCAGACGATGTGGCGTCCAGGGTTGATGGCGAGGAGGGTGCTGGCGTCGTAGCGGTGGAGTGTCCAAGAGGAAGGGGCTTTGGTGCTGAGCACGGTCCAGGGGCAGACGGACGCAGATGGGCTTGCCTTTGGCAGGGGAGACGTCCATTACAACGCAGGCATTACATCGTAATGCCTTTACAACACAACTACAACAATGCAGGTGCCTTTACATCGCATTCCATTCCAATGCATTGTGAGGTTAGTAATGGTGTTTTTTAAGTTTTAGGGTGGGTATGGGTTTCGGGGGTCAGAGATTACATTTGGGGTGTATTATGAGGTAAAATATGAAATTTGGGGTGTGTTTTGGGGTCAAATATGAATTTTAGGGTGTGTTTTGGGTGGGTCAAAGATGAATTTTAGGGTCCAGGGTGTGTTTTGGGGGGTCAAATAAGAATTTTAGGGTTCAGCGTGTGTTTTGGGGTGCAAGGGTTAGTTTTAGGGTTGCACTCACTGAAGTGGGAATAGTTATGTTTTCTTCTCCGCTATCCAGCACTTTCCTACTGTTGCAATATGCGTAGTATTAGAATGCATTGTAATGGAATGCGATGTAATGGTATGCGTTGTAACGTCATATATACCTTTGGCACACCAGTGGTACACCCGCTGCGCATGGGCGCACAGCGCCCGCCATAGAGAAGTGCTGTGGGGGGGGGACTGGACAGCTGGGAGGTAGGAAACGCCAAAAAGGACACTGGATAGGGCGGGGACACGGGTGAGTGTGTGTGAGCGGGTGTTGTAAATATTTAAATGAAAGACATCTTACCTCGAGGCCAGGTCCCGTGTCTTCATTGCTCCTGCTCTCCTGAGTCTGCTTGAAAGCAGTGGGGTGATGCTCTTCCGTCATTGCGGATGAGCCACCACTGGGGGTGCGTCACACCAGGTGCTAGGCCTGGGCGACTCGATCCCCGGTCCTCCTCTACTACGCGTCCCACCTTCTCCTTACCTGGACATTGACACCGTGGCGCAATCAGCTGCACTCTCTCCAAATCTGTGACTCAGCCAGCAGGAGCCTCAGCCAGGTGGGGTTTCACAAGCCTGGGTACAGCAGTCACCGCCAAGTCCACTGGTAAACCTCCCGATGCAGTTGATGCAGCAGGGCCCCCTTAGGCGTGAAGTTGCAGCGCTCCCACCACACAAGCTTGGCGCAGCTCAGGGGCCTCACCCTCCACAGCATCCGGTCAGCGCAAATTCATCCGGCCTGTGATGCAGAGAGGTGCTGCCCACCATTGGTAATCCCCTCCGTGCACCCCGGTGTAGTGGTGGATCATAGTATGCGATGCAGACCTCCCTACGTTGGTACGCAGGAGCGCCTCTACCATTCACAGCTCCAAGGGGCTCATGGCGGTTTTCTCACACAGGTCAGCAACGTGTCTCCGTGCGCCCTGCCAGACTTCACCATCAGGTAAGGGGCGATCGCCGCGCCTCAATGTCTACCGCCACGGCTCATCGACTCCACAGCACCTCCGCATCCCACTCCAGGCTCCAGATGCAGGTCCAGGGAGGCATCCAGGCTCCAGACGCAGGACCAGCGAGGCATCCAGGCTCCAGACGCACAACCAGCGAGGCCTCCGGGCCCCAGGGACTGTCCGCGCTTTCAAGGTTTTGGATGCCATGGTTTTGCGAAGAGTGCGCTATGATAAGTGATGCATCACTGGTGTTGCACCGCAATGCGCCTCTTTTCATGGATGTAGCCCTGCATTTCCTCTTCCACTGGGACTCTGGCTGGTCATCCTGGATGGTGGGGGGCTTGAGGGGGTTGTTGATCTGTGCTGCACTGGGCCCTGGCTGCTCCATTCTGCATTCCATTGTTTCTTTGCCTATTTGTCATTGGAGGTCGACTGATAGGCTATTTTTGGCTATAAAGGCAAAAAAACCTCATGTTGGGCTGACTAGCGTGCATTTTTTTGCCGCTAATGGGCCTTTCGTTAGTTTTCGCCCACTAACGCCGGGATTCCTATCGCCATCACGCTAATGTTACCGGCAGTTTTCACCGGTGATCCCTGAAGCTATCGCCATGTAGCGACGTCTTGTAAATATGTCGCTAACAAGACAATAGTTTTCAGCGGTACACGGCGGTAAGAAAACTGCCAATGACTAGCGTTAGCGATAGTTATCGCCAGTCCTTGTACATATGCCCCTGAGTGTCGTGCTGAATGAAATGAGCAAAGAATAATAGGATTTGATGGAAATGCATAAGTGCATATGGTAATCTAAGTCTAAATGACAAGTCACAGGACCTGTTTCAACTAATTCACAATTCTGACGTTGCCCTGTGACGCAATAGCAGCAGCTCTGGAAGATGCAAGGTCTGGTATTCAGGCCCGGCTCCAGGAATTTTTATTTGGGTGAGCCAAGGATGCATTTGGGTGGGCCACTGTGGCAGTCGCGGCCGGCATGACTCGCAGGGGGGCAGTGGTGGGTTGGGGGGTCACGCGGGTAGGTCGAGCGGGGGATTTAATTTAATAATATTCATTAAAAAAAAAGGAACAGGAAGCAGGCAGCCAGGCTCCCTCACCTAAGCCAATCACAACGCTGCAAGCAGCGCTGTGATTGGTCAGGATGCCGCCCAGCCAGGGGCTTATGTGGCCAAACAGTCTTTGCGCACTCAGGAGTGGGCACACCACTCCTCCCCTGCCCTGTCCCACGGACCACTGCCTACTGTTAAAAAATGAAACAGAAACGTTTCATTTTTCTTTTTTTAAATGCATCCCATGTAAGGTCCCTTTGATGGGAAGAGGAGGTTTCTGAGGTGGGAGTATCAGGCAAGTAGCACTACTCAGCCTCCCTCGTTGCCAGCCTTCAGAGAGAATCTCTCTTCATTACTACCTCCACCTGACCCCGGTCTCTGCAGCACACTCCCTTCCAGGCCTGATTATCCATTTTCTACCATCCATCTCTCGTGCACCTTATCACACAGCTGACCAGCCCCATATCTGCCACCATCCGGCTCCTTTTTCATTATTCCCGGTAAAAAAACATTAGTAAAATCACCCTCAAACTTAAAACATTGAATATAACGGTAAATATAATTAGCACACACTTTAAAATATGTTCCACAGTGGCCCCTAATGACCCGACTGCTAATTAAATAAACAAAAACAGAAAGGCCATGACAGGGCCGGCTTTAGCCATGGTGCGAAAGTCTTTATTGGTGCCCCACCACTGACCTTTCTCTGTAGATACCTTTACTGCCACCCTCCAACATTGCCCTTCATCTCTCCGTAGCCTCTCCCCCTCATAACCTCCTCCTCAGACTCCCACACTACCACCCTCCACCAGTGCCCTTCATCTCTCCGTAGCCCACATACACCCCATGACCACCTCCTCGGATTCACTCATTGCCACCCTCCACCAGTGCCCCACATCGCTCCATAGCCCCTCCCCCATGACCTCCTCCTCGGATTCCCTCACTAACACCCTCCAACAGTGCCCCTCATCTCTCCGTAGCCTCTCCCCCTCAGGACCTCCTCCTCAGACTCTTTCACTACCACCCTCCACCAGTGCCCCTCATCTCTCCAAAGCCCCTCCCCCTCACGACCCCCTCCTCAGATGCCCTCACTGCCACCCCCCAACAGTGCCCCTCATCTCTCCGTAGCCTCTACCCCTCATGTCCTCCTCCTCAGACTCCCTCACTACCACCCTCCACCAGTGCCCCTCATCTCTCCGTAGCCCCCCCGACCACCTCCTCGGATTACGTCATTGACACCCTTCACCAGTGCCCCTCATCGCTCCATAGCCCCTCCCCCATGACCCCCTCCTCGGATTCCCTTACTGCCACCCTCCAACAGTTCCCCTCATCTCTCCGTAGGCCCCCCCATTACCTCCTCCTCGGATTCCCTCACTGCCAACCTCCAACAATGCCCCTCATCTCTCCCTAGCCCCCCTACATGACCTCCTCCTCGGATTCCCTCACTGCCACCCTCAAACAGTGCCCCTCATCTCTCCATAGCCCTTCTCTCATATACATTTCATTTTTTGTATAGCGATACTCGTAGTGTAGGGTTTCACAGTACTTTATATCACGCACACATTATGCAGAGACAATGAATCATACAAGTATGTAAATCAGCCTATAGGGAATGTCACATAAGCCAATGAGGATTACCAGGTGTGGGAATCACATGCCATCCATACTGGTGGGCAGTATGTTTTATTAGGGTTAGGTCTGGAGAAGCACAAACACAGGATTTAAAGCATACCCCAGTGGTTGGGGGGTTGGCTTTACTGATTAAAATGTATATCTGCCCAAACAAACTCTTTATAGCAACATTAGAATAATGAAAGACTGGGGAAATTCTAATTATATCGCAACACACAAAAAAAAGAAGTTCTAATTATACCATTCAGGTTTGTATGCAGCTCTTTGATGACAGTTCATAGGTCACTGTCCTATGTTAGGACTGTAACCTCTGAACTGCAAGTAACAAAAGGATCTCTGTAACAAAGGCAGTAACTCTGAGCTAGCCACATAAACTACAGTTTATCTGCATTTCAAAACTACAAACAGACAAAAGATTGCTCTGCAGCAGGATCATTAATCACCAAAGTTATCTGGACATTTTTACTGTTGTCTTGCATCTGTGGCAGAGCCAGTGATGAAAATGATACAAACGATTTAAATGAAATTTACACGGCATACACAAAGTATGTGTCTTCCTGGGCCCTCACAGATTTAAAAAATATGAACAAATAGCCACACATTCTCGAAGCATACATGAAGAATGTATCTTGCTGGGCCTTTGCAGATTTAAAAAAAAAAACAGAATACATTCTCTTACCTGCTCCGTTAGAACTCAGTCTACCAACCCGATCTGATAAGCAGCTGAAGGGGTCAGTAAAGGTGAATCAGCATAAACAAACTGCTTTTCTCCAGCGCTGAATAGAGAAGAAAATATCCACGCAGCACGCAAAGGTTACCGGGTGCCAAAGAAAGGATTTGTCCCCTTCGCCATGCCCCTATTCTACCTGCACTAATGGGCGGGGACACAGCTCACCTCTCTAAAAGGAGATGCGTGATTGGGGGTGCCTGTGAGAAAGAGCCCAGGCCCAATCACGCAACTCCCAGAAGAAGAAAAATAACGTTCAGAGGAACGTTTTAAATTATAGTGCCCATTTTCTGTTGGCCTTCTTGACGTCGCTGCGAGGGCCAAGGTTCATGTTTGGGTGTGCCACGCTAGAACTGGGCCTGCTGGTATTTGTCAGTTAGTAGTTGTCCTCCAGCTAATCGTGTATCCAGTGTTGGTGAGTGGAAGGAGTAACTGCAGTCAGATTCATCCTTGAACAATGTCTGTGATTGATCGAGTTATAGGGAACGTTGTCTGAAGCCAGTGGAATGCTGAGTACGAACTATCTGGTATGAGATAAGAACTGTTGTATGTGAGAGACAGGGCTTAACGAAGGCCCCTGCAGCCTCCGTGGTGCGGGGGCGAGGGGGGACGGCACACCGTTCATATTAAAGGGGGCCCCCTTGGGCTGGCCAGCTGCAAACAAATAAAACACTAAGGGGCCGATTCCGATCTCGGCCGGTAGGGCACCGAATCGGATTCGGCTTAACCGGATCCGATTCGGAGCCCTCTTTCCCGACCGATTCGTACGTGCGTCCGGGCGAGCGAGTACGATGCGAGCGCACGCGAAATCGCCGATCGACTCGTACGCGGGTCCGAACCGCTCCGACCGACTTGCACGGACATGACTCGCACCGCGCAATGGAGGCGTTCCCCGGCCGGGCAAGTACGATGCGCGCCTCGAGCAGTCTGACCGACTCGCGCCATCCGGCTCCAAAGGGCAGTCAGAGCCGGACTTTGGGGGTCCGTGACGGACCCCCCTGTACGCGTAGCCGCGCGAGTCGCACACAGGGGGCGACCCATGGGTCCCCCCTACCTGTGCATGTGCGGCGCGATTCGCATCGACGCGTACCCGCTGTAGGGGGCGCCCTTGTTCGCCTCGCACCCATTGAGTCAATGGGAGCCCGCGTACGCGTTGTACGACCGGCTCCCATTGACTTCAATAGGAGTCCGACCGAATCGAGTCCGATTGCATGCGTACGCATCGTACTCGTTCGGTCGGGCTGCCAGAGTCCGATTCGGTCGGAAATCTCTCCGGGTCCGGCTCGGTCGGAGTGATTTCTGGCCTGAATCGGAATCGGCCCCTAAGAAGCAGAAAGGTAGTTAGGAAAAGGGTAATGGGGCCCCCTCACCTTACCTTGCAGGGGGGGCCCTTAATTTTTGTTACGTCACTGGTGAGAGAGTCAGTAGTCAGAAAACATACATGTTGTGAAGGAGATGACTTGAGAAAAGAATTTGTCTTTTGGCCTCATTGGAAAGGAAAAACGTAAGATGATTGTGAAGGGGTAAAAGCTAACCCTGATGGGAAGTTCCACTGATGGTGACGCTGATTTACTGTGATCAATACAGCTCTAACCAATCAGCTCGGGTTACAGATGTCAACAACAGCATAAATAAGTGGGCTACAGCAACAACACCGGTCTCCAACTGCCCATGTAGTAACACTGTGGAAGTAGAACCCCAATAGACTCATGGACCCCAAAATTTAAATCACCGGGAGTTTATCTCAGGCGTTTCTACTGTGGCTCCCTTGATCTTGCAAAAAGAGTCGGGCCGGACTGGAATCCCAAACCAGCCCTGACAATTATGTCCGAACAGCTCTCACACGGGGGCGGGCTGTGCAAGTGTGAAGCACTGCTGCTTTTGTAACTGGAAACCGATATTTTAACAACGCTGCAAAACTGGCCCCCAGTAGCAAAACCAGCCTCCACTGTGGCAAACCGGCTCGCGCCCTTCCAGTCTCCTGGAAAAACGTCCGATGCCTGCTAGGGCCAGTGCAGCCCTAATAAGAGTCACCACCCTCCTTAACATTAGGCCCAACAAATTAGCCCAGCAGAGTTATAACTAGTGACTGAGACCACTCAAAAACTGAGTTCTAGACAATAGGATCAGTTAAAGAGTTTTGTTACAAAAAATCTAAAATAGGCATTACAGAGAAATTCAAAATATATGCCATAAAGGCTCAGATTCAGAGTACATAGTCAGAAATAAGAATTATTCTAAGTCCCATTAAGGAACAGCAATCATAAAGACAGCATCTCAAGGGAAAAGGAAAGGATCTCTCTAAATGGATAGAGTTCTGTGAGTAAAAACAAAAAGTATCTGGATCACCCCCATAACTAAGAATTTTTTATACACATTTTATGAATAGGTAATAAGCAAAAACTGCAAATTTAGCATGGCATGACTAGTAAAAAAACATACTGAGCAAATCAGAATATAACACTAGCCCATTTCTAAGGAATAGGAAAACTCCATCATCTTCCACAGCAATAGCGCAGACTAGAGATGTACAACACAAAATGAAACATTTTTCAAGCAAAGACACTACTATTTTCTAGCAGGCCTTCATCAGAACTTCCAGCGGGAGTGCCCTTCAATTTGATACAGTCAGTACACAAAGAAAGTTTCATTCACAATACATGTTCTCTAAGGAAAATAACCAGGTGTGTGACATTTCCTGTGCTCTGTAAAGACTGTGGGGAGAGAGGACACTCAGGTGGACATTACTTGGGAGGAGTAATGAGCAGGAGCAAGATGAACACAGAACCAAAATAGCATCCATATTAATAAAATGATGTCTGCAAAAATGTGGCACAACCAAACTAGATTAATGAACACACTTTTAAACACCTAATAAAAATAGTTTCAAGTGCAACATTATTCATTCATCATATACAACTATATTGGTCATGAAAATCATTAGTAGTCAGAAATAATTTGTCACCCAATATTGCACATTTAGAAAAAGCTATCACAAAACCAAGTGTTTTCCATGGTAGACTTGGTAATTTCTCCACTTGTACTGTTTTCAGGCTTTAGGCTGATTGCCAGTTTTAGGTCTTGTATCGGTAGGCAATGTTTCGCACAGTGGCCTCCTTCATGGAGACTGTTACAGTAATCCTCAAAAAACTTTAATGTATGTCACGCACATTTTCCAAGTAGCAGTAAAACAAAGAAGACACCAAGGGCCATATTTAGCAAAGTTTTCCGCCACCCTTGAGCCACACAAGGTAACTCAAGGGAGCGCAAATCATAGATGAGATTTATCAAAAAAACACAAGGCCGCCTTGCATGGCCTTTCTTGCCATGGTAAATCTGGAGTAATGCAAGCCAGCGCAAGTCGCTGCCTTGCATTACTCTGCCCCAGGGTGGAGCGTGGGTGTTTGCATGCATCCACCCATGGATTCTGAAGCATTCCCAGATTTACCAATACTGGTAGACCTATAAATGTTTCAGAATGCTACGCCGTCCCAGGGGAGGTGTGATGAGGAGAAATATCTTCATCTAGTACAAAGAGGTGAATCTCTACATCCTCTTGAATACATGAAGTAAGTGCTTCTTTGCTTTGTTGAGATGTCCTTGTATTCCTGTGCATCAATAAAGCGTAACCAAAATCGCCTGGAAAGGCGCTCGGGAGCCTTTTGTTAACCTGTCCATCAATGTGGGAAAAGGCGGGAAGCCCATTGTATACTACTAAGTAAAACAGTAAGGTGGGCCGCACTGACCACCGCCCTTGGCCGATTTCGGCCCTGGGAACCCTATCCCCCAGGGCCTGGCCACAATTCAATGGGGGAGGGAGCACACGTGGCTCCCCTCCCCAGGCCGATTTCAGCCCCAGGTACACTATCACTGGCGCCAGCCACGTCTCCTGGGTGCCCTGGCCCTACCCAGGGCACCCAGTGTGCATGTTGGAAACTGTAGGAGGAGCCTCAAGGCCCCCGTGGTCACAGCCTGCTCCCCGCCTTCTGTGGGAACCAGCATTGCTCCCACACAGAGGGAGCTGGAGGAAAGGCAGCTCCTGCATACAAGAGCAATACTTTCATCTCTTTCCCTGCCAGCATAACAGTGGGTAGGGAAAGAGTTGAAAATTCCGCTTCCAGCAAGTGGGAACAGTTTGACAGCTCAGGCTTGCTGGAAGTGGTGTTTGCTCTTGCTTGGCAGGAGCTGTCAGCTCCCACCAAACAACTATCTCCCGAGGTTGGGCACCTCGGGAGATAGCAGGAGCCGGCTTTGGGGGGTGGCAGTCCCCATGTCCAAATATGGCTCCCCTTCTTTTGTTCTGCACAGGGCGGCCCCAGGGAGGTGGTGGTCCCCGGGGTTGTATATGGCTCGGGAGGAGAAGCTGCAAGGCCCCCCTCCATGTTTACATTTTGGATTTGGCCCCAAGGAGGTGGTGGTCCTCAAGGCCGGGGGTCCGTGGCCCCAGGACCTGGCCCACCTGAGGGCTTCATTAAAAACAAGCGCGGGAGACCGTGTTTCTTTTAAAAATTTATTTTTGCCATGGATTTGCGACTGTGTCACAATTTACAGCAATTTTTTTTTTTTTAAAGTTGTTTTTTGCCCTGGCGGGGTCCCGGCGGGACCCCAGGACCAGGGCTAAGGGATCAGAGTATTCCTACCCTGACGCCTTTCTTTTTTTAAAACTTTTTTGGGGGACTTGACTGAAGCAAAGTCCGAAGATGGCTGCCAGCACTTCCTGGTTGAAGTGTTGGCAGCAATCAGATATCAGCATGGGGACTGTTGGATCCTCAGACGATTGACGCCTTCAGATATACAAATTTGGTTTTCTTTTAATATCTGAAAAGCTACTGAACAGATTTACACCAAATAACAAAAAGCACTCTTTCTGGACCAAGAGCTAGCTTTCTGCCAAATTTGGTGTAATTCTGTCCAGCAGTTAGGGCTGTAGTTGTGTCTAAAATTCCTATGGGAATTAACATGGGAAATACACAGTTTTTGACCCCGCCTTTTTCTCGGCACCCGCTTGACGGATCACCCCAAACTATTCCATGCACAACTAGAACCAAGGCACACTTTTTTTGTAAAATTTTGTGAAGATTCGTCAAACGGTGCCAAGGATATAGACAAGTCAAAAACCGCTTTTCCTATGGAAACTAGGCCAAACTATAACTACCTACTGGCAACTGCCAGAAGGTGGTTTATATGTATATATATATAGAGAGAGAGAGAGGGAGAGGAGACATCTAGATTAGCTTGGATTAGATACAATTTCCACGAAGGGAGAAACGGAAATGGTGAGCCAATCCCAACATGCTGGCTTTGATCCAGCACTGGTATGTACCTTCTCCAATCGTTGCCTTCCAACTCCAGGGAGCAGGTTGGATGTTTTAACCTATACCCGTCCCAATGAAGAGAAAGTTTAAGAATGTTTTGTTATTGCATCAATGTTAAAACACTTGGAAAATGAAAGCATATTAAAAATCTGTCTACGTAGCACATCATTCAGTATACATGCACTGGCAGCCAAATAATCTGTCAGTGTTTATACTGTTTGTTTCTTTTTCTTTGCTCAAATGGGGCTCTTGTTATGAGAAGGGAAGTAGAAGGCAAGAAAAAAAGTAAAAGCAAGTTAGAAACTAGAAAAACAAGTTCTAAAGATGTGCAAGGTAGCAAAGGTACTAGTTAAGTGTTTTTATGTTGGCTGTACTTTATATAGAGTTCTGTAACTGTGTTCACAGCGATTGTTTTGGTGTCAAACAGTAGATCTGAGAAGGATGGGCAAATGGGTTTAACTTAGCACTGTGATGAGTCTCTAACAGGATTATGTTTCATCAAACACAAATATGCAGGTTATAAACCTGTGATGCTTTCTCTTTTTGTGTGTTTTAAATAGGTGCATTTACAGGCTGGCCAACAGCCATCGCAGGACTGATCAAAGAAAAGGTTGCACACAAGGCATTCCTCTCATGGATCATATAACATAACTGAATCTTCAGCAAACGCCCTTTTTCCTGCGAAAGTTTTGATGTTAAGTTTTAAAAAAAAAATGTAAACTGGCCGTGTAGTAATGTAGGAAAGAATCCATCAGCAAATATGGTCCAGGTTTCAATGTAAATCTACTCAGCCAGGAGGTTCCGCCCTACAGTCTGGTAGAATGGGAGGTGCAAAACAGGCCTCCTGACTAGGTCAGGCTCTCCGTCTCTCTTGTGGGGGATTGTTTGTTAGAATTCCAGGAGGTATCATGAACTTGGATTTCTGACAGCTGGGTCCTTTGAGTTGTTTTTCAAGTTTGCATTGTATGAAAAGACCCATCAGCAAATATGCTGTATGTCCATGTGTAAATCCTTTATAGAAGCAAGACAACAAGTCTTGTAAACCTTGGTCTTGCAAGCAAGAGTAGTTGAGGTAACTGCATGCATGGATCTGTCCACCAATGTGGATGGACCACACGTGTCACAATACCAACAAGTGTGTAGATAAAAACATACCAAAATACAGCCTGCATAGTCTGAGATGTGCAGAGGCAAGCTGTGAGAAATGAAAAGATTGTTAACCGTGATCCACCTGAATGACCCAATATATGCAGTGTAGCCTACCATGCCTGCAACCCAGATTATCTTGACACATTTTTATAGCATGTCTTTGGTGGATACATCCCTTTGGTGCACAAGAGAGGTGTGCTTAATCACTTGCTGTGCTTTACATGCTCTGTTAGAGTGATACTAGAGCTCCTGCTGCTGTGTTCATCCTCTTGTTCTTTTCCTGCTCAGGCTCTACTCGTTCAATCTTGTATTGAGGCTGTTCCTGGTTTTACAGGTCTTTGTGTAAGTGAGTTTACTGTTGGTTGTGTTCTATTTGTTTATGATGTGTTGGAAGCTTTCCTAACTGCTGCCCATTCTTTACCTAATATGTATGTGTGGGAAATCTTTGGCGTCTGTCTCCTCTGAACTTATCAGTCCGCCATTTCTTTGAGACCAAGGGCCTATTTCAAAGTTGGGTAGTAACAGAAAATCCCCAGATTTGTGGGTGAAGAGCTAAAAGTTGTGTAGGAGGATTCTCTGCCATTGGATAATCCAGCTGCAGGAATACCCAGGGGTGTAGCTCCCATTAGTGCAGCAGGTGCATTGGCACTGAAACTTAGAGATGTGAGAGGTCCACAGCACCCCAATTAAGCCATACAATGCATACTATATGAATCATTCCATTGTAGGATTCTCTTCAAGGATTCACATCTTCCTACACTATCTTGAGGATTTACTAATAGTACCCAACCCAGAATTACACCATATGTCCTCTGTTTTCATTAGTCTTGCGTTTGTTTTTGCTCCTTCTCTTTTGTTGCAAACACCCCCCTTTCTTTCTGTCACTGTCTCATTCCCTGTAATCACATCTACTTCTGACTGCTACCCTCTTCTCTGCTTTCATCGTCCATGCCTCTTTTGGTGAGGGTGTCTGTTGCAATAATCGTTAGTGCCTCTCAGCACCAATGTTTTTTTCTGTAACCAGCTGTCTCTTTTGTTGTCTCACTCCCATGTTGTCATAATGTTATAATGTCTGCAATTTTGGCTGTCTCCCTCTTTTCATAATCGTCTCCATTTCTGTCAGTTAAGGTCTCTTTTGCTATTCTTACATCAGTGTCCATTTCTTTTAATATGTGCACTAGTTACTGTATCACTTGCTTTAAGCATACTTGTCTTGCTTAAATTGCAGTGGTCAGGCTTATGTATATTTGCTACTGCTTCTCTTACGATATTAGCCTTGAATTCATTAGCACTATGTGCCTATTATGTGTTGTTTTAACTGTGTCAAAAGTTCCACCAAATAATATGATTTCCCCTTAAAAATATTAAAAACATAAGACATCAATAAAGTATTTTATGGAAAAATAAATTATTTTATTTAAATACATAAATTAGGAAACATATTTAACATAAATAATAGAAAATATATTAAGGTAACCAGTATATGTTACGATATCAAAATATCGGGACAGCAAAAATATTGCATACCAAAATACCGAAGTTAAATGTATAATTTCAAAATATTCTTTATTTATTTTTGTTTTTATGAATGGTGCTTTACTGTATTGTAGTATGTTTTTAATATACATGTTATAGTAAAATTATTTTTATTTTTTATTTTTGGTATATTCATTTTTTTACGTGTTGCTTGGTTTATTGGGGATTGGGTAGGTAGTGCTATTTAAGTTATATATTAACTTATGTTAATTAAGTTTGCTCTTTTTATTGTTATTTATTTAGTGGTTTAAGGCATTTTTTGATTATGTATTACATTTTTATTATGGTTTATTGGTTTTATTTTGGGATGGGGTTGATAGAGGCTTTTATTATTTTTTATTGGGGCACTAGGTGAATAGTTTGTTTAAAACTATTTATTAATTTATGTTAATGGATTAATATGTTAATGTTTTACAATGTTTCACTTGTTTTATATATAGTTAAATGTTTTACAAGTTGTTGAATTTTGAATTAAATTTAGATTTTGTGGTGTGGGTTTATTGTGGGTTGTATAGGTAGATTGTTTAATACATTATTTTAAAAGTGAGCTGAATTAATGTATTCATTAGTTTCTAAATTGGCAAATATTGAGTAACACTTTAATTCAAATATATATATATATATATATATATATATATATATATATATATTTCTTTTTAAATAAATGTATAAAGTTTAATGGGGTGTGTGCTTTTGGGGTTTGTAAATTGGTTTAAATTTATTTTGTAATTAATTTATTCTTTATATTTGCTAAATTTTAAAAGAAAAATAGTTTTACAAATAAATATCTTATGGTATAAATTTTTTTAAGTTTGTGTGTATAATGTATGGGTTTGAGGTATATTGTGTACTTTAATATATTTACTATTATTTGTGTTAATACATTTCTTAATTTATATATTTAAATAAAATAATTTATATTCACATTAAATGTTTTTATGAGGTTTTATATTTTTAGTATTTTTTAACCGGAAATCATATTATTTGGGTTTCGTGAATGCATACCCTACATATGCTCTTTCACCAGTGACTGGTAAATTGGTGTAGAAAAGTAAATCTGACCCCAACAAGTATATTCACTTTCCCCAAAGTTTATTGCGCTGAGGTCGAAGAGTGAATGTGTCATTTGTTAGTCTGAAGTGAGCAGAGTGTATTAATAGTGTATTTGACCACTTAATGTATGTATTTTCCACATCATCTAGTAGATTGCATTTAGAATATAGTATATTCAATTCCCTGCCTCAAAATGTAAATATTTTCCCAGTGATTCTAAGATTTTACCTACAGTAGTGTATATGAATAGTTTATTATAATAATAATAATCTTTATTCCGCATAAAAAGTTATAGCCATAAAAGAGACAGTTTAAAAGAAATCATACAACAAGTATGTGCATTAACTGTAAAGGGGCCGGGTATCCAAATATAGAGAACACGAAATCCATTATGTCTATTTGTCCCCGCTAGATTCCTAAATTCATCACACTCCCACCAGCCATTTCTTAAGTAAAAAAAAAAGACACAATCAATAAAATCCTGGTTAACGCTCATTTAAGACAAGAGGGCTACACAAGTACTTCTAAAAACGAAATAGCCGTCGGTTTAGTGCCTTCATAACAGCCAAATAATGTGCAAAGTTCACAAATGCTCTTGTAACTATCAGTCGCCTTGCGAGGTTCTCAGCCTTAAAGCTGATCTTAAGAAGTTAGAAACACAGAAGAGCGTGTGATCATTAGATGAGAGCTGTAAAAACAGTAAGGCAACGTGGGTACGCCTAAATCTGAGCTTTTTAAAAAGCCCTTTGAGAAACACTCGTCTAGGGTGTGAATAATATGGGCAGAGGAGGACAAAATGAAGAGTGTCTATGGAGACCTATTGTCGCAGCCACAAGGACCTCTATGTTCTGCATGCACAGCAAAACCCAGGGGTGAAGCCAGTAAATGGTCGAATAAGTTCATTTTAAAAGGGGTAATTACAAATCTAAGATGTGCACTTGTTAAAAGGGATGAGTAGGGTTCCATGCCATGTGTTGATTTTACTAAAATGTGTTCCCTAACCACGGGTTTCCTGAGCTCCTTATCCTCTCGATGAGCCGAAGAGTATTTAAAAAACAGGTCTTTGATAATCGCCTTGTCCTGGGGTCTAACCTTATTATAACTGTTAAACAAATCTGCTCTTCCTAATACAGTCAGGGTATCCTTAACATATTTTAGCCAAGGAATTTTTGACGCATGCTCAAGAGAGAGGCAGTCCTAAATTACCCTTCTGTTAAAACCTGACTCCTCATTGGTCCAGATCTTCACCCAACAAAGGAGGGGTCTAACCGCCACCATATCGGAAATATGCTTGGACCCAAATTCCTCATGCACAGAGTACACCGGGGTACTATGAGGGACTTTCAAGATCCGCCTAAGGAATTTGTTTTCTGCGGCTTGTAGATTATTAGCCACCCTATACCCCCAAACCTCACTACCATATAAAACTTTGGACATACAGAAGGAATTATAAAGCTTTAAAATTATCCCCGGTGACCAATGACCTAATCAATGAGCATAATTCATGATAGCTCCCAATGACCTTGACATTTCTAGCCCTTTTTCCTCCGCTAAATGTTTAAAACTCAATTTCTCATCAAATAAAATACCCAAATAAGAAAAGGCCGGAACTTTCGCTAAACTCTGTGTGCCTATTTTATAGGTATTGGGCCTCCTATTCTGCTTGCCAATTTCCATGATGTAGGATTTGGTTAGGTTAGGTGGCAAATCCATGGTATCCATAAAAGACACAAACCCATCGAGTAAACTTTGCAAGCCCTTCGGGGTACGTGCAAGGAGTACTGCGTCATCCACATATAGCAAGACAGAAACCGGTCTTGTTCCTATCCTGGGGGTATCAGCTTTTAGGGCCATCAAGGCAGAATCAAAACCATTAATATATAGTGTGGAAAGGAAAGGTGCTAATATGCAACCCTGTCTAACCCCGCTTGAACAATTAAAATGATCGGTGATTTTCCCCTCCTGTGTGTATCTGATTATTGTGGTAGTGCTAAAATGTAAGGTCATTAGGATGCTGATTATTGCCGGATCAACCCCAAGCTCTCCAAGCAATTTCCAAAGTTTACAGCGGTTCACTCGCTCGAAAGCCGCAGTGAGGTCCATAAAACCCAGAAACAACGCCCCGGGTTTGGCTATTGTATATTTTGCGATTATAAGATACAAATTAAGGCATTGATCTGAGGTGGATTTTCCAGCTCGGAACCCATATTGTACTTCCGAAATTATTTGGTTAGTCTCTGCCCATTCAGACAACCTATTCATTAAGACCCGGCCCAGAACCTTCACTGTAACATCAATAAGGGATTTGGGGCGGTAACAATGTCGGCTGTCCTGATCTCCCTTCTTAAAAATCGGAACAATGGTGGCAGTAGACCATGACGCCGGCATTACTGTTGCTGCTGCCGCATTTAAAACCCTGACGAGGAGAGGGGCCCATATCTCTATGTTGGAGCGGAAAAGGTCAGACGGGATCCCATCTTGTCCCAGGGCCTTATTTCGCGATAGTCCCTCAATTCCCATTCTAACCTCGTCCAAAGTAAAGATAATGGGTTCAGAACTATAGGGAAGGTTTAATTCCTGTAAAGGTTCCTCCCTGTGGCAATGATTATAGAGCCCCTCAAAGTGAGCCAGCCGTTCCTCTGGTAAGATATTGTGACTTAACCCTGGTTTATTTGGGTCTTTAAAACATGGGTTATTAATGACCCTCCTAAAGCGGGTGCAGTCCTTCTGCTCACATGCCTCTATTAGGTCCTCCCAAGCATTTTTTGCAATAAATGCTTCCGCCTCTTGACGGCTTACTTGTAATTACTTCGGCAGGCCGCCACCCAGCATCTGTCTCTTGGGGTCTGTTTTAGGGCCCTCTTAAGATCTCTAAGGGCACGAGAACACTCCCCATCACACCATCTTCAGTTGGCCGTTCTGAAGGAGGGTGCTGGAACTGTTAACAATCCATCCACTACTTGAGTTATAGCAATAAATGCTTGGATTATTTCTTCTCCCTGGACTTGCAAATCTAAACATTTCAAGATCTCCTGCTTACTTACACTATAAAGAGATTTATTAAAAGTGCTAATATCCACCTGAGACCATCTTAAATGCCTCCCTTGATCAGTTACGGAAATCGTACCCCCCGTTATTCTTCACATTACGGGTTGGTTCCAGGGGGCTACAAGTGCCAGAATCACGGGATTATGGTCACTAAATGTACTGTGTTGTAGGTTAAAGGAAGATATAAACCTCCTCAGTGTGAGGGACACAAAAATGAAATCAATAAAAGTTGCGCAGCCTCTACCTTTGTAGGTCGGGGGCACCAGGGAGTCAGGGGGGGATGGCTAGCAGATCCAAAGTGTGTGATAAACCATAGGTATTTAAAAGGGCATTCAAAACCCGCCCTTCCTGAGTATGTCCCATATGCAATCCTTCACTTATTGTGCAAGCGGACCAATCTCGATGTGTCACTACAAGATTGGGACACAGATGGCAATTCAAATCTCCCACTACAATTAGTTGAGTCTGCGACAGGCCTTCCCCCTGGTGATGCTCCAGGCGTCCGCTTAACTCATCCAGACTAGTCGATCCTTGAGGATGTTGTCTCGAATTATAGAAATTAATTAAAATAAATCGATATGATTTGCTCATTAATGTGAGCCTTTGTACGACATTAGAGTCCCACAACAGGGTCTTCATCCTGCCGTGGACCCTAAGGTCTAGAAATATAATTAAACCCCCCCTTGCTCTCCCTACTCTAGACCGTTCTGATGGGCAAAAAAATGTTTTATAGCCCTCTAAAAAGACGTTGTTGACTGGCTCCCATGTTTCCTGTATACATATATTAAAATGCCTGATGTATTGGAGCCACTGCTCATCTAGGAGTTTACTAGCTAAGCCTGCCACATTCCAGGAAATTATATTTAAGTCACCCGCCCCTGACCCCGCCCTGATTAAAAAAGTGGGCAATGGAGGTCTTTCCTTGTCCACAAGGCCTTGTGTTACTAATTTCCCTTTGTCTGTAACAGGAGCCTCTTGTTATCCCTGGATTGGTCTCCTCTGTCACATAAGGTACAGCAGGGGATTCAACAAGAATGTCAGTCTCTTTACCGCTACCCCCCCCCCCCCATTGTCAATCTATATTGTTTAAATCCCTCAAGGGGATAAATGGGTTAAGTGAAGTCGCAAATCCCCCACACAGGGGAGGGTCCTCTTCCTGAGTTACAAGGAGTTGTGGTTGTGGGGGGCTTAAAGGTGGCCTGTTAAAAAAGCCCAGAATTAGGGGTTTGATCCCAGAATCAGCTACAAATGATTGTGAGGTGTAATATAAGAACTTATGGCCCAGTTCCGGGTATCCGAGCATGACAATCACGCTATCCCCTTTAAATGTTTTCTTGGTCTTAGCGATCCAGGCGACCCGCCTAGCCATCAAAATATGCTTATGATCAACCAGGTTAAATCTCGCGTGTTTACATAACCAGTGAGTTACATTAATAATCAATTGATCGGCGGACTCGTCCTTTGGGCTATTCAGGCCTGGTACCCCTACCAGGACTACAGTACATGGGCTACTAGCTGGAGGGAGGGAGATCTATTACAGGCAGATCCGGAACCTGTGTCACCATCTCTAATGCGCTGGGTCTCGCTAAAAGGGATTTGGGTGCCTGCAGGGGGAATGGTTGAGCGACCTGCTGCTGAGAAACTAACATCTGCGAGACTGGAGTAAGGGGAACAAGGGCATTTTCGACTTTCCCAAGTGTAGCTCTGATGTCATTCAAAACTTTAGAAAATTCATTACAAAAATCGTTCAATAAACCAGTTAATGCTTCCACAATATTTTGCTTCAAAGTAGCCCATAGTTCTTTAAAGGCTTCAGAGTCCTTGATGTCCATAATGTCCACACTGACAGCGCCCTCCCCTTTCTTTGCTGGAACTAATTTCCTGTTTATTTTCTGTGGTTTCTTTGGTGTAGGGGGGTCACTCGGATCTGCTCTATGAGTAGGGACCGCAGAGGCCCTAATCCGTGTAATCTGCCCAGAAGCTGTGTTAATTTGGCTAGGGCTATGGCTAGAGACCCCCAGGCCCTCCTGTCCACATCCCGGTGTTCCATCTAACGATTTTTCAGCCACAGGGCCCATAGTCTCCCCCAGCATTGGGAGTGCTGCACCTGCCTTGTCAAGAGAGAGTCACCTCTTGGCCTTATCTTTTTCTTTGGTAATTGCCCCACAGCCTTTATCAGGAAGGAATTAATGGTACCACTCTTTGGATCCTGCAGGGAGCAAGTCAGTGCGTTTTCCTCTTCCACTTAATAATACCCTTCTCCAATGAGCCCACCTCCTAGACGAGGGTTAGAAATGTCCTAGATAAAAGATGCCCAAAAAAGGCAGGCTAAGTACTCACGTATCCGAGTTCTATAGTCACTGTCCAATAGTCAGCAGCATACCAAATCCTTAGCTCTGAGTTTCCGAATCTCGTGCCCCGTACTCCTAGCCGGTGTTTGGCCCAAGCAATTCCAACAGTTGGCCTCAACTGATCCAGCTCATAGACGACCAAGAGAGTGGGCCCAGCCCAGCCACGCTCAGCCGCGGACGGGCACAGATGGGCCCGACTGCTCACGTCCTGCGCTGCAGGAGCCGTGAAGGACTTATGTTGCGGCACCTCCTGGCATGCAAGGTATGTGGTTTCCTGCCGCGCTGCCACAATGGTTCTTGGGGCTTAGAGTCCTGCCCCTCTGATGCAGCAATACCTCCCGCACTGCGGGAGCCCTGAAGGGCCTATGTTGCGGCACCTCCTGGCACGCAAGGTACGTGGTTTCCTGCGGCGCTGCCACAGTGGTTCCTGGGGCTTAGAGTCCTGCCCCTCTGATGCAGCAATACCTCCCGCGCTGCGGGAGCCCTGAAGGGCTTATGTTGCAGCGCCTCCTCGCGTGCAAGGTAAGGGGTTTCCTGCGGCGCTGCCGCGATGGTTCCTGGGGCTTAGAGTCCTGCCCCTCTAATGCAGCAATACATCCCCCGCTGCGGGAGCCCTGAAGGGCCTATGTTGCTTCACCTCCTGGCACGCAAGGTACATGGTTTCCTGCGGCGCTGCCACAATGGTTCCTGGGGCTTAGAGTCCTGCCCCTCTGATGCAGCAATACCTCCCGCGCTGTGGGAGCCCTGAAGGGCTTATGTTGCGGCGCCCCTCGCGCGCAAGGGAAGTGGTTTCCTGCAGCACTGCCACAATGGTTCCTGGGGCTTTGAGTCCTGCCCCTCTGATGCAGCAATACCTCCCACGCTGCAGGAGCCCTGAATAGTTTCTTATTTTTTTTTTATGTTTTTGGATCAGAGTTTGGTTACAATTTTTTACATCTTTCACTTTTTTATAAATGTTTTGATCCTATCTAGTTTTAGGTTCGTATTTTTTGTATTGTTTTGTCTTTCGAAATTATTTTTGATGTCTTTTAGTATTTGACATATATAAACATAATAACTTATTTGAAACATTAGTTTTTGATGGTTTAATAATTGTATAGCCTGTTCTTAAGCTTTTTTGATTTAATAAATATATATCTTTACATTGTCTTTATTATATAATGTAAATGATTAAAATTAATGTAAGAAATTGGGTAATTGATTGAGGGGGGTGAAAACCCTTCTAAAGCAACAACCACAATCATTGTCAGGGTGAACCACAAAAGTCACTAAATTAACCTCTGCTTACCCCTTTGGCAGCTCAGCACAAAAACAGTCAGGCTTCACTTAGAGGTACAATACTATGTTAAGTGTTTATGCAGCACACAATCCGTAATAAAGTGAAAAAAGACACAAGCAAAATATCACACTAATTTAGAAAAATAGAGTAAATTGTAAACCCTCGCCCTGAGCCCACCCGCCGAACCCTCCGACCCCGACACCGCCGCCCGCAACCTCAGACAGTGGATCGACGACTGCGCCAACACCCTCGCCCGCTCAAGAATCCGCCCAACAGCCACACCAGCAAGAAAGCCACCTGGTTCACCGAAGACCTCCAGGCCTCCAAACGAACATGCCGAAAACTGGAGAAGATCTGGCTCCACGAACGGACAGCGGAAAGCTACGCCGCCCACAAGAGCGCCACCCGCAATCACCATCACCTCATCAGATCCGCCAAAAGGGCCTCACTCAAAGACCGCCTAGACAACAACGCACACAACAGCAAAGAGCTCTTCAACATCGTGAAGGAACTCTCCAACCCCAGCTCCAACACCAACGACATCCAGCCGTCGCAAGACCTGTGCGACTCACTGGCCACCTCCTTCCACCGCAAAATCGCCGACATCCACGACAGCTTCAACACCACGACCGCCCCGGCAACCACCGAGACCACTGCCCCCACAACCACCAACCGCCTGCTCTCCTGGACCAACATCAACGACGAGGACACCAGCGAGATCATGAACACCATCCACTCCGGTTCACCGCTAGACCCATGCCCTCACCACATCTTCAACAAAGCCAGTACAGCCATCGCGCCCCATCTCCGGAAAATAATCAACATCTCCTTCGAGACAGCAACCTTCCCGGAAAGCTGGAAGCACGCCGAGATCACCGCCTTACTCAAGAAACCCAAGGCAGACCCCAAGGACCTCAAGAACTTCCGACCCATCTCTCTGCTCCCGTTCCCCGCGAAGGTCACCGAGAAAATCGTCAACAAACAACTGACCCACTACCTCGAGGAGAACAACATCCTGGACCCTTCCCAGTCCGGCTTCCGCAGCAACCACAGCACCGAAACCGCCCTCATCGCCGCCACCGATGACATCAGGACCCTGCTAGACAACGGAGAAACAGCAGCCCTCATCCTCCTGGACCTATCAGCCGCCTTCGACACGGTCTGCCACCACACACTACGAACACGCCTTCACGACGCCGGGATCCAAGAGAAGGCCCTGGACTGGACCACATCCTTCCTTTCCGGCAGAACACAAAGCGTCCGCCTCGCCCCTTCCGATCCAAGGCCACCAAGATCATCTGCGGCGTACCCCAAGGCTCCTCCCTCAGCCCAACGCTGTTCAACATCTACATGGCACCCTCGCCCACGTCGCCCGACAGCACAACCTCAACATCATCTCCTACGCCGACGACACCCAGCTGATCCTCTCCCTCACCAAAGACCCTCACACCGCCAAAGCCCACCTCCACGAAGGAATGAAGGCCGTCGCCGAATGGATGAGGACCAGCCGCCTGAAGCTGAACTCGGACAAGACGGAGGTCCTCATCCTTGGTTCCAACCCTTCAGCCTGGGACGACTCCTGGTGGCCAACATCACTGGGAACAGCCCCGCCACCCACCGACCACGTACGCAACCTAGGGGTCATCCTCGACCCCACCCTCTCCATGACTAAGCAGGTCAATGCCGTTTCCTCATCCTGCTTCAACATCCTCCGAATGCTCCGCAGGATCTTCAAGTGGATCCCCACCGAAACAAGAAAAACAGTCACCCAGGCCCTCGTCACCAGCAGGCTGGACTACGGAAACGCCCTCTACGCAGGAACGACGGCTAAGCTCCTGAGACGGCTGCAACGCATCCAGAACGCCTCTGCACGTCTTATCCTCGACATCCCCCGACGCAGCCACATCACACCCCACCTGAGAGACCTGCACTGGCTCCCTGTCAACAAGAGGATAACCTTCAAGCTCCTCACCCACGCACACAAAGCACTCCACAACTCCGGACCAGCCTACCTCAACAGACGACTCAGCTTCTACACCCCCACCCGCCAGCTCCGCTCGACCAGCCTCGCCCTCGCCACAGTCCCCCGCATCCGGAAAACGACCGCCGGCGGCAGATCCTTCTCCCACCTCGCCGCCAAGACCTGGAACACCCTCCCCACCAACCTCCGACAGACCCAAGACCTACTGGCCTTCAGAAGACTCCTCAAGACCTGGCTCTTCGATCAGTAGCAGCACCACCCCCCTCTTCCCCCAGCGCCTTGAGACCCTCGCGGGTATGTAGTGCGCTTTATAAGTGACATGATTGATTGATTGATTGATAAATAAAATCAGACCTAAATGACAAACATCCAATCCGTAGAACTGATGATATGCAATTTCAAAGTTTTAGATAAGTTTAGCACCTAAAAGCACAGAGCACCACTCGTGATCATCCGGTCGTGCTAGATGGGGTGAAAGTCACAAGTTCAGGCCAACAACGAAGGAGCGTGGGCTGTGTACAGGGACCAGGTTAGTCTCACTCAAAAAGTAACCTTCTCAAAGTCCAGTGCAAAGAGTCTTGTTCGTGGTGGAGGAGACCATGAGGAGCAAGGAGAACATCACAGATGGTCATCCCTATAGCGCAAAGACCAGGCCTGGCAATGCAGACAGTCATCGCTGTAACTTCTTGTTGGCTGTCACCGCAGGCTGTTGTTGCTGTAGCGCGAAGTGTAGTTTTTGCATTTTTGGCAGTCACTGTAGTGTGAAGAGTCGGGTTCACCGGAGCTTCTGATTGGCGTTTGTCTGGGCAGCAAAGGTTGTGTAGAGCCCAAAGCTTCAGGGTTTCTCCTCTCTTCACAGTGGAGTGTACTCTGATGCTAACCAAGGGTCCAGGACCCGAGGAGGCGCGCTTGACGATCAGGGACTCACTCTAGCAGAGGCCATCAAGGCTCAGGCAGGTCTAGTTGCAGGTCCAGACAGGTCCAGTTGCAGAGGGCCAACTGGGCAGCTGCAGGAAGACCTCTGGATCTTGTTTTGTCCCTGTAGCTTAGAGCAGAAGGAAAGTCAACTGACCCATGGATCACTCATGTTAGTTTGGGATGAAGGGAGCAGGTCCAGTCTTCCTTCTCAGATAGCAGGGCAGACCTCAAGCAGCAGGGACTTCCTCTGGAGAACAAGGCTGGCCTGGGCAGCAGGTCAGTCTACAGGCCCAGGAATGTACTGAAGAGGTGGTTCAGGAGATCCAGTTTTTAAACATGGTGCCAGCTTTTCGAGTGAGGATGACATTCTGGCCACCCCACATCTGGTTCTGGAAAGTATTTTGCTTCTCCTGCCAAGGCTCAAAGGAGTCTGGGGTGACAAACGACCTGTGGCTTGTGCTGAGACTGCCTTTTGAAATATAAGTGGGCTAAGTAACAGCTCCGCCACACCCATCGTGGCAGGATGGCCCACCCTGTCAAAACCTAGTCCCCCTTTGTCTCACTATCTGGAATTAATACACAAAGTCCAGCTGCCAAGCTATTCACAGTCATGTGACGCAGGACACAGGCAGAAGGCATCAAATGTTTAGGACAAGAAGATGCCAACTTTCTAAATGTGCCGTTTTCAGAATTGTGACTTACAATCCAACTTTACCAATAAATAGGATTTTAAATTACAATTCATTTGAGTTCAAACTTGACTTTATTTGTTCCCAATCAAATGTTAGCACTTATTAAATGTAATAAGGTAACCCAGCGCTATCCAATGAGACATAGGCTTTACAGTGGTAAAAAACTAATTTAGTAGTTTCGACTACTAGGACATGTAAAACTATAAAAACATGTCCTTCTTTTTAAATACAGTGCACACCGCCCTATCGGCTGTTTAGGGCCCACCTTAGTGGTGGCTTATAGGTATTAAAAAGGAAGGTTTAGGCCTGTCAAAGGTTTATTTTGCTAGGTCCACTGCTACTTAAGTGGGTGACCCTATGAATGCTGCAAGTCCACTAGTAGCATTTAATTTACAGGCCCTGGGTACATGTGGTTCCATTTACTAGGTACTAATACATAAATTAAATATGCCAATCAGGTGTAAGCCAATTGTACCATGTTTTAGGAAGAGAGCACAAGCACTTTAGCACTGGTTAGCAGTGGTAAAGTGCAGAGTCCTAATGCCAACAAAAACAAAGTTCAGAGAGCAGGAAGGGTGAAGCATAAACTTTTTAGGAAGACCATGCCAAGGATGACTGGTATAACAATTATCTTTTTATTTAAAAATTATATTTATTACATGTACATCTGATGTGCACTGTATAATAAAGTCAAGAAACTGTTTGTTTGTGAAACGCAGGGGCTCAGCACGATGTAGGGCGGAAAGCCTCTGCCCGACACCGTCTTGGAATCGGGACCAACCGACTTGCGGTCGGCGGTTACGACCGACGGATTACGATGCAACAGAACACTGTTCGGTTGGATTCCGATTGCTTCCTATTAGAGCCCGTGTTACGCCCGAGAATCGGCCAGAACACAGGCTCCTAGGGTAAATGTGTATTTTCAGGAGACCCTGCACCCTGTGGCAGGCACCCCATGGTGCCTGCCACACAGTTGAGGGTTTTACAGGGGGGTCCCTTAGGTACCCCCTCGGCCATCAACCGTAGGCCGCGGGGCCAAGGGGGCCCTGCCAGAGGCCCCCAAAGTCACTTTCCAACAGCCTTTCTGTGTCGGACAGGCTGACGCAGATAGGCTGTTGGAAAACGACATCGTAATCCCATGGGCGGAAACATTGTCCATAGGGGTGTACGATGCAGTCCCGACTGACACGAATACTCCGTGAGTCGCTCGGAACCGATTCGCAATGAACGACCGGTTTACGTTCCGCCGTGAACATCGTAATCAGGCATTCGGAATGTAAACCGACGGAGTCGGTCGAAAATGCTCCGACGCGGTCGAGGAGATTCCGACTTTCGGGAGGAGGCTTTCCGCCCAACATCGTAATCGGCCCCTTAGTCTCAAATTATTCGTGCATAATTATTTTTGCGAGGACAACATTTTCTGTAAACTACTCTAATTAAGTTATTAAACTGTTTTTTGAAACTTTAACTGTCTTTTGTAAACTGTTGTTTGTGGATTTAAACCAATCGTTTGTAGAGTGCTAGATAAAATATTACTTTTTATCTGTACCTCTCCAGGGGAGGTACTCTACCAGCCCACCTATATATATATATAAAAAGGTCCATTCCACCTAACTATATCCCTTGCACATATCAAATCGGTGTAATGTTTATTGAGATTGCCTGGCATTTTAAACATGTTGTGTGGTTGGGTGACTGTGCAGGATTACATAATTAATTTCAGGGTGTTGTCCATTTTGCCTTCCTCCTGAAATCCCTTAGATGTCTGATGGCCTGGTGGAATGTACATTCACACCTTGCAGCCCAGAAAATCTACCTTGTGTTTTGCTGAGTGGTACCTATCAATGGGCGCATATACACATAGCTTTGCCATTTGATGCAAATAACCTCTATTCAGCAAATGTCTGCGAAGAGAGCCCAAGATATATTTTGTCTGGATAGGTGCTAACTTTAAAAGGAAAAGCTTGGGCTTTAACTTCCTCCAGTGCCCATAACTTGTACTTGTCTGGGTTTCTAGGTAGGGATTGGACTAGCTGGTCAAAGAGCATTTCCCAGGTCCATTGATGCTTTCAAGGCTTGTATGAATCTTACCATGAAACTATGAAAGTGTCTTCATGATACTAATGCAAATGCCCACAAGAGGAAAGGGCAGTGGCAACAGTGTTGCGAGCTATATTCTTATAATCCAAACCTCATAGATGGGCAGTTGAAGATGTGACCAAAGATTTGGCTACAGTAATGCCTGGCGTACTGTTCTTCAGTGATAAGGGCTTTAATAAAGTATGTTGGTACAATGTATATATGCATTGACCCTCTCTTTATAGGAACAAGAATAAATATCTGTATAACTGCTTCCCAGTGAAGCTAGAAGGCAGATACAACAAAGTCTCTCTCCTCTGTATTCCCTAGTTGTGATGGACAGTACACTTATGCACAAGGTTGAATTTTCAGAAGTGAAACCAGAAAAATGTGGCATGACAGAAGTCATATAAACAGAAAGTGTTGCCTAAGTTACTCTCAAATGTGGACATTTATGCTTGGTTGGCCAAGGTATAGCATTGATGCTTGCCTGGATGCCTGGGAACCGGAGCAGGTGTTATGCTGAGATGAGGCAAGGTGTCACAATTCACTCCCTGTGTTCTCATGCCCACCACCAGGGGGCGGAATTGTGGGGCTCTCCAGTGTCCTAACAAGCTTCCAGACCCTCCCCTTCATGTACATACTGACTTCCAGCCATTTGGACACTATTTGGGAATTGACATCCATTCCCAATCCATGCCGGGTTTTGTGGAAGCCATCCTGCTCATGCCTGAAACTCCATTACCCAGAATTCTCTGCTCACTGCTTCGTCTCCACCCCTGCAGGCCAAGGATGGGTGGAGGATTTAGCTCACCTGTGGCTGGCTACTGCTAGCCTGCTCACACCTGATGCGCATGAGTACTGTGAGCTCTTTTAAGCCCCAGCTCCCTTCAGCCCAGTGTTGGTCATTGTAGCTGTTTTCCGGTGAGACCGATCCTTGTTTCCTGAGTTTGTGATATTCATTGTTCCTGAGCTATAGTTAATCCTTGTTCCTTGATTCCTTAGCTATAGCTATTCCTTGTGCTTGAATTAGCACTGCCTGCAGTGCTACCTTGTTTCCTGAGCTATAGTTATTTCTTGTTCCTGAACTGCAGCAGTTTCCCTTCTCCTGAATTAGCACTGCCTGCAGTGCTACCTTGTTTCCTGAGCTATAGTTATTTCTTGTTCCTGAGCTGCAGCAGTTTCCCTTGTTCCTGATTCAGTCCTCTCTGCTCAGCACTGTCTGTCTTCTGTTTTTCACTGGCTTGCTCAGGCACAGCTGAAGTGTAATGAAGAGAAGTCGGAGGTTCTCTTGTATGGCGTATTTCCTGCCAATTTCAGAGAGAGGCTATGGCCCCCAGGTTTCCCCCTGCCTAGTGCAATGGGAAACGCTGCAAAAAATCTGGGGGTCTGGTTCAATGAGAACCTGACCTTTTCAACCCAGGTTAAGAAGCTGGCTGGGACCTGTTTTGGCACCCTGAAAGCTTTGAGGAAGTTTCTTCCTCTCCTCCCAAGACCCGCTAAAGAAACTGTTGTTCGTGCCTTGATTTTGTCCCGCCTGGACTATGCCAACGCACTTTATGTGGGCATCCCTGGCTACCTCTTGAATAAAATGCAGGTAGTTCAAAACTCTGCTGCCAGACTACTGCTGGGTTTGTCTGGCAGGTGTAGTGTGCGCGCTCATTTGCGCTCCTTGCACTGGCTCCCTGTGGAGTCCCGAATAAAATTTAAAACTTTGACCATTGCCCATAGGGCTCTCTATGGCCTGGGACCCATCTATCTACAGAAGAGATTCGCTTTTTACAACCCAGTAAGACAGTTGCGCTCCTCCTCTCAACTTCTGATGCAGACCCCTAGGTTCAACCGCCAAAGGCTTAGTGGGAGCTCCTTTGTGCGGAAAGCTGCTTTGGCATGGAATGCTCTGCCCCTGGAGCTGCGCGGCATCCAGGACCCGGTGATCTTTAAGAAAAAGTTAAAAACTCTTCTCTTCTAGCTGATGCTCTGACCTATGTTTCTTTCTTCAAGTACGCGCCGGGACACTCTGCCGAGTATCTGTGCGCGTTATAAATATATATAACATAACATAACATAACAATTAGCACTGCCTGCAGTGCTACCTTGACTCACGAGCTTTAGCTCAATTCTAGTTCCTGAGCCTTAGCATTCCTTGTTCCTGAGCTATAGCTATTCCTTGTACCTGAATTAGCACCGCCTGCAGTGCTACCTTGTTTCCTGAGTTCCTGAACTATAGTTATTTTTTGTTCCTGTTCCTGGGCTTCAGCTATTTCTTGTTCCTGATCTGCACCGCTTGCAGTGCTCTCTTGACTCCTTGTTTCCTGAGATGTAGCTATTTCCTGTTTCCTGAACCAGCACTGCCTGCAGTGCTACCTTGACTCCTGAAGCTTTAGTAATTTCCCTGTTCCTGCACTAGCACTGCCTGCAGTGCTACCTTGACTCCTGAAGCTTTAGTAATTCCCTGTTCCTGCCCCAGCACTGCCTGCAGTGCTACCTTGACTCCTGAGCCTTAGCTCAATTCTTGTTCCTGCCCCAGCACTGCCTTCTATGCTATTTTGTTTTCTTGAATCCTTAACCTGCACTATTCTAGTATACCTTTGTAGCCTCCCCTTCTGTATATCCTTTTCCAGTCCCTGCCTTTCTTCCCATTTCCTTGGTTCCAGTTCCTAGTTTGCTATCTTTCTATTCTGCTGGCTTGCTTCTGTTGCCTTGTATGTTTGTTACCTGCTTTCTGCCAAGTGTGCACTGTGATTTCCTTCCTTTCCTGTTAAGTACTCCTCCTTGCTAGCTCCTTGTCTATTGTGCTTGTGTTTAGTTCTACCCCTTGCTGTTACTGCCTTGCGTGTTCCTGTTTGATCGACAGGATCCGTGGGCACAGCTGACTACCTAGGTGGTGTTTCTTGTTCACTGTGAGTATTGTCGTTGAGTTACATTTATAACATCACCATAGGTATAAGCTCCACAGACCCTGCCTTTGTATGCATATCCTACATGTGGGTATTTACAGTCAGTATCTGTAACAGCAATTGTGGGGGAGAAACTTACTGAGCTTCAGTCTTACCCTCTGGAGCTCTTGAGTGCTTTACCCCACACTCCCCTTTATTGTTAATGTTGTTTCATATATATGTCTTACACATTCGTCCTGGGTGTAGTTATTCTGAATGCTAAATTGCCTTGTGAGTGCCCTTCCTTTCTGAGTCTTAGCCATCTTGTTCACTTGTACAGGCTTCCCCTTTGGATCCCTTTTTCTCCTCTGACTCCCTGTATGATCCTGGGCAGCGCTGTACTCCTCTTTCTGTGTACGTTTTCTACCCAGTTCCCAGTCCTTGCCCAAGTCCCTGACTGTGTTCCCCACATAGTCCCGGACAGTCCCTGACAGAATGACCAACCCACATTTCCAGGGTGACTTGTGAGGTTTTCTTTGCGTTCAGTTAGTTATCCCTTTTTCTGTTGTGTGTGCAAATATTAAAGGTGTGTCATAATGAGAGGTTTAAGAAAGAGACCCACCAGTGCATCATTCAAGTTTGTGCAGGGCAGTTCACCAGTGCCCACCAATGAGAGACATTTAGGGGCCGATTCCGATTCGGGCCGGAAATCTCTCCGACCGAGCCGGACCCGAAGAGATTTCCGACCGAATCGGACCCGTGCAGCCCGACGGAACGAGTACGATGCGTCCATATGCTATCGTACTCGAGTCGGTCGGACTCCCATTGAAGTCAATGGGAGCCGGTCGTACAACGCGTACGCGGGCTCCCATTGCCTCAATGGGTGCGAGGCGAACAAGGGCACCCCCTACAGCGGGTACGCGGCGAAGTGACTCGCGCCGTACACGCACAGGTAGGGGGGACCCATGGGTCCCCCCTGTGTGCGACTCGGGTGGCTACGCGTACAGGGGGGTCCGACATGGACCCCCGAAGTACGGCTCCAGCTGCTCTTTCGAGCCGGACGGCGCGTGTCGGTCGGACTGCTCGCGGCGCGCATCGTACTTACCCGGCCGGGGAACGTCTCCATTGCGCGGTGCGAGTCGTGTCCGAGCGAGTCGGTCGGTGCGGTTAGACCCGGGAACGAGTCGGTCGGAGCGGTTGGGACGCCCGAACGAGTCGGTCGGCGATTTCGCATCGTACTCGCTCGTCCGGACGCGCGTACGGATCGGTCGGGAAATAGGGCTCCGAATCGGATCCGGTTAAGCCGAATCCGATTCGGAGCCCTACCGGCTGAGATCGGAATCGGCCCCTAAGTGTCTACTTTACAGTTTGAGAATGTTCACCCTAGTCCTGAAACAATTAATCCTCTTATGAAAAATGGACATTTACGTTCTGAATATTTTACTCATTGGCTCTCAAACACCTCTTTGCCAGATCCGGACTTAATCTTCTGTTCTGATCCAGATTCAATGTCTGTGTCAGCATTGCATAAGGAGAATGCTACCTTACTCAGTTTGCTGAACAAGAATTCTGAATCTCGCATGTCTGCTGTAAGTGGTTGTAAAATACAGTATTCAACCACACAAGCAATGCAAGAGCAGATGCATTTTATAAACTCTGGTCTCCATTCAAATAACATTACCCAGTCTTGCAGTCCAGTAAAAAGCACAGTCCCGGATACTAAAGGGACCTTGTTGAATACCGCATTTAAAGTAAACCATAATCAGTTTAACAAAAGAGAGAAAAGACCTACTAGAACACAGGCGGCTAATAGCCAGTTTGAACAAAATCCAAGGTGTAGCTCTGTTGCTTGTTGTGAAATTGCCAAGTCTACCACATTCCTTGTAGAGAAAGATCTGCAGTCTTCACAGGATATAATTACATATAAGATTTGTGAACTACAGCGAGAGAATAACATGTTTCAGACTCTGTTAAAAAATTATAACCCAGAGTTCAAGTGGGAATCTAAAACCCCTGTACAAGACAACTTTTACACCTCTATGTTAGCCTCCTTAGAAATGGAGAATGAAGCCTTGCGCTCTCTTTTGCGTTTCCCTCAGAGCTGGTCCAGCAATCGTGTGAATAATACTGTGGCTGATCACTCGGATTCCATTCAGAAAAGCCATAGTACCTTGTCTCACAGTGCAGTTAATCAAAGTATGTGTTTGAAGTCTGAATTTTCTAACTCCTCAGGTGTTTTGTCTTCTAGTGCAAAATTACATCTAGGCGCTACATCTGAGATGTGTCCCTTCACTTTTCAGGAACCCCAAATGCTAGGCAAAACCCAAAACATCTCTTTGCTTTCTTTTCCTGGTAGTGAAATCAGTTCTATGTCAGAGATAACCCAGGCCATTGACATACTGACACAACCTGAACCCGTGTCCCACATAATCCCTGATGTGAAAATATCCTTTGATTCAGACCACACTCTTGGTCTAACTTCTGTGACTGAAGCCAACCTCCTCACTGAGAAAGAACAAAATCCTGACCCCTTGTGTGCTATCTCGCCTTCAAGCACGCCTCATATTGAAAAGTCAGGAAATATTACTCTATGCTCTGATTCATATGTAACACCTTGTAATGCAGAAGGAATTGAACAAATCTCCCAAGACCAAGAAGTCTCTGAAATATTTCCTCTGACTAAGAGATGTGAAGTGCCAAAAAGTAAAGGAAGTCTGATCAACAGAGACTCTAAGATGAGCAGTATTCTTAGCCAACCCGAAGAAAGCACTTCAGTGTGTTTTAATGAGCCAAGGAACTGTGAAGATTTCATTACTGACAACAGGGAATCTATTGTTCACGGGCTATCGCCATTCCCAGAATTTAAAGTTTGTCATTCTTGTCCCTCTCTGCCATTAGCTTGTCTTCTTGCAGAGTCTCCAGAGACCTCAGCCGGCCTGCTGCTTTCAGAGACCTCAGCCGGCCTGCTGCTTTCAAAGACCTCAGCCGGCCTGCGGCTTTCAGAGACCTCAGCCGGCCTGCGGCTTTCAGAGACCTCAGCCGGCCTGCTGCTTTCAGAGACCTCAGCCGGCCTGCCATCTGAGCCCGAGCCTGCAGCCTGCCTGCCATCTGAGCCCGAGCCTGCAGCCTGCCTGCCACCTGAGCGCGAGCCTGCAGCCTGCCTGCCATTAGTACCGGAGCCTCCAGACTGCCTGCATTCAGAGCCCAAGCCCTCAGCTCACCTGCCTAGTAAGTCAGAGTCTTCAGCCTGTCTGACTCCGGAGCCGGAGCTTCCGGCCTGTCTGACTCCGGAGCCGGAGCTTCCGGCCTGTCTGACGCCGGAGCTTCTGGTCTGTCTGACTCCGGAGCCGGAGCTTCCGGCCTGTCTGACTCCGGGGCCGGAGCTTCCGGCCTGTCTGACTCCGGAGCCAGGGCTTCCGGCCTGTCTGACTCCGGAGCCAGGGCTTCCGGCCTGTCTGACTCCGGAGCCAGGGCTTCCAGCCTGTCTGACTCCGGAGCCAGAGCTTCCGGCCTGTCTGACTCCGGAGCCAGAGCTTCCAGCCTGTCTTACTCCAGAACCAGAGCTTCCAGGCTGCCTGCCTTCAGAACCAGAGCTTCCAGGCTGCCTGCCTTCAGAACCAGAGCTTCCAGGCTGCCTGCCTTCAGAACCAGAGCTTCCAGGCTGCCTGCCTTCTGGCCTTGAGCCTCTATCTTGCCTACTTTTTGACCCTGTGCTTTCAGTTTTCCAGACTTCAGAGGTCTCAGTACGTATACATTCAGAGACTGAATCTCCAGCATCAGAGACAAAACTCTCAACATGTAAGCCTCAAGGGCCTGGGTCTCCTGCATACCTGCTTCCAAAGTCACCTGCATGTGAGTCTTCCGTATGTTTTCCTCCAGGGCTAGACCTTCAGGTCTGCTTCCTGTCACCTCCTTCATCTTCAGCCAGTATGCCTTTGACCTCTGTGTCTCCTGCCAATCCGTTATCTGTTTTTGACCCTACAGTCCATCTGCCTTTGTGTTCAGAGTGCTACGCTAGCCTGCCATCATCAGGACTTCAAACACCTTTACTTCAGTCTTCTAAGCCCCTGTCACTGGATTTGGACTCTTCAAGTACTGCCTTCAATACTGCTGTTAATTTACAGCCTATTATCCAACCCTCCAGAACATCACAGTTTTCCTGCAGTACTCTGGTATCTTGCACTACATCTCTGATGGAAATAGACTCATTTCATAGCAGCAAAGGCTTTGAATCCAGTCCCAGATTCCGTGAGCAGGTCGTTGGAGGGGGTGTACTGTCACAATTCACTCCCTGTGCTCTCATGCCCACCACCAGGGGGCGGAATTGTGGGGCTCTCCAGGGCCCTAACAAGCTTCCAGACCCTCCCCTTCATGTACATACTGACTTCCAGCCATTTGGACACTATTTGGGAATTGACATCCATTCCCAATCCATGCCGGGTTTTGTGGAAGCCATCCTGCTCATGCCTGAAACTCCATTACCCAGAATTCTCTGCTCACTGCTTCGTCTCCACCCCTGCAGGCCAAGGATGGGTGGAGGATTCAGCTCACCTGTGGCTGGCTACTGCTAGCCTGCTCACACCTGATGCGCATGAGTACTGTGAGCTCTTTTAAGCCCCAGCTCCCTTCAGCTCAGTGTTGGTCATTGTAGCTGTTTTCCGGTGAGACCGATCCTTGTTTCCTGAGTTTGTGATATTCCTTGTTCCTGAGCTATAGTTAATCCTTGTTCCTTGATTCCTTAGCTATAGCTATTCCTTGTGCTTGAATTAGCACTGCCTGCAGTGCTACCTTGTTTCCTGAGCTATAGTTATTTCTTGTTCCTGAACTGCAGCAGTTTCCCTTCTCCTGAATTAGCACTGCCTGCAGTGCTACCTTGTTTCCTGAGCTATAGTTATTTCTTGTTCCTGAGCTGCAGCAGTTTCCCTTGTTCCTGAATTAGCACTGCCTGCAGTGCTACCTTGACTCACGAGCTTTAGCTCAATTCTAGTTCCTGCTCCTGAGCCTTAGCATTCCTTGTTCCTGAGCTATAGCTATTCCTTGTACCTGAATTAGCACTGCCTGCAGTGCTACCTTGTTTCCTGAGTTCCTGAACTATAGTTATTTTTTGTTCCTGTTCCTGGGCTTCAGCTATTTCTTGTTCCTGATTTGCACCGCTTGCAGTGCTCTCTTGACTCCTTGTTTCCTGAGATGTAGCTATTTCCTGTTTCCCTGAACCAGCACTGCCTGCAGTGCTACCTTGACTCCTGAAGCTTTAGTAATTTCCCTGTTTCTGCACTAGCACTGCCTGCAGTGCTACCTTGACTCCTGAAGCTTTAGTAATTCCCTGTTCCTGCCCCAGCACTGCCTGCAGTGCAACCTTGACTCCTGAGCCTTAGCTCAATTCTTGTTCCTGCCCCAGCACTGCCTTCTATGCTATTTTGTTTTCTTGAATCCTTAACCTGCACTATTCTAGTATACCTTTGTAGCCTCCCCTTCTGTATATCCTTTTCCAGTCCCTGCCTTTCTTCTCATTTCCTTGGTTCCAGTTCCTAGTTTGCTATCTTTCTATTCTGCTGGCTTGCTTCTGTTGCCTTGTATGTTTGTTACCTGCTTTCTGCCAAGTGTGCACTGTGATTTCCTTCCTTTCCTGTTAAGCACGCCTCCTTGCTAGCTCCTTGTCTATTGTGCTTGTGTTTAGTTCTACCCCATTGCTGTTACTGCCTTGCGTGTTCCTGTTTGATCGCCAGGATCTGTGGGCACAGCTGACTACCTAGGTGGTGTTTCTTGTTCACTGTGAGTATTGTCTTTGAGTTACATTTATAACATCACCATAGGTATAAGCTCCACAGATCCTGCCTTTGCACACATATCCTATATGTGGGTATTTGCAGTCAGTATCTGTAACAGCAATTGTGGGTGAGAAACTTACTGAGCTTCAGTCTTACCCTATGGAGCTCCTGAGTGCTTTACCCCACACTCCCTTTATTGTTAATGTTGTTTCATATATATGTCTTACACATTCGCCCTGGGTGTAGTTATTCTGAATGCTAAATTGCCTTGTGAGTGCCCTTCCTTTCTGAGTCTTAGCCATCTTGTTCACTTGTACAGGCTTCCCCTTTGGATCCCTTTTTCTCCTCTGACTCCCTGTATGATCCTGGGCAGCGCTGTACTCCTCTTTCTGTGTACGTTTTCCACCCAGTTCCCAGTCCTTGCCCAAGTCCCTGACTGTGTTCCCCACATAGTCCCGGACAGTCCCTGACACAAGGGGGATTCAAGGAATGGTATTTTCCTTGGGAATGGGGCTGTGGATGTTGCATGCCAGTAGTGGTTGTGTGTTGTGCAGTGCCTGTCATAGTGCTCGAAAACAGTGCTGTGGCTTGTCTGAGTAAATGAGTTGTAAAGAATCATCATTTTTGGATCTCCAACCATGATCCGCCCACTTCCAGAATGATGCATAACCCACAGATCCCAAAGCATGCTTTATAGCTTTGTAAACACCCAGGTATGAATTGCCTTCTCCCCCAGTCTCTTCGATATTCATAACTCCCTCCGGTGGAGCTCCTACACAACGTGGGGGTTTAATAAGGAAATAACGTCTGTAAATTAGCAAAGAGATGAACTGCAAAATGAGGGACACTACCGAAAATCCAACTGGGACCATGGCATCTACCCCAATAAAATATCTGGCTAGGATTAATTAGGAAGGGTGGCAATCGAGCCCTTGTGGTTAGTGAGGTTCTAAGAGATTCCCTTTGGCTTCATGACAATGCATAAAAACATGGCGCACCCATCTTGATTCCAGCAAGGGACTGTCACATGCCACACTGCACTACCACCAGAAATAAGACCATAAAATGTAGTCTTATTTCTGGTGTTAGTAACAGCGGTGGTGCGGAGGGGCCTGGTAAGGGGGGATTTCGAGGGACGATGCAGAGGGAAAATTATTTATTTAATTTTCCCTCAGCATCGTCCCTCGAAATCCCCCCTTACCCGGCCCCACTGCTGTTACCTGCACGGACCGCGACTGGTAGCTTGGTTCTGCTAGCACTCTGTACCTTCTTTGATCTATCTGAGACATTCATTGGCGCACAATTTCCATTTTTGCTTGAGGCCCATACCACGCAAATTAGCCATGCAAAGGAAAGAGGTAACAACTGACATTAATTTATCAGTAATGGGGCCACTCTTAAATATGAAGCCTACATTACCAAGAGCTGCGAAATTGCCACTTAAATATATTGTGGAAATTAAATTCACCATAAAACTAGTCCCTCAGAGGCCCCTCATAACGATATACAGTCAAAAGTATTACTGAATGCTTTCTCATTCACAATATTCAAATTCGCAATTGAAATGAGCCTTTTTTTCTGGCATTCGGATATTTGCTTACATACAGAAGGCTCAATTTGTATATACTAAAAATGCAGATTACAGTACGTTCTGAAACTTACTTCAATTGTGAATATGAATATTGAAGATCAGTGGAAGGTATTCAGTTTTGCTCTGACTAGATATCATTTTGAGATGCATCAAAAGGATTGGTTTGTGTTGCATTTAACGCAACAATGTAGGATGATATGTTGTAACATCATGTGCATGCACTGTTCTGGTTCCTTCCACAATAACCGCGAAAGTGTTTATGAATATAAATTCAGCCACTAGTGAAAATGAATGATAGATTATTTTCTGTCTAACAAATGAAATTCATTTATGCCGAACTATTTTAAAAGTACTTTTCTTATTTTTCTTTTTTTTTCAGCTAAGTAGCTTGAAGAAAGTTACATTTGTTGACATCTCAGCAAATAAATTCCCCACTATTCCAATTTGTATACTTCGAATGTCAAACCTGCAATGGTTGGACGTCAGTAGCAACAACTTGAGAGATCTGCCAGAGGACATAGACAGGTAACTCTGTACCATCTGAAATGTATTAAATTTAGATTTGTTTTAGTGTAACTGGACATTACCTCCTCTTCTTCCGTTCTTCATCCCAATCCTAAATTGGTGTTTTTTTAGTTTTTTGGTGGAGTAGTGCCCTATGCGCTCCCCGTATTCACTACTGTAAAGCTATTTCTTCCCTTTCTATGGGCCCGATTCACAGAACTAACTTAAGACAAAATCCTAAACTTACTACCATTTTGGTATTCACAGAAGGCACTTACTCATCAATGAGTAAGTGCCTTCTGTGAATACCAAAATGAGTAAGTGCCTTCTGTGAATACCAAAATGGTAGTAAGTTTAGGATTTTGTCTTGTTAGTTCTGTGAATCAGGCCCTATGAAAGGGCCAAAGGAAATCTCTATATACCCCTCACCTTCCCCTTGCACTTCCTGTTTTTTCATTTGTGCACCCAGTCTACTGTAGGGCTGCTGAGGGTTGCCGGGGGACCCTTGAGGATTTCTAAGGTAAGTGCATTTACTTTTTTTTTTGCAGGTTTGGATTATGGCCACTGGAGTACTATTTTTCCTGGTTGGGGTCCCGTTTCTGGGAACGCAACTTTTGCGGCTGAGAGGGCGCTGCAGTACCTGGGAGTGGCTTCACTTGTGCAGCATCTCTTTTTTTGTTATTATCATGGGGGGACCTTGTGGTGTCCTTCCTCCAAAGCGGTTGCCTAGGCAGTGGGTGTTACAAAGGCTCCGCCTTCCTTCCTTTTTATTCTTGTCTGTGGTGGCTGTGTTTCTGCCCGCTGGCCCTTCTCTTTTGTTTTTTGCACAGGCAGTAGTTTTCTGTGAGGGCCTCTTTGCCTTTATAACCGCTTCAGATTCTCTACAAGGACTGTGCACTGCTTTTCAGGGATGGGAAAGCACACTCAGAAAACATGTCATACTTCTCCTGAGAGACTCCATCAAGGGGACCGTAGTGGGGAGGGGGAGGTTAGATGCCATTCCCCTCCTGTTTTGGAAGCACGCCACCAGGAACTAATTAAGAAGTTGTCGGAGGCATATTTATAAGCATCAGGGGAAGTTCTTCTCCATTGTCTCCTGCATCTTCAACCGGTTCTGCTTGGTCTGTTTCTTCACCTTCATCAGTTTCCTCCTGGGCCTCCCCGGATTATGATTAAGAGGAACTGGGCTTTCCCTCTGAAACAGTTTCTAGAGGGAAATATATCTTGAAGGAGGACCTAGAGCTAATGGTTTCGTATCTGTCTTCCAACCTTCAGCTTCCTGCAGATATGGAGCAGGCCAGCACTTGTGGGTAATAGTTTTGCCAGTTCCAACGACTGTAATTTTCTAAACTACCTGTCATTTCTGCTATTCAGTCTTTTTTATAACATGATTGGAGAGATCCTGAGAGAGTGTCAGTGCCTCTGTTTATGGGAAGGCTATATCCTTTGTCTAAGGGAGAGAGTGAATTGCTTCTGGTCTTCACCTTAGATCCCTTGATTGCCAACCTCATTTAAAAACCGTCTCTGCTGTCTGAAGATACAAACTTGAGTGACCCGGTGAATAGGAAAGCTTTGAAAAAGAGCTCATGCTGGTCTCAGCCTTTACATCAGGTCTGTCATTAAAGGTGTATATGTTTCTCAGTCATTAGTCAAGGATTTCCAGGCTCAGTCTACTGCTATTCAAGGGGGCAACGGTTTTTCTGAACTGTTGAGTCACATGGAAGTGCAAGCTTAATTCCTTTCTCATAAAGCCTTCGACACTCTTCATGCTTCTGCAATGGACTCTGCCAGTTCTGTAGCTGAAAGACGACATCTACGGTTCCGTGATGTGCCCCTATTGTACTTGGCGGGAGTTTACCTCGTACCGCATTTACCTTTCAGAATCCCGGTAAGTTCTCTCACAATCGGTCTGCCCGAAATTGGTGGGAGACACATACTATGATTTCACAATCCTAATCTGGACAATTGTCAATTAAATTGTTTTTTAGGTGTAATTCCTAATTGGACAATCTTTACCTAGACTAAGGTAACTATTGGGCATGTTTTATTTATTTTCACCTCCCTCTGACTAAATTATTATTGCCTGGTTTTACATGTAGCTCTGCTGTATTTGCAGACGTTGTTCCTGTTACTCCACATGCCATTATACCTTCACGAATCTGTTTTTATATTGATGTCAGTGCTTGTCTTTCTGACTGAGTATTGGCATTGCTTGTATAATTTTGGCTGATTATACATATTATTTATTTAACCCTTTCGCTGCTAGGCCTTCCCCCCCCCCGTTTGCTAAGCTTTTTTTGGGCTATTTAGGGTAGTTATGTTATGTTAATAAAATGTAATAAAATGTATTGAGCGCACGAATACCCGGAGGTGTCTTGGTGCTGAGACTGTAGTAGGCCCATAGCAGGAGAACCTAATTCTGAAATAACCATGTTTTGAGACCCTTTCTAAAAGAGGTAAATGAGCTCGCACCTCTGATATCAATTGGAAGCGTATTCCATAATTTCGCTGAACCATACAAAATGCTTCGGCCTCCCTAGCTGGAGGTCCGGATCCTCGGAACTGTCATAAGTCTGGCATCAGTGGAGCGTAACTGTCTGGCAGGATGGTACCAAGAAAAGAGATTTTTAAGAAACACTGGTCCAGTGTTATTCAGGGCCTTATATGCTAAGCATAGTGATTTGAACTTGATACGATGTGCCACAGGAAGCCAGTGGAGTCTCCGAATTTCCTTAGCTACTGACTCATACTTAGGGATATTAAGTAGGAGTCTTGCGGCTGCATTTTGTACCATCTGTAGTTTTTTAAATATTGTTTCTGCATATTCAGGTAGAGTCCTTTGCAATAGTCTAACTTTGACAGCACAAGTGCAGTCACTACCGTCCTCCTGGAATCAACGGGGATATAAGGCAGAATCTTCTTCAGTTTCTTAATCAAATGATGGGAAGCCGACACAATAGCATTGTTCTGCTGAGATAAGGTTAGTTTGTTATCAATCAGTACCCTGAGATTTTTTGACTTTTGTACTGGTTTTGGCAGTTCACCCATCTCAGCTGACCACCAAAGGCCATCCCAACTGGGTTGTAGGTTCCCAAAGATCACTACTTCGGTTTTCTCAGAGTTAAGTTTGAGACAGTGCTTTCCCATCCATCTGTTTATTTCCATCATACAGTTTTGAAACTGCAGTGTTGGAGAGGCTTGATCTTTATATGCTGCAACCACAATCTGGGTGTCGTCGGCATATGAAGTAAGACTGAAGCCGAAATGCTGGATCAAAGGGGCCAGTTCTGATACATAGATGTTAAAAAGGGATGGGCTAAGTGATGAGCCCTGTGGGACTCCACATGGAAGGACATAAGGGGTTGATTTAAACTGATCCAGGGTCACTGTTTGTCTTCTTTCCTTCAGAAAGGAGGATAGCAGGGCCAGTGCCATACCCTTAACCCTTAATGTTTCCAGACGCAATTGCAGTAAGTTATGGTCAACAGTGTCGAAAGCTGCCGACAAATCGAGGAGGATAAGGGCGGCAGCCCCCCTCTGTCCATCACAATCCTAATCTCCTCGGTGGCCTTGATCAATGCAGTTTCCGTACTGTGTTCAGGTCAAAAGCTGAATTGGGAGGAATCCAGTAAATCATTTTCTTGGATAAAATGAGCTAACTGTTTGTTCATGATTTCCTCCACTATCTTGGCTGGGAGTGGCAGCCTGGCTATTGGGCGATAGTTGTTTGGGTTTGATGTGTCCAGATTGTTTTTTTTTATCAATGGAAGTATTGACGCATCCTTTCATCGAGCCGGAAAGATACCAGACATGAACATGCTGTTAAATATTTCCATGAGCAAAGGACTCACCTCCTTCGCTATATCTTTCAGAAATGCGGGGGGGCAAGGATCTAACGGGGATCCAGATTTAATTTCCCTGATGTGTTTTTCCACTAATTCAGTAGATATCTGTGAAAAGCTATGAAAAATCTTTCCTTTGGGATCTAAACTCGGGAGTACCTCAGTAGGTATATGTGTGAGGGTGGCTTCAAAGGAGTTAAAGGAGTCATAGATGTCTTTAACTTTATTTCTAAAGGCATCGGCAATGTCATCACAGAAGCGTTGATTGTTCTTAGTGGATTTTTTCGTAGGTACGGAGGAGAGCTTCTCTACTACCCCAAACAGTTCTTTGGACGAGTTCTTGGCTCTCTCAATCTGCCTGGTAAAAAAGGCCCTTTTTTCTGTAATCAGCATGGTTTTACATTGAACCAATGCGGATTTATAGTTGCTTTTGTCTGCTTTATCATATTTTGCTCTCCAGCGTCTTTCGAGTCTGCTGCATTTTTGTTTTTCCTGTCGCAGTGCCTCTGTAAACCAAGGGGCCGATGGTAAGTTGCGATTCCCTGAATTTTTACAGATGGGTACCGTAGCCCTAAAGGCTTTGTTTAGCCATTCCATGTATTTGCTGACTGCCAGGTCTGTATGTACATTTAAAAGTGGCCGCGTCATGTCCAATTGGTACTGAAGCATAGCCTTTTCAACCTTGTTCCAGGCTTTATAAGCTATGTGATGGGCTTTGGCTGCCCCTCCCTCATGGACTTTTGGGATCGTATAATCAAATAAGATTATAGAATGATCTGACCACGTAAGAAGGTAGATTTATTTTACTATCAGGCATGATACAGATGTAAAAATGCCATCAAGTGTGTGTCCTGCCTCATGTGTAGGCTTGTGCACCATCTGTGATAATCCTAGAGTCCCCAGAGTCTTTAGAAGAGAAATTGTGTCTTTATCCCCCATATCCTCTAGGTATACGTTAAAGTCGCCCAGGATAGTGAACTCATTTGTGGAGAAAATTGGTTCTATGAGAGCGTCTAAGTTATCAATTAATCTACCTCTGGTGCCTAGAGGACGATAGAGAAGTATGTCCCTGAAGGTTTTTTTCGCATTTATTTCTAGGGAGAAATAAAGTGCTTCACAGTAGGGGGTGGGAGCTGGGGAGAAAGTAGCCTCAAACTGCTAACGATGTATTACAGCCACCCGCCTCCCCTCTTGATGGGTCCATCTACCCTAAACGATAAAAATCCCTGGGGGGCTGCTATCACAAAATCCGGGTCTGAGGTTGCATCGGCCCATGTTTCTGTAAGGAATAGAACATCTAAGTCATATAGAGATATAAGGTCTGCTATTTCATATTTGTGTTTCGCAAGCGATCTGATATTAATGAGGCCGCAACGTACCTCTGTCAGAACTGGGGATTCTAAATACTTCACATCGGGCTTAATTCTAGAGATTTGAAGCGCCCTGACCACCTGTTGCGCTGGAAGAGATTATCCACACGCACATTTCTGCTTCTCATGTAGTTGATCGTTACTCAGAGTGAAACTACAGCAGCTCGCGTTGGTATGGGCGAGATCTAGAAGTTCCCTCCCTGTATATATCAAAGGCTCGTGTTTTAACGGATCAGGGTTTCTGGCCCTGGGCCCGGTACGGGCGCAGACGGGCTTGCCTTTGGCGTGCCGGCGGCGCGCCTGCTGTGCGCATCCACTGCGCGGCCACACCATCCTGAACTAAAATAGTGTGGTGGCAGAATAAACTAGACCGCTCACCACCGAAAGTGTGTCTGATCCTGAATGTCTATCGGAAGTTGGAGTAAATGTTGCAATGCCCTCCGCGCAATCAGCACATCAGCCATGGGGGAACAGGATGGGAGCCTCTCCAAGCAAGAATAGCAGCAGGGGAGCAGAGGTAGGTGCAATCGCACAGTAATAAAATATTAAAAGTATTAAAGAAGGTTTAAAACACCAGGAATATACAAAGTAAAAACGTCCCTAAAAGCAGATAACAAATAATTAAGAAATCCTCTAAAAACAGCACTTAGCAGCAGTAACGTAAATTTGCGGGTAGAGAGCAGGGCTTACTTAATTTCACGCCTAGGCCCCTGTAACGTTTTGTCCACATAAGGTATCCACGGCAAATTTGCATCCTTTTCTTCCAACATCATAGGAATTTTAGAGGTACCCAGGGTTTGTTGATTCCCCTGGAGGGGAGCCAGAAATTAGCCAAAATACAGCTAAATTGTGTTTTTTTGGGAAAAATGGGAAAAAAGTGCTTCAGAAGAAAACGTGTGTTTTTTCCCTGCAAATGGTATCAGCAAAGGGTTTGTGGTGCTGAAATCACCATCTTCCCATCTTTCAGAGACAGACAGACTTTTGTCAGAAAACCAAAATGTTTTACACAGTTTTGGCATTTTACTGGGACATAGCCTATTTTTTCTACTTTTTGTGCTTTCAACCTCCTTCCAGTTAGTGGTTGAAATTGGTATGAAAGCAATAATGGATCCTGGAAAGCTATACATTTCTGAAACGTAGACAAAATTCTGAATTCAAGGGGTCATTTGTGTAGATCCTTCATGGTTATTTCAATAGAAACTAACAGTTAAAAATAAGAGAAATTGAAAATGAGTTGAAAAAAACAGCCATTTGTGCCAACGTTTTCACCTGTAACTTCTAAGTATGACAGATTTTTGAAAGCAATATACCATTACATCTGCTGGACCCTTCTGGTTGTAGGGATATGTAAGACTTGTAGGTTCACCAAGAACCCGAGGAACCCAGAGCCAATAACTGAGCTGTGTCTTGCAATGGTTTTTCATTGTGTACTGGATATATAGCAGCGGCGGCTCCTCTACTAGGGCGGAGGAGTGTTGCCCCACTGCTTTCTCGCAGTGCGAGAAGCAGAAACATAAAATGGTAATAACTACTGTTTCTGCTTCTCGCACTGCGAGAAAGCAGAACAGAAGGGTTTGGTTGCTGGCGGGCGGGTGGGCGGGGCTGCTCTGCGAGCAGGGCTGGGCAGGGGAGGAGTGGTGTGCCCACTCCTGACCGTGCATGACTGGTTTGGTCAGCCATCTGGGGCCCCCCAAACCAGTCATGCGCACTCTGCCCTTTCTTCATGCAGGCTGCAATGCAGCCTACATGGAGAAAATGGCCTCCCTATAAGCCCCTGGCTGGGCGGCGTCCCCACCAATCACAACGCTGCCATTGCAGCATTGTGATTGGTTTAGGGGAGGGGAGGGAGGCTGCCTGCTTCCTGTGTTGGCAGGACTGGCACTGAGAAAACACGGGACCCGGCCGGTGGACAGGTACGTTTTTATTTATTTGTAAATTAACCCCCCCTCCTCCCCATGCGACCCCCCCGCCTCACCCCCACCATGAATAATGCCGGCCGCAACTGGTATATAGCAATTCATTTGGTAAAATATAAAGAGTGAAAAATAGGTATCAAGGACACCTATGTATTTCCGAAATGGGAACAAAATATAGAATTTAGAAGCAGTAGCTATTTTCACATCTCCGAAATTGTGGGTACCCATACTAGCATGTGAATTATAGGACATTTTTCAAAGTGACTTCTTTTTTACATATTGTCCTACATTTGGAAGGCAGAAATGCATAGAAAGTCACTCAGTAATAGCAGTTGCTCTACAATTCTATGTTCCCCTAAGTCTCCCCAAAAAAATGGTTCCTCACTTGTGTAGGTAGGCCTAGTGCCCGAGACAGGTAACGGGCAAAAACGCAACGTGGACACACCACATTTTTACAGTGAAAACTGACCCTTTTCTTGCAAAGTGCCTAGCTGTGAATTTTGAACCCTAGCTCTGCCGGCACCTAGGGATACCTAGCAAACCTATACATTTTTGAAAACTAGACACCCACGGAAATCCAGGAGGGGGTGACTTGTGTGGCTCTCACCAGGTTCTCTTACCCAGAATCCCTTGCACTCCGGGGGGAACGCTGGGTGGTAGGAAATTTGTGTCAGCTCGGTGATCCTACAACTTTCCCACCAAGAAATGTGAGAAAAACGTGTTTTTTTTTCAGCTAAATTTGAGGTTTGATGGGGATTCTGGGTAGGAAAATGTTGGGGGATCAACGCAAGCCACACCTCCCTGGACTTCCATGGGTGTCGTATAAAAAAGCCTGCGTAATCCCTTGCGCCTAGTGGGCTGGGGGGCAGATCAGGGGCTATTGCCCCATCTGCCTCCTGGGGGGCCAGAAAGTCTATGGCATTTTTTTTGGGGGGTGGGGGTATTGTCATGCTCATTCTGGGCAGCCCCCACCCCTGAACTTTGAAAAAAAAATAATCCCTGGTGCCTAGTGGGCTATCTGCCCCCCCCCGGGGGCAGATCAGGGGCTATTGCCCATCTGCCTCCCGGAGGGGCAGAAAGACTGTGGCAATTTTTTTTGGGGGTGGGGGCATTGGCATGCCCATTCTGAGCAGCCCCCACCACTACGTATAAAAAATAATAATAATCCCTGGTGTCTAGTGAGATTTCCGCCCCCCCCCCCCCCCGGGGGCAGATCAGGGGCTACTGCCCCCATCTGCCTCCTGGGGGGGCAGAAAGACTGTGGCATTTTCTTAGGGGGTTATGGGCATTGTCATGCCCATTTTGTGCAGCCCCCATCCCTGAACTTGGGGGGGGGGGGGAAATCCCTGGTGTCTAGTGGGCTTTCTGTCCCCCCAGGGGGCATATCAGGGGCTATTGCCCCATCTGCCTCCTGGGGGGGGACAGAAAGACTTTTGTGTTTTTTCGGGGGAAAGGTTGGGGGCATTGGCATGCCCATTCTGGCCAGCCCTCACCCCTGACCTAAAAAAAAATAATCCCTGACATCGAGGGTGCTTTCTGCCCCCCTTTGGGGCCAGATTGGGGGCTACTGCCCCCATCTGTCCCCCAGGGGTGGGCATAAAGACTGGATATGCCACTTTTCATGGAGGGAGCAAAGGCCCTTGCCCATGGGGCCGCTCCCCTCTCCCTGGGGCCTAGTGGATGGATCCCAGCTTGGGGATAGCCTCCTGGGGCAATCCCCAAGCAGTGATCCACTAGGGAAGGGTACCTTTGGAAAGGGGAGATTCTCCCCTCTCCAACGAGACCTCTCCCATGTAATTCGGTGCTCGGGGGGCTTAGATAGCCCCACGAGCACCGAAACAATGAAACTGAAACTATGTTTTAGTTTCATTTTCAATGTAATGACGTCAGCGCGTCATGCGCCTGATCGTCATTACATTGAAAAAAAAAAGCCTCAGGAGGTTGGGGAAGCTCTTCCCCAACTCCCGAGGCAAAAATAAAAAAAAAGGAAATCCCTCTGCTGTCTGCAGCAGAGGGATTTTTTGTGCCTGTGCACATGACGGAATGGTTCTTTCATGAGCACAGGAGCACTGGTGCTCATGACGGAACCATGCCGTCATGAGCACTGAAGGGGTTAAGATCTGGTCTTCTCCGGATATCCTTTATAGGCAAGCTTTGGCATCTTTTGTCTTCTATGACATGGTTAGTATATACACATATTAATTCTCACAGTCTTATTGTGGGCAATAGGTTCACTACTTGACTTTACTCGGGACTGTATTTAGATACTTCTGTTGCACTCTTGGCACTATCACAACATCCTGTTTGAATCTCATTTCACTTGAACCATCAGCGCATGCCTCTGATTCACAATAAAGTGGCTAATGACAATCCTTATTCTTGCTACGTGTATAAGCCCTTTTTTCCTTCTCTCTTCTCTTTATTCTTTCCTCTTTTATCAGCAGGCATTCTCTTAGGCATAACTCATTGTGTCCTGATGATGATCCCCCTACCCTGGTAGGGATTGAAACATCGTCAACTTAAGTACCTTGACTTTATTTGTTCACTTGTTATTTTAGATGAGCAAAGGTACTTTGCAATTGTCGCTCATACATTGTGTGTAGTTCAGCCACATGTTGTGTAATGACTAAGTTCTGGAAGTCCCATAACTTCTTTTTTCTGCTACATATTGCCCTACTTCTATGGCTCTCGTTTATTGTTTGATAAAATAAATTGATAAATCTCCATTTGGAATTCAAAAACATAGACATCATTGTATCTCTGTGTGTTATTGCTTGATATAACCCCTTTTGAAAGAAACCTCTGTTCCTGTGAAAAATACTAGTACCTTAGGTCCCTTTGACTTCCAGGGTTCCCTTGTTTCTTTAAAAGGGACAAAATCAAGGCAGCTTTTCCACTCTCAAAGTGGGTCTCAGTGATACTGACGTCCCTTGATGGCTGCTTGGTCCTGGTGCAGTGAGAATCCGGACTGGACTCATACTGTTAGTGTTTGGTACAGGGCGTCCGGTACCCTGGGGGTTGGTGCTGCACGGCTCCAGTTGGTCCTGGTACCTTGACAATCGGTGCGGAGACAGATCTTACCTTCCAGAGCAAGAGTACCTTCTCCTGGTTGTCTGCGGTGTCGGTCGGGCTGGGGAGCTGCAAGGCAGTGGATCGGACTCTGCTTATCGGTGCCTGCGGACTGCAGGGGAGTAGCTCCTCTGCTCCAAGGGAGACTGTAGGTGATTTTTGAAGTGCTGGAAGGCTACCCGAGGTTTTGGTAGTTCTCCAGCTCGCAAGGCGAGTCACTCTGTCGCGATTGTCAAAAGAGGTCTGAGGATGGACAGGGTTTTGCACCAAAGTCCACAGTACTGCTCCAGTTCTCGCCAGGCAGTTACTCTTCTTTGTTCTTCTTCTCTTGATCCACTAAATCTCAATTCTTGGGTTCAAAGGTGCCACCGAAATACTCAATTTAGGGGAGTTTACAGGGAGTGACAGGTAGTGGCTAATGGCTACCTACCTTTAGGATGACTACACCCTCTATATGTCCACTTCCTGTGGGAAGTGGGCATAACCCTGTCCTTAGAATGCTAATTCCTTCCATAACAAGATGGATTAATTTGAAAAGTGGGGTCCACATCAGCCGGCCTGTCCTAGGGGTGGTGCTGGCTGAATGTGGGCACATCGCCTAATCTTACTAATTATCCCACCTGTATTGCAGCCAAAAAGTGGGGTCAGGAAATGAGGGTGAGCATCTCCACTATCTGGAGAGGCATGGGTCTCATAACAAAGGCTACAGGGCCTTTGAAGCTTCCCACCCTGGAATGCACATCCCGTGTGGAGGAGGTATGAAAACCTCTGCCCAGAGCAGGCTTTGTTCCTCACCTCTCACCTCTGGAGGTCATAAACCTGTCTTTAGTGGCTGGCTGGTCGAGACCGTTCAGTCAACACACTAGTAGTTGGTAGGTTTCCAAGGGGTACCTCTAAAATGCCCTCTGGGTGCATTGTTTAATAAATCCCCACTGGCATCAGTGTGGGTTAATCAAGATGAGGTGTTTGGAACCAAACACCTTGGGGTACAGTGAAGCCATCATATAGCTGGAGAACTCGTTATCACGAGTGTCCAGCCTATGTACTCGTCATGACTTCCCTGTACACTTGTAGTATCTAAGGTTCTGCTTAGATATCACAAGCACACATATGCAAATATCGCCACACATGGGATATAGTGCACCCTGCCTTAGGGCTGTAAGGCCTGCTGTAGGGGTGATTTACTTATACCACATGCAGTGCTGCGTAGGTATGGCAGGCAGGGATTTATTCATAAAGCAATGTCACAATTGCGCACACCTATCTTCTTCCTACACCCTATCTCTCGATCAAGCTACACTGCTGAGCGTGTTGCACAGGAACAGAATGCTGCCTGTCACCTGTGAGTATAATGTAAAAATGTTTTCAAGTAAGCAATTACCTGAAACCCATGCGCACAGCAATCGTTTTTAACATTCCTCCTAAACAATGTACACTAATACTCTTATGTTCTCTCCAATGCTCTGTTTTATCAATAATTTTTGTTAAACAAATGTATGCAACACATCTCTTACTTTGCAGATTCTTGTACATTTAAATTATATATATATATATATATATATAACAATCCAGCAATTCTTGTTTTGCGCGATCCAATTTTCAATGCCCAAGGCATTTCGGGATCACGTCTCATATTCAGGGGGAAAGAATACACTCGGAGAAATCTATACGACTATACAAGGTAATGGTTGTGGTATAGATTTCTCTGAGTGTATTCTTTCCCAATACTTGACTAACATTATTAGCAGCATGATTTGCAAGTAATGAAGTGTGACAAGGTGCATCTTTGCATCAGGGGATTTTAGGTTGTGTTACAGATAGCAGTATAAACTGTGTAGATTCTTCTTGATGTAAGTTTTGGCTTTTATTTTCATCTGTATGTTTATTTTTATGTTGAATACAGTGGCCCCTGAAGAAGGACATGGTCCCGAAATGCATTGGGCATCGAAAATTGAGAGGGTTTCATTGGATAGTTGCACCAGGGGGGAATATGCGGACTCTGACGTAGCCATAGCTCGTGCCTTTGCCCACTACTATTAAGAATTGTATAAGGCCCGACCATTACAGGAGCTGCCCCAAATCAAAACATACCTGTAATCCATAACCACTCCCATATTAGATGTGGAGGCCCATGCCTCACTTGAAGCCAAAATTACATTAGTAGAAGTCCAAGCTGCCACGGCAAAACTCAACTCTAATTAGACTCCGGGACCCAAAGGCATCACTGCAGAATTTTATAAACGCTATATAGGGCTATTGGGACCTCACCTCCTAAACATGTTCCTAGAAGCAGGCAAACATGGCACCCTCCCTCCAGATCTTAGGCATGCAGTTTTAGTGGTACTGCACAAGTATGGCAGCCCTGAGGAGAGATGCGACTCATATCACCCGACTTTGCTACTCAGTGCCGAGGTAAAACTTTTGACCACAATATTGGCCACCAGGCTACTGCAGGTGATCATGTCACTGATTCATAGGGACCAGTCAGACTTCTTTCTCAGCAGGTTGACATGCTACAACCTTTGACGGACGCACAATTGGCTAAATGATATAAAAAAATCAGTCAGATCCCCATGCCCTTTTGGCGCTGGATGACGAAAAGGTGTTGGACGCTGTGCATTGGCCCTTCCTTAAACATCTCTTAGTCAGGTTCGGGTTCAATCAATCAATCTGGGTTGGTAAAGCACAAAGTTAGTGAGTTGGGAAAGTTTGGTCCCTGTTACAGAAAATGGGTCCAGTAGCAGCAGTCAAAGTGAATGGAGTGCTGTCCTCTGAATTCCCCATTGGTAGAGGCATGAGGCAGGGTTGTCCTCTTTCCCACCTCCTGTTCGCCCTCACCATAGAATACCTAGCATGTGCAGCTCGCAGCCACCCAGGGATCCCTGGCTTTAAAACTATGGGAGATACCATACTAGAGGAAAAGATTTCACTCTCTGCAGATGATATTTTTCTCTATATCACAGATCCATCTGAATCCCTTCCTATGATCTTCCAACTTTTCAAGGACTATGGGAGTTGTTCCGCTTACAGAATCAACTGGGATAAATCTGTGCTCTACCTCCCTCAGACTGAGATGGAGGTGCCCCTGCTCTCCCGTCACCTGGCACAAACAACGCGGGATTTAAGTATTTAGGCATATTCATGATGCTGGGGAGGGAACTCTGCTTCAAGCGAAACTTTGGAAGGGTGATGGGAGAATGCTGAGCAGAAATGGAGAGGTGACATGGACTGCCCCTCACACTCATGGGAAGAGCAGCTATGTTCAAAATGATTTCACTACCCAAACTGCTATATGTGCTGAAGAATATGTACTATCGTATTTCCCCAGAGATCTTTATTAAAATCGAGGGCGACATGCAGACTCTGTTATGGGATGGTAAGCACCCCAGAATTGCCCTACAAACCCTTCAACACAACCAATATATTGGTGGACTAGCCCTGCCCGACCTCAGAGCGTACTACTCAGTGACTCACCTCATCAATATTAATGATTGGCTGTTTGCTTCCCTATAGCACTTGGCTTTTAGGCTGGAACAGGCGCAATTGGGAGAACGGTCTTGCCTACTCTATCTCTGTGGAGGCGGAGGAACTCTGCATCTCCTCCCGGCCACCCAGATTACACTTGCTGCTTGGGATAGAGCCATGAAAACTATTGGCTGGCACAGTAGGCCTATGAGGGAAACTCCATTGTGGGAGGGGCATTGGCTTCCAGAGAACCGCATTATGTTATTTTCATCCCTTCAATGGTAATATGGAATGAACGCAACTCAATTCATAAAATACGCACAAATAAGGCACGCATGGCAGACTGAGTGTCTCCCTGGTGAAGTTATCCTGGAATATGCCCCATTAGAGGGACGGCTATTAACTAAAGAGCTGGGGAAGGGCGCGATTTCTTTTACCTACAATACCCTCAACAATAACATGCCAGATACTCGGGGGCATGGCCTGCAGCGGCAAGATGGCGGACGCGTCTTAACGCTGCTCCGCCACCCATCCCCATTATCCGTTACCTTTCTGCACCCGGGAACGCCATCCAGTCACTATCAAAGCCCTGTCTGCCTGCCCGGGCACTCCAGACTGCCCACACGCAGAGAAATAGGCTGCAATGCCTGAGCCACCATCGTTGTAGCTTGGCAGCCTGTGGTGAGTGGCATGGAGCAGCGAGGGACTAATGGTGATGGTGGACGGCGTCAGACCGGAGACTGCATTGATGCCAGGCAACGCTGCAGAAGGACGAGAGGCAGTGGTCGAAATCGCCACGGCCTGAATGAGAACTGCAGTGACCCGAGTCTAGTCACCGGCCCCTCCCCTGCCCCTGCCTGCTCTGTGCATAGTGTACACTGGTGGGGATCGGCAGAGCCCTCATGCTATACCTTGAATGCACTAAACAGCTGATTCCCTAAGCGGCAGGGGCAGGGATCGGGCATGTTGGAGACGCCCAGTGAGCCGCTGCTGCTGTCGTGCAGTGGGGTGGCTGTGACGCACTAGTGGAGGCCGCTGCTGAGACCTGAACACACCCTGAGGTGGGTCTGAACCTGGACAATGACTCCTCTCCTGCCCGCTTTCCGCTTTCTGTGTGTGTAGACGGGGATCAATCCGGTCCTGCTGACACACCTGGAACATTCTTCTCTGCCGGCTTCCTGGCCTGTGGGGCTGCCGAATGAACCACTGGTGCCCTGTGAGTAGTTGCTGCTTTTTCTACAGCTGGTGGAAGGATTTCCTGGATGTGCCCCAACTGGCGGGGGCCTGGACTTTTTTCACCTTCAGGGCCCCCTCTGGAGAATGGACCCTGGGGGATTTCTCCCTAGGGGCCTTAACTCATTTCTACACAGAGTCTGCTGCACAGCAAGTATTCCCTTCCATTGACAATACCATGTCTTTGTTCTTTATGTTGCCTTCTAATGTGCTGACTGATACTGGCTGCTATTGACTAATATTGTGTCTGCAGTGCCACATTCTCACCTGCACATAGTGATACTGTCTCCCTGGAAATTGTGCCTTTTTACATTCTTGGAGTCTACACCGCGCAGAGCAACGTGCACTGTACTACAACACGACTAGCTGGTGTGTAGCGGCAATTGCATCTGTGCCGACTACCGACCCCGTTGTGCACGCTGTCAGTGCAGAGGAAGCATGCACACGTACTGCGGTACAATAAAGGTGACACCAGGATGGGTCACACACTCATTGGTCTCCTGGAGGAGGCGGACGGCCAGGATGCAGTGGCATTTATTGAGCGGTGGCTCAGAGAACTATTACCGGAATCCTCCCTGTCGTCATACTTTACTATAGAGAGGGCACAATGCATTCCCTCGAGACGGCCCGCACCGGGTTCTGGCCCCCAGCCGTTCATCTTCAAAGTCCTGCACTTCCACGACAGGGACTCAATACTACGTGAAACTCAGATGGTACTGGAAGTCAGACTGGAAAATGCATGTGTGATGTTTTTTCTGGACCATACTCTAGGGGTACAACACCAACGCAGTTCTTTTCTAGCAGTAAAGCAGCAGCTCCAACAACTTGATATCCAGTATTCCTTACTCTTCCCTGCGAGACTACGTGTAGTGGCCGGGGGTAAAACAAGGTTCTTCAACACACTACAGAACACCTGGGACTGGCTGGAGGTATTTGGGTGGTTTTCAGGTCCCCGACCGAGTAGCAGGAGAGGAGAACGGAGTACTGTGGGGAAACCGCCTGGCTCGCGCCGACTACAGGGAAAAAGACATCCGCCTAATCTGATAGCAGTACCAAACTTGGAGCAAATCATCAGTGAGTGTAAACAAGCTGTCCGGGAAGCAGAATGGATCTCTGACCCTACTAATGGCTCCGACGAAGATGCAGCATCTGCTCGAACGTCCAGAAACAAGGACTTTTCAGTGGCCTGCCCATCGGATGCCAACTCGATCATTCTGCCACACATCACACCAAAGATGTCAGATGACATTATCTGAGATGTAACCTGTCACCAACTACTGCATGCCCTCTGCTATTCTCATAATTTACTCTTTACATGTACCTTAGGATCAACATGTTGTCTCCATGATCAGGGGGGATATGGTTCTGGGGGTGGCGGATGGAAGGCTCTCTACTCCTTTGAGCGGAGGGGCTTGAAGAGAGCTTGTTACTTGATTCATGACTGGAACATCTCCTGGGATTTCACATTATCTTACCAGTGTTGGGGGATGCTATTTTTAATTGCTCTGTGCAGCCATTCACCATCTTACCCTCATTTCTTGGGGGTTTATTCTGTTTGACAGAGTTTGAGTCTGGGTTTGGGCAGCCCTTTTTTCAATGACCGCTCTTTTGGTATTGATAATACGCCATGTTGGCGCCGAGTTTAAATATTATGTTGTTTAGGTTCTGCTACACATGCTACTTGTGGACCCTCGTCCTAGCTCTCCAACATAGTCAAATGTACACTCTCAGATTTCGGTGTTTCACACTTTACCACACAGACATAACATGACAACTCAATGTATTATCACCTGGAATGTTCGTGGTCTGCTACCCCGTCCCGCCGATACGCAGTATACTCGTATCTCAAAAGACATCATGCCCAAATCGCCTTACGGCAAGAATCACACCTAACTCACTTAGAAGCAACTAAACTGCAGCGTAGATGCAGGGGGCAAGTATTTGCTACAAATATTTCCTCATACGCCGTGGTGTGTTAATCTGGATTTACCCAGGCACTCCTTTCATTGGCAGAGGAGGTGGTGACAGACACCGAGGATAGGTAAATTTTTATTAGGGGAAGACTAGATGGTCGTCACCTCCTGTTAGGTAATATCTATGCCCCTAAAATTGATCAGGGCTCCTTCCTGCGATCACTATCGCAGATACTCTCTAAGTAGTGTGACCTACAGTGGCTAATGAAAGGAAACTTTAATAGCATCCTAGATACGTGCTTAGATCGCTCCTTTTCCCCGCTGCAGTTTCGCGGCAGTACGGCGGCCTCAGCTAATGCCTCGACGCTGAGGGACTGACACGACGGTGGGGACTAGTGGACATATGGAGACACCACAACCCCACAACTCAAGTCTACTCTTTTTATTCCCACCGACATGCATTACATATCTGCCTAGATAGGATTCTGAGCATACCCAACCTACTACCCTCCATCACACATGTGGATTACTTGGGCCGCACCCATTCAGACCAAAATCCACAATACATAACTGTTGCCTGGGGCATCTGACCATCCCCGGTTTCCACCTGGCGCTTGCAGCCTGCCATGTATGAGACACCCCCTTCCGAGAATCCCTCACTACTGCCATTATTGAGTATTTTGACCATAACACGGGCAGAGCCTCATCGGCTCTGGTAGAATCGGATGCACTAAAAGTGACCTTGAGGGGATGCTGCCTGGGTCTAGGTTGTGTTATGCAGAAGCAAGTGGAAGATGAACTGTTGAAGGTGGAGTGAACTCTCTTGGCTCTTGAGACACCCTCTGCCGTCATACCTTCTTCTGACTCGGAACTCACTGACACGAAGAAAACGCATCTGACCCTACTCGAGTGGCGGTGATGCCTGAATTATACGACACACTCAGCCTGTATACATGTGACAGCCGACCATCCGGGATCCCTTCTTGCCTGGCTGATTCGTCAGGAATGACCGGTCCGACCCCTCACTGCGCTGAGATCCAGGGCGCGATGCGTGTCCTTGCCACTGGCAAGATGCCAGGCCCAGATGGCTTCCCATCTAAATTCCATAAAGCATTTGCAGACCTTCTGGTCCCGCACCTCCAGCGGGTGGATGATGAGGTACTCATTTCTTCGCACCTCCCGGACTGTCTCTGCTAGGCTACACTTCTCACCTTACCAAAGATCCTACCCAGCTGGGTTCCTATCACCCATTGGTGTTATTAAATGTGGATTACAACATTTTAGCTGGGGTGTTAGTGGAGAGACTGGCCCCACTGGTACCCTCTTTGATACATGGCGATCAGAACGGGTTCGTCCCGGCGTGCACCATCCCTTATAACTTACGCCGTCTCTTTCACATAATGCGATACGCTCCTCATGCCTGGCCACAATCGGGGTGTTTAGTACTCGATCTAGAAAAGGCATGTGACAGCATCGAGTGGCTCTACCTTTTTAATGTCCTACCAAGATATGGCATTGGCCCTCATTTTATTCACTTGGGGAAGCTTCTATATGACAGACCGACCTTACGGGTCCGAACTGGAAGTCTCGTCTCGGAACTGATAACAGTGTGCAAAGGCACCAGGCAGGGCTGCGCTCTTTCCCCCGTTCTTTTCTCCTTAGCTATTGAACCCTTGGCCCTAGCCATTAATTGTACATCATTCTGGCAATTTATAATCTAGGCACACATCAATGTCTCCGTAAGCTTCTGAAAGATTAACTGGAGCTGTGAAATATGCATCTTTCAAGGTTTGACATGAAGAATAATTTCCCTGAAATAAGCTTATTAAAGTAAAATATGGATTCCTTCAAATATTAACATGTCTGAATGAGATATAGTCATGAATGTATTGCAGGTTTATTATGGGGCTTACTGCTCGTTTCGACTTCTTCCATAAACACAAGTTGCTATGAAGGATCCAGGATTTGGTAAATGCCTCACAATGCATTCTTTGAAAGTCAGTTCTACAGCTATCTATGCACAGTTTATTTGAAAAGTCACCAATTTTCATCCTCATACCTTGAGAGAATAATTTAAGAAAAACAAAACGAAGAATTACTTCACTTTAGCCAATATCTCTTTTCTAACTGGTGTATTCAAACACGTGCCACCATATTCATTTGTGCATGCTTTGCACAGAAACTCAACATCCACTATTTATCATTCTGCATTTCTGATTGTTGCGTCGCTATTACATCCAATACACATTAGTGAGTTTTCTCCATTGAGCCTATGTTGCTGATAGATTACATGTGTGAACTTAATCAAATCGCGAAAGAATCAGTTAACTTTCTGCCTGGTGTGCCATGACTCATTTCTTCAGCATCTTAAATAATTCCAGATCAAAATCCAAATAATAATAAAATACTTTCCTCTTGCGTCTGAACACATTTTTAAACTTTCTTACTAAATCGCTTCCTCGTTTATGCATTAGAGTGATGCTTCAGAGTTTAAGATCTGTAGAACACAGCATAAAATTGTCCTTTATTCAGTGATACATAGGAAGACAGAGTTTCAAAACAAGTTTGTTTCCTAAAAGCTTCATAATTGTCTTTACTTGAAACGTCTATAAATGTAATCTAATTTAAGTTTAGACTTAAATCTAGCCTGACTCGTTGTGCTTGTCCCACCTTATTTTGTAAAGCGCCTACATTGTCTCATAAGGTTGTCTAAACCGTTGTGAAGAATACCTGAGGGTGCTTTACCAACACAGAGCTTTTATATTGATCTGCACTTACGTGAACTACATAATATGGACTACCAACATATTGTCATGGTAAGTAGATGTGGTGATAAGAATAGTAATTCAAAGCTTCCTTTTTACCTGCTTACCTTGCCAATATGTTTGTAGCCGATATCCAGGAGCCAATATACATGGAGGTCCATATTACGTACATTGATATTTTGAAATACATCCTGCTTGTCCTGCTAGTACTTCGGCTGCAGAACCATAAGTCTCAGAATGTAAAGCAACATTTCAGGAACATAAAGCAGAAATTCAGCTCAAGTGCACAACATCTGTCATTTGTGCAGCTCCTGTGCCTCAGGTTGGAACACAAAATAGCTGACCTTGCTCATCTGCATGAGCCTCTGGGCAATGTAGTTTCTGTAATGTAACTACTCTACTTTTCAACAATCAAGTACACTTGAATTGCCCAAATTTAACAAGTGTGTCTATGACATCAGAATATATCCTTAGCAAACTTGTTGAATGTTTTTTGTAGAATTATGGCAACCTGTTAAGTATTAACAGTGCATGATTTTCCAGTAGGGAAGTTGTGTGCTATTTCTGTGGAACAGCGCAACCAGCGCTTGCCAAACCCTTGCCCATAACAACAACCTGGTACTGACAAAGGTGTTGACAGAATGGTTCCAAATGGTGAAGAAACAACCACACTGTACACCCGTCCTAAAAGCAATGATCAATGTTTTTCTATTTTCTCTTGCAAATTCCCCCAAGATGGCAGTCAAGTTTAATCAGAAAACCTTTGCTTTATTTCAGATGCATAATTGTATTTGCATTAATTTAATGGATATCATACTGTGAATACCTTCTTTAGAATATAAAATGAACATTGGCTTATGAGCAATGCCTTCCTTATGTGACGTCTGAGTTTTTATTTGAATGTGATCCTGATCGAGGTGAGTTAAATGTAAATCTGTCTCGGAAACCCGATCTGTGTGAAAGGGATCTATTTTCTTACTCTCACATGGTGCTCATAATTCTCTCCAGTCTGGCTCTATATGGCACATGGACTTTCTGCTGCCCTTCTAAAGTAGATGCTGGTCTCCCATTGGGAGATGAGAGAACACAGCTGTATTTGCTCTCTTTCAGGGCATCCAAGGATTTCAGGACCTTACAAAATGTCAGAGCCTGGTTTCGATTTTGGTGGATGTTTACTCCGTCACAATTGCGACCGATATCCCATCTGTCTTATTACAAGTTCATATAATGCACTTGTAATAAAGCTGGGCACGTTTGTGAGGAAATATATGTTCACTAAACTCTAAATACCCTTCAGCTGTTTGTGGTCATTTTTTAAAGTGGTAGAAATGGTCTTCATCTGATGAGGAGCCTGGCACTTTGGAACCTTCATTCTACAGCAATGGTTAAGAGTATAGGAGAAATTAATTTGTTGAAATGATAGTCTACATATACCTAAGAGTTTGCTCTCACCAGTAGATTGTATTTTTTGTGTGAAAATATGATTTCACCTTTTGAGGAGACTTCTGATGCTTGAACATGATTTTGTTATAATTATGAAGACACTTTATTGATAACAGTTTAAAAGAGGTGCCGTAAATGGCCTGAGCTGGATTCTTATGGCTTCTGAGCATGAATCATCCCAGGTTGCCTATTGTAGTTTCCCTTTCATGCAGAATCTTGTGTTCCCTTTATGGTTTGAAACAAAAACTACATTTAAGCCTGCGTGTTATAGTACTGAGTGATGATTCATAATCCATCAACATTTTGACTTTTCTGCTGGTCAAAATGATGACTTTGAAGTCCTGTAGAACTGCGAGCAAAGTTGCAGACAGTTCTTTGTCATTGTTGGTTAAATTAACAGAAGTGATCTTTTCCCTTCTAGTATGATGTGTGGCTGGAGACTAGGTGCCTGATTATGATGTCGGTTGGAGTTGCCTCCGACCGACATCTCTGAGGTTTCGGAACCGATCGACCTCGGGTCAGCGGTCAGAAACCGCAGTTACGATGTGACCACACATAGTGCAGATGCAAACTCCCATTTTTCTATGGGAGCTTGTGCGGCGGTCAGAAACCGGCTGCAGCACAAGCTCCTATAGAGAAATGGGAGTTACTGTAAATCCTTGCACTGTGTGGCAGCCACAACCGGAGGCCGTGGGAGGAGGGTGGCCCTGCTAGGGGCCCCCAAAGTCACTTTCCGACAGGCCTTCCATGTTGGAAAGCCCGACATGGAAAGCCTGTCGGAAACCAAAATCATAATCCTGACGGCGGGAACTCCGTCCGTAATGGATTGTGTGGAGGTTCTGACTGGCCGACAGGCTCCTTGAGCCCGTCGGATTGACCGGTTGGTTTGGACTCCGACCGCCGTCATTGTAATACTGCGGTCGAACTTCAAACCAAGGATGTCGGTCGGTAAGCATAAGACGAGCAGTCGGAGGCTTACCGACCGACATCCTAATCAGGCCCATAGTCTTTTGCTGTGTACATATCTGCAAGAGCAAAGTAGGGAGGTTGTGCCACAAGCAAATCAGAGGCTTAGACTGTGGAGCTCTTTGTATGGTTAAGAATAGGGAGCTTTTCTCTATGCTTTACCATATTTAGATCCCTGCCCCGACAGTATAGGGAAAAGTAAAAAGTTTATTAATTTTGGAAAATATTTATTAAAATATGTTTATATTAAATATTAATGTAAATGATTTCTGTATATTTATCGTAAATGTAGAAATAAGGAAAGAAATGATATAGCATTATTAACCTAATTTTGAATTAAAAATTAAATTAATTTAAAATGTATCCAATTGAAAAAAATTCTCAAGTCTAAATTACAAATATGAATTTCCACCTAAATGAAAAATAATACTTTTTGCTATGCAGTAAAATTATTAAAAGTGATGTATAGAATTAATTGAAAGTAATTTATTAATAGTAAATATAATGTATTGCTACATTCATGTTTAAATTAAAAAGGTTATTTAACTATTTTATAGTTAAATAAGAAATATGTACTCTTTTTATATATTTTTTAACATCAATGTATAATTATTATTTAAAACTACTAACTATATAATCAATTTAAGAATATTTCCTAAGAGGTTTTATTTTAAGTCCCTTCTGACATTGATCTCAATGGGAGGGTGTTTCAGTACCAGTGGTTAGTCATGTGTGTTGCTGGACTTACTTAAGCTCTGAGCATGAGTTTTCTACTGCCTTTTTGTTGTAGTAACTTTAGAAGGGCAGTTTGTGAATAGCAATGGACTTACTATTTTTTAGGTGGGTACTCATATTAGGTTTTCTCCATTTTCCACCTGCTCCCCTTTGTAACTTTCACATTTACTACTAAAATATATTCTTACATGCGTGTAGGCACTGTTGCACTAATGGAGATCTGCACACAGAAAAAAGAGAGACAGAGGCAGAAACTCCACACATAGGTTTGTGAATAGCATTTTATAGAGCGTTTGAAATACTATTGAAGTACTACAAAATGAACTACCCTAAGTTCAAAATCTTGACCAGGCGAAGGTGTGAAAGTATCTGCAGGCAAGAGAACTTCGGCAGCCGTGATAGTAGAATTTTCCCACCAGTACCATGGCTTCAGTGGGCCTCGTCCAGTGGCCAACTGGATGCGAGAGTATTTTGCCAGATATAGTCTGCAACATTGTAAAGTTAGAGGATTTTGACTTCCATAGAAAAGACTAATCCAGAAGGTAAAAGCTTTTCCCAGGACAATCCGCTTGCTGTATTCAACCTCTGCTCCGTTGCAGTCGACCTGAAATTATGACTAGGTCCTGGTCAACTGCAAATAGTGATTGGAGCTTTAGTTTTTCTTGGCATTTATTTGCTTTAAAACTTTAAAAATTCATCCATCTGGTCCTCCTTATTTGGAGTTTAGTAATTCTGATGTAACTTTTCTCATGAAATTTGTCTTCATTTTTAGAAATTCATATTGAACATGATTTGCTTGTTGCCACGTCTACAGATATTTGACTTTCTGTGTCATGTGCACAAGGCGCAAATAATGATATAAAGTAAACCAATAGATCATTTAGTGAGTCCACATTTTTCTATTGTGCACCACATTTACACATTTTTAACTTGTACATACTGTCTTTTCAGTTTTGTTGTTCATTTTTGTCTCGTAACTTGTCTTTCTACATTGTTGTTTCCTTTTGAATATGTTGTTTTTATTGACATGTATATGATTATTTACAATTGTTAGGAGGTTTTCAAACCCCATTAACTTAAAATTACATGTTTGTATCAACGTAATTAAAGTTTACATTGATTGTGTTCACATGTTCTTCAGGTGTGTTTATTATCATCTATTTAGTTTCATTGTTGGTTGCCAAGGGGTATTTATTCACATTTATTGCTTGTTTCTCTTGCCCTTGGAACCATCATTATTTTCAGGGGGGTCACTCTTTGTTCACACTAATAGAGAAGTAAAGACATTTATTAAGTAGGCATTTCTGGAATAGAGTTTGTTTAAAGCTGTAAAAGGTAGAATCAGTGTTTATCTCCAGTGGGATTGGGATACAGATTTTAGGTGTACTTCCTGAGAGATTTGGAGATGGTTCCCTGTTTCTTGACTTTATCTGCTTCCAAAAGTAGAGATTCAGCACCACGAAGAAAGAGTTTACCCCCATCCAATATGGTTAGCTTTTTTAACAAGGTATCTCAAGTTGCCACAGTGTAAGGCTTTATGTGTGATGTATGCTATTTTGAATATGCTACAAGCTTCAGTCGGTAGCCAGTTGAGAGTGATGAGCCCTGAAGTCATGTGGTTAAAACCACTGATATCCTTTGATCAGCCACACTGCAGCAATGAGCATTGCCTTCATTGGCGCTAGGTGTGTTGTGTGTATATGAGTGAGAAGGGCATTGTCAATTCTGGAGAAGACAATGGATTGCACCACATTTAAAAAATTTGCCTGGGTACTCTTTGTAGGGGAGTTTATGTGTGTTTGGAGGTTCAGGTTCTTGTCACGGGTTATCTTAAGAGGCTTTGTGCAGTCAATGATTTTCAGCTTACAGCTTACAGTTTATAACATTCTGAATCCAGCTAATCATGGACCTGGAGCGAGCTATCAGTGGGCAGGTAAAATGGGAATTCCATCGTCAGCAGGTTTGGCTTCAAGTGGTTTGAAGATAGCCATGTCTGCATGTCCTCCAGATGTTGCTCTAGGACGATTAGTTGTTTTTAGATTACTCTATTAGATTGCATTCAGTATCATCAGCATAGAGATGGTAGCAGAGGTTCGACTGTGTTAGGATTGTGGTTAGAAGTTTAGTGTAGAGGGTGAAAAGATTTGGGGACAGTATAAAACCTTGAGGTGTCCCTTTGGTAATGTGAGGTGGACTGGATAGTATTCTGTCCAGTTTCATTTGTTGAGACTGTATTAAGTATGAGGTGAACCAGCCTAGGACCCTTCCACCAGTTCCCATTCTGAAGTTGAGAATGTTCAGTAGGGTGTTGTGAAGAAATGTGTTGAACGCTGCATAAAGGTCAAAGAGTGTGAGAAGGCAAGAGTCTCCCTTGTTCAGGATGTGAAGGACGTCATTCAAAATCTGTAGAATTACTGCTTTGGTGTTGCAGCCAGGTCTGAAGCCTGACTGGAAATCATCTAAAAGGTTGTAATAAACCATGTATTGGTTGAATTGGGAGGAACACAACTTTACAGAGTTTTCTTTACAAATAATAGGAGAGTCAGTGGGATGAAACGGTTTAGGTGTTCTGGGTCAGCTCCTGGCTTTTTCAAAAGATGGGTAACCAGACAGTTGGTAACTTTGCCATAGTGAGGAGTTGATCTGCTGTGTTCAGAAAGGGGAAATGTGAGTGCTGATCATTTTGATTAAGGGGGCAGGGTTGGGGTCCACGATGTGTGAGGCAGTTTTCATCTTAGCTATCGTCTTGATAATCTTGGTCTTGTTGTCTTCTCTAAAACCTTTCCAGCAAGCTTTGCTTTTTGTGTAAGTAGAGGGGGATGGATTGTTTAGAGAGCAACTTTAGAGCGACAAGTCATTCTTTAGTATCTTCTTAGAAAAGAATTGGATAAATCCTCAAAACTTTCAATAGACGATTTGGCATCTGGTTTCGATAAACTGCCAGATTGCTGTTTAAAAGTGTAGATGATTTTTTTCTTGGTTTAGTTGAGAAGGCTTTTGCCTCAAAGATGTTTTTTTGTACCTTTTTCTTTTGGCTCGAGTAGCAGCAGATTAAAGTTTGATGGGTTTTACCTCCACCTCCATTCAACTAATCTTAGTAGTCTTCTCTAATTGTTTAAGTCATTACTGTCCCATTAGGTAGATAATTTATTCTTTTCCCTCGAGTTGCATAGTGTGAGCAGAGTACAACTGTGCTCATGTTTTTAATCTTTCTAATCTGCATATGCTTAACATGAATTTTTGCAGAATTAATGCATGCGCTGCAACGTGTGCAGAGGCAATCGCTGTTCATTGTTTGCAAGCTGTTTTCTCAGTAGCGCATTACTAGCAGAGAAATTCTGACTTATATGTATGCACTTTGTTCATACAGCACATCTCAGAAACAAAGAGAGGTAAGCACAGGTCACTGTTTCTAAGCTGTGCTGTCTAAAGCACATGACTAACACAGAGAAATTGTGAGTTACATGTATGCACTTTAGAAAGTGCAATGCCAAAAAAAATCTGTACACAGCTATGACATGCATGAATGCCCACCTCAGGACATGCCTCTGCGAGAAAATGTTAGAAATGGGGGTCTCTAGTTGGCAGAGGGAGGTAACTTTGTCTAAGTAGGGACCCTTGCTTCTAGTCAGGGTAAGGGTGTTATGCCCTTAGACAACCCCTGCTCACCCCCTTGGTTGCTTGGCACGAGCAGACTGGCTTATCTCAGAGGCAGCACACCAGTTTAGAAAAATAAGCAATCTTGAACTAAACCAAACAAGACCAAAACAACAAAAATCCAACATACAGTTATCAAGATATGACTTTTAAAAGGTAAAAACAGTTCTGATCATAGCAAACTATAGATGCAACACTTTCAACACAAAGTACCTGGGATGCTTCAAAATCATAATCAAAAACAGCCGCAGGGAAGGTGATGCGTCGGTTTCTTACACACAGAGAAGGTGAGGCGTCAGTTCCGTGCTCCAGGGGAGGTGATGCGTTGGTTCCTTACTGAAGAGGAGGTGATGCGTCAGTTTCTTACTGTGCGAGGGGTGATGTGTCGGTTTCTTACTGTGGCCCAGGCGTTGCTGTAGACTTGACGCCTCGGTGCGATGCATGGAGATTCATGAATGCGTCGGTTCTCAATGCATCAGCGACAATGGCGCTGCGTTGATCTCTTCAGCCTCGGTCCTGTGATGTGTCGGTTCTTGCAGTTGCACAGCAGGGCCTGCCTCGGAATCGGTGAGGTGATCTAGGACTTCAGAGATCGGTGAACGAGACTCGGTGTGCGGCGATTTCTATAGGCACGGGCAGGCGCTGTGTCGGTTTCTTCAGTGGCACGATAGCGATGTGTGGGAATTCTTCCCGCACTGCAGTGTTGCGTCGGAAACTGGTGCGGATGCATCACGCTTCTGTAGTTGCTTCTCTTCTCCCAGCTCCCAGCAGCAGAAACAACCTCCAGAGGCCAACACAGGAACAGGCACCTATTGGCAGGTCAGAACTCCCAGCAAGGAATTTCAAGGGAGCTGGTGGTGAAGTCTTTGTGTCCCTGAGACTTCATAAAAGGAGGCAAGCTCTACTTCAAGCCCTTGGAGATCTTCAAGCAGGATACACAGCACACAGCAAAGTCTTTTCCTCTCCTTTGCAGAAACAGCCACTGCAGGCCAATCACAGCCTCACAAACCAAAGGGGCAGTACTTCTCCTTCAGCTTTCCCAGCTCTTCTCCTTGGCAGAGGTTCCTCTTGAGTCCAGAAGTATTCTAAAGTTCTGGAGTCTGGGCCCCAATATTTATACTCAATTTCTCTTTGTTCTCTTGTGGCAGAGAGGCTCTGTGCTCAGTCAAAACCAGTTCTGTCCTTCCTGGTCCAAGTTTCCGGCAGGAGGTGTAAGGCAGACCAGGCCCATTCAGGTGCAAGGAAATCTCCTCCCACTTCTCTAAATGCAGCCCAGGTCTATTCAGCCCAGCACTGACTCATCCATGAAAGGCAGGAGGCACCTCAACTCTCCCAGGTGGCTGTCTGAAGACAATGCACATCCCCAGCCCCTGTCACTGCAAAGCCAGACAGTCAATCCAGAAACCAGCAGAGGCACACAGGATGGCTAAGCAAGAAAAGACCCACTTTCTAAAACACACAATACAAAAATCATCTTTACTAAAAGATGCATTTTTATATTCTGAGTTCAGGCATACTAAACTCCAATTTCTACCTTGTTCCAATGGGAAGTTATATTTATAAGATGTTATAAATAAACTCCCATTCTATCGTATGGGACAGATAGCCTTTCCATAGTGAAACACAAAATACACTGTATTTCACTATCAGTACATGTCACACACAACAGTACATGTCCTACCTTTCACATACACTGCACCCTGCCCACAGGGGTACCTGCAGCCTACCTTAGGGGTTACTCACATGTAATAAAAGAGAAGGTTAGGACCTGGCAAGTGGGTGCACTTGCCAGGTCGACATGGCAGTAGAGATTGCGTGCAGACACTGCAGTGGCAGGTCTGAGAACCCTTTGAAAGGCTGCATGTGTGGGTGGCACAATCAGTGCTGCAGGCCCACTAGCAGCATTTGACTTACAGGCCCTGGGCACACACAGTGCACTGTTCTAGAGACTTAAAGGTAAATCAAATAAGCCAATCATGGAAACACCAATTCATAACCATAATTTACATGGAGAGCATATGGACTATAGCACTGATCAGCAATGGTAAAGTGCCCAGAGTCATAAAACCAACAAAAACAGATCAGAAGCAGGAGGCCAAAAAGCAAAAAGTCTGGTGATAAAGCTGCTGAAAAAGCCAGGTCGAACCGAAAACATGTGTGTCTGAAGACAATTCCATGGGCTGTCTCATGGAGGTGTGCGTTTCATCCAGTTGTACTTTGTCAAGTCTGATGTAGGCCAAAATGGGTCAAAGGGTCACGTATTACATGGAGTCACCTGGCAGATATGACAAAGATATGTGTGTACATACACTCCTGTGCCAGGCCACACCTCCACATATCACACATGCCATCATCTGGAAAGGTTGAAAATTTAGACTTAAGAGTAAAAAAAGCGGGGTATTTTCGTCCCATCGACTCACATTGGAATGGTGGCTATTTATGGGAAAAAAGTCTTAAAAAAACGTTTTTGACATTCTGCCACGCCGCCTTTATAGATAAAACAGCTCTTCTGACTCCAAACGTCCCAGTATTTGCTTTGAACTGCAAACCTATGAAGGCTCAACCACCCACATGTTTACTATTGATCAGCCTTGCCCCTCCTCTCATTGCTCAGCTCACTAATATGATCCCTCATGCTACAGTTCCCTGAGTCCAGTGGATTGTTCACTGTGAGGCAAGGCCTTTACAGAGGAACGAGACTGGATGTTACCTGCATGAGGATAAGCAAAATCATTATATGAGGCCCTGAGGTGTGGAATGTGCCCAGGGGGTGCAAGTGGGAAAGAGGGTTATTGGCAGGTATCATGAGTATAGAGCTATATCAGCTCTTTACATGCCTTTATAAGGGGGGTTGTGAGAGCATGAGGAAGATTGACAGCCGGCTAGGAATGTAGGGAAAGTCAGGCACTTACCTGAAGGAATGAGAGGGTGGAATGGGGAAATGATCTAATTCACATGGAGAGAAGAGTGAGGACAAAAAGGCCCCAGCTGCTAACAGGAGGAAAGAAGACAGATTCCCTACGCTTTGCTTCTGTTGGGGAGTAGGAAGGACACTGGTTAGAAGCAAGAGGAAGGCTATCCAGCGCTTGGTCTGTTGTTGTGGTTCTGCTGCTGCCTCAGGACAGCATGTAGGAAAGAGAATAGTGGAGATTAGACAATTGCATCAGTAAATGAGCAAAAGATGATGTAGTGACTAAAAAAATAGCTAGGGGAGGAGTAGATTTTCTATTATAATTTAAATCAAAATGGTTTCGGTCAACGTATTGTATTCCCGTGACTTCAGAGCTCTCCTGGTTTCAGTGGTGGTGCTCTCATGCCTTCAGTATCACACAACCATTGATATTATCATCTGAAATAAAAATTGGACTTGTCTTCGAACTCCAAGTAGTGAATAATCGAGCCAATATGTCTGTCCTTGGAATTCACATATTTGACCGCGTGCTTGAAGATAGCCAGTTTCTCGAGATGCTTCTGGTTAACAAGACCACAGGGAGCAGCATGATAAATGATTGACGATTGGCCCAGTGTGGTTTAATCAGTCCAGTCGACAACTTGGTTCTGCTGCAGCCATTAAGGTTCTGACACGAGCTATTGATTTGGTAAACTTCTTTGTAGACTTGTGCTGGAGGTTGTATGTTATGTGATTTGTTCTATATGTGTTATTTTATGCCAGTGTACTGTTTTATGCGACCTCTCTTTTGTTTGTGTTGTTAATTTGTTTTATTCCTCGAAACCGAGCTTCTATGTGGAACTGGTGTGCATTATAATTAATAAAAAAGATTTAAGTGCTCTAGACAATCTTCATATTCCATGTGAATCTAGAAATGGCAGGAATGGCGGTGCATTTGGACAAGTCATTGTCAAGAGCTAGAACAGAATGCTATACACAGCCTTGGGTTCTGAATCTCTGAAAGGAAATTAAGAACTGAGAATAAAACAACAGCCCAAACAAAATGACATAGGATCTAATGCATAATCATTTTAACGGGAGACATGATGACCCATGAATGCATTCAGTGGATACCCAGCGACGACTATTTACAGGATAGAATAACGTGCTTTGTGATCTTAAAATCGGCGTCTTTATTAAAAAGAAAAAAAAAGTGGAAAAGATCGACAATACCTGCCAATGACGGTGAACAAATGTCCACGCCTTTCGTGTGAATTAACAGCTTTGGTGTTATGTTCTCTCAGGTTAGATGAGCTGAAGACTCTTCTGCTGCAGAAAAACAAGCTAACGTACCTTCCACGATCCCTGACCAACATGCCAAAGCTCGCCATGTTGGTGGTCAGTGGCGACAATCTGGTGGAGATTCCGTCGCTCTTATTGGAGACCCCCTCTCTGAAGTAAGTCGGGAAATATGCAAATAAATTAGAACTCATTTATTTTGGTAATATTCATGCACACACATGCTTCTCGTTGATATTGTTGATTATTACTGATTCAAGGATCGTGTTTCTGTTGTACGCCTGCTACTCACCCACGGACAGTTTGTACTATTACCTTTCTTAGTTATGTTGGTGATTAGTTTGTGTTTGAGTCGACTACTAGTTGCATTATTTCATCAGACACTTTTCAGAAAAAAGTATATTCCTAGAAATAGTATCTCACAAGTGTCAGGTAGTCCATCAGGTTTCACTGTAGCGCCATGGATTCCTCCTTTTCGGGCTCCTTGACTCAGCTAAACATGTGGCTCTCTGTTATAAGATGACTGATAACTGGAGGGGGTGCTACTGGGTACAGAGTTACTGATTCTGCACAGTAACTACATCACTGTTACTGGTCATCACCAAGCGTGAGACCCACAATGGAAAATAAAGTGTGAGGCACCAGAATTGCTGGGGCACAGCTGCATGCGATATCCAAATCTTGGCCTTTTTCGGACACATTCACCATCTCCAGAAGAAGGAAAAAGAGCGAAGAAAACCATTTAGTTTCACCAGATGCATATCATGTTGGGTCATCCACATGACTCGAAAGGCCAACCCCCGCTACCCCGTGTAACTAAATCAGTTACCTTTTTTGAGGTATTTGATTTAGTGTTTAGCCAGATCCCAAGGCACAGAAGAGCACATTAGAGAGAAACATTTTACAGTAGTAGGGGCATCTCAGACACGTGGGGCAGTACACAGAAGTGTATGAAGTGTGGGTGGATTGCAGAATGAACTACTGAAACCAGAATGTAGTGGAGTGGGCTACACATGTGCTTCTATACCTATCGGCATTTAACATATATACACATTCAGGCACATGTGGGTAATGTGGTTTCTACATGACTGTGTGTGCAGTACCATGTTAAGGAACAGAATCGTTTAAGTGCTCTAAAATAAAGAGTCTGAAGACACTTAATTCGAGTTTAAACGCAGCTCAGTGGCTCAAGCTTGTAAATTCTGTCACACGTCTCAAGAAAATGCATTACAATGTCCTTGAGGCAGCATACCAAAAAGATTCCAAGGGGATTGCGTCATTTTAAATCCCAACAATTGCATGGCCACTGTTGCTGATCTGTATACAATTACCTTTCATTTAGTGAAATGTTTATATATTTTGCAAGTCGAACTGAAATTCCACTCTCATCGTTTCAAGAAGAACCCAAGATGCCACAGGTACTCGCTTTTATTAAAATTTCGAGGCAGACAATATGTGCACCCATATGATCCATTACTAAAAACCTGTACAAAATTGGGCTGCTGGTGGACTGGGGTGTGAGCCATGGTGGTTAGCAGCAACAACAATCCTTGTCAAGCAAACCCCAAATTAAACAGTGCTCAGCCCCCTGGTAGCTTGGCACAAAGCAGTCAGGCTTAACTTAGAGGAAATGTGAAAAGTATTTGTACAACACTTCAAACAGTAAAACAGTGAAAACAGCACACAAAAATATCCCTCACCAAGTTAGAAAAACAGAGCTTACTTTAATGAATAAAAAATATGAAAATAACGAAAATCCAATCAGTAGAACCGGAGGTATGAATTTTTAAAGATTAAAATGTAAAATAGCACCTAAAAGCAGATAGCACCAACTGCGGCTATCTGGTCGCACTGGGCCAGGTCAAAGGCAAACTTTTAGGCTGACCGCGATGGAGCGCAGTTCAGATACAGTCCCAAATTAGTCCCACTGAAGTTTTAGCTTCTCAGTTTTTATGGCAAGAGTGAAGGAAGTAACCCGTTTAGGGCCACCCGGGTCACTAATGACCACCTCTCAGCCTTCCGTACTAAATGAAGAGTCAGTCAGACAGTAGAGAATACAAACCAATAACTGTTTTATCCACATACACTCAGAGCGGAGCCCCATCTGCCCAGTCGCTAGGAGTGCTGCAGAGGGAACTGAAATCAACAAGCATAAAGATACATTATGTACGTTTCGTAACCGGGCGAAAACACGCCCACAGTGGAATTTTCCAAGCAGGTGCAATTAAACAGCGAAATACAAAAAAAACTGTTTCAGCGCTCATATCTTACACAAAGTAACATAGTCCAAGGTCATTCCATCTGGAGCCCGCCACCAGACAAGGGGGAGAGGGCCTCTATCTAATGAGAAAGCTATGTGCTAACATGAACAGTGTGCTCATTACTGAAACAATACCCAAGTGAGGAAACAAAACTAATAGAGTAGAATTTCTCGGAATTGAACTAGATCAGTTTCGAACAGCCTAAAATGGCACCCAAATAAAAAATGGCGCAGCGAATGCTAACTTACATTAAAAACTGCATAAGCATAAACGATTTCTATTCTAACAAGAGTCTCGTTCAAATTGGAGAGGGTCACAGGGAGCAAGGAAAGTGTCGTGGGTGGTGGTGTTTGGCGTGGCTAAAAAGAGAGGACGGGTGTCACGGATGGGGGGCTGGAGCTTCATGGTGGCGGTCCTGTGCGGGCGACCGATGTTTGATGTGCGAAGAGATGGGCTGGCAGCAGCTCACGCTGAATTTAAGTAAGTGCAAGCCGCACAGTTCAGTGTGAAAGGGCATGGTCAGGGTTGTGAAGAGCCCAAACGTTTGATTTCAGGAGCCAATGAGCCACACCAAGGGTCCACAACCCAAGAGGCACCATTTGATGTTCAAGAACTCGCTGCAGCTGGATCCATGATCCGGTTGGGGAGCCTATTATGCACATGATCAGATCAGGAGGCCAGCAGACTAGCCCTCTGAATCACTCTGGGGTCTTGAGTTCAAGATGATGTTGAAGGTCCAGTGCTTCTTCCCAGGTAAGGAGGCAGCAGGTCAGCACAGTAGGGCAGCAGTTTCTATAGAACAGTAGTCCAGCAGAGTTGCAGTCCTTAAGCAGCACAGCGTCCTTCTTCGTGGACAGTATCCACAGGTCCAGAAGCATAACAAAGAGTTGGTGTCTGAGGTCCCCTTTCTATCCCCTGGTGCACTGATTCTGGAAGGTGGGAAAAGGGTATATACAGTGCCCTTGAACTGCATGGAATTTCCTACTCCCCTGCCTCTAAGCTGGCAGTAGTTCCAATGTGGGGTCATTAGGCCCTTTGTGTGAAGGCAAAGCACAGTCTTTTCATTTGCAAGTGGGGCTGTGCTAAGCTCCGCCCCCTCCCATCCTGCCGGCAGATGGCCCGTTCAGGCACATATAATCCCACTAGTGTGTGACTGTCTAGGAGGAATTCACAAAGTCTAACCCTCAGTTACCCGCAGCCATGTGACTCAAAACAGGCTACAGGCACCATATGCGATTTTCAGAATTGCAATTCAAAATCCGACTTCACCATAAGATAGGATTTTAAACTGTGATTCCAGAGACATCAAACAAGAACTCATTATCTCTTCCCATTTGGAAATTACGCTTATATAATGTAGTAAAGCAACTCCAATGAAATTCGATTGGAGAGATAGGCCTTGCAGTAGTGAAAAACAAATTTAAGAGTTTCTCACTACCAGGATATGTAAAACTTAGAAATACATGTCCTACTTTTTAAATACATTGCAACCTGCTCTCTTGGCTGTCCAGGGTCTACACTAGGGTGACTTATATGTATTAAAATGGAAGGTTTGTGCTTGGCAAAAGGTTTATATTGCCAGGTCGAAATGGCAGTGTAAAACTGCACATACAGACCCTGCAATGGCAGGCCTGAGACATGCTTAAAGGGCTACTTATGTGGGTAGCACAGTCAGTGCTGTAAGGCCCAGTAGTAGCACATAATTTACAGGCCCTGGGTACAAGTAGTACCAATTTACTAGGGACTTATAAGTAAATGAAATATGCCAATTTGGGATAAGCCAATATTACCTTGTTTAGAGGAGAGAGCATGAGTACTTCAGTACTGGTTGGCACTGATAAAGGATAGCAAAAAACAATTCATTAAAAAGTGGAGGGCAAGGCGAAAAGTTTGGGTATGATACCTGCAGAAAGAACCTAATCCAACCAAGACCATTTAATTTTTTTTGGGGGAAAAAATAATTTAAAAGTCCCAAGAATTACTCCACAATAACACATGCCTGTATATTCAGCTAACCTACTTAAACAAACTCCACTCTAAGTTCAATCCCTTTTTAAAAAAAAACTGTACACATTACTTGGTGGTTTTATGTTACATTGACATATTAAAGTGTTTGCAATCAACATAGCCCTATCAGATTATTTTCCCAGCCTCTCCTTCGCTGAGAGAACCAGCACAGCTATTCTAGCCTCCAGGCTCATTGCCAGACCATTCTGGTCTTCTTAAATACCACCCTCTACACTTTGTAGTTTAAGATATAGCCAGACCACATGCTCCCAGATTTCATCATCATCATTATGGCACTTATATACTTTTTTTCCCCAGGAAATATTTTGTGCTACCCTTCATGTACGTAATGCAATTTGTATATGAAGCAGAATTAAAACTGTTAAAAAGTCCTCCTTGTATAGGTTTATTTACAAATCTCCAACCACCTCAAATTTCTCAGTTCAATATTAACTAGTTATTTCCATTTGTCACAATTACTTGATTCACCAATGTCTCGGAGGTACTTAAAATGACATATTCTAACATGACGCAAATATTAGTGTGCATTCATCCTATTGTTTGACATTTTGGACACTTAAACCTAAATACAAAGGGCCTGATGCCGAATTTGGTGGTCCTGGGACCACCAAACCCATGGTTGTGGTCCGACCGCTGCGGCCTCTTCAGTCGGTCCGTCCGATTCCAACATTGCAGTTGGACCGCCACAAGCCCGCAGCCTCCACCGGGATCCTGGATCATGCAGCGGCCGCGGTGGTGAGAGGGGAAGGAAATGGTGGCAGGGCCAATGTCAGCAGTGCCGAGCAGATGACAACCTGCATTTCCACCGCCCATTTCATGGTGGGGACCCCGCCATGAAAAGGGTGGTAGAAAGGCAGGCAAGGGGGCCCAAAGAAGGCCCCCGGGCGAATCTGCCCATGGGAGTGCATGCGGGCACAACATGTGCCCCCCTAGAAGTGCACCATTGTGCGTGCACTGTGTGGCATGCACAATATGGTGCATGCCACACAGTGCACCCGATGTGGCAGCAGTCCCATGGCTGCGGCACGATTGCTGGCTGTTCTCCTCAGCTGAGGCATGCGCAGTAGTGGAACCGCAGAAACAACACAGCCTGCACATAGGTGTTGTCGTGATACGGCGGTGGTGAAGCCGCAGGCCTTGCGACGTTCTTCTGCCAAGTTGGGACCAAATGATGTTGGTGCTAGGATAACTTCAGTTCCAGCCTTTGATATTTTGCAGTATTGAGCACAGACGGATCTATGAAAAAATTGTGTGGAGCACTGAACTAAGATAAACTACTGGTGCCCAATCAAAGGCACTGCTCCAGACCGCTCTTGCATCATCATTCATTTCAAAGCTATTCAGCACCATAGAAAGCAGCAGCGCAGACCATGACCAGCGTGGTCTGTAGTCTTAACATCCTGTTTGGCCATTCATTTGTGCTTGCCCCCACATAGGACACTTTCACCACAATAACAAACACTTATCAAGCAGCTCTGAGGACATTGATAATTCACTAGACACTGCCTGTGAGCCCATCCACTTCAGGGAAGTTTGCTCCACGCACCATCAGCAGAAGTATTGGCCTTTCTGGGATCTCGCTGTGCCTACTTATGCATTTTCGTCACTCAAAGTTCTTCATTGTAGGCACCTGCTTAAATAATTAAAGGATAATTAAATAATGAATTATTTGCAGACTACAAGAACTGTGTTCAAAGGAAATGCAAGTTCCAAAGGTAACCTTAGACATCGGACTAACTGGTGAGCTCCCCTTGAACCGATGCCCACTAAAATGACGCTTGGAAACACAATGTTTTTTGTTTTTTATTGATCAATGTTCTGTGGTCTTAAACTGTAATGAGCCACTTCTATAATACAATGTTCATATAGGAGCTGAACCCTAGTTTCGTTTTGAAATATAACACCTTTTTTATCTAGCTTTTTTTTTTTGCACTCTTAGCATTTCATTGCTAGCTTACTAATGTATTACTCTGTTTTATAGCAAGCATTTTGTTTTGTATCATATTTGTGTGGCAAAAGGAGAGACGGAGGTACCCTGGAGAGCCTTGAACCATAACTGTATATGGTTAGGAGAATACTGATGTTGTGGAAGCAAATGTCTAGTACATTAAACTTCTACCTCATCATCCCCTTTAATCTTCCCAGTGTGCTCAGAAAAATTGGCTATTTTTCTTAAAACAAGTCACCCATTTCCTAGAATGATTTCTGGGGGAACAAATTAATGGTAATGAAGCATTTTTGCCATAATTTTAAGCGGGAGAGATGTTGGTGATATATGCAAACATTCAGGAGAAAGAGGTGGTTAGACAGAATATTGGAAACAAAAATATCATGGGACAAAATATCATGTCAAGAATATTGAGGGCAAAAATAACGTGATGGTAAGTTTCTATAGGTAAGCAAAGTTTTACTATATATGTACCTTGTATATATAATGCCACATATATTTACATTGACCAAGGTATGTTGATGTGGAGTTAAGAACAGTCAATCTATGCTTACTCATTTGCACTTACTTTCTTCAAATTTTGGTCCTTGATATTTTTGACACCATCTTCTGTCCACAAGATATTTTTGTTTCCGATATTCTGTCAGTGATCCGAAAAAGAAGCACCTTTTGAAGTGAATTTGTGTTTTTTATTATGGTTCTTGTGAACAATGCAAGCAGACTTGTGCCAATGGGTACTGCTTTTGTCTCTGAGATTATGCGTGGTACTTGTTATAATGTTCCACTATTTCTCGCTTGCCAATATTGGATTCTGATCTCCACACCAGATATTTGTTCACATTACATGTATTAGAGTGCAAAGAAACAGAGACGAGGATCATTGTCCTGACCTCTTTGCTGAAGCACCTCCTCATGACCAATTTCAGTACTCTCCACCTCCCCTGAGGTAGTGGTACTGCTTGTTCATGTACGCTTGCGATGTTTAAGCTTGCGTCTTGTGAACTTTTCTGCATGCCTAACCTTCAGGGTTCTTCTAATAGTGATGTACCAAAATTCCTGGTTTAATGCAAGATCACAGAATTTGGAAGCAGCGCTCCTTGTATTCAATTGAGGTATTCTCAGGAGTAGCTCGTATGTATGCTGAACTACTTGGAATTGGAATATGTGCCTGAAATGGGAGTACCCCAAAAAAAAAACACAGGTACATGTTCCGTGTGAAATTTATCCTCTTGATGGGAGAGCCTGGTTTCCTGTTGTCTAAGCAACAGATTCTCAGGGAAAGCTGATGTTGATGTGAACATTTCATCATCTTACCTGCTCTCTGACATGATGAAACCACCCTAATCCATGTTGTCACCACCCTAACCCATGTTGTCACCTGGGTGATATTAAAAAACCTACGAGAAAGCGCCAGATGACAGAGTTGCTGACCAGTTCCCGAGAATGCCGGTCTAAAAGTTTTGGATCCCCTGACGAAGGGCTAAGCATGCCCGTAATGCATTGGGATGGGATGAGAAATCCGTGCCTTTATTTTTGAAAACCTGTGTCAAACAGATTTATGATTTGAGTTGGGTTGTGTGAAGAGGACCTAACATTTGCATTTTAACAATAAACACAATGGTTGAAATTTGATCTCCGAGGAATTACAGTGATGAATTATATATAATCCCTATGTGCAGGGACACGAGGCAGTGCATAAGGGGACAAACCTCAAGAGGGGAACGCCGCTTCAAACATTGATTTTCACACTCAAGGATCAGAGAGTGAAACCCTTTTTGCACGCTACCAATTGAGTACGATTAGAAGAAATACATTTTGGTATACTGGGAGTGTGCGTGATCCTCTTTACTTATGATTCTTTATTTATGACAAAGGTGGGATTTTCAATATTTCAGTAGTACCTCGTATCCACCAGCACGAGTCATAAACACTCAAAGACCTGTGAGGCAAGAAACAAGCAAGCACATATATGCATATTCAGCAAAGACAGCTAAGACATAAAGAAAGTCTTCCTTTGCCTCAACGTAAGCCTCAATTCCACTATGCAAGAATGGTACATTGTCCTCCTATTACTTGAACCTTGATGGCGTGCTTTTTGGTGCTTTCTCAGTGAAAGGAACTATGCACTCCTGAAAAAAAGAATGTGCTATCATTCTTTTGGGGTTCTTTGCTTTGATAGGTTCAAAGTCCTAACTCCTCATTCAAGTCTGTAGGCAGCCAAACAATAATAGTATGCCAATTTTTCCACTGAAAGGATACAGCAATCTTAATTTAAGGTTGCGGTCCCTGCATCTCTGCTTGGGAAGCACAGATGAGCAGTTCAGAATTTCTTTATACTCGTATACTAACTCTAGGTGCTCTAGCAAGACCTCTCACTGGTTGTGTGTACATGGTAACCTCCATTGTTCACACAAACAACCCACTGTCTTCATCAGATGCCTCGCTGCTGTTTCTGCTGGAGTTTTTTGCTGTTGCCCAGTGACACAGTGTCTTTGTGTGCAGCCATGTTACATTTTCCTGTTTACCACATCCTTCTACGGTATTGCTGCATAATTGACTAAGGGGCCTGAACTTGAACCTGCATCCTGCTGCAAAGTGGACCTTGAGACTTGGGTCTCCAAACTGAAGTTAAGGGATCGTAAGTGTTGACATGATTCCCAACATTGCACTGCTAGGTACAGCCTTCGATCCCTGGCAAGTATTCACAGACAAAGTTGTTTTCTCTGATGATGTCTCTCCAGTGCACATGACATCTTCTGCTGTAGCCTGTGTAGGCTCAGCTCTCTTTTGCTCATCTGCAGAAATTCACTGAAAAAAACAAACGTTACAGGGCCGTTATAATTAGGAAATAGAACTTAAAAAAAACCCTGAAAAAATCACTGGAAAAAACAAAGGTTACAGGGACGTTATGATTAGGAAATATAATTAAAAAAACCTTAGAAATTCACTGAAAAAAACAAAGGTTACAAGGACGTTATAGTTAGGCTCAGATTTCACTCATACAAAACCATAGAAATTCAGCAGTTCTAGTTAGCTTAACTAACTAGAACTTACGCCCCTGCAATGCACTGATTATGACCTCACATATTGCATCACTCATGGCATGGTCAGTGAAATCACTGATGACATCACTGATGATATCATCCACTGGACCACTCACACAACCACTAACAAACCCATTCACAGACCCATACAAGTACTCACACACCCACTCACTGATTCTTAGAGCTGCTCACACATCCAGTCACTCATACAGTCACCCACACAAACACTAACTCACTTATACAGCCACTCATGTACCCACTCACTCACCAATACAGCCACTCACACATCCAGTCAAACAGACATACAGACACTAACATAACCACTCATACACCCATACAGTCACTTACACTGAGTCAGTTACCCATACAGCTACTCACATACCTACTCACTCACCCATGCAGTCTCTCATACAGCCACTCACCCATACAGTTACTTATATATCCATTCACTTACTCATACACACATTTACTCAGTGACCTACACAGTCACTGACTCAAGCACATACTTACCCATACAGCCACTCTCACATTCACTCATTCATCCATAGTCACTCACTCACCAATGCACTCACCCATACACCACTTATGCACCCACCCACTCACCCATACAGCCACCCACACATCCAATTGCTTACTTATACAGCCCCTCACATATCCACTCACTCATCTACACAGCCACACACAGTACCTTACTTACCCCTACAGCTATGCACAAAGCCATTCCCACAGCCACTCACTCACTCATGCAGCCACTTACACACCCATAGAGCCACTAAGACACCTACTCACACATGGATACACACAGTCAAACAGGCACTCACATAATATGTTTTGCAAATAGTTTCACTCTTTAGTAGTACACAAACTATACTCATTTAACTTTTGTAGGTCTTGGGTATATATGTTTAACACTCATAAACTTTTAGAAAACACCATGTCATGAGTGATGTAATATGTGAGGTTATAAGCAGTGCATTGTGGGGTCATAAGTTATAGTTAGCTCAGCTAACTATAACTGCTGAATATCTATGGTTTTGTACGAGTGAAATCTGAGCTTAACTATAACGTCCCTGTAAGCTTTGCGTTTTTTCAATGAATATATATTCACTGAAAAAACCAAATGACATCACTGATGCGCTTACTGATGACATCATCCTGTGACTGTAAGCGTTTATAAAAATTTCTGAGACTTAAAGATATATGCTAAGCTTCAGCAGAAGTTAACTGTATGACAGTATTTAGTCATACTGTTTCTAACATATCTCATCTGAGTGGCTGTATCAGTGTGTGAGTGGATGTTTCAGTGTTTGCATGGGTGTGTGTGTGGCTGTATGGATGTGTTAGTGGGAATTTGTGTAGCTGTATGAGTGAGTGGCTGTGTGAGTGGCAAGATTGGAGAGTGAGTGGGTGTGTGAGTAGCTGTATGGGTGAGTTAGTGGCTGTGTTAATGGCTGCATAGGTGTGTGAGTGGCTGTATAGGTGACTGAGTGGCTGTGTGAGTGGCTGTATGGGTGAGTGAGTGGATGTGTAAGTGACTGTATGGGTGAGTGAGTGGCTGTTTGAGTGGCTGTTTGGTTAACTTAGTGGGTGTGTGAGTGGCTGTATTGTAGAGTGAGTGTGTGAGAGGCTGTATGTGTGAGTAGTCATCTGAGTGCTTGTAGTAATGCATGAATGGGTATGTAAGTGGTTGTGAGAGTGTGAGTGGGTGTGTGAGTAGATGTATAGGTATGTCAATAGGTCTATTGAGATGCTGTATGGGTGAGTAACTGCTGTCTGAGTGATTGTATGAATGATTAAGTGGGTGTGCGAGTAGCTGTATAGGTGATTGTATGGCTGTGTAAGATGGTGTATGGATGAGTAAGTGGTTGTATGAGTAGCTGTATGAGTGAGTGAGTGGTTGTATGAGTGGCTGTATGGGTGAGTGGGTGGATATGTGAGTGTTTGCACAGATGAGTGAGTGGGTGTGTGACAAGTTGTGTGGATATGTGAATAGGTATGTGAATGGTTCTGTGAGTGTGTGAGTGAGTATGAGAGACTATATGGGGGTATGAGATGATATCATCAGTGTTGTCATTAGTGATGTCATTTGATATGTCAACAGTGATGTCACTGACCATGTCATGAGTGATGTAATATATGAGGTCATAAGTAGTGCATTGCGGGGGCGTACATTATAATTCGCTCAGCTAACTATAACTGCTGAATTTCAATGGTTTTGTACGAGTGAAATCTGAGCCTAACTATAAAGTCCCTGTAACCTTTGGTTTTTTCAGTGAATTTCTTACGTTTTTTAATGTTAATTTGACTATGAGGTCCCTGTAATCTTGTTTTTTCATTGAATTTCTAAGGTTTTTTCATAACTAGTGGAGAAAGGGGTCGGGCCTCCCACAAGCTCTCAGAAATCCCACTGTGTGGGACTTACTGGAGGCAGTAGCAGAAGTTGTTGCACCCCAAGGACTCTCAGCAGCCAAGGGGACTTCATCCACCAACCATTTATGTGCCAGGAGTCCCCTTTGCAGAGTGGTTGAAGAAGGGGGTGGGGCCTCTGATGACTTCACCCGAGGCTGGTTTAAAAAAATATATATATTAGGGGGGCCACACGGCCCTCCTCCCTAGGGTGACTTTGGCCTTGGGTACCCCATCTTTCGGGACCCAGCCTTTTTGCAATGGGGAGGGGGCTGTTCGTTCTCCCCTCCCTGAGCTGATTTTGACCCCGGGGACCTCATCCCCCAGGGCCCGGCCTTTTTAAAAAAATATATCAATAATAGGAGATGGGGGACCCACAGCCCCACTCCCCGGGCCGATTTTGGTCCCTGGGACCCCATCCCCCGAGGCTGGCTATTTGTCCTGGGTGCCCCCAGGGCACCCAGTCTGCATTGGGACCACAGGTGGAACTTGAAGGCCCCCGCAGTTCCTGCTGGCTCCCCGCCTCCAGCAGGAGCCGGCATTGCTTTCAGACACAGGGAGCTGCTAAACATGCTGCTCCCTGGGTCTGAAAGCAATTTGTCTGTTTCTCTGCTCCCTTGACAGTGGGCAGGGAAACAGACGAATGCTCTGCTTTAAGCAAGTGAGAGCATTTCTCCGCTCTCACCTGCTGGAAATAGAGTGTTTGCTGTGACTAGACACAAGTGGTTAAAGCTCCCGCCAAGCTGCTGAAAACAGTTATGTCCCAGGGATTGACTCCCCAGGACATAGCAGGAGCCAGCCCTTGGTGTTGGAGGTCCCCAGGGCCATTATTGGCTCCAGGAGGGGGGCCGTGCAGCCCCCTCCCCGTTTTAATGCTAATTTGGCCCTGGTGAGGTGGTGGTTCCAGGTGCCTTATGGGATCCGCGAGGCCCCCCATTACCATTAATTTAGCAATGGGGAGGTGGTGGTCCCCGTGGCCGGGGGGATCCGCACAGACCCCAATTTATTTTTTCTATGTGGCCCCAGGAAGGTGGTCATCCCAGGGGTGTCTGAGCGGCTCCCCCTTTATTTACACATAAGCCCTGGGGAGATGGTTGTCCCCAGGGCTTTTAGAAGCCTCAGGTGGAAGGCCAATGCACTCCCCTCATTTAATTTCTGCATACCCCCAGGACCCTGCCCACCCGGGGGCCTATTAGTAAAGAAGCATGGGAGCTTACGTTCCTTTTTTATATATTTTTTGGCGGGAGCTGTGGCCCCAGCATGGCTCGCACCATTTAAAAAATATATATATATTTTGTCCTGGCAGCGTCCTTTCGGGACCCCCCCCCCCCCAAGAGGCCTAGGAGGTCATGGTATTCCTTATTTGCCCCCTTCTCTTATTTTTACTTTTTTGAGGACTCCGCTGAACCTAAGATGGCTGCCAACACTTCCTGGTTTGAAGTATTGGCAGCCAATCAGATTTGAGCATGGGGACTGTCGGATCCTTGGAGGATCTGCATCCCTATGTGTACAAATTTGAATTTCTTTTAATAACTCTGCAACTACTGAACGGATTTACACCAAAACAAAGAAAGAACTTCCCTGGACCAATATCTACCTTTCTATCAAATTTGATGCAATTCCGTTCAGCAGTTCCGGCTGTAGGTGTGTATAAGGTTCCTATGGGGATTTCCATGGGGGAAAATGTGTTTTGGTTTTTGGAAACCCCCCTCCCCTTTTTCTCGGGCCCTTCTTGACGGATCACCAGAAAATTTTCAAGACAGCAGCGGAAGTGAGCGTAATACTAGTTTTGAAAAATTCACAAAGATTCGTCAAAGAGCATCAAAGTTATTGGCAAAACAAAAAATGCTCTTCCTATGGAAACTAGGTCCTAACTAAAAATACCTACTGGCGACCGCCCGTAGGATATATATATATATATACAGCTATATATGTATCTATATATCTATGTATATATATATATATATATGTTTTTATATATATATATATATATATATATATATATATATTCACTGAAAAAACCACAGGTTTCAGGGATGTTATAGTTAGTTGGACATTTCACTCGTACAAAACCAGAGAAATTCAGCCGTTATAGTTAGTTGAGCTAACTATAACTCGCACCCCCGCAATGCACTGCTGATGACGTCACATATTACATCCTTCATGACATGGTCAGTGACATCACTGATGACATCACTGATGACATCATCCAGTGACTGTGTGTTTCTGTAAAGTTTGAATGTGTTTTTTATATATATAGGCCAAGGTGTATTGAAGAATGAGTGGGTGTATGACTGTCTGAATGGATGATTTAGTAGGTGCGTGACTGACTGTATAAGTGAGTGATTAAATGTGTCTTACTGAATGCATGGGTTAGTGACTAATCTGTGTGAATGTCTGTATCAGTCTGTCAGTTGGTGTGTAAGCGGCTGCATGGGTTGGTGAGTAGCTACATTAGTGTCTACATGGTTTATTGATTGGTTGTCTGAGTATCTGTATGGGTGCCTGAGTGTCTGTGTGGGTGGGTGGGGGGTGTGTGTCTCTGTGCATAGATGTGTGAGTGGGTGATTCACTGGATGTATGGGTTCAAGAGTGCATCTGTGAAGGGCTGTATGGGTGGGTGAGTGTGTGTATGGGTATGTTGGTTAGTGAATGGATGTCTCAGTGGTACATGTGTGAGTAACTACATATGTAAAAGGCAGTATATGTGAGAGTTGGAGTATATCAATGACTATATGTGAGAGTGAGTGATTGTGAGAGTGGCTGTATGGATGAGTGTGTGCTTGTATCAGTGATTGTATAAGAGAGTAAGTATGTGTGAGTATCTGTATGAATAAGTGAGGTAGTGTGTGTATAACTGTATAGGTGAGTAAATGGGAGTGTGATTGATTCTTTGCATGACAGACTAGGTGTGTGAGTAACTCTATGGATGAGTGGCGGTGAGTGAGTGTCTGTATAGGTGTATGAGTGCTTATGATAGTGCTGTATTGATGAGTGACTGCATGTATGAGTGACTGTATGGGTGAATGAGTGGATGAGTGTGTAGACCTAGGAATCAGTGAGTGGATATGTAGTAACTGGTATTGGTGTGTCTATGGTTTTGAAAATGGTAGTCTGTATTTTAGAGTGGGTCTATCAAAGGTTATATTAGGGTATGAGGAGGTGCATCAGATTATCACGCTGATGATGTCATCAGTGATGTCATCAGTGACGTTATTTGAGATGTCATCAGTGATGTCACTGACCATGTCATGAATGATGTAATATGCGACGTCATCAGCAATGCATTGCGGGGGCGTGAGTTATAGTTAACTCAACTACTATAACAGCCGAATTTCTCTGGTTTTGTACGAGTGAAATGTCCAACTAACTATAACGACCCTGAAACCTGTGTTTTTTTCAGTGAATTTCTAAGTTTTTTTAAATGCTAATTTCTAACTATAACGTCCCTGAAACCTATGGTTTTTTCAATGAATTTCAAAGGTTTTTTAAATGCTAATTTCTAACTATAACGTTCCTAAAACCTATGGTTTTTTCAGTGAATTTCAAAGGTTTTTAAATGCGAATTTCTAACTATAACGTCCCTGAAACCTATGGTTTTTTCAGTGAATTTCAAAGGTTTTTTAAATGCTAATTTCTAACTATGCCTACAGAGGTAGGACATGTGCAGAAAGAAGCAAGAGATATGCAGAAAGAACCAACAGAGATGCAGAAAGAGGCCTTGTTGCAAAGTCATCCTGTGCCCCCAACTTTCTGCTGACTGGTACTGGTGGTAACTGACTCTGACTAACCAGGCCCGAAGCCAGTGCTATACCGAAAGACACTTAGAATACAGTGAAAATGCCTACATACACTAGGGTACACTACGGGCGGGGTACCTCTGTGATTGGCATGACCTCCCCTGTAAGGCCCTGGTACATAATAGGGCAGGTGGATTAAAACTACCTCTAAGTCAGAGGTGCAGAAAGAGGCAAGAGAAGTGCAGAAAGAAGCAACAGAGGTGCCAAAACAGGCAAGAGAGATGCAGAAAGAAGTAAGTGAAGTGCAGAAAGAGGCAAGAGAGGTGCACAAAGAGGCAACAGAGGTGCAGAAAGAGGCAGGAGGGGTACATAAAGAAGGAAGAAAAGTGCAGAAAGAGGCAAGAGAATTGCTGAAAGAAGCAACAGAGGTGTAGAAAGAAGCAAGAGAAGTGCAGAAAGAGGCAAGTGAGGTGCATAAAGAAGCAAGAGCAGTACAGAAAGAACCAAAAGAGGTGCAAAAAGAGGCAATAGGGGTGCAGAAAAAGGAAGGAGAGGTGCAGAAAGAGGCAAGAGAGGTACAGAAAGAGGCAGGAGGGGTGCAGAAAGAAGGAAGAGAAGTGCAGAAAGAAGCAACAGAGGTGCTGAAAGAGGCGCGAAGGGTGCAGAAAGAGCAAGAGAAGTGCAAAAAGAACCAACAGAGTTACAGAAAGAGGTAAGAGAGGTGCAGAAACAGGCAGGAAAGGTGCAGAAAGAGGGAACAGGGGTGCAGAAAGAGGCAAGAGGGGTGCAGAAAGAAGCAAGAGCAGTGCAGAATGAACCAACAGAGGTGCAAAAAGAGGCAAGAGGAGTGCACAAAGAGGTAGGAGAGGTGCACAAAGAGGCAAGAGAGGTACAGAAAGAGGCAGGAAGGGTGCAGAAAGAAGGAAGAGAAGTGTAGAAAGAAGCAAAAGAATTGCTGAAAGAAGCAACAGAGGTGTAGAAAAAAGCAAGAGAAGTGCAGAAAGAGGCAAGTGATGTGCAGAAAGAAGCAAGAGCAGTGCAGAAATTACAGAAAGAGGGGAGAGGGGTGCAGAAAGAGGCAAGAGGGGTGCAGAAAGAAGCAAGTGAGGTGCAGAAAGACGGAAGAGAGGTGCAGAAACAAGCAAGAGAAGTGCAGAAGGAGGCAAGCGAGGTGCAGAAAGAAGCAAGAGCAGTGCAGAAAGAACCAACAGAGGTGCAAAAAGAAGCAAGAGCGGTACAGAAAAAGGTAGAAGAGGTGCACGAAGAGGCAAGAGAGGTACAGAAAGAGGCAGGAAGGGTAGCAAAAGAAGGAAGATAAGTACAGAAAGAAGCAACAGAGGTGCTGAAAGAGGCAAGAGGAGTGCAGAAAGAGGTAGGAGAGGTGCACAAAGAGGCAAGAGAGGTACAGAAAGAGGCAGGAGGGGTGCAGAAAGGAGGAGGAGAAGTGCAGAAAGAGGCAAAAGAATTGCTGAAAGAAGCAACAGAGGTGTAGAAAGAAGCAAGAGAAGTGCAGAAAGAGGCAAGTGAGGTGCAGAAAGAAGCAAGGGCAGTGCAGAAAGAACCAACAGAGGTGCAGAAAGAGGCAAGAGGGGTGCAGAAAGAGGTAAGAGAGGTGCACAAAGAGGCAAGAGAGGTACAGAAAGAGGCAGGAGGGGTGCAGAAAGAAGGAAGAGAAGTGCAGAAAGAACCAACAGAGGTACAGAAAGAGGCAGGAGAGGTGCAGAAACAGACAGGAAAGGTGCAGAAAGAGGGAACAGGGGTGCAGAAAGAGGCAAGAGAGGTGCAGAAAGAGAAAAGAGGGGTGCAGAAAGAGGCAAGAGGGGTGCAGAAAGAGGCAAGAGGGGTGCAGAAAGAAGCAAGTGAGGTGTAGAAAAAGGCAACAGAGGTGCATAAAGACGCAAGAGAGGTGCAGAAACAAGCAAAAGAAGTGCATAAAGAGGCAAGAGAATTGCTGAAAGAAGCAACAGAGGTGTGGAAAGAAGCAAGAGAAGTACAGAAAGAGGCAAGTGAGGTGCAGAAAGAAGCAAGAGAGGTGCAGAAACTGGCAAGAGAACAGCATAAAGAGGCAAGAGGGATACAAAAGGAAGAAGGGTGCAGAAAGAAGCAAGAGAGGTACAGAAAGAAGCAAGAGAAGTGCAGAAAGAGGCAAGTGAGGTGCAGAAAGAAGCAAGAGCATTGCAGAAAGAACCAACAGAGGTGCAAAAAGAAGCAAGAGCGGTACAGAAAAGGTAGAAGAGGTGCACAAAGAGGCAAGAGAGGTACAGAAAGAAAGAGGCAGGAGGGGTGCAGAAACAAGCAAGAGAAGTGCAGAAAGAGGCAAGAGAATTGCTGAAAGAAGCAACAGAGGTGTACAAAGAAGCAATAGAAGTACAGAAAGAGGCAAGTGAGGTGTAGAAAGAACCAACAGAGGTGCAAAAAGAAGCAAGAGCGGTACAGAAAAAGGTAGAAGAGGTGCACAAAGAGGCAATAGAGGTAAAGAAAGAGGCAGGAGGCAGGAGGGGTGCAGAAAGAAGGAAGAGAATTGCAGAAAGAAGCAACAGAGGAGCTGAAAGAGGCGTGAAGGGTGCAGAAAGAGCAAGAGAAGTACAGAAAGAACCAACAGAGGTACAGAAAGAGGCAAGAGAGGTGCAGATACAGGCAGGAGAGGTGCAGAAAGAGGGAACGGGTGCAGAAAGAGGCAAGAGAGGTGCAGAAAGAGAAAAGAGGGGTGCAGAAAGAGGCAAGAGGGGTGCAGAAAGAAGCAAGTGAGGTGTAGAAAGAGGCAACAGAGGTGCATAAAGACGCACGTGAGGTGCAGAATCAAGCAAAAGAAGTGAAGGAAGAGGCAAGGCAATTGCTGAAAGAAGCAACAGAGGTGTGGAAAGAAGCAAGAGAAGTGCAGAAAGAGGCAAGTGAGTTGCAGAAAGAGGCAAGAGAGGTGCAGAAAATGGCGAGAACAGCAGAAAGAGGCAAGAGGGATGCAAAAAAGGGAAGAAGGGTGCAGAAAGAAGCAAGAGAGGTGCAGAAAGAAGCAAGAGAGGTACAGAAAGAGGCAAGAGAGGTTCAGAAAGAGGCAAGGGAAGTGCAGAAACAGGCAAGAGAAATGCACACAGAGGCAAGAGAGGAGCAAAAAGAGGCAAGAGAGGTGTAGAAAGAAGCAAGAGAAGTGCAGAAAGATGCAGGTGGGGTGCAGAAAGAAGCAAGTGAGGTACAGAAAGAGGCAACAGAGGTGCAGAAAGACGCCAGAGGGGTGCAGAAACAAGCAAGAGAAGCGCATAAAGAGGCAAGAGAATTGCTGAAAGAAGCAACAGAGGTGTAGAAAGAACCAAGAGAAGTGCAGAAAGAGGCAAGTGAGGTGCAGAAAGAAGCAAGAGCAGTGCAGAAAGAACCAACAGAGGTGCAAAAAGAGGCAAGAGCGGTGCAGAAATTGGCAAGAGAGGTACAGAAAGAGGCAGGAGGGGTGCAGAAAGAAGGAAGAGAAGTGTAGAAAGAGGCAAGAGAATTGCTGAAAGAAGCAACAGAGGTGTACAAAGAAGCAATAGAAGTACAGAAAGAGGCAAGTGAGGTGCAGAAAGAACAAGAGCAGTGCAGGAAGAACCAACAAAGGTGCAAAAAGAGGCAAGAGGGGTATAGAAAAAGGTAGAGAAGTGCAAAAAGAAGCTACAGTGGTGATAAAAGAGGCGCAAAGGGTCCAGAAAGAGCAAGAGAAGTACAGAAAAAAGCAACAGAGGTACAGAAAGAGGCAAGAGAGATGCAGAAACATGCAGGAAAGATGCAGAAAGAGGGAACAGGGGTGCAGAAAGAGGGAAGAGAGGTGCAGAAAGAGGGGAGAGGGGTGCAGAAAGAGGCAAGAGGGGTGCAGAAAGAGGGGAGAGGGGTGCAGAAAGAGGCAAGAGGGGTGCATAAAGAAGCAATTGAAGTGCAGAAAGACTGAAGAGAGGTGCAGAAACAAGCAAGAGAAGTGCAGAAAGAGGCAAGTGAGGTGCAGAAAGAAGCAAGAGCAGTGCAGAAAGAACCAACAGAGGTGCAAAAAGAAGCAAGAGCGGTACAGAAAAAGGTAGAAGAGGTGCACAAAGAGGCAAGAGCGGTACAGAAAGAGGCAGGAGGGGTGCAGAAAGAAGGAAGAGAAGTACAGAAAGAAGCAACAGAGGTGCTGAAAGAGGCGCGAAGGGTGCAGAAAAAGCAAGAGAAGTGCAGAAAGAACCAACAGAGGTACAGAAAGACGCAACAAAGGTGCAGAAAGATGCAAGAGAGGTGCAGAAACAATTAAGAGAAGTGCATAAAGAAGCAGCAGAGATGTAGTAAGGGGGAAGTGGGGTGGAGAAGGAGACAAGAGGGATACAGAAAGAAACGAGAGGTGCAGAAAGAGGGAAGAGAGGCGCAGAAAGAAGCAAGAGTGGTTTACACACCATTAGTACTAATTTAATACCCACATTTAGCAATAAGTAACAGGTGACCATTCTAGGTTTGCACAGGGCCTTCCATCATGCTGTAACACTTGTCGCTGCATTTTTGGTAACGTTTAAGCCGTTTGAGCTGAAAACAATGTTTTTTTTGTTCAAATCTGCAGATTATGCAGCAGATGATGGATTATGTGGAAAATGCGGTAAATGTATAATTGTGCAAAAGTCGGTGCAGCCAAACAGTCACATAATTCCAGTGGCCCTGCTCATACCTCTGACTAGGTCCAGAAGTGCTCCTCAGTGGTTCCTTCTTTTTTTTGTCTCATTGAGTTTATAGTTTAGCTTCTATGGAAACGAGGAAGACTAAACCTGAGGTTACAACTCCACAAAACAGACTATCATACCACACAATTACTCTCCATAACACATAATCCCACTCTACATAATTCCTACACACTAAATACCACATACTGTCTAGCCACATAATTTCACTGCACAACATACCACATAATTCCACTACACACAACCTACATCCACTCCACTCCAAGAAACATTAACAAAACACATTTACATTTACAATGCAAATAGCACTAACTCTCGCAAATACAAAACCTATTACATTGCAAAGGCTTCTTTAACTAGTAGTCACGTTTGCAGAGTGGTGGAGAAATGGTGCTGGGCCTCCGACCAGCACTCAGGAATTCCGCTGCGTAGGATTTACAGGAGGTACCAGGAGGGCTTCTTGGCCCCCAAAGTCCCTCAGGAGTAAAGTAGACTTCATCTCCCAACTCGTAGTGTGCCAGGAGGTGCGTTTGCAGAGTGGTGGAGAAAGGGGGGAGCTTGGCCTCCGAAGACTTCTTAGCAATCCCACTGTGTGGGACTTACCGGAGGTAACAGGAGGGGTAGTTGGCCCCCAATGATAACTACCCCTCCTGTTACCTCCAGGATGTCCCACACAGCAGCATTGGTAAGTACTCATGGCAGGCCACACCCACTTTTACCACCAGTCTGCAAACGCGCTCCCTGGTGCGCTCTTCGATGGGGATTAAAGTCTCCTTTGCTGCTGGGGGTCCTTATGGGTCAACTAGCCTACCTGATACCTCCAGTAAGCCCCAGATAGTGGGATTGCTGAGAGATGGACACAGGCCACCCCCCCTTTCTCCACCACTCTGCAAACGCTCCTCCTGGCGCGCTCTTGCTTAGGGGATGAACTCCCTTTGCCTCCTGAGGGTCCCTGGGGGCCAACTAGCCCTCCTCTTATCTCTAGTAAGCCCCACATAGCTGGATTGCTGAGAGTAGTCCGAGGCCACACCCCCTTTTTACACCACTCTGAAAACGCGCCTCCTGGTGAACTGCTGCTCGGGGGATGAATTCCACTTTAGTCCTGAGGTTCTCAGGACACAAGAGGAACTCATCTCCCCACCAACAGTGCGCCAAGAGGTGCGTTTGCAGAGTGGTGTAAAAAGGGGCGTGGCCTCGGACCTCCTCTCAGCAATCCTACTTTGTGGGCTTACTGGAGGTACCTGGTGGGCTAGTTGGCCCCCAGGGACCCTCAGGATTCAGGAGGACTTAATCCCCCAACTTAGAACGCACCAGGAGGCGCATTTGCACAGTGGTGAAGGGAGGGGGCTGGGCCTCCGGTGAGGTGCTGGCTTTTTTTTTGTTTGTTTTTGTTAGAAGGGCAGCTGTGTGGCCCCCCTTCTTTTAATATGTTTTGGGCCCTGGGGACCCCATCCCCAGGGCCTGGCCAGCCTTTCTTTTTTTTTTTTTTTTGGAGGGGGGGCCTCTCGGCCTCCCTCCTGAGGCCTTTATTGGCCCGGGGACTACATCTCCCGGGACATTGCCTCAGTATTTTTTTTAAATAATTAAATATTCGGGAGGGGGGCCACGTGGCCCCCCTTCCGGGCCCACATCTGGCCCCGGGGACCCTATCCCCTGGGACCTGGCCACCCTTGAATCTTTTTATTTTTATTTTGGAGTGGGGCGCCTCCTGAGGCCAATTATGGCCCCGGGGACCCCATCCCCCTGGGCCTGGCCAGTCTTGATTCTTTTTTTTATTTTGGAGGGGGGCCACTTGGCCCCCCTCCTGAGGCCAATTATGGCCCAGGGGACCCCATCCCCCGGGGCCTGGCCAGCCTTGAATCTTTTTCTTTTGGGAGGGGGGCCACGTGGCCCCCTCCTGAGGCCACTTATGGCCCCAGGGACCCCATCCCCCGTGCCCTGGCCACCCTTGAATCATTTTTTTTGGAGGGGGGCCACGTGGCCCCCCTCCTGAGGCCAATTATGGCCCCAGGGACCCCATCGTGGGGGCCTGGCCAGTCTTGATTCTTTTTTTTTATTTTGGAGGGGGGCCATGTGGCTCCCCTCCTGATGCCAATTATGGCCCTGGGGACCCCATCCTCCGGGGCCTGGCCTTACGTTGGGGACCACGGGGGAGCCCCAATGCCCCCGCGGTCACAGCCGGCTCCCCGCCTCCTGTGGGAGCCGGCATTGCTTTTGGACAAGGGGAGCTGCTGACATGTCCAAAAGTAATACTGCTTTGCTTCGTGGAAGCGAGAGCAGGTTTCCTGCTCTCGCTTCCACGAAGCAAAGCAGAAGTTTGCAATGACAGGGCGGAAGCCGTGCTCCCGCCCTGTCCTTGCAAACTGCAATGTCCTGGGGTGGGCACCCCGGGACATTGCTGGAGCCGGCCCTGGGGAGTGGCAGTCCCCAGGGCCATCTAGGGCTCCAGGAGGGGGGCCGTGCAGCCCCCCTCCCAACAAGTTTAACCCGTTTGCTGCTGCTGTCGGCCAACGGCCGTCGCGAGCACTACCTCGGTAGTGCTGCGCACGTCCGTTGGCTGACGCGGCCCCGCCCATTTAATAGAACGTTCCGCACTGGCGCGGAACGTTCGAAGCAGCAAACGGGTTAAAGCCCCGGGGAGGTGGTGGTTCCCGGGGCTGGGGGTCCGCAACGGATCCCTGCATTAACATAATTAGTGCCCTGGGGAGGTGGTGGTGCCCGGGGCAGTGTGGGGGGGCTCTAGCCCCCACACTTACTTTTTACAATAGCCCCAGGGAGTTGGCGGTCCCCGGGGCTTGGGGGGGCCCATGAGGCCCCCTGCCCATAATTAAACAAAGCCCCGGGGAGGTGCCAGTCCCCGGGGCTTGGGGGTGCTCACGAGGCCCCTCCGCGCATAATTAAAGAAAGCCCCGGGAGGTGGCGGTCCCCAGGGCTGCGGGGGCCTGCACAGCCCCCGCATATATTTGCATATTGCCCCCGGGACCTGGCCCACCCGGGGGCTCATTACAACAAAGTGCGGAGTCTGCGCTTTTTTTCGGCAGGATTGCGAATCCCGCAGAATTTTGTTTTTAAAAAAAATGCTTTTTTTGGCCCTGGGGGTCCCTCTGGGACCCCCTGACCAGGCCTAGGGGGTCAGGGTGTTTCTACCCTGCCCCCTTTTCTTTTTTTTCACCTTTTTTCTTGTGACTGCCAACACTTCCTGGTTTGGAGTGTTGGCAGCCAATCAGAATGAAGCTCGTAATCGGGAGGGTTCGCGGATCCTCCTCGGTCACCAGATATCGATATTTTTTATGTTTAAATTTCACATGAACTACTGAATGGATTTACACCATTTAAATCTGCCAAATTTGGTGTAATTCCGTTCAGCAGTTCGGGCTGTAGCTGCGACAAACATTCCTATGGAAATTAACATGGAGAAAACGTGTTTTGGGACCCCCCTTTTTTCTCGGCCCCCGCTTGATGAATCACCCCGAAACTTTCAAGACAGGAGCTCACCAGAGCGCCTCATTAGTTATGAAACTTTCGCGAAGATTCGTCAAACAGGGCCAAAGATATTGGCAAATCAAAAAATGCTTTTCCTATGCAAACTAGGTCCTAACTATAACTACCTACTGGCGACCGCCAGTAGGTAATAAAATATATATATATATATATATGTGTGTGTGTATCGATAGATAGATAAATAATTTATATATGTAGCTGATCAGACTTATACAAAATTTGCCAGAAACCTAGATCTTGATCCAGAAAGTGTGCTGTTTGTGATTTGCGACTCTGTACAGTACTCCCTCGGTACTACAGTGGCACAATGAGATCCAAAACGAGATCTGATTGGCTGCGCTGCAAAAAGAAATTAAAGTTGCAGCCGCCATTTTATGACTTTTTTTGTGAAAAACAAATAAGCAGGACGAATAGAAGGACAGGGTAAAGGTATCCTGAACCCCTGGCCCTTGTGGGAGGGGTCCTTTGGGATACCCCCAGAGGCCATAATAAAAATACTTTTTTCACAGTGCTGTGGTAGGGCAACGCTCAACATGGACTATGTGTAGTTTTACAGTAGTACGGCAGTGCCACTTGGGCGGCTGCAAGACCATGAGGGTTGGCCAGCAACATGATCTTGGCTGCCTGTGGGCATTGGGCACAGGTCCTGGCCATAGGCGAGGCCCTGTGCCCATCCCCATGCTGCTTGGAGGGGGCGGCCGATTGAGGGGGGGGGGTTGTGCACAGGGTTTGGCCCTATGCCTGGCCCTTTGTCCAATCCCAAGTTGCGCACAGCCAAAGGATGGACGTGGCAGGAGTTGGAATTATAGTTATTTCAATTAACTATAGTCACTTCAGTTATTAAAGTAACTGAATTTCAGTGTTTTTTTTGTTTAAAACATTACGTTTTAACTGACATTTTCAACAAGAACATCACTTACACCTTTGTTTTTTTAATTAAAAAAATATGTACGTATGTATGTGTGTTACCCAGTGATGGAACAGGGTAGCTAGTTAGGACAATGTTTCCATAACAAAAGTATCTTTTTTGTTTGCTAATAACTTTGGCACCTTTTGGCAAATCTTCATGAAGCATTTTTAAAAAAGTTCACCCATTTCAGCTCATTCTTGGAAAGTTTCAGGTGATCCATCAAGCAGGGGCAGAGAAAAAGGGGCGAGTTTCAAAATGCATTTTCACAATGCAATTTTCCATAGAAACAGCGATACCGCAAAAAACGCCGAACTGAATTTCACCAAATTTGTCAGAAACCTAGATCTTGTCCAGAAAGTGTGCTTTCTGTGATTTGGTGAAAATACAATAAATAGTTTTTTAGAAATTAGGGTTCAAACTTCATGTATATATCAAGCTGCAGAGGATCCATAGATACAAGTAATCAAAAGTTTGTCTGCCACCAAATCAATAAAGATATATTGGCAGCCATTCTAAAACTCAGGGTTTCGGTCCCCTGTTCTGTGAAAAGATTAAAAAACATATAGGGAGCAGGGTACGGATACCTGGCCCCCCAAGACCTAATAGAGGGCCAAAATTCTGTTTTATTTAATACAGGATTGCCAAACTGCAGATCCCTGTCCCTTTAAAAAATAAAAAAAAAGCGTGGTCCTACCCTTTTGATAAATAAGACCCCCTTCCCCCATATGGTGGGCCAGGTATTGGGAGGTTGGCGCAATAATTTATTTTTGGTGAGGGAGGCATGAGGTGACCCCATTCCCCATGGCTGACATGCATATTTAGGGGAGGGGTGCCTGCAGCACCTCTATCTCAGCTTAATAGAGGCCCCAGGGTCCCCATCCCGGTGCCGATGAGAACACTATCCTGGGGACCCTATAATCTAGGACACTGCTATTTCCTGCCCAGGAGAGTGTTGGCATTCCCTCTCCAGACTCTCCTGAGCAGGGAGGGCAACTTTCCTCCCACTCAGTGGGAGCCTAGAGAAAAGCTGCACCTGCAAATGAATGATACTGGCACCCAAGATGGGTGCTGGCTGGGCACCAGCAGTGGCTGCGGGGCCTTGGGGCACTCCTCATGGCCCCCAATGAGTACGTATGTTGTCAGTGCCCCAGGTGGGCATCGGGGCACCCACTGATGATTACACACAAACTGGGATAAATTGGAGGTGTTCCCGTTTACGACAGCTACAACAGATATAGCTACATAATACCGCTCATGATGGTGCCGGCACTAACACTCACAGGATAGGTGGATTAAGGTACCCTTGTTATATGCAGGGCGCATTGCTCTGTTAAAAATGGAATTATGGCACAAGCTACTACATTTGTTTGTGAACGTTTCCGTCGTACCACTCATTAAACACTTTAAGCCCTTGAATTCCTTGTAGCTTAAATGAGTTTGGGAGGCTAGAAAGGCTCATGCTAAGTGGACAACACTAATGTTACCACATCACAAATGAAGACTTGTTCTACCTCCCCCTGCAGTGTACTTTCTGGCTGCCCAGGCCCATTTTGAAACATATTGGTATCATCCCCCTCCACACATGCCCAAATGATTGCTGAGCCTCAGCTACTGGAGTCTAGCACACTTCAAACGTCCATAGTCCCAAAGCCTCGGAGATACCAGACAATTATAAAACCTGTGGCTTCAGCAGTTTGTCATGGCACACACTGCCATCACTCCCCGGACAGGCCCTGGGGTGCTCCACTGAGATTCTGCTATTAGACAATCACAAATTACCACTGACGGCTGGTAGGGCAATTGGTGCTCACCTCTCCCGTACATGGACTTACATGCTTCAGACTCAAGAACACATTTCAAGATGCTTAGCATCCTTCCGGAAGAGCCTTCAGAAATCACCCCACTGACACAGAACGTGTAAGTAGCTGACAACGGCAGATATGTATCCCCAATATATGATAGAATTATAAACATTCAGGTCGGTGACAGTGATAGCTCTGGGGAACAATGGAAAGTGACGGTTGGAGAACAAATCCCAGACATAATCTGGGCCTGTCGCTGGAAGCAAACTGAAAATATACCCTTAAACAGTCAACATCGGTTCATACAGTTACAATGTTTGCACCTATTTTATTATTCACCTGCTTTTCTACACAAACTAGATCCGATAAAAGTTCCTATTTGTATGAGGTGTCATGTACCTGAAGCATATTTCTATCCCATTATGTGCGGTTGTCCCAAAATCCAGGAATATTGGACATAGACTTTTATCACTCTGGAGTGAGCACATACTAGAATAGAAAGGTGCGATGCCACAAGTTATGGCAGTGCTTGGCTATGTAGCTGACATGCCTAGATCACCGTAGGAACTAACGCTGCTGTCCCACCTCCTGGACAAAAGCTGGAGTGCCATGACCTGGATGAAAAGAGGAACACCAAGGGGGGAGGACTGGTTATAAGACTTAGCAGAGTAACATACACAGCCCCATAACCTGAATCATCTCACCCCAGATATACATGGGGTCCACTTTATAAGTTTCTAGAAAATTCTACTGAGAATGACTGTCATGAAGAAGTGGGTAAAGGAGATAGTCGCCTGAATGATTTGTTGCATTCAATCAGTGTAACAATATTAAAGAGAAATGCATTACGAACAGCGTGGTAAATAGGATAAAACGTGAAATCACATACCTATCTGGATCTTTAGCACTGTAAGATGCCTCACTGCGTTGGGCTGTGTTAATGATCACATACCTGTAACATAACATAGCTGTAGCCACTTCCAAGTGTAATACTTTGCATTTACATGGAGTTTACAACAAAATGTTGTATCTATATGATAAACGCTAATAAAGTGTTTTAAAAGGTGTATTGGCATTGGGGTGCAAGTAATGGACGGCTAGAACGCCCTGCAGTCCTGGGAGAGGCGTTCATGCAAATTGAAGGGTATGGTTAAAACAAAAAGAGGTAAATGAGGCATCTTAACTTGTTTGAGTAGGGAGAGAAGCAAGTTATCTCTCTTCAAAGATATTTTTCCCATTTTCTACTTCTCCAAAATTCTAGTAAATGTTTCCTAGAGGACCATGCGAGACATGATGAGAGTTAGGCATCCAGCTAGATACATAGGCACTGGAAGTAGGGCTGCGAGGGCATGGCGGGTGGTGGGGAGGAGGTGTTGTTGGAGTTCAGATGGTGATAATGCCATGGAGATGTCTTTATATTTTGCTTTCATTTTGTCACATTTGAGTTGCTTTAAAAGACAGAGAGCAAATGTCAAGTGAGGTCTTCTGACAAATGGTGCTTGTTATTTAACATTGTGGTTGTGTTTACATTTATTTCTCAGGCTTAAAACTAATAGGATTTTGTAGCGTGAACAATCTTGCTAGGGTACAGGGCATGTGAAAGGAAAGGCTGGAAACAATTATTTTCCAATACAAAAACACATTTAAATGCATGTAAATTAACTGTACAAACATTTCAAAATGTACCAGAAGTTAGGAAAGCACTAATGGAGAACTTATTTTGTAATTCCAAGTGTGATGGAAACAAAAAGGATCAAAACAAATTAAGGCACGTTATTCGGTGATGTGCAAATGATAAAAATTTGCTGAAACCTGATTTCCATACATTGTTTGTGTGCTATACAGTTTTTTTTAGTCAAGCTACATGTCAGTGAAAATTGTGTGGTCATTTCAATGGACAATGTGCTGCATGTAAATGACAATGCATTACCACACCCTGCTTTAGTAACATATTTGCACCAGTGTGCTCCAAAATGCACCACTTGCTGTACATCATACCGTTACCACTCCCATCTCATTGTGCACATGCTACCATCGGATCATGGTCCCAACAATAACCTCAATCAATGCTTAACTCGGCGCTGTCACACTACTCTGCATGAAGAGGTGTCCATGCTGACAGGCGCAGTCACAACCATGTATGGTCTACTTTCTCTCTTGAAGTTACTTGCAATGGCGGACGATTGCAGACAAATAAGCAACTTCTCTGTGTGAGGGAGAGATTGGAGTTTATACTTTTCTCCATGCTGGCAGCACCTAGAGGCTCTGCTTGGTAGTGCACACCTTCTTCCCTCACAGTTTCTGTGAGAAAATTGCCACCTCCTCTGTGTTCCCCTACAGGACTAGAGAGTGATGTCTACTTGCTTGTAATAGGAAAGTAGTGGTGTCATTTTCTTATTACAGGCATGTCCTGATAGAAATTTTTTGAGATAAAAAAAAAAACTTCAATGGAGATTACAGGGAAATAGTAATAATCTCCCCTTTATTACTCAAATATACGCATAAAATGCATCAATTACTTCCCAGTAATTGCATTACTTTGAGTCTTACTCCCTCGCTTCTATTCATTACACCTACGAGGCATCCATGCCCCACCAGACACCCATACCACGTGATTTGAGAGTATATAACGCCCCCACCCCCTTCAAACCACCTGTAATACCACATAATCCGAAACCATACCAGAAAGGTTGGCCTGGACTACCAGGGGGGAATGTAATGAATAGAAGCAAGGGAGTAGGACTCAGAGTAATGCTTTTACCGGTAAGTAATTGATGCATTACCTCCTTATCCGTCCCTCGCTTCCCTTCATTACAACTACGAGATGTACAAAGCCAAACAGGACAACCAAAATGGAATGCACAAAAACAGGTTTATTAATACAAACACAAGGACACACTGCTATTCAGGAACCATAGCGGAAAGAACCTTGGAACCAAAAACCTCAGAACGGTCAACCTCCTAGCCAAACCGGTAATGAGAGGCAAAGGTCAACGGGGAAGCCCAGGTGGCCACCCGGCAAATCTCAGAAATGTAAGCCCCCTGGATTTCAGCACAAGATCCCGCCAGGGACCGAGTGGAATGACCCTGCACCCCCAAGGGAGAAAGGCGCCCAGCAGACTTGTAAGGCAGCGATATCAGAGGTCGATCCCAGCAACTCGAAGAAGAAGTGGAAGGACGCAAACCTTGATTCACAGACCCAAATATCACAAAAAGGGAATCAGAAAGACAGAAAGGAGCGACACATTCCAAATAGATCAGGAGAGCCCTCCAGACATCCAACGAGTTCAGCCGCACCTCTGAGTCCGAGGACGGGGAATCAAAAAAGGAAGGGAGGATCAATTCCTGGTCCCGATGGAACTGAGAATCCACCTTAGGACGAAAGGAAAGGACCGGCCGCAAAATGATCCCGTCATCAAAAACCCTACAGAATGGATGTTTGGAAGACAAAGCACCCAGCTCACTCAGGCGGCAAGCAGAGGAAATAGCCACCACATAGAAGGTCTTAAAAGACATGAAACACAAATCCACAGAAACCAGCGGCTCAAAGGGAGGCGAAATCAAAGCCTCCAACACCTGAGACAGGTCCCAAGATGGAAAGTGCTGCCGAGGGGCTGGGAGGACATTACGCAACCCTCTGAAAAGGTGCCCAACCAAACCATCAGGATCCAAGAGATTATCCCAAGAACTCCGGAAAGCCTTGATCGCAGCCCTCTGAAGACGAAGGGAGGAAACCTTCAAACCTAATGCAGCCCCATCCTGTAGAAACAACATCACCTCAAACAAAGTAGAGGAAGCCGGCTCCAACCCCTTATCACGACATCATCGACTAAAAGAACGCCAGTGTCTCAAGTAAGATTTTTTGGTAGAAGAGCACCTAGCAGCCTGCAGAGTCAAAGTCAAACCAGCCGGAACCCCCTTATGCAGTAAGCCTAAGCATTCAACCTCCAGGCTGCCAAGCGCATCCGGGACAGAACATCCTGCTGCAACACCGGGAACAACAGAGGCAACGGAGTCAGGGGCAGCAACCACTCCAACTCCGACCTCATTTCCACAAGGAGGGGAAACCAAGAGGCCCGAGGCCAAGCCGGAGCCACCAGAATCACAGACGCCCCCAAGGACTGGAGAAGTAGGGGAAAAGGAGGAAATGAAATGCATACAGGAGATCGCAAGGTCAGGGGCAGGAGAGAGCGTCCACCACCCAAGCTGAGCTCTCCCGAACGCGGGAGCAAAATCTGGTCACCTTGGCATTGTCCACACTCGCAAAAAGGTCCACCACCGGGACACCCAGCGCCCTACCAGTTCCACAAACAACTCCTGACAGAGGCAAAAAACCACTGAGGATGGGATGGCCCTGCTGAGAGCATCCGCCAGAGAATTGGACACCCCCTGAATATGAATCGCTGAGATCGCCAACAGATGGGATTCCACCCAACAGAACAATTTCTCCGTCACCAGAGAAGAGGACCTGGTCCCCCCCTGTCTGTTCACATAAGCCATGGCAGTGACGTTGTCAGAACAACCGAACCCCTCAGTAACCGCAAGAAGGCCCTCAGAGCCAAACAAACCGCCTCCAGCTCCCTCCAATTCGAAGACCTCCTGCTCTGCGAGAGGGACTAGAAGCCCCTGGTCTGACGATCCCCCATCCAGGACCCCCACCCCGAGAGGCTGGCATCCGTGATGACCACCAAAGGCGCTGGAGGAGAGAGAGACACCCCCGTAGCAGGTGACCCCGAACCAGCCACCAACCCAGATCCTCCCTGATCTGAGGGGACACCGGAATCAGAGCAGAGAGGGGAGACAATGGGGAGACCAATGTGCCAGAATGTGAGCCATCAGTTTGTGCAAATGGAACCAGGCCCATGGAACCAGAAAAACAGTGGCCGCCAGATCCCCTTCGACCTGGAGCCAACGAGCCACCACCTGGACCTGGTCAGACAACAGAGACAGAATGTGAGAATGGATTTTGGACACCCGAACCTCTGGCAGAGTGACCACCCCCAAATCCGTACGAATTCTTGCCCCAATAACGAGACGCTCCCGGAAGAAGGCAGGATTTTCCCATAATGACAAGAAAACTGTGTACCCGCAAAACGTCCAGAACCACTCCCTTGTGACAGAGGGCCAACTGGAACGAGGGAGCGTGAACCAACCAGTCGCCCAAGTAGGGATGGAGAAAAATCCCTCGACTGAACCAAAGCCACCAATGGAGCCAACAGCTTGGTGAAGACCCACGGAGCGGACTTCAGCCCGAATGGCAACACTGCAAGCTGGATGTGGCAGTCACCTACTGCAAAACGCAGAAACTTCTGATGCTCCCGAGCCATGGGAACATGCAGATAAGCAGCTTGAAGGTCTATAGAAGTCATGAAGTCCTGGGCCCCCACCAACAGAATTATAGACTGTAAAGTCACCATCTTGAAAGGAATGGCCCTGACCCACCCATTCACCCTCTTGAGGTCCAGAACAGGCCTGAACCCCCCTGACACCTTTTGAACAAGAAACAGAATGGAATAGCAACCCATTCCATGTTCCCGCAGGGGAACAGGCACGATTGCCTTCTTCTCCAGAAGAGACAGAACCCCGTCCAGAAGAGCCCTCCTCTTCACTGGATCCAGGGGGATAGGAGTACGGATGGTGCCCCAGCCGGGTGACAGAGCGACAAAGTCTTTACGATAACCGCTCCTGACAATGCTCAAAGCCCAAAGATCCCTCACATCCAGACTCCAGGCCTCCAGAAAATACAACAGCCTCCCGCTCACGGGCATCGAAGCTGTCTCGCCATCGTTGTCAGGACTTCCGCTTGAAGGACTCTGACTGAACTTTGGCACCTGCCAAGGAAGAGGCCTTTTTTGGCTGGAACTTACGCCACCGGTCTGAAAAGGGCTTGGAGGACTGACGGGAGGAATGAAAGGAAGCAGAGGACGAAGGAGGATTCCAGAAACGACAGGAGTGGGAAGACAAATTCTTCCCCTTGTAGGGCAGAGCATGCTTCCGATCCTTGCTTTCGTGATCATGCTGTCCAACTGATTACCAAACAGCATTTTGCCACCAAATGGAATCTTAAGAAGAGAAGACTTTTGGAGAAGTCTGCCTTCCAGTCTCTCATCCACAAGTTCCTACGAACCAGGATCATGGAACCAGAAGCCACGGCAGAAGATTTAAGAACATCCGAAGAGATGTCAGCCAACAATTTGGCCTGCTGTTCCATGTGGGCCAGTAAGTCAGAGCAGTCAGTCTCCTCCAGAATTGCCGTGGCCAGTTTCTCAAAGTCTGAAACAAAGGATTGCGCAGCATAAGCAGAACAGATGCCTGCCTTCAAGGTCAAATTCTCAGCTGAGAAAGCCTTCTTCAGGGCCCCATCCACTTTCTTGTCCAAGCAAGGTGGTTGGAGGGGGGTGGGGGCGTTATGTACTCTCAAATCAAGTGGTATTATTGTCTGGTGAGGCAGGGATGCCTGGTAGGTGTTATGATGGGAAGCGAGGGAGGGATGAGGAGGTAATGACAATAGAAAAGACTACCTGTCACTGAGTGTCCCCATTTTCTGGTGCTTGAATGGGCACAAAATATAGCGTGTACCCTTTCTGAGGGTCATAAAATGGATAGTGCTCATTACAGGCAGGTGTGGTGTAATGGGTTGTAACTTTGGGCCTTCTTCGGGCGTCCCTGTTGCCTTTAACATAAGTCGTACATTTCTGTATGAAGTATTTTAATGAGGACAGGCGTTGAGCCTTAAAACAAGCTTCTAAAAATGATGTACTCTAATTAAAGGGCAGTGATCGAGGTGGCTAAGGCATCTAACATTTCTCTTTGCTAACAGATTTGTAAGCCTGCGGGATAAGCCTGTCAATATTGACGTGGATTCGGAACATAAGAAAGACATAGAAAGCAGCAGATATTTTGAACAGTTTGAGAAGGAGTTCATGAAAGCCTACATTGAAGACTTAGCAGAAAGAGGTAAGTTTACAGGAAACACTCCCACGTTTTTATGCCTGTCATAACAGTAGTGTCATTTTAAAAGCTCACTTATAAAGAAAACATAACAATCACCTGTAGTTCTGATTCACAAAGTATGGTGTTAATCTCTGGACGTATAAGGTACGCTGATTCCTCGAAGTTGCAGCAGGCATATGTGAATGGAGCATACGATTCGGAAAGGTATGCGCACAAGTACATGTGATCGACAAACATTTCTGGAGTATGCATGTGATCTCTAACCCTAATTGTGCAGGTGCACATTGGAGAAATACTTTATGCTTTGGATGAGGAAGTTAGTGAAATGGAATAAACATCTATTTTATTTCCTGTTTTATCATTTGAAAAATTGTCCATCCTACATATCCCTCGTGAAAAAGGTGAATATTGGTGTACTGTTGCATAGTACCATGGTCGGGTAAGCTTGAAAGTGCAAATAAAAATACCTGTCGAAAATCGAGTTAAATGTCTATTATGGTCCACAAAAGTATGACTGTGTGCAAGTTGAACATGCTTGCATTGCGTTTCCTCTACCACTCCTCTGACACTCACAAAGCCATTTTAGGTATAATATACTTTCAGGTACACACAAAAAAGGGGGGGAGGGGTCCGAAGAGAATTTTAAAGACCTACAAGGGTTGACTCCCCTATTTACTATTAATCAGAGAAAAAAGAACCCTCAGGTCTAAGTAGTTGGACGATAGAAAGAAATTATGCAAGAAGTTGACTCACCAAACCCTGGGATATCCCGTTTATAGGACGGAATCCCTCACCCACCAAAGGTGGCATGCTTCATCATTGGGATTCTCTTCATACCGGGATGCCTAGTCCTGGCACGGGCTACAACCCCCTCACTGAGAGGGAGGAGCTCAGGGATGTTTTAGCTATTAGTCAGAACCTTAAGAAACTCTGGAATCTGAACAAATCTACCAAAAGCATATCTAAATTAAAAGTAGTGAGAAAAAAACAACAAAAATGCAATACAAAAGGCCAAAGCAACACACATACAGGATCAAACTGATCTTACACAATACCCAGCCCAAAAACTTTTTTTCAAAATAATTAAAGTGAATACTTTGGAGCCTAAACTCCTGCAAATGATAAATGTGACAAATTCCTATGATTCTTTTCTAATAACATTTAAAAAATCTGGAGCAACCTTATGAAAATATAGAAGATGAAACACATCATTATTATCCAGAGCATGAAACACATGGAGCTCATCCAGCCTACCAAGACACTTTAGTCAAGCAACTATGCTCAGTGCACTATTTCAAGCATCCCTCACTTGCTTCAGTAATAAAAAGTAACTTTCTTCTTTTAGCATCATACTGGTGTGCACTAGTCTATTCCTTCCTACATCAGGGAATGTATCCAAACTGCCTTAAACTAGGACAAATCACTCCAAGAATACAAAAATCCAACGCTGATCCGGAAGCCTTGGAGAACTACAAAACCATCTAAAACATCCCCTGGCTGGGCAAAGTCATCAAATAGCCATTGCAACACAATTAAACAAATTCAAGACAACCTGTTGCTCTCACTCTCTGAGCCAGGATTCAAGATGGGTCACAGCACTGAAACTGCCACATAAAAGTCCTTTATGGTTCTCTACAAATTCTGAATAAATAAGGAGCTTGAATTCTAACTTCACTCAACTCGAAAAGAGCCTTCAATATCATCTATCATGAAATTCTGCTGAAAGCTGTTGAAAGCAGAATTGACCTAAAAGACACAGTTCTCAGCTGGTTTAAATCCTTTCTCTCAAATCGATCCCACCTGGTTGTAGAGTCTTTAGAATGATTGAGCACTAGAATCATTGCTGTCTGGGAGGACTTTAAACAAGAATTACGCAAGCACCTGTGAGGTATTAAGGTGTGGTTATTAAAGTCATGACACAATGGGTGCAGTGTGTGATCGTCTGCTGAAGTATAAAGACGTCTGTTACAGAGCTCCGTGCATGGCATGTTTAATTTGCATGCTCCACGGCTGGGGAGGTGGCTACAGCTGATGACGAGTAGGGGATACATGCCCTGAAGAAAGAAGACTGCTCTCCCTGAGAATTTGCAACGGTACAGCAAACTGCTCATGCTTGTCATGTGTGCCCCAAATCAATGCTAAGCAGTCTAAGGTCAGCGTCTGTGGAGTCCGCCCCTACATATCCCGACAGAGGAGTGCATTTGAAAAACCCGCCAGAATCTGCTGATAAGGCTGAATGGAGAGATATTGCATTGCGCCATAACACAGAGTCATCATCCATGCAAAGCAAATGCTAAGGGCAGCGAAAACGAGTTACAAAAGTAGAAATTTACCGGCACATGCGAGTGAAGTGCCATACTACCTTTAACCAGACATAGAGACCAAGTACAAACACACATGTTGTATTTGCAGAAGTTGCAGGTGCTAGGGGCTATACTCCATCGTGGTCACCCAGACAGCTCGTGTCAACACAATGTCATCAGAGGGGAGTGCGAAATACACAGCAGCTGCATTCATGAAACAACTACTGCCATTCAACACTGCGAAGAAACAGAACATTGGTGTCAGGTGGGCTGCAAGGATCAAAATATTCGATGACTTCATAGACGCACTAGAAGAAGATGATAAGATCATTAAATAGTTAAAGAACCTTCCTGGTGATAGAGTGAAAGAGGTGATAAAGAAAGTCACGCCAACTGAAGCAAAATCGTACCAAAAGATAAAAGAAGCTTTGGAAGCCAAGTTCAATCCAATGCCAAACATCAACTATGAAAGATACATCTTCAACCAAGCAGGACAACAGGCTGATGAAACAATGGATGAGTTTGTTGAAAGACTTGATACACTCATTAAGCATTGCAAGTTCTGTAAATTCACCAACGAAGAAGCCATGCATCTCAGAATCATTGATGGCTGCCTTTCCGATTCATGTAGAAGGTGCATGTTGAGAGAAATGCACAGTCTGGGGAAAATGCTAATGGCTGCATGAGCAGAAGAACAAGCAGATCAACAAGCTGCTTAAGTGGTAGTGGGAATGGCCATTCATGAATCAACCCTGATCGTGAAAAGCAGGCACAAGCGAAAACAAGATGCAAGTATGTTGACATCATCAAAAAAATCAAAGTTGTATTTCTGTTGTGGATTTTCATTTTCACATGAAGATAAATGTACAGCCTCAGGATAGACATGCAAAGGGTGAGGGAAAGAATACCACTTCATAATGGTCTGCAAAGCAAAAGAGAAATCAAATGTGTCACAGTGAGAAGAAAAAATGGGTACCAGAAGGTTCCAGAAATATTCTCACCATCCCCACAAAACCGAAAAGCAACGTCAGCTATGACAAATGGAAACAAGGCTAGATTAATTGTCATCAAGCTCATCATACAAAGGCTCTGCGACATCGCTGTTGAGTACAGATGAAGAAGGGTTGGTTTGCATTAATGGTAGCACCAAAAATCAGCGTGCACATGTAGGACTAGCTGCTTGCAAAGACCACAGTTCAAAAGACAAAAAGAACAAATGATGGACAGAATGCAGAACAATGTCATACATTCACCCCAGTACAGAGATCTGGGCCTAAATCCATCGTTTTTTTGCTCACCTTGCCATTCCAGTTTGGACCCAGCCATATGCAAATCAGTCTTGACCCTGGCCCAATGGGAACAGTTCAGCCCGAACTGCCAGGCCAGGTCCTCCCTGGACTAGAAACAAGCATCCTAGGACCGGTTTCGGGCTTTCAGCCCTCATCAGCCAGGATAGCTTGACTCCAGTGGCATGGAGAGCACGGAACCCACGTCTGGGCATACCCGTCCCACTCGGGGTGACAAATGCAAAAAGAACAAATGATGGACAGAATGCAGAACAATGTCATACATTCACCCCAGTACATAGATCTGGGCCTAAATCCATCGTTTTTTTGCTCACCATGCCATTCCAGTTTGGCCCCAGCCATATGCAAATCAGTCTTGACCCTGTGTCCAATGGGAACAGTTCAGCCCGAACTGCCAGGCCAGGTCCTCCCTGGACTAGAAACAAGCATCCTAGGACCGGTTTCGGGCTTTCAGCCCTCATCAGCCAGGATAGCTTGACTCCAGCTGGCAGGGTATGCCCAGACTGAGTCAAGCTAGCCTGGCTGATGAGGGCTGTTAGCCCGAAACCGGTCCCAGGATGCTTGATTCCGGTCCAGGGAAGACATGGCTTGGCAGTTCGGTCTGGACTGTTCCCATGAGGCACAGGGTCAAGATTGATTTGCATATAGCTATGTCTGAACTGGGGTGGCAAAGTGAGCTAAAGAATGATGATGGATTCAACCCAGATCTGTGACTGGGGGTGAGTGTTTGAAAAGTTTCAGCACTCCGTCCATCATCTCCTTCTGTTTGCTTTGTTCGCCCTAAGTTGGCAGGGTATTCCCAGACGTGGGTCCTTTGCTCACTTTGCCACTGGATTCAAGCTAGCCTGGCTGATGAGGGCTGTTAGCCCGAAACCGGTCCCAGGATGCTTGATTCCGGTCCAGGGAAGACATGGCTTGGCAGTTCGGTCTGGACTGTTCCCATGAGGCACAGGGTCAAGACTGATTTGCATATAGCTATGTCTGAACTGGGGTGGCAAAGTGAGCTAAAGAATGATGATGGATTCAACCCAGATCTGTGACTGGTGGTGAGTGTTTGAAAAGTTTCAGCACTCCGTCCATCATCTCCTTGTGTTTGCACAGTTCAAAAGACATCCACCAAGCGAAACGACATACTTCATTTGGACGGTGTCCCAAAATAACACTGAAAGTGAATGGTCAACCAATAACTTTTATGGTAGACAGTGGTGCCTCGATTAACATAATGCCAGTGGAAAGGTTTAACAGCCTGTTCCCTGTACCTCGCCTCACTCCATCAGGCACAAAGGTGTAAATGTGGAATGCTTCTGAACCACTGCAGAGTCATGCGTCATTCACCGCAACCATTCTGTGCATCAAAACAACATCAGTGTATACGCCAATTCATGTCCTTCAAGGAACTTCATTCAGTGCATGCCTACTCACTTTTGCCACTGCTGCTGACATGGTACTGATATCTCTTAACTACAATCTTCGTACTCAGTCTGAAATTGTAATTCAGTTCCTGTTGTTTAATTGTTGAGTGAAACTCAAGACAATGAAAGTGCAACTTCATATTAATGAGGGCGTTCACCCTGTTACACAACGGCACCGAAGAGTAGCTTTTCACTTGCAATAAGCTGTTGAGAAAGACCTAGAAGCATTGTTGAAGCATGACATCATTGAATGCTCCAATGGCCCTACGCCATGGGTCTTGCCCATAGTGGTCGTGCCAAAAAAGGACAGTGGAGGTGCAGTGCGCATTTGCATTGATATGTGCCAGGCCAACAAAGCAATCGAAAGAGACAGACATCCTGGTCCCCACGTAGCTGACATGATCATGCAATTAAACAGAGCCAAATTCTTTTCCCACCTTAACTTGAACAAGGGATACTATCAGTTCGAGCTGTAAGAGAATTGTAGGTACATTACTACTTTTTTGACTCATGTTGGCTTGTTCAGATACAAAAGACTGAGTTTTGGAGTGTCTTTGGGTGCGGAAATATTTCAGGATGTTATACACCGAGTAATTCAGCCTGTTACACATGCATTTAATTACAGTAATGGCATACTGGTATTTGGGGCAGCACGGTAGGAGCATGATTAGGCTCCTGCACAAGTGTGCTAATTACTTGCTGATTCAGGCCTCACTCTGAATGCAGCAAAGTATGAGTTTTAGCAGACCAAACTTAAATTCTTTGGGCACCTACTCTCTAATGGGGGAACGGCTCCTGACCTAGATAAGGTGAAAGTACTGTCATCCACTTGTCCCTCCACAAGATGTAACCATGCTGTGATCGTTCTGAGGCTTGGCCAGTTACTACTCAAGGTACATTCGTGACTTTGGGACAGTGAGTGCCCCATTGAGAGACTTAACAAAGCGAAATGTCCCATTCCAGTGGTCTCCTGAAAGTGAACAAAGTTTCAAAAGAATAATTGAGAAAGCTATGAAATGACCTAATTTTACCCCAAGTGATATACTAAGATCACAGTAGATACAAGCCCGGTGAGGCTGGGAGCAATGATTGGGATGAAATAGCACAATTAAGACAAATCCAAATTAAGACAGCCCTTCACGGTCTTTTCATGACGGAATACCTAAAGGGAAACGCAGCACCTCAAGGGCTAATAGTCAGAAATGAGCCATATATCGTCCAGCATGATAAAATCTTCAAAAAGGACTGGTCACTAATAAGCTGGCACTGTACCAGGGATTGGCTGGTTCTTATAATTAAGACAGCAAGTAGACTAGCTCAAGAACTGAAGATAGAAATTCAAGAAATTGAAGTGCGCCTAAAAAGCTATGACTCCCCAAGCGCATTCAAAAAACATCTGGATGAATTGAACAAAACTCTGAATAAGTTTGAGGTTACATTAAAACAAAGCAAATATAATAAGCTGAAAAAAGACACCAGTCGCTTTAGTCATGAGAGGGTATACCCCTACACCAGAGAAGATTATAAATCACAAACAAATCTAACAACAGATGACGAGTCATCAGACACAGGATCCAGCGACTCAGACTCAAGCAGAGGCAAGAGCCCAAGATACCGAGGAGGTAGGGGCAACAACAGACGACCTTGGTACCAAGGACAAAGAGGTTGGGGACACTATCAGGGCCCACCAATGTATCCAACACATCCCATGGGACCCCAGTATACCAACATCCACAAGGGGCGTACCAACAATGGAACTACCCCCACAGGATTACCCTTATTATGAGCAGACCCATTTTTTAGGATCGCGCCAAGGAGGGAACAGAGGAAGAAACCGGAGAGGGCACAATGTCCACTGGACACCCCGAGATGAGGAACCAATCCGGGTATCAACAAGGAGCATGACAGTGGCCTCAACGAGCAGGAAATGAATCTCGTGGTAAACCTGACGGACCACACACTAACATCAGCACAGATCATGGTTCTTGAGAAAGGCCTAGGTTTTGTTCCCACAGCTAAGTTGGACAAATTCCTCTTGTGTAAAGAAATGGAGTTCATGAGAAGATTAAAAATACAAGTCTTCTTCAAAGACAAAGAACAAAAGGACAAACAGGATGGTGACACAGGTCTTAAACCAAAATCTACTTTCAGTCCACCAGATTCAAACCTTCCGGTCGAACTGATTGCTTTTGAAAAAGCAGTCATGAAAGAGCTGGAGGAGATAGATCCAGCTACCAAGAAAGTTTTTCACAACACTTCCAAAGAGGAAAGTGAGGCCATTAGAGAATTGGCAAACAACCCCAATCTAGTAATAAAACCAGCTGATAAGGGAGGGGCCATCGTGATACAATGTGCCAAGAAATATGATGCCGAATGTAGACGCCTCCTCCAAGATGAGAGAAACTACACAATCCTCAATCAAGACCCCACGGAACAGAAACGAGTACAGATAACCAGCATGGTGGAGGAAGCACAATCACATGGATGGATATCTAAGAAAGAGGGGGATTTCCTGACCACAGCTTCTCCAAAGACACCGTATTTTTACACAATACCGAAAATACACAAAAACCTGGAAACCCCTCCAGGACGCCCTATATTTTCAGGAATAGGTTCCATTCTGGAACCGGTCTCTAAATTTGCGGATGCATATCTTAGACCATTAGTACAAAAGACCTCTACATATCTAAAAGATACTAAAGATGTGTTAATACTATTAGAGGAAATGCCTTTTGACCCAGAAAAGCAGTTGCTGATCAGCTGTGATGTGGAAAGTCTCTACACCAGCCTCCCCCACAATGAAACCCTGACTATCATTGAAGATGTACTCTTCGACACTGATTGGGAATATCAGACGCCACGAAATGTGATCATGGAATGCTGCAACCTAGCATTGAAAAAGAACTTCTTTGAGTACAACAACACCCTATACCTCCAGAAGCACGGGACCAGCATAGCTGGCCTGTACGTCTACCATTTAGAAAAACAAAATTTTTACACGTCAACAATCCATTCTATAGCCACATAGGCTTATGGAAGAGGTATATTGACGATATATTGATCATCTGGAATGGAGATCTAATAACAGCTAACCGCTTCATTACTTGGCTCAATTGCCAAGACGATTTCTTGAACTTCACCAGTACCATCACGAATAAGGAACTGGTTTTCTTGGATTTAAATATCTATCCTAGGAAGGGGAGACTGGTGACCACTACTCATTTCAAGGCCACCTCTAAGAACTGCTTACTACTATACAAAAGTTTCCACCCAAGACACCTTCGGGATAATCTCCCATATGGACAATTCCTGCGTCTGAGAAGGAATTGTACCGAGATTAAAGATTTTAAACAACAGTCAGGTGATTTAAAGAAGAAACTTGAAAAACGCCAGTACCCGAATATGATAATTGAAAAAGCATAAAAAAGAGCTCGCAACAATTGCCGTGAAAACCTACTGGAGCTGCAACAACGCAAAGAAGTAGAAAATCACCCATTTTGCATTACGACATTCAACACGAACTCTAACGAAATCACAAAAATTGTGAACAAGCACTGGCGCATCTTGAATAGTGGAGGGATGGATATCCCAAAACCAATTTTCTCACACAGGAGAGGAAGAAGTATCAGGGACATGGTGGTGCACACTAGACCCAAAAAAACAGAACCCGTGACACAAACAATGTTATTACCACCTATCTCGGGCCACCATCCGTGTGGCATGTGCCAGGTCTGTAGACTCACCAAAAAAAGTAAAGAAATAGTCTTCCGCAACGGGACGAAATGGGATCAAAGACATTTCACCACATGCAACACCAAAAATGTTGTTTATCTGATCTCGTGCCCGTGCCGATTAGAGTATGTGGGCATGACCACACGCCCAATCAAAATCAGAATTGGAGAAGATAAAAGTAATATTAAATGTAAAAAGAACTCCACTAAGATGTCTGCACATTTTCTAGAGGAAGGCCACAAATGGGAAGAGATCGCCTAGACTGTGATAGAACAGGTCCCAAACGAGAGACACCTTTTTGAAAAGGAACAAAGATGGGTGTTTCGTCTTAGGACTTATGATATAGGGCTGAACGATGACATTCCTTGGAACCAATTGTAAATGTACCAAGAGTAACTGAGCACGCAAATTGAATATGAATGGTGAACACGTGAGGAGGTCTAACACCTAGAGACATTTCCAATCGCCTGTCTGGTATTCCTGTATACATTGATGGTTGCTGTATCGCTCAAATAGCCTTTTATATCACAGCAACAGGAATCTACAACAATATGAATCCGAAGACACCAGTAGACCTAAATGGAAGCATGGCTCACACCACCATATCACACATACATGTCCATCTGAAGGACATACGCAAAGACATAATGAACTGTTGTCTCTCTTCATTCATACATCTTTTGACGTTCGTTTTTACCATATTTGGAGTATCCATTTGGCTAAAAATCCCTGTTTTTCATAAGAATTCTGTAAGGGGCCATATATATACACTTTTGCATCAGGCGTGTATATATATTTTTTTCATCAGGTGCATATATTTTTTCATCAGGCGCTTATTTGCCACCAATGCCCTTTCTTTAGGAATAACCCAGGTGTTTATAAGGACAATTTCTTTTTAAATAAAATTTTTCTTTTACAGACTGTTCTATTTTTAATCTGATTTAGCCGGGATTACTTTTTCACACACAGCATCCAGAAAAGTAATGTTTTCCATGCCGCTTCTACATAAATCAAGAATACCAATATACAGGAAGTGCTGTTTTTTAGTACCAAGAACAGCACTTTTCAGGCAGCCATTTTAATTTTTTAGAACGTTCTAGTGTTTCTGCTACATCCAATTCCCAGCGCGCCAACCACGAAGCATGCAAACTGAAATACAGAACCCTCACGCCCAGTCTCTGTTCCCACGAGCCACGAGAAGGTAATACCAGGTTGTGATGGCAGCATCCAGCATGTAAGTTAGACGATGGCAAGTCTTGAAAACAGCTGCTTACCGAGGCACAAAAATACGAGTTATCGTAACTCGTAACCAGTCTTTTTTATCTATCTTTTTGCAGTGTCTGACCGCATGCGCCTTCACCTATCGTGACAGCTCAAGGGGCTTATCGCAATTTGAATCTAAGTATGTACTCTAACTGTGTCACGTATTTGGCTTCATAAACGTGCCGCTCAAAACCTAACGGCACCAAACACCAGAATGCATGATTTCGAGCTACGGGTGAATGTTTTTTAGCTTTAACTTTGACCCCTTGGCCGCGGCGCGCATTTCGCCGCAGCGCAGGGGGGTGGGGGGTTCCGTCACGGCCCCGCCCACTCATTGGTTCGCCCGCACAGGCGGGGAATTGGTGCCGCGTGGGCGGAGCGGCAGCCGCATGACGGAGCCACGCCGTCATGGGCACACGGCGCCCGTGGCTCATGACGGCGTGGTTCCGTCATTAGCAGGCAAGGGGTTAAATATCGGGCGTTCCAAGGACCCAGTATACACACGGGCGCCGCCAATAACCTAAATAACCACGGGTATGAATGTGAATAGAGTGTCTGGCACGAATGAATGGAGGAGCACCTATAATCGATCGTGAACAGTGTTTTTAGATTTTGTGATTTAGCAAGTTTGCATAAGTAAGGTGAAAAATTTCTCCTCTCTCTCTCCCCCCCCTTAATGAGCCTGAGTGGGAAGAATATATATCACTGTGGTATTTACCACGATCTCACTGTTTGTTTTACATAATGAGTGAGTCGCTTGAAAAATATATCACGGCAACTTGCCACACGCCGCATTGGTTCGTATGATGGTGATGTCAAATGTTGCGCAAATGGTTTAAAGTATTGTCATTACTCTGTTCTTTTTCCTTTCCAGAACGATACAAATATACCAATAGGGTATCATCGGATATGCATTTTGGGGGCATCATTGTGTGCACCGAAAGACTTTAGGCATATACAACTTTGGAAATTATTATTCCATTAAGTAAAGTAGGGATCGGTCTTGGTCCTGATGATGAGAGCCAGGGGATGGCTTTCGAAACATGTTGACCCTGTAGAAGGTGACACATCACAGTACACCCTCTACACCTCCCCATTTTTAACGTTCCCAGCTAGGGAAGGCAATAAAGTATATTTTTTCCACTAGCCAGGGAATTTTTAAATTACATACACCACGATTCCCTCACGACCCTACTATCCCTTGCACCACACATAACTTCTATCATAATCTTGAGTGCTCCCGCGTCTACGTAGGTCGTAGAACGCCCCGACCCGTAGAGGACGGGAAGGCCCCAATGATGAAGCATGACACTGAATTAGGCATCAGTGTGTGAGGGGCATTTTAAAAACTTCAAGGAATCCCTTCTGATTAAATTCAGAAAGGTACCCCGTAGTAACACCTTTCACACCATTGTTATAACTACAGCCTTCCAGGTTTGATAGGCGTAATATAATGTAATGGTAGAATCTTTTTGTTGATATGCAATTATTGCTCAACACAATGGTCATGCAAATGCTCAGAGACACATTGTGGCCAATGCCAGTCGAAGCTTGTCTGTAACTGAAAGTTCCTATTCTCAGCCGGAAAAGGAGAGTCTGGCTGTAGTGTGGCCTGCAAATATTTTCATGTGTTTCTATATGGAAAACGTTTCACCATTATCACAGACCACCAGGCATTGCTCACTATCTTTGGAAACCCAAAGGCTAAGATGCCCCCTTGCATTGAGAGGTGGGGGTTGTGACTGCAAGAGTCTGACTGTGAAATTGTGTATAAGCCAGGGAAAGGTCAAAACCCTGCTGATTACTTTTCAAGAATGCCGCTACATCACCACAGTTTGACATCCAGAGTGGCTGCAGAGTATGTCAACTTTATTGTGAGGTCCAGCACGCCAGCAGCCCTATCCATTGAACAGATTATTGCTGCTACCAATACTGATAAGAACATGATTACCATCAAAGATCTAATTTCAACTCAAGCATGGAACCCTTTTTCTGACGATGTTGAATTTCAAAAATTCAAAAATGTACAGGATGAACTCTCCATCACCCTAGAGGGTATCATATTGAGAGGCTTGAGAATCATCAACTCTCCTAGCCTGAGACAGCAAGTCATTGAGTTGGTCCATGAAGGACATTGTGGCATTGCAGCTACCAAAAGAGAGCTAAGAGATTGAGTGTAGGTCCCTTAGATGAACGAGTTGAGAAAGAACTAAAAACATTCCATTTGCGTAACTGCTTATCTCCCAAAGTGATGCAGCATCCATTTACCATGTCTGACCTTCCTGTGCATGCCTGGGAGAGAGTGGCTGTTGATTTATTTGGGCTCCTAGCAAATGGCCCTCATCTCATAGTAGTCATTGACGAATACTCATGTTTTCCTTTGGTGGAAGGCTTATCATTGACAACCCATGACAAAGTCAGCGAGCAGCTTAATGACATCTTTGCAGCGTGGGGCTGTTATCAAATCTCACAACTGCCCGCCTTTCAATAGCAAAGAATTCAAGGAGTTTCTTGTTTGACTCAATATCAATCATCAAAGGAGTATGCCTCTCTGGCCTCAAGTCAAAGGTGTTGTCGAACGATTCATGGGCACTCTCAAGAGAGTGATTCAGCAAGCATTGATGAAGGGAATCGATTTAAAACAAGCCATATGTCAAGCCCTTCGTGTCTATCGATCAACTCCACACTCCACCACTGGTGAGAGTACTGCCACCTTGCTATAATGGAGAGCCATCAGAACTAAGATACCACAATGGATATCAGACTGATCAATAAACACTGATAAGGTTTGTGTCACGAACACTTTTTGAAAGCGCAAGATTAAAACCAATGCTAATCAGCAACGATGCACCCAGGAAACGGTCTTAAAGAAAGAGGACTAGGTTTTAATTAAACAGAAACTGAAGAAAAAACAGACACTCCATTTGCTGTCGACCCTCATAGAGTGGCAAAGACCAAAGGACACATGGTGACCGCTCATCGTCATCGAAATTCTATCTCACTGACTCATCACACTTTAGACATTTACCTCGGTGTTCATCTGCTCCTGAGATCGTGAGTGAGGCAACCCCTGCCTGAACATCCAGGTCAAGCATCTGAGCCTGTGTCATCTGTGAATGATTCATGTACCCCTCAGCTACCTCATACCACCCTATGTGGTAGACCAATGTGAGTGCCTCAATGACTCATTAAGAAAATATGATGTTAATGTTTGTAATTTTTATTTAAATAAGGGGGAGATGTAGAGTCTATAAGATTATTGAGCATTAGGACCCTCATGGTTCTGGAGGGACATTAAACAGGAATCATGCACACAGTTGGGAGGTGTTAAGGTGTGGTTATTAAAGTCATGATGCAATGCGTGCCGTGTGTGATCGTATGCTGAAGAATAAAGATGTCTGTTAAAGAGCTCTGTGTGAGGCATGTTTCGTTTGAATACTTCCGGGCTGGGGAGGAGGCTACACTGGTAACATTGAAAACCCATATGTTCAGAACTGAACAGGTATCTCTCGATGTACCTCAAGGTTCCATCCTATCCTCCATCTCATTCATTCAATTTGTAAATTCAAGTTCTAGAAAACTCAGGCACCCATCTCCATCAATATGTGGATGATACATGGCTTTTTTTCAACTCTCATCCGCATACAACCTAACTCTTTAAAAAAAGCAATGGAATAGATTTCATCATGCAACTCTAACAGAACGATTAATCCAGCCTTAATTACAGGTTTGGCTGAAAACTGTTGCCCACCCACCTCAACAGCAAAATCGTTGAGCTTCATCATTGACAGCGCTCTCATCTGAAACTCATGTAATTAAGGCTCCCAAACTTAAAATTTCCAACCATGTCAACTAAAAAGAATAAAATATATTATCTCAAATGTTAAACTAATGACTGCAACTCCTGCACTCAAATTCTCCATATTAGACACAGGGAATGGCAGCCTGCCTGGCCTCCTGGTGAAAACCTTGCAACCTCTTAAAGCAGCAAGGCAGTCCTACATTCCACAGTCTGACTAAACTGAGATTAAAGAAAATGTAACGACATCTCTCCTATCCTGAGATCTCTTCATTGGCTCCCACTTGAGGCTAGAATCAAATTCAAAATATGCTGCCCCATGTTCAAAGCCATCCATCTGGGCAGAACGAGCTATGAAACTGAATTATTAAAAAATCCGGTGACTCCAGAATATCCCACAGCAAGTACTCGCTCACTATCAAAGACCAGAAATTCAATACTTACCTGGCGCAAAGACAATCTTTTTCAGGTGCCGCTCCCACTACCTGGAACTCCCACCCTATCTAATGAAGATTGTCACCACATATCCTCTCATTCAGAGAGATTCAAGACTCACCTGTCCAATATTACCCTAAATCAAGATCTCTCTTTATCAAGTGACCTGTCACATGAGATTCACATCATCATCACTATTGCTAGGCATACAATGGCATATATAGTTATAGTTCTTTGTAAATAAAATAAATAGACTTATTCATAGAATATTCATACATAATTAATGCAAATAGAAATGACTGTCCCCTCTTTGCACTTTTAGTTAGAGAGCTGAACAGTCCGGGGCGTATTCATAAAGTTATTTATGAATACTTACAGAGAACTGGCCCCTCTATTGGGGATACCTACATTTACTCATCCATGGTCAACTACAGCAGAAGTTATGCAAACTTTGTATAACATATGTACACAAGGTTTTTTGCATGCTAAAGTCAGACGTGTCCCATTTTGTAACTCAGTGCCTGCATAAATTACGGTTTACACGAGTAATTCACATTTGTGAATTGCTTGATGGCCGTCAGTGGGTAGACAGCACTGCAATGGAAGGACCCATAATTCTAGCACGCACAGTGAGTGCACTGACCTCCCCCATTGCGCCATTTATGGGATCCACACAAATGACTTCCATCTACCAGTGAAATGTATGATTATTGGCTTTGTCCACAAGTGTTGTATGCTGTTGTTTATTTAAAACACCAAATGCTAATTGTGAAGCACGTAGCCAATGTTATTTGATGAACACGATGTAGAACTAAGTATCGGGTGATGTCAGGACAAGTTTGAAACCTCCCAGCTTTGGATATAAATGTCACAAGGCGTTAGATTACAGGCAGTGGCTCAGTCCTATTGTTAACAAAATAGGTAACAGAATGGCTTTGAAAGCAGATAGCATGCGCCTTTGGTAAATACAGTTGAAAAGTAAACCTGTAAAACAGGTTTTGGAAATGTTAAATTAGATTATTTTTCTATTATTTGTGTTAAAGAATTGCTAAATATGTACATGCTGCTTTGGATTAAACAGAGCACATATTGTGATTGCACGACCTGCCAGCCAGCACTGTCCACACAAATCATGACTACTCTTCTTTGGTGTCAGGCCGTGTTTCATAGAGAAGGCAATTACATATATATGTATATTTATTATTAAAGCTCAGTTAGTAAAAACCATAGGATACAATCACATAAGGACAATTCATTCTCATAAAAACTGTTCATAAAAACGTTTATCATTAATTGTGAGGTTAAAAGAGTTCAATAATAACACGCGAATTTAACAATATTTCATAAGAGCAAATCGTTGGATTTCGAGCGTAACGTAAAAGGGGGGACTGACATTTCTGAATGACCATAGTGTTGTTATGAAGTAGCGATAAAATAATTATCCAATAACGGACATAACAGGCTATTGGTCCGTGCGTGGTGCGGCAGTGGTTAATTTGTAAAAAACATAAGTGCCGGGGCTGTCGTCAGGAGGCAGCTTGCACCAGCCCATTTCTCCTGTTAGCGCCACCAAAAACAGAACGAACTACTAACCATAAAAGTGGGAGAGGATGTGGCATAATGGCCAGAGCTCCGACTTTGGCGCTGGGGAACCAGGTTCGAGTCTCGGTGTCGACTCAACATACTGTCATTCTGAGCAAATCACTTTTAATCTCCCCTGTGCCTCCCATAAATGAATGTGTCCTTAACTGGTGCTCATGAAAAGCACCGGTGTTGACGGTTAAGTGCCGGTGCTGAGCACCTGGAAACCACTGGCTCAAATAAGCACTGTGGTGCAGCTTGAACCGGTTCAGCCTGTGGAACATTACGATTCTTCACCACATAGTCCAAAATTTTATGCAGCGCGCAGTTAATCTATAGTCAGTGGCTTGCAAGATGGATTGCAGCACTTCTGCACGAGTTTATCCCTCTTGTAACGAAGATGGATTTTAGCCAGTACCTCTGTTCAGTTTCAGAGCTGGGCAGTTACATGTTATATGTTCAACTGACTCTTGTTGGTAGTTGCATAACCTGCACCGCTTTCTGACATACAGGTTGTGCCAGCTAGGAGCCAGGTCTTTGGGCAGGAGGTCACCAAGCCGGAACATGGTGAGATGCCTTTTCACTGTGATTGACAAGCCGACTGCCAAATAAGGTTGCAGATACAAAGCTTTATAACTGTTGATGATGAGGCAGGTTTGGGACTGCTTTGCTAGAGTGCTCTGGTCAGTGATAAGGGAGAGCCACTGCATAGCTTTGTTGATTATAGCATTAAAGATAGTAAAGGGGACTGGCGAAGGCCATAGGTCCCTGAGCTGTAGGGTTGCGATTGCCAGGCTGAGGTAAGCCCGAGCCGGGGATGATGGACCTTGATTCCAGATTTCTAACCATAGGAGGTGATTTAGGGTGTCAGGCTTTGACCTATGGAGTTTGTGGCAGCCCTTTACATATGAGCCTTGACAAATTATATTTTGACTAATGAACCTGAACTCCAGCCTTACTTGAGCCGGGGATGCACTTTGTGGTAGTCTAAAGACCTTCCTATATGTATTTGAAACCAGGCTGTCGAGAGGGAGCGAGTCCCTGCCATGCAGGCCTTCAGACCCATAAGAGATGGTCGGTATCAATTTTGTCTTGATTACTTCTGATCCAGCGCAATATTAGCAAACAGCCTTCATACACCATATATTCACTTGGGCCCATACATTCATACTACACTAATACTTACGCTGGGTGTCAGATGTACTCTTTATCAAAATCCCTGCTACCAATTACCTTCTGATTGAAGAGTAATAACTTACCAATGGATCCTTTGCCAATTGGGAAATTTAAAATGAGTGACATTCAATATAGTTCATAATCCTGAAATAACCACTGAGTCAGGAAGTTTTAAAATGTTTATCTAAAGTTTTAGCAGAGTAAAATACAGAAAACACGGTACTTGATTGTAATACCCAAGAAAAAGCATAGAAATGATTTTGCTAATAAATGACGGTGTTTAAGGAAAAGAAGAGAATAGAGACAGCAGCGCAACTAAAGGTTGCAGTATAGTTACCTAAATGCGAGAACCAAGCCCCTTGGCCAAGGAGTTGGAAAGGATAGGACCCAGGAAGGATGAAGAGCAAAGACTTCTTCCAGGATCAGGACAGTACCGGTGACCTCTCTACAACGACGCCTGCGTCGTTCCCCTCTCTGATACTCGACTTCTCCTCGATTCTCCCGTTCTAATGGACTCCGCCGCCCCCTCCTCAGGACCTCTTCTGGACAGGGATTCAGTCAGCAACCGATCAGCATGGCAGTCTGGAGCTAAGAGCTCTCTCGCAGCATGGACGCCTGTTCTTCGTGAAAGCATGCTCTGACTAATTAACTAATGCTATATTCTATTATACCCTTCTACGCCCATGTACCTCCCCTTAATGTTGCTAACATTATGGGACCACTACTTCTGATTGGACAGGGACAGGGGGTGGATTCTCGCACCATGTCAAATTTGGCCTAAATAGTGAAGCCTATTGTTTTTAGCTTCCCGCCCCTTCAAATTAATACATTCACTTTATTTCCCACCCGTCTCACGACAAATGTTATACATTTTACAGAGGAAAAGTATCATTTTGTCCGCCGGAAACATAAAGTACATCATCTTCGGCCAATGGGTCATGGCCTTGGGAGACGTCCAAGTTGACTTCACTTGGCAGGCACAGAGGATACATGCGCAGAACCATCGTCTCTCGAGTTACAAATCACCAACCCAGGCCCAAGTTTATGAATTACTAAAAGTGCAAGAAGAAAATATTAAAATCACAAATAAAAAGTTTCACTGTATACCCACTTTTCCTACTCTATTCCCATTTAATTATAATACTATCCTGCATTAGTAGCGTTAAGAAAACGACAATTTAATAATGACATGAGAGCAAGCTTAAGCATGTGAAAACATTTAGCGGCCATTTTAGTGCACACTGCGCAGAAGCAGAAGTTTCCCACCAAGCAAAGAAAGACGTCACACCATGTGATCAGGTTGCGACATTCGCAATGAAATTCCTGCGCTTTAGCGGACATTTTGGATTACAGACAAGCGTTATTCATTAGTAAAACACATAGGCAAGCTTCTGTCCCTCTTGTGTTTGTGAATGCAAAGGTTAGTTTTGACAATACAAGTTTAATAAATTAATACTATGAGGAGGATTGAGTACAAGCAAGTTTCAATTTTGAAGCCTTGCTCCGTCACTTCTATCAAGATCAGTGAAGGCCCCAACAGGCTCCTGCCCTATTCCTGATGTATTGCTTTTGGGGTGTCAGTGAAGACCCCCAAAAGGCTCCTGCCCTATTTCTGATGTATTGCTTTTGGGGTGTCAGTGAAGACCCCCAAAAGGCTCCTGCCCTATTTCTGATGTAATGCTTTTGGGTCAAAACGAGCCACGGCTGTCTATCAGAAAGTGTAAATACATGTAGGTGTTATGTTTGGAGATTTTACTTCTGTTTAGAAACCATTCACCCTCCTTTTTCGTTTGTCCTCTATAATCATAATTTTAGTCTTTTGTAGGTTCACCACCATGCGGTTCTTGTCAGTATATGCTTGGAAGGTGTTTAGCAAATGCTCGAGGCCTATTTTTGTCTTGCTTAGGAGGGTATTGTCTGCGTAGAACAGGCAACCCAAATGCTTTCCATCTATTTTGGGAGGATGGGTAGCGATGTCATTTAAGGAGGTAGCCAGGTCTGCCAGAAAAAGGTTGAAAAGAATCCGGGCTAGGATGCATCCCTTCTTCAGGCCGATATTGGTGAGGACTTTTCTAGAGACTGTGCTCGCATCCCCCACCTTTATGCGCACCCATGTTTTCATATGAAGCTCCATAATCGCTCTGAGATTATGTTGTGGGATCCCTAGTGCTGCTAGTTTTACCCATAGGAGCAGTCTGGGGGCCGAGGCGAAAGCAGCTTTAAAGTCTATAAAAACAAAGTAGAGAAGGGTGCAGTTAGATTTAATTTTATTTCTCATGAGGGAAATGGTCATTACATTGGTGATGGTGTCCTTTCCTGAATCCTATCTGGTTTATGGACACAATGCTGTTATCGGATGCCCAGGTCTCTAGTTCTTCTTAGAGGAGGCTGCTGTAGTATTTAGCATTGTTATCCAATAGGGAGATTTGATGATAGTTTCCCGGGTTTGAAGGGTCTCCCCCTTTAAAAATAGGCTGTATGATGGCACTTCGCCATGAGTCCGGGATCTGACCTGTCATTGATGCATGGTTGTAAAGCGGTGTTAGGGTTCTTGCCCATGTGGACAAATTTGCTTTAAATAGCACCTGGGGAAGACAACTGAGGCCAGTTGCTCCGTCTGCCTTGCTTTTGTTGATTATGCGCTCTATTTTGGCTTTGGTGCAAGAGGTGGATGGTGTGATTGGAGCTCGTGGAATAATTCCTGCATCTAGGGATGGGGAGACCCTCAGTAGCTGTAATTTGCGCAAATATGAGCCCCAAACGTCTTCGGGAATATCAGTGTTGTTGGCTGCTATGCAACCTTTTCCCACTTTGCTGATCATTCCCCAGAATTATTTGGAGTTGTTGCTTTTGCAAACGAAGAGTAATTTTGCCCTAAAGGTGTTAGCATGGTTGTTCTTGTGATCCCAGAGTTTGTTTTTGTATTGTTTGTGTACCATCCTGACCTTATTGATGAGGTCCTGATTCGAACGATTGTGAGCCAATAAATGCAGTCTCCTATTTATAGCCCTTTTTTTGGACTTTAGTGCTGGGGGGAGACAGGAGAGATTTGTCTAGCTGACAGTCAGTGGGTGAGCTTTGCACATCACCAGTTGCTGGTGCAGAAGTAAGGTTTTTAATAGGTCCTCCCACGAGATGACTGGGCTCTTTGAGTTGTTTGCTGAGTTGGTTAAAAAAACACTTCCAGCTCCTGCCCGATAGTATCTGCCAGGGTGTCCTTCCAGTGTAACCTTTTCAGGTTCATTGAGTATGGAGATACTCCCAGGAACTGCGCTGCCTTGTGGGATGGAGCTTTGAGGTTGATTTCAATGTGTTGTAGAAAGTGGTTGCATTCTTTTTGGGGTTCAATACGAAATGATTCAATATGAGAGAATAGCAGCCCATTCAAAAGTATTTAGTCGATTATTTATTTGAAGCTTTCAGTACTGTATGTAGAATGGGGTGGTTTGTCGTCTTTCAGGTGGCTGTTAAAAACCCTGAGGTCAAGAAATGTACAATGGTTAATGAGTGATTCACGCAGATCGCCTTTTTTTTAAAGTCGCTCGTTTAACTTGGAAAGGCACTTGAACGAGGTTGTTATCTCGTTGATTGTGGGTGTGTGGAATAGGTTCAGGGTAAGGTCACCTGTGTTGAGTAGGAAAGTGTCCAGGTATTCCACTGAAGTGGCCTCGATAATGCCTTCAAGTTTGCAGATGAGCGGATTTATGTAGATATTCATTATAAATAATTTAAGCGCCAGCCCTTGGGGCAGATTTTCAAGCAGTACCAGCAGCAGCCAGGGTTCTTTCGGTTCTAATCTGGTACATTTTAGGGAAAATTTAGATGAGACATAAATAGAGATGCCTCCCTTTGGTCTACCTTTGAGCTTGATCATTTCGGCTTGGTTGAAAAACTTGATAATTTCAATTAATGAGTTTGCCTCAAGCGCACAAGTCTCCTGGAAGGTAAGTATGTCAAACCTCTGCAAGTAATAAGGGGCATCACAACCATTTAGAGTCGATTTCAGGCCTCTACCATTCAATAAGCATTTTGTCAACCCTAAGGCCTCCCTATGCTTTAGGATTCAGTTTTCCCTAGTCTATGTCCTGATTGATGGCAGCCAGGACCAAGATTAGGGGATGAGGCGCTGTGATTGAGAGTTGGTCAATCTGGGTTAAGTATCACTATCCAGGATTCCTCCGGTGGTGCAGCCCCTATTCTCAGTTGCCGGCCCTGCTCTGCCCCCTTGGGGTATGACAGAAGGGTATTTGTGTACTTCTCCTTGTTGGTTATGATGCTTTTCAGGGGAGAAGCAGTAGTGTCAGGGGCAAGTTTGGGATTGAGCCTTTTGTGCACTTCAAGATGGAGTAAGGGCTTGTTTTTTCTTGCGATCGAATGGGAGGGCCTGTCTTGACAAAGTTCTTGTTTTGCAGCTGGGCTTTGGGATAGGGGAGAGGGGTAGGCAGTGTTCCGATATTCCATTACCTAATTCCCCAATTTCTAAATTGCCACTTTTTCGCTAAGACCCTCTGGTTGATTGTTGGAGAAGCCCACATTATCATTGCTGGTTCTTTATCCTACTTACCTCATCTCAGTAAGAATTGTACTGACACTATTTCCTAGGATCCGATGTGTTCCATGTCTGGGAGAGCGTGAAGCAATGTAACCATATTGCCTCCGTTTAGGGTGTCTTTGGGACCTTTTGTTACGCATTCTGGATAGAATAGAAGTTGTGTGCTTATGCACATGGACTGTGGGGCTGACAAAGGTTGGATGTGGTTTTTTCTTCAGTTTTACCATAGGCCATTGGTCCTGCTGATTTAGTGTGACAAGGCTGAGTGAGCTTTGTGGTGAGTCTTGCTGGCTTGTCTGCCTATGGGCCTACAGGCTTGGCTGTTCCTCCTCTCCCGTACTAGGGTTTTGGCGGCCAACCGAGCTGTAGAGTACGTTTGAACCGACTCTGGGGGGTTAATGGAGCTGGAGTCTGATGGTTTCGGCCACTCCTCCTCTCCTACTCCCTCGTTTGCCCCTTGCAAGGGTGCAGTGGGCTGTCTTGTGGATTTCGCATTCACCTGGAGAATTAGTGGTTACGCTACCATGGGGGTTTCCTGCATAGGGTGATTTTGTTGGTTTATCGTTGGGGTGAAAATGGGAAAAGGCTGTTCTCTTTCTTTCCCTTTGGGCCCTTGTTTTGATCTCAGGAGTTAATTTCGGCTTTTGTCCTCCCTTTTCCTTTCCCTCTCGGACAGTGGTTTATCGCCCCCCGGGTAGGCCCATCGCTTCCTAGGGGCTTTGTCAAGCTGGTTTTCTTGAGGATCTCTACCAATCAGAACTCACAGTAAACAATTTGCAACAAAAAGTGGGGCTAATTTAAGGTTCCTTGGTTCTCGAAGCTTAAGTAAGAGAAAAAGGGTGTTTGTTGTGACTCCAGGCATACAATACATCACAATAGTGCTAAGTCACAATCAAGCATACATTCCCAGCCAAGAATTGTGTGTAGACAACACGTTTAATAATAACTAGTATATGTAAAGAATGGCCTGATTCAGGAAAGTAAATGGAGCAGTACAGGTGGAAATGTACAGCTCTGTATTAGCGCTCTTTCCATTTTTGTGTCCTATTCACAAACATCCCTCATAGTAAACCTGGAAAGCTGCACCAGGCACAGGTTTCCTGTTGTGTTAATTGGGTTTCAGGTGACTATTCTTCTTGTGCATAATCCTCTATAGTGGGGAAGTCCGCACAGAGGCTTTGCAAACACACACTTTTTTGTAATGTTTGCTATGCTCTGATTGCAAACCTTGGAATGTGTGTAGCGAAAACCTGCAAGCATTATAGACAAAAAGGCAAATCAATGCATTATGGACGCAGTACCTGGAGTTCACAAACCTCTGTAGTTTGTGACACAATACAGATGTGGATACTGTTAACCAAAGGGGAGGATCGTAAAACCTTTGCATCAAAAGAGATACTTTGTACTTCTTAAGTTTTTTATTATGTTTTTTGAAGTTTAGTGAGCAGCAGCAATCTCCTGGTCCCTACACGGCAAGGATCAACTACCAAGGATGACTCTTGAAGGTATCTGAATCTTGATAGTCAGACAGGTGTGTATATCTGGGCTCGACAGAGTCATGAGATCAAGAAGAAATCGATAATAAGAATACTAGCTGTTCCAAAGAGGGGTCTGCTTGCCAGTCTCAGACATCATAGCCCCACCTACACAGGATCAATCTCTGAGGCAGCATGTTTCCATCACTGGTAGAGGAGTAGAGCAGCTCAACAGATGTTCAAAAAGCCCAGTGTCTGTCAAGGTCCCATTCTCAGCAGCCAGCCTCCATTTCATGGTGAGGGGTGAATTGGCCTCTGGCTGCTTTCACACTCTTTGAATGTATAGGACTCCTAGGGGGTGGTTGGAAACGATTACACAAGCAAGGGCAGCACAGCAGGTCCTTGACTTATTGCTAGCCACAAGGAAGTAAGCTGCACTAGAATTCGGTCTCCACATTGTAAATGCAATTTAGCAACGAGTGGTCCATTCAAGTCAAAGGAGGAAGGAAGCACCCTGCCCCACATCCCAGCACTCACTTGCTCAGATGCATTATGGTAAATGCAGTGCATGGTAACACTTACTTCAGTAAAAGTCTGAGTATAACAAGTTGTTTTAGAGGTGCTGGAAATGCACTGGCTGAACCAACAATGGTGAAAACTAAAGACTTACTGAAGTAAGTGTTACCATAAACTGCATTTACCATAATGCATCTGAGTTAACTGAGTGCTTGGATGTGAGGCAGTGTGCTCTCTTCCTCCTTGTTTGATAAGGCTCATGCAAGTCCAAGCCCACACTTTTACTTCGAGAACACAAAAATAAAATATGGGATCCCACAAGGATCGGACCTTTCACTTCTTGCTTTTAATCTACATAAGTAATGTTTGACTTGGCTTATTTTTAACCTTTTTACAATCTTCTCTGAACAATCCTAGTCATCAAAGGTTTGATAGAATACTTAAATGCCTTTTACTGGTTTGCTGGTGCATATTAGTTAACTTTTTGAAACTCTATCTTTCAAAGACAGAAATTCTTTTCAGTTCCCCTCCACCAGTGAACTGGGCATTGATTTCTTCTGTAAATCATGGGCACTCCTCCTTCTCCAGCTGATGTAAGTTGGAATTTGTGAGTCTCCATCAGCTCCAACCTGACATTGACCCTACAAGTGTAGTGTCCAAAGTTGCTAAGCTCTGTTTTCATTACCTTTTTATACTGAAAAACACTGTTCCGTATTTTGAAGGCAGTCTGCACATTCCGGTGGTAAATGCATGTATACAACCTAGGCTGGACTATGCCAATTTCATTTACGTAACTCTACCCAATTACATTTCTGTAACGACTCCAATTAGTACAGAACACTGCTGCCTGCATCATTACCAGAATGCCACAGCAGATGTATATAACCTTGATCTAAGAACTCTCCTCTGGCTCCCATATTGTATGAGCGCGGGTTATTAGTAGCACAGAGTGTGAGCCCTTCACTAGAATAAGTCTGCACCTTACCCTTTATTGGACACCAAGTACCCCCATTGTAGCACTTGACTCTCTCAGGGTAGCGAAGCAGAGCAGTCCAAGGCCTACTCAGGGGGTTGGATAGTACATAACAAACAACACTCAATAAATCATTGTCCAGTCAGTGTTTTTTCTACTCTCTCTCTCTCTTGAATACTACACATTAACTTACAAATATCTGCCTGTAGACAGATGGAAATATCTATGGTGACACCCTCCTAATTGGCCACACCCCTAGCAAGGCCTAAACACTAAAACCACACTACCCTCTACATGTACTAGACACAATATAAGGAGCTATCATTATCAAAAGTCAAGCCTACGGGCTTTCTCATTGTGTCACCACATTAACAAAAAGCAAAAATAAAATATTAAAATCACTATGGATAGCACCACCTTACAATATCCTTCATTAAACAATATAAAATTTTGTTGTCAATTTTATCATGGTAGGTAAAACATTTCACCATCAATATAATGGGCACAAGAATCATTCTTCTACTTTTAACATTCTGCCACTGCAGCTTTAAGATGAATCGTCAGGCATCCTCACACTCCAGAACCTAAGTCGTTCGCACAAGCTCCAGGAGAGTTTGAAACAACACCAAACTTCTCCTTGGGGCATCAACATAACACTGTGGAGACTTAGGGCAGCATTTCACAAATCTTTCTCCAGGGGTTAGTGCACTTCCTGAAGCAGCAAAATGAGCCCCAACCCTTGTCCTCAAATAAGGCACCACAAAGGACCGATAGGCTAATTTTCAAGAGCCTCAGAGGATTCTGGGGTGCTCCTTTTCCCAAAGTCATGCCTAAGCGAAGAGTGACTTTGTTGCACTAAGAGAAAATGCTTTTCTTTTTCTTACTTTGGCAGGGAAGAAGATGTGGCCTCATGCCACATCATTTTTTAAAAAGGCCAGGTGTCCCTGCCCCTATGATGGCGCACCCAATGACTGTGCTTAGTTGGGGCCATGCAGGGAGTGCATTCCTGCATGGCCAAGGCTTCTCCCCTCTCAGCCGACATCTCTTACAGTGAGTATGGGAGCCAGCTCCATGCCTCTTTGAAGACCGCTGCTGAACTCGCTCTTTCGCTCTGAGGCAGGATAGCGCAACATGGTGCTGCCTTCTTCTTCCAGCCCATGGTCAGCATGGGTGGCTATATTTGCACTGGGTGCTCCCCACTTCCCCCAGACACCGGCACTGGGAGTGGAGGTGGTTGCCCAGAGATGCTCCTGGGCTTTGGTTCTTCCTGAGAGAGGGAAAAACAGTGGAGCACAGCAGCAATCAGTTTCTTCCACTCTGCCTTCTGTCCCGGGTAGATGGGGGCCCCAAGAATGGCAATGCTTGCATCAGTTCCCAGGGATGGCTCCCTTGGCTCTAGGTTTGCTCAGGGAAGGGGGCCCATGCATGCTGCCAAACCATAACATTACGGAAAATGAGGTTGGACCAACCCCCAGGATCGTGGCCTCCCCTGGGGGCATGTTTGGAATTTGTAAAAGAATGATACACATGCTGTTTCTCACCTGCCCCTTTGCCCCCCAGGGGACCGAGTATCTCATGCTGTTTTCTCTGACCCCAAAGAGATGATTTATACAAATTTGGTGTTGTTTTGCCCCTGGTGGTAAGCTCCAGCCAACAGGAGGGCATTCTTCTGGCTTCCCCGTATAAAGTGATATCGTCGGCATACATTGAGACCAGCACCAGACGAGGGGTGAACTCGAGGCCACAGTGATGTTACCTAAGATGCACGGCTAGGGGATCCATAACGATAGCAAAAAGTATAGGGGAGAGCGGGCATCCATGCCGAGTACCCCGAGAGACCCAAATCGATGGTGAGACCACTCCTTCAATCCAGAGCTGCGACGTGGGACCGGCGTAAAGAAGGCCAATCAATTAAATACATTTAAGGCTAATTCTATGCTTGGATGAAAATTCTGCGGAGTTCCGCAAGCGGCAGAGTGCAGCGCGAACTGCAGTTCGCACTGTTCTTCCTGCCGCTCAGGTAGAAATTCTACCCGAGAAGCAGCTCGTGCTCCCCAACTTACCGTTCACAAGCGCTAGCAGGGAAAAAACTCTGCTGCTCTACACGGAGTGGAGTTTTCTGCACTCTACGAGCTCCACGGAGCACGGAGTGCAGAAAACTCCACAAACTCCAAGAACGGAGTGGAGTTCACCGCCCAGGCCTAGCTAATTCCTAAGCGTGCCAGCAAGGCAAACAAGTACGGCCATTGTAGGGAATAGAATTCCATGGTGGCATAAAAAAAAATGGCCGCTCTATCGCCTAAAGGATTGTGAAGAAAGTGCGCAAATTGTGTGTGGGAGCCCTTCCCAGGACAAATCTCAATTGATCCGGGCGGGCAATTAGGGGAAGCAGCGAGAGAAGCCATGATGCAATTAACTTGGCCAGAATTTTATTGTCCAAAATGATCATGGATAGGGGCCTGTATGATTCACAGTGCTGCGGGTCCTTATTGGGCTTCAAGATAGTAACAATGAGTGTCTCTCTAAGTGATGGGTGTAATTCACCCTTTTCCAGAGGCTCACTGAACATATTTATCAGATGTGGGGCGAAGAGGGGTGCATTCTCCTTATAAAACGCTGCCGACAGAACATCCAGGCCTGGAGCTTTATCATCCGGGAGAGTCCTAATAACATAAATGACCTCCTCCTCCATGGGGGTTTCGTCTAGAAAACGCTGGTGCCCCTCCCCAAGCCACAGTAATTGGATCTAGTCAAAGAATGCAGTAAAATCAGGGGGATCTGCACCTGCGCTGCACTATACAAAGAGGAGTTAAAAGACAGCATTTCCTCCTTCACTGCCTCCTGGCCAACGACCATCTCATCCTCGTCATTGCGCAATTCAGCAATATCATCATTAGCCCAGGGTTTACGTAACATGCCAGCAAGGGTCTTCCCTGCCTGATCCCCTTCACCATATCTTCTGGCTTGTGCTTCCCGTGCCAGGTAGTGCATTTCGCACAATGCAGCCTCCTCAAATTCGTCTAGTTTACTGCGTATGTTGCCCAGCAGTTCCCGCTGCCAAGTAGTGTAGTACTCGTATTCAAGAGCTTGTATCTCATTCTCAAGCAGCTGTAGGTCACCCCTAAGCTCTCGAAGAATTACAGCCTGCTCAGAGTTGCAATTCCCCCCTTATCACTGATTTGCACGCCTTCCAGAGCACAGAAGGGGATTCCACTGTACCTTAATTATGACTGAAGAATTCAACTAACACCTCACGAATGGACTCGGGAAATATCTGATCCCTCAAGGCTCCAGATGGGAGCCGCCATGTGAATGCCTGACCAGTGTACTCCGGGACCAAGAGATCAAGCAGTACCGGGGAATGGTCCGAGAAGGTCCTCGGCAGATGAGATACAGCAGTCACAAATGTGTCCACATCTCTCGACGTAAGCCAGTAATCGATCTGCATCCAGAAGGAATTTGCCGACAGCATACAAGTTCCCTCCTCGATATCTGTGTGCCTGGCCCTCCAAGAATCTATTAACCGTTGTCTGTTATGAAAGACAAAACATGGGCGGCCGCCCGAGACGGCGGGCATCAGGAGAAATCTGACCTATCATATTGCGGATCTAAAAATACAATTTAAATCTCCTCCCCACACAACAGTGCCCGGTTCAAGTGCATCTACATGTCTCCAGAGTTCAACAAAGAAATCAGTGTCATCGGCTTTGGGCCCATACACAGACACAAGCCTAAGTGGGTGACCCTCCAATGTGCCGGCCAGCAGCATATATCTCTCCTGTTGATCGCGTTTGGCCACCCGCGTGTACCAATGCAGCTCCTTCCTAATAAGAATCACAACCCCCTTGCATAGTTGGAATAGCATGCCACATGCTGCTCGCCAATACAGCCCGCTCGCAAGCATGCAACAGTATGTTTACTCAGGTGTACTTTCTGAAGAAAGCAAATATCTGTGCTATGGCGCTTGAAGTATGCCAGAACCAACCTCGCCTTGCGCCTGTCATTCAAGCCTCACATATTCCAGTTAATGATCTTCAGGGACACCATGGGCTCAGCCTCAGTGCACAGCATGATGGCTCCCATATATTGCAAGCAGTGCAGTCCCTCCTTTGCACATTGAGAAAAATTAGTAAAGCCAAAGAAGGAGATAGAGAGAGAGAAGGAAACAAAGACCAGGATAGCGACAACAACAGTTTAAACACATCCGTCAATTGCCATCCCCCACCCACTTCAGCACCCCAAACAAGCTGAAAACAACCCACCCACACCCACCCGAGCCTAAGGAGGCTAGTGATGCATATCAACATGGGAATCATCCCAGGGGGTAACACCAGGCACCCAGTGCTTCCCAGCCAGAAAAGACTGGATGCCCGGAACAGGGTGGGGTCCACTGTCGCAAAGCCATGGCAGAGCAGAAGCACTCCATGTCAAAACACATTCAACATTGATAGTAAAGGGGAGCACTATAAAATGAACCCTGCAACTCGTCCAACTCTGCAGGGCCAGGCCCTTATTCAAGAGCAGTACATGGAATAAACAGAAGATCTAGTGCACTCAGTCATTATAACTTGTGCAGCTAGTTTCATCATTGCCACGAGCAAATTGTGAGTCAGTCCCAGTCAGTGGCAGACTCCTGACAAACTTCACAGCAGCTTTTGCGTTAGTAAAATCAGGGTAGAAGGAGACCGTATTCCCTTGGTAAGACAAGGTGTGCTGTTCCCTGGCGAGTCTGAGAAGAGTGTCCCTATCTCTATAATTCAGGAGTTGGGCAATAATGGGCTGTGCAGGAGCCCCTGGCAGCAGTCTCGGTCCCATTGATCTGTGTGCCCACTCCACTATGCAGACAGTGGACAAAGATGCTCCAAATAATGACCCAAGCATTTGCCCCACGTAATCCTCAATTCATGTCATTGCGGTGGATTCCGGTACTCCCATGACCTGACATTATTCCTCTTCGACATGGCTTCTAAATCCTCATTCATACTACGAATTAGTTCAAGCACCTTTTCCATGCGGAAGAGCTTTTCTTTCACCGCGTTGCCATCATCTTCCACTGTGGATGTGCGCTGTGGAGTTGGCTAATTCGCTCATTGTGATTCGAAACCTTCTTTAAGCGATCGATTCTGTCAGCCAGAGAGTCAATTTTATTATAAATAGTCTTGAGGGACTGCTTCAAATCATTGAACATGGCCCATATGTCAGGTTCCTGGGGATCATCCCCACCAGCTACTGAGTTTGCAATGGACTCCTCCAACTAGGTCTCCGTGCCGCGCAGCAGTCTCCGTTGCTCGAAGGGCAGCTTTGTCTGTCTGGTGTCCATTTTGCCCATACTGATGGAGGGAAAGGGGGCTTACTGGGGTACAAATCAGCCACTCGTTAGGTGGGGCAGAGCCAGGGGGGCCAGACTCGCACCCCCACAGATATAAAATTAACCTATGCCAGTGGGCAACCTCCCTGACTGTCTGTTTCCCCAGGGCCACCACTGGTGCGCAATGTTGCTTGTTCACTTATCTGTGCGTAATCAATCCACCTCTGCTAATGTGGACCACAACTCTACTGCAGGCCTCTGGGCTGGCATTTCCGGCTATAGTCCCATCAAGATAAAGCCCACCCACCCGGTGGCCCAGAACAAAGCCCCAGGAGTGAGCCCCGATCTCAGTTCAAATAGCTACTAGTCACCAGGGGACCCAGCAGCTTGTTTTCTATGCCTCCCAGTCGCCTCCACAATCCCAATGCCACTACAGGGGGTCTGCGAGTGTCCACACCACCGTCCAGTGCCTCTCTCTCTCAGCAGCGCTGAGTTCCCCTACATCAGAGACCTGAGAGTGATTATCACCCACAAAACCTCTGGTTCAGTGCCACTACAACCGCTCTGGGCTGTGCCCAGATAGTGCAAGTAGAAGCTCACACTGAAAACCTAAAACGCCTTAAATGGAGTCCGGATAAGATTCAAGACATGGCAAGTAAAGTGGTGGGAATTCTGAAAGAAATATCAGTTAACAAGCAGAATCCGATAAAGGCATGGAAATGTCTTTCGGAGAGTCTAGCAGCAAGGTATTTGACCAATAGCTTGCACAACGGCACAAGCTTCAAGCATAATAAAATCATTAGCTGGCCAAAGCTGATTCGCTTTATAAGATCCAGGATCAATAGAACTCTCCAACAACTGTGGCGCTCACCTCAGGATTCAGCATTGCTAAAGTGCCTTCATGCTGATCACAGGAGGTTTAAAAAAAAGAGGTTTGGTCCCACAAGAACGGAAGATCTGAAGCATTGTGGGCCAAGCTTCTCTACTGCTGCAAACAAAATGATCACAGGACTTTCTGGAGACTAATTAATGAGCTCGACAAGTTCCCCAGGGCGGCAAACAATGCTAATGTAAGCAATGAAGAATAGGTGAACTTTTTAAGAGCACACTATAAGGGATGTACTGATGCCTCTTCTTCCCCTGAAATGGGACATAGTATGGGCTCAGCCAATCTGGCACTTACTAAAACCAATAGCAATGATGACCTAGACATCTTAGAATACCCAACAGCGTCACTGGAGAAAGTTATCGAGAACTCATGTACCAACAGTGCGCCTGGCCCCAATGGAATACCACCAGCCCTCTTGAAACAAAATGTTATGATTTGGGCAGTTTTTCTGATCTCGATGTTCAAATCATATATTTCTGACTGAAAGTATTTCAGAAAGCAGCACAGGGTCAATTATACACCCATTTTCAAGGGTGGGGTAGCTGCTTCCCCAAGTAATTATCATTTTATATCCCTGCTCTGTGTAGACCTCAAATATTTTTCAATTCTACTCCTGCAAGACCTCTTGGAGTGGGTGACAGAGGCAAGGATGATACCAATTAATCAAATTGGATTTACCAAAAAGCAAGTGACCACTTCTAACCTGATGGCAGTGGGTCTCATAATGAAAAGGGCGAGTGATACCCGCACACCGTTATTCATGTGTTTTGAGGACTTTAAAGTGGCCTTTGACCGCGTGCCGCAAGATATGCTTTGGGAGAAGTTACAAAGTTGGAGAATCCTGCCAAAACGTTTGAGGACGATTCAACTGCATTATACAAACACCTGGATGAAGATCAAGGTGGGAGTTGGACAGCGCTTGTCTAGAGAATTCAGCACCTCCCTAGGACTGAAGAAGAGATGTGTATTAGCACCACTTTTGTTGAACCTGTTAATTTGGGATCTTTCGCTGTCCCTTGCTTCAGTGGTGTTGCATGTACCAAGTCTTTGTGGCAAACAGTTGTCCAATATTTTATATGCAGATGACCTGCTCCAGTTAAGTAATACTAGTGTTGGCCTGCAAAGACTTATCAACAGGCTTGCTGAGTACTCGGTCAACAATCAATTGGAAATCAATCTCAAAAAGACCAAAGTCATACCCTTAAATCGCCAAATATCCAAACAGGGGAAATGGTACCTCAAAGGGGCCAAAATTGATGACATAGCAACCTATATGTACTTAGGGCCCCATGCATCAAATTAAAAACCGGTCGCAAACGGGCAGATTCTCAGAATCTGCCCCTTTGCGACCGGTATTTTAGCATTTGGGATGCATCATCCCAAATGCAAAACTTGCAAATTGCAATTGCATTTAAGGAATCGCAAATTGCGATTCCTTAAATGCAATGCGACAAGCAATTTAAAATAGCGAAATTACCGAAAAATAAAACTGGTCAGTAATTTGCAAAAATTTTGAAAAATGCACTACAGTGCATTTTTCAAACTTACATGTTACACACACACACATGCCCTTGGGGCATGTGTGTGCGCAATATGGGTGCACATTACAATTTCAGTGGTGCAACAGGGTGTCCTTTTGGCACCCTTGCACCCTTGAAATTGCATGCGCAATTTGCGAGTACCTATTTGGTACTCGCAAATTGCGCATGCAATTCCCATTCATCCCTATGGGCCTGTAGGCCCATAGGAATGAAAGGGAAGCCATTCCTTAATTGCGACTCGCAATTTGCGACTCGCAATTAAGGAATGTTTAGGAATCGCTATTTTTTTAGCGATTCCTACATGCATAGGCTTTTGCGATTCCTTAATTGCGATTCCTTAATAATCCCAATTAAGGAATCGCAAAAGCCTACCTTGATGCATGTGCCCCTTAGTGTTTAAACTGGACTCAAGGAGTTCCTTCACTGTACAAAAAAAGCCATTACAGCTAAAACAGATGTGCTAGCTTTGCGTTTTCTAATTTAAGAAAAATCCTGTGGGGACACAATCTGAAGGCATTGATAACAGTGATAAAATCAAAACTGATTCATGCGATATCATACGGAGGTAAGATAATGCTGGGTGAAGATGCTGATATCTTGGAGAAGCGTATAATAAGAACGTATAAACGAGTGTTTGCCTCCCTAGCCCAACTAAGACTAGAATTTTCTTTGATAAAACAATCACTAGCTAGGCTGGGGGCTTTTGTTAAATGTTGCCATCGATTACGGAGTGCCCCTGAAGATTCATTAGCACATCTTGCATGGGCGGAAATCAACGTGCAAAGGGGGCAATATACCAAATACCTACAGAGCAGCATAGAGAATCTTGGAATTTCAGATTTATGGCAACTGAATACGAGCCATTATACCTTCAAGAACCAGCGGGAAAGCTACCTGGAGGATAAAATCACATTGGCAAAACGAGCGCATGGGTGGCTGGTAATACATGCATATAATATCAGCAAGGAACAATGCTACTTTGAGGCGGTATTTTTATTGACCATCAAGAGAGAACTTATAAAAATGCAATTTGGTGTCTTTCCATCTCTTGACTTCTTACCCAAGTGGCAGAAAAAGGCCCATCTGGACTCAGGATACACTGTGTTGCTTGTGCCATCTGGCAAATGAACCGTTTATGTATATACTTTGTGTATGCCCCAGCTTATTAGTACATCGTAGGACCTTGCTGGGTAAGGAGTTTTTAGCCTTGGGAGTAAGAACTTGTAGGTCGGTGGCCACAGAGGCTTTAAACCCACAGAACTTGATGCTGAACATTCAATTTTCACAAATTTTTGCAATTTTCAATAATCAAATACAAGCACTGTAAATATATTTTTTATTGGCTTAGTCAGGGCCTCTGAAAATGTACCATTGTTTATGCTCCTTTGCACGGTGTGCTTGCTGATGTTTGAACAATGCATTGTTGCCTGACTTTCCTGTGCTTAGCCAGGTTGATATAGAACGGTTTATGACTTTAAACTGTTTAGGCTCTTTTACATAGCATTCCATGGATGCTCGTATAATGCACTTTTGCACGATTTGATTGTGTTTAGCCAGGTTGATGTAGGACGGTCCATGTCTTTAAATTGGTTATGCTCGTTTGCACAGTCTGTCCTTTGATGCTCGCACAATGCATTTTAGCCGGGTTTATATCCGGATTTATTGATTTTAAATTGTTTAACTCAGTTGACTTAGCTGAAGATGAAATTAGGATTTTATGATTGTTTGTACTGTGTACGTTTATGGTTGTTATATAAACTAATAATAAACTGAAACTGAACACAGCCTTATATTTTATGGTAACGGTTACTGTTGTCTTTGATCTAGGTTATGCAATTCCTTGTCATAATTTTTGAAACATTACTGCTCTTGTCCTGGGAGGGCAGAGGTTCCTAAAATGCACAAATACAATTACGAAAATGAAACATGAGAAGGAAACAAGTCATCTCTGGAGTGCCAAACCTTGGGTTTGCTATTTATTTAATTGCTTACTTTAGAGGTTTTTTTTTAAAAACTCTCTTTGTATAAGGTTGCTTGCCACACCTCATTAATGAGGCTCAATAAGACCAAAAGTGGATTGGGTTTGTTTTTATTCCTGTTCAGAGGGGGCTCAGCCTGGTAATTCAAGATGGACTGAGTACATTTTGGCAGGACCACATAAGGTTTACTTTTGTCTTTGGCGACAGAGAGAATTCACACTGGACTAGAATGAGACTGAGAAATGATCGTGCCTAAAATGACTTCAAGCATCCCACCTTTTCCTTTTCTGTATCTTTCAGTGAATGCACAAACATGGCCGCGGTGCCTTTGGACTCAAGATGCACCTCGCTGATGAGGCCCAACAACTCTGAAGGTTGCTTCTGTCCCTATTCATTGGAGACGTGGCTTTTAATCTCGTTACCTCATTCTTCTTTCGTATACTGCCTACTTCCCAAGCAGGCACTCCAAGCAGTCTAAAGCAACGTGCTTTATAAAGCAAACAAGTTATGGATGGAATGCTTTAATTCATTTCTGTCACGAGCAAATACTATAGGCCACATTCCAGTCCATTGGAGTTGTGCTCTTCTAGGATCTTTTCAGCATTGATTTCTGTTGACAAACTTTCTTTTACAAATATGCAGCTCTCCTAAAATACCATGGAAGGGGCCTACATTTAGATTCCCTTTTACTTTAACTACTAAGAACGTTTGTGTAGGACTTCAAATATTTTGGGAAAATATATTTGTGCTTGACCTGTGTGACTGTAAGCTTTTGCCACATTCTACATTGTGTCCTAAGGCAGATATCAGAAGTGGTTATATAGCAGAGCTCTTCTGACAAGCACCTGTATAAAGTGTATCTTTCAAAACAGATATTTCAAGTATATGCTCTCTGAACGTGGCCAGCAATGCACCTCAACCTTTAAACTCAATCAACAGAAATGAATCAAGTTAGAGATTTCTTTCCTTTGACTAACTCATGCACTAGGTCTCGTGGACAGGTTTTCTTGGTTTTCTTCAATGTGGTTTATATGGTTGAAACCTGTATTTCTTATTTGGCCCAGCAACTGAAGAAACTGTTAACTTCATGTTCTATCTGAAGATTTTTGTGAAGTATTGTATTGTATTTTATTGTTCAATTAATTAAAATCATTACAATATACTATCATTACAATATACGATAGAGAAGGAGGAAGAAGGAAAAGTTAAAAGACTCACTGAGTTTGCTTAAAGCTAAAAAAAATCTTAAAAGCAATTGTCCGAGCTGGAACTAAAGTGCTGGTGCGTAGGGGTTACTCCTGCATCTGGTGGCCCAGTTTGCGAGTCTTTTTAGGTGGGCCCTGTGCCCGGTAAAATTTGTGTTTATTTTGGTGACTAGCCATTTAAAACAACTTAATTTTCCTTGTTTCGGTGCCAGGTACCTGGGTTAGCTTGTTTAGTCCTCTGGTCTTGATCTTTTTTGTTCCCTTGTGTGCCAGGGATTTGTGAGGAATGTAAACAGAGGCAGGACTCTGAGTATATTGTTTTTGCATTTGTCACCCTGAGTGGGACGGGTATGCCCAGACGTGGGTCCCATGCTCTCCATGCCACTGGAATCAAGCTATCCTGGCTGAAGAGGGGTGAAACCCCGAAACCGGTCCTAGGATGCTTGTTTCCAGTCCAGGGAGGACCTGGCTTGGCAGTTCGGGCTGGACTGTTCCCATGAGGCACAGGGTCAAGACTGATTTGCATATGGCTGGGTCCAAACTGGAATGGCATGGTGAGCAAAAAAACGATGGATTTAGGCCCAGATCTCTGTACTGGGGTGAATGTATGACATTGTTCTGCATTCTGTCCATCAACTGTTGTTTTTGCCTGAGTATATTGTAGGCACAGGACTGATATTTTGTTTTGAGAAATGTTTAATCATAGTCACTCCTGCTTGGTGGCCGACTGGTTACATCTTGTATCTAAATGGTTTGTGTTAGTGCAGCCCGGATTGCATCTTTGAATTTCCCTAGTCGGGCCACAATTTGAGCAGTGTTAGCGGAGAAGCACAGGTCTGAGATTTCTCTGCATCGTCCAAAGCTGTGAGACCTGCAAATTGGGAGTACCGGGCAGTGCCGCTCTCTGGCTAACTTTGGGCAGCAACACAGCAGATGAAGCCAAGATTCTCGATGGTAACTACAAAGACGACAGGCGACTGAGTGGTCGTGCGGGGCCCAGTATGGATTGAAGTCCACAAGGGGCAGTGCGAGAAGTCTCATGTAGGTGATTCTTTTCCGGGCCAGAACTGTCAAGGCTTGCTCAAAATAAGGCTGAGGTTTTCCCAAGATATAAGAGGCATCCAGTGTGGATTGCGTTGGTGGTGAAGACTTTCCAGGTCCCTTTCGAAGGATATTCTCTGGACCTGTGTGTTCACTGTCTTTTTCCAGGCTATTGCCGGGATATCCAGATTGTGCAGATTTTGGGCTTCTATTTCGAGTAGACTTGTAGCTGCTACCAACTGTGCCTGCCATGGAGAGCCACCCGCTTCAAAGATTGTTTTGATTTGAGTTTTCAGTGAGGATGCAGAGGCACGCAAAGTACTAATGTAGTATTTTAATATATTCCCTGAGCAAGTGATATCAGGGCAGATGAGTCCCAGCTCCAGCCTTACTCTGGCTCTCCTGGCCTGTCGTGGGAGAGCTAGAACCTTCTTGTAGGCAGAGATTTGGAGGTTCGTAAGGAGCTTGTTGAAGGCGCCGGGGAAGACTAAATGACCATAGTTAAGAGAGGGAACATGTTTTGCTCTTAGAACTTTCAAGATGGGTTCTGCAGTCGGACTGTGAAGTCGCTGGTTTAGGCATCTCAAACTATGAATAATAAAGACCCCTTGCTTCTTAGGTGTTTTAGGTGGGCTGCTGGTTTTGCCCCTTCCGATAGCCTGACGCCCAGGAAGTTATAACTCATGCATGTTTTAATTTGCAGATCGCCTAGGCGCCATTGTGCTGTTTTCTTTCAGTGGTACTTCCCAAAGATAAGTATCCTGGTCTTCTCCTGGTTCGCCAGGAGGTTGTTCTTTTGATTATACCTGTGTAGGGCATTTAGAGCTTTCTGTAGGCCAGACCGTGTGTGATCCATTATTGCAATATCGTCGGCGTACTGAAGGATTTGGAGGCGCACTTTTCCCAGCCTTGGTGTTAGTAAACTTGCACCTTCCAGGGCTTTTCCGAGTTCTGCTGCGAAAAGATTAAATAGAAGAGGGGCGAGGACACACCCTTGTTTCAGGCCGTTATTGGTTGGCACCTTGGCTGTTACAGTGGTTTGGCTGGTCTTGATACGGACCCAGGTCCCCAGATGTAGTGCAATTATTTGTATCACAAAAAAGAGAAGGGGGACCAGAGAGCTAATTAAGGTCCAGTGTCCATGCTCCCTATAACAACATGTAAACCCAAAAAAGGACACTGTTCCTATGGCCAGGCGCAAAAAGTCACCCGTGCCCAAAAAGACAAAAGAGGGGAAAAGAGTGAAAGGAAATCCTAGGTGAAGGACCCACTCAGGTAATGGAAGACCACTCTTTGTCCTCTGATGCCCACACACACCCCATAGGGTGTCATGCTTCATCATCGGGCAGTGCTCCTCGTAGGGCCGGCACTGCAATTCCCTACGGGCCCCGAAGGGTCACTTTATCGGAGATCTTTTAGGACTGCCGGATGATGCATGCGGGTGTGTGGGGAGTGGGTCCTCTGTGGAGGTTGAAGACAGTGTGTGCAATTGTGTGGAAGATTAATAAAGGGTCATCATGCAGCCGATGTAGAACAGATGTACCCTTAGCAGAGTCTAACTGCTAAATAAAATAGACCCCTGGAGGCACACTATGCCCAGGTGTCGTCGGTCATAGGTCAACATGTTTCGCGCCTCTATCACCATAAGGGTCGTTGGCGCTTCGTCAGGACCAGAATTAAAATTAAAGTGCACGTGAAACAAAGAAGTATAATAACCTCCATGTAGATCAGGGCGGTAACCTGTATACCCTCACTGTGGTTACAGCGTAATGGTGAAAGCCGCTCCTGATCAATACCTAGAACAAGAAAAAACAGGATAGACAACAGGCATGTGCATCAGTAAAACTTGATGCATCATTCGTGTGCCACAGCTGTGTGCACAACAACCACATATAAAAGAGACATAGGTACACGAGTAACATCGGTACAATGGTGGTGCTTGGTGGAGTTGCAACCCTAAATAACATAAAAATGCTGCCTAAAGACAATTAATAAAGTATATAGCAATACATAATACTGTGAGATTAAGGGTTAAATGCAGGCAAAATAACCTATACCCAAACAGGTTCAGCCCTGAAATATATGCCACATAGAGGGAGCGTTGAGTCCTTACCATACATTACCAAGAAGATCGCTCCACAGACTAGAGGCATGGACTGCCCGCAAATTACCGGGCTGAAACGACAATAATATAGACAGACATGCTGTCAATTACATATCCCCAGCACAATGGGTAGATAACAATTCAAGCTCTGTTTTACAATAACTAAACCTCGTAATCAACTCACGGTTCTTCCCAGGTACTGACCCCTGTTAGCCTACCCCATCCATGCGACTGCCAGTTAACAACTGGAAATGGCAGTAAACGCGGCTCAAATAGTATAGGGGCGATAGAGGCGCGAAACATGTTGACCTATGACCGACGACACCTGGGCATAGTGTGCCTCAAGGGGTCTATTTTATTTAGCAGTTAGACTCTGCTAAGGGTACATCTGTTCTACATCGGCTGCATGATGACCCTTTATTAATCTTCCACACAATTGCACGCACTGTCTTCAACCTCCACAGAGGACCCACTCCCCACACACCCGCATGCATCATCCGGCAGTCCTAAAAAGATCTCCGATAAAGTGACCCTTCGGGGGCCCGTAGGGAACTGCAGCGCCGGCCCTACGAGGAGCACTGCCCGATGATGAAGCATGACACCCTATGGGGTGTGTGAGGGCATCAGAGGACAAAGAGTGGTCTTCCATTACCTGAGTGGGTCCTTCACCTAGGATTTCCTTTCACTCTTTTCCCCTCTTTTGTCTTTTTGGGCACTGGTGACTTTTTGCGCCTGGCCATAGGAACAGTGTCCTTTTTTGGGTTTACGTAGTGCAATTATTGCCTTTAGCAGCTGTTGGGGGATTCCCCAGGAGTTTAGTTTTTCCCACAGCTTCCCTTGATCAACCCGGTCAAATGCTGCACTGTAGTCCACAAAACAGCAGAAGAGGGGTAATTGTGCTGGCTGGGTCGCTCGATGTGACAGGTGACCCAGTACTAAGATGTTATCCGTGGTGGAACTTTCGGGCCTAAAACCAGATTGAAAGAGGGAAAGGATGTTGTTGTCTTTTGCCCAGGCTTCTAGTTCTTTCAATAGTATTCTTGCATACGCTTTCGCTTCAATATCTAATAGAGCAATAAGACGGTAATTTTCTGGTTTCGTGCTGTTCCCTTTTTTATAAATGGGGAAAAGAATGGAACCTTTCCACGACGGTGGGACAGTTGAAGTGGCGTAAGCGTGCTTGAAGAGTGGTGTGAACTGTTCGGCCCAGAATACATGTGAGGCTTTAAACACTGATGCAGGGACCCCATTAATTTGTGGGGGGAGTCGGTGAGTGTAGGTAGCCTGTATTTGGGTGTTTCCAGATCCTCCCCTTAGGGCATGTTTTAATTCCGCTAGGAGTGCTTTCCAGTGCTCCGGGGGGGGTAAACGGTGCACATGACTGTGGGGTTCGATTCTTTGTGTGTAATCCACTCCAAACGTTTTGGGCCAAGATTTGCAGACCATTTTATTCTGCTCAGAACTTCATGGTGCTCTTCTCCATTGAAACCCCTAGTGTTTGCAATTGTGAAGCGGTTTTCCCATTTAGCTGAAGGGTTGCCCTCAGCGGCCTGTGATTGCTCTCATCCCTATTGACCACTTCGAAGTTGTTAAGGTATGATACCATGTAATCTGAAATAAAGATGTAGTCGATTGTCCCTGAAGGTGGGGAGAGGGAGCCATAGAGGATCCGCAGCCATTTTGATGGCGTGCGCAGAGGGCAGCTTCGGTATAAGGTGGGGGGTGGATTTTCGGATTCCCTAACTCCCGGGTGTTCAGGTCCCCAACAATAACTGGGAAGTGTGAGACGTATTTGTTTAAAAGATGAGATCCATTTTTGTTGCCAATGTTTTTTGTGCTTGTTTTTTTTGCTGGTAGGCGGGGTTGACATAGCAGTTGATTAACAGAAGGCGAATTGGGTTATTATTGCTTTTTAGCCCGCTGATGAGTGCCGCTTGCAGATCTGGGGTGTTAGTTGCAATTAAAGTTGTCTCTATTCTGCAAGCTTGATTGATAAAGATTGAGAGACCGCCAGATCCTCTCCCAAAGATATTGCGTTTTATAGCTGCGGAATGAAGTTCATAGAAACCTGGGAGAATTAAGGGTTCGGTGGCCCAAGTCTCTTGTAGGCACAGGATGTTGTTTTCTTGAAGGTATTTGGTTACTGAATTGAACCCAAGAAGTCTTTTTAAGCCAGCTCCGTTCCAGGATATAATGGACAGCTGTGTGTTAATTCCCGGGATTCTGGTGCTAATCCGGTGGCAAGCAGCCTTTATGGTGTTAGTGGTGTCGTCGTGGTGGCTGACCTTCTGGACAAGTCCGAGTTCCATGACCAGGGGTTTGCGTTGGCCCACTGGGAAAAACTGTCCTGTGATCAAAGGTACTTGTTATCCTATAAGCGTTGTAAGATTTTAGCTTAACAACTGGAATGTTCCCTGGATGGTTGCTCGCTGTCCCCCTTAGGACTGAGTATACTTCATTCATTAGCGGGGGTACTATTAGCACGTGTGGATATTTCTCTGGTACGGGGAATGCAATGTCAATGCCCCATTATGCCATTAAAGATGATTCTTCTGATGTTAGCCCCACCCGGGTGTGACGACTCAGCCCTATCGAGGTCGATTCCCCATGTGAATCACTGGGAAGGCTCAAGAACTTGACCCAGGCTAGGTCGTCCGATTGTATTTCAGCTCGAGTGGGGATGTGCTTAAATAAGCGAAGTATATTACCCCTGTTTAGGATGTCGTAATGGCCCTTGATGTGATATCTGGGCGTGAAAATTACCTCGTGGGTTATTTTGCTTACTTGGTTCTCTTTGGGTGGGGCTCTTGGTCCTGTCTGAGCAATGCTTGAGTTGGAGCTTGAGCCGACGTCTCGTTGACAGGTCTCTAATCTGAAAATGGGGCTTTGAGATGGCAAGGTAGTTGCATCATGGAACCTCTGAGGGTCTGGGGAGAAAGGACCCTGAGTGATGTGTGTCCCGGTGATAGGTCCTTGTTCCTTGAACGAGCATGGTTGGCTATTATGCTCTAACTTCGTGGTGTTTGATGAGGAAACTGGTTGAATTGCAGTTGCACGGCCTAGTAGGCTTTGCAGTTCCCCCGTTCGGGGAGTTGGATGTGGTCTTCTGTCAGTCACTTGTTTTGCATCTGTTGGAATTGATGCTGTTAGTATTGAGTTGCTTGAAGCATTCTTTTTGGCGAAGATTGGATAGATCTGTGTTTTGTCGTTATTAGCTTGTGATATTTGACTGCAGGTTATTAGCAAAAGGGCAACTTTTTTTGAGGCTTTGGCCTTTTTCTCCTGTTTCTTGAATTTTTTCTTGGCCCTCCTCGAGAGAGGCTCATCTTTTCTTTTCTGTGTGAGGGCTTTGCCCTCGGGTTCCTTGCCTGAGTGTAAGGTATGAGGACTGGGACTTAGTTTCAGTAGGCTGGTAGAAGAGTTGATGGCCGCGAATGAGGCTTGGTTGACGAGCTTCATTGGGGGATTGCCCGAGTTAATTGTGGTCGGGTTAACTTGAGGGTCGACGCACATTGTTGTGGTGCTTCCTGTTTGTACCTTTAGCGAAGCTACCAAATCTGTTAGGATTTACGGAAGGGTTGCCCATTTGTCGATGAGTGCTGCACACGAGCAGGTGCAGAGCCGGTTATCCTTGTTATCGCAAAGCTTGTTCTCTATATAGTCCACCTTGTTGCTCAGTTCCACCAGGTGTTGTGCGATGGTTGTTAGGAGATCGATTTGCAGCTCCATTTTGGTCGATTGCCAGAATAATGCCCTTGTCGTGGAATGATTTATTTCGCTGGTTGGAATTGGTCCTGAGTCATTGATAAAACTACTATTTTGAGGGCTTTGGGTGGGTGAAGGGGAAAGCCGGGTTTCCCTGGCCGTTCTGAAGAGCTTTGGGGTGAGCTCCAGTGTTCTTTCTATTTTAGTTTCCAAATTTTGTAAGAATATCGGTGATAGATACCCAAAGTTTTGTTGACACTCGGACGCTTCAGTCTTAATTGGTCCAGATCCTAAGAGCTCTGAAGGGCTTGGCTTGACGGGGGACTGCAGGGTAGGTTGTTGTTGGCGGTGTATTTGGGATGTAACGACCCGCTCATAGTTTCCTGGTGTCGGAGCAGTGGTATCAACAAGTAAGTCCCTTACGAGTTTGTGTTCGTTTCCAGAGGAGCGGCACGGCCTATGGCAGGATTGGGACCGGCGTCTCCCGATGTGTGTACATTGCTCTTGTGTTGCGAGAGATTTACTGTTAAGGGGGCTCCCTAAAAGGTGACCCGTTCCATTGCTGGCATTAGCTCTTGCTGATGGGTCAGTCAACATGGGAGGATTCCCGTTGTTGGGGAGGCGTTTGTGTAGGAATTGGGTTATAAGGCCTGCTGTTGGGGTCTTTAAAAAGGTCTTTAGGGCGGGGGCTGCGTTCCGTGCGCTCCTTAAATTTCTGGGTGATATTTGAATCGGAGGGGCTACCTTTGCGGGAGCGTTTTCTTGGCGCCGAGGAGGCTTTTTTTTGATCATCCTGCGATTGGGAGGGCCCGGTTATTAGTGGCTGTAAGGAACCACGGCGAACGTGTCCTTCCTCCTTAGGACTTGCACTGTGCAGTTTTCAAAGCCCTAGGTTCTGATGGGGCGGCGGGGTGATCTTTAGGGCTGCTGAGTTCTCCTAGTTTACTGCACCAGCGGGCCACCACAACCAAAGTGAGCCCGGAGGCAGTCTGTTCGTTCAACTTTGAGTGCCAAGGAATGGGGCCCATGCCCTCAGCTGGTACGCAGCATTACCCCCTCAGCTTTTTGCAGCCGCAGACCCCACAGACCCCACAACAGAGCAACTGCAACTGCAACTGCTCACTCATGTCGCCCACAGCAGGTGTGAGAGATCTCCCGGTCCCCTGGTCTCCTGGTGACCCGCTGGTCTGCAGGTCAGCAGTGGGGAGAGAGCTGATCAGGGAACTGTCACGCTGAGACCACCATCGGTGGCCGCTCCTGCCCGGGCGGCTTCACCCAGGAGGGACCAGAGTCCAAGGAGCCCGAGCTCAGTTATCCAGACTCGGGCTCGGGAATTGGCTCAGGAGGGCCGGGGAAGCAAAGCGGTTCTCTCCCTCGGCCCCACTGCCCCCAGCATTACCTCGAGCACGCCTCTCTGCTGCCTCCAGTTGCCCTCCACAGGACGCCGGGATCCAAGCGTTTTTCGCCGCGGCAGGCGGGGCGAACAACGGATAGGAGCCTCGGCGGCGTCGGCTGCTGGCTGCTGATGGGAAAGCTTCGGTCCTCCGCTTCGGTCCTCCGCTCCTTGCCACGGCCGCCGCAGCCAGGCACCACTACCAGCCCCTCCACCGGAATGAGCACCTTAGGTCAATTGCCGAGGGTCCGAGACCGGGGGCTTGAGAGAGTGAGCTGGACCAAGCTGAAGCTCAGCGCGGACCTCGGCCAGACAGCGGCGGCGGTGGTAGCGGCAACAACGAAACCAAGTGTAATGCACTAAGTACTGAAGTACTAAGGCCCTAGTTCTTTTCAGTTGGTTAAAAGAGATAATAATTTCTAGTCAGGTGTCACCTTTGAGGATATTTTTCATTTTTCTGCTGCAGACTTGAGTGCATTAGGATGAAGTAAGGGCACTATTAGTCTCCATCATATTTGTCCAATCTGTCACACATGTACTTGTTAGGCAAAAGGTGAATACCAATCATGGGCGACACCCTTCTCTCCATGTGAATTAAAATTATAAATTGTTTAGTAAATTTAGGTCTTTTTAATGAAAATTCCTACATGCTTTCATCCCTAAGAGTTGTGTTCTTTGTTTGCAATTAAATATATTAAGTCCACTTAAGACAGAAGTGATTTCCAAAAACCAATTAAGGCACAAAGAGTGTAATGCCATGCCTGGCTGTATCACCTTTGGTAAGCTTTGTTCCATTCTTCTCTGCTGTTTCCATTCATGAACATATGCTTCCTTTGCAACCACACAGTGGAGGATGTTAGTTCTTACTAGGATGTTTCTCGGAGTATTTTGGATAGTAGATTTAGTGTTCAATAATTTTACCTCCTCTCCTGTTCTATAATTTTGATCCGATCTCTCAAATTCAGATGAATACACTTTTGGAATACATGCAAATGAGCTAATTGGCAAGAATATCGCTTTGTCTATTCTGGACCTCAGTGCATTTTATTTAGTTGATTGAAATGTTATTATCAGAATTACCAGTTTGCAAATTTTGCATTACAGCCTGGTGTTCAAGACTGGTTTAATGTAAATCTGTATTGAGTTATTATGGATTAGTGTGAAATATTCTCGTTTCCTCTACGAATGTGAAATTTAGTTCATCTTACAACAGTGTTGATTACGATTAAATGTTATTTATCATTTGATACACTTGCGAAGTCAAGACTGGTTTTATTCTGTAAATATCATGATGAAAGGCAATAATTATACTTGTTCTAGCTGAAACAACATTGGTCAACATCTCTTTCCATATTTTGGACCCTCATAAATTTCATCCTTAAAGATCACAGAAAGCACAGATCTCCCATGTTAGACAACAGAGTCAATCTTAGGCTAGAGCAAGGAAATGGTGCATTTGTGAGTGTGTTGTGAATCGTGTAATGTACCATTATGTACAACAGCGCTTTTAGGGAATATCCCCTTTTTAGGTCTCGCTGAGCCAGCGCGCATGCGCTGCTCTGCGAGACTTTAGTAAGGGGCTTTTAAAAGTGCTCCCAAAGCGGCCACCAGCGTGCGGTTACGCGCACAAGCGCGCGCGCGCCTCGCTCCGCCTCTTCTAATCATTGCTGCGCGCGCATCCCTCGCGTCCTCAGCACAGAACGCGTCATCGCCATCGTGATGACTTTCGCATTCACGGCCGCGGGGCGTTACTTTTACGCTGCGCGGCCAATGCTTGTTTTCTTTATCTCTAGCTCTTTCTCTTACTCTTCTGCCTATCTTTATTTCCTTATACTCTGTCGTTCTTCCATGTCTGTGTGTTACTCTTATCCATCTTTTTTATGTTTTCATTTCTGTGCATGCCACTCTCTTGTTGATTTTCTTCTCTATCTCTGACGCTGTTTTCGATGTCTATGTGACACTCTGTTCTTTACTTTCTATGTATTTCTCTCTGGCATTGTCTGATCTATATTTACTCCATTTACGTCACTGTCTCTCTTAGTCTTGTGTTCTGTGCTCCTAGTCTCTCCGTCTCTGTATGTCATTCTTCTATCTCTTTTTCCTCCCCACATCTCTCTGCCTTCCTGTCTAGGGTGCCTGTTTGCAGGTCACGTAAACACTGTGGGTTCCCCGGCCAGGGCTTTCCCTTGCTAGCACAGACGGTGACCTCCGAGGTTCCCCTGTCACATCCTTACTCTCTTCTCGGGTGTCTCGCGGTGCTCCCTCCAGAGATGCTTCTATGTTGGGTTCGGCTGGTCCGGGACCAAGGTCTCCTGCGTGGGACTTACTGTTACGCAGGTCTGGGGGTCTAGTAAAACAGAGCAGCCCCCTCAAGTGCCGTCTGCCTTCTGCCCCCGGCCTCATCTCTCATTAACAGCCATCTGTAGCTCTGATGTGCGCCGAGATATTTATGTACAAGAATGAGGTTCCCAGGGCCAGCCTGGGCCTAGCTGAATTACCAGCCTCCATAATCACCCCAGGGCCCACCCCCATTCCAGGCCATCAACATTTGGGAACAGACCCGCTCTGTGGGGCTCGTCGCCCTCTGGAGAGTCAGAAAGCTGCTGTTGAAAATCCCCATGTACTCTGACTGAAATTTAAAAGTCAAATGCGCCCCATTTAGCCGCGCCATTGAGTATCAGGCGGTGTGGGAGGGGGCGGCAGGTGCAGGGAGAGGGACAGAGGGGGTACCGGAGTCTGGGGCCATCTGTCGCAGGGCTTTACTGGCGGACGCCCAGCACGGGGACAAGAATGCGCCCTGCGTCAGAAGAGACCCCGTCGCCCCTTCCTGCCCGCCCCACAACTCCAGGCTTTGATGGCACTTGATAAGCGATGCTTCCTGTAGGCAGGGACATCTTAAGGATTTTGGGGGCCATGGGCCAAGGCGTCTTATTTTGGAGGCCTCTGTTCGGACCTGCTTTGAATTTATGATCCAGTTTCATCTTTTTCATGCCTTCTTTGGCCTGGCCACTGACACTGCACAGAAACACTCTGATATGTATGTGATATGTATGATATGTTACCCAACAGCTAGTTTTCTGCTGTATAGCTATCCATACATGCATAGTTGTTTTTATTGTTGCTGTTGTTTTATTGTTGCTGCTGCTATTTTATTTTATCATTTTTTAATATAACTTTTCAACATGCTGCATAGAACTACAATGCTCTACAACATAGCTTTAATACATTGCCAAAGACAACAGCTCTGGCTAAACACTTATAAGGTCCCAAATGCGAGACCGATTGGCTATGCCAATGCTTGTTTATTGGGTCGCCCTTGCTTTGCCTTGGTGATTCACTACTAGGGTGTTACAAACCAAACTTCCATTGAAAGGTGTCCTTAGAGCATCAGTGGGAAGACATTTATGATCAATTTAAAAAGCTGCAGCTTTCTTTTCCTTTGCATAACTGTTCTGTTGCGTCTGTTATTCCAAACTAGGATTTATTGTAATAAGGAAGGCCAGTAAGATGTCAAACCATTCAGTGTGCTTTGCTGCATACTGCCAGTTCAGAGTTAACTATTTTAAACAGACTAATGAACAAAATGCTTCATCTGAAGAACATTTTAAAAAACTTACAGAGCTCTCGAAATGATGCAAATGCAGCTCTTATTACCATAAATCCATGGCATTAACAGTAAGAGCTACATGCCCGGCTCAAAAAGCTTTTTCTTGGTGTATCTATGCCACAAGCCTCATTCACAAAGATCTTTCTGCGAGTTGTTCTGTTTTGCTGCGGACTTAATTCCAACTTACTCTTGAATTTCCAAAAGTAAAACTTCCACAAACCTTTATATTCAAGAGCAAGCACGTTTTAGTCATGACTAACTAAGAGATAGGCCTTGGGTAAGACGCAAAGAAAATGCTTTCTGATTAGGACCTGGAGGATTATGAATGATTGACACTTATCAGGGGAGGGTATTTGACACAAATACTCATAGAACAGCTTTGTGAAATGACCCCATAGGTCTACAAATAAATAAGGACTGCTAACTTACTTCCAACTGTGTAAGGTCTACATTAATGCAGGTTAAATGTAAGTGCATATTTTTTTAAGAGCGCTGGCTATATTTGTGCATGAAAATGAAAAATGTCAATAACATGTTGTTTCAAATGTTTTTCAGAATCCGTTCCCTGCTATACAACGAAGATATCGCTAAGTCTTCAGCTGTGAGGATCTCATCTTGTAAAGTATGGAAGGAAGAGAAGAGAAGAAATCATCCAGCATAATGAGCTGAACTCGACATTTTGTTGAGGGGCTTTTCCTGATAGCTGCAAGAATGGTCTTTTTTGGACAAAATCAATTGAATTTTTAGGCCTTTCATGAGAATGCCTTGAAAAGACGCCCCGATTTTACACCAGTGCGCTTTAGCAAACACTACGTTGTCGAAGGATACTTACATTGTATTGCAATGTGGCACTCTGTGGCCTTCTTAACATTTACCACAATCTTGTATGGGCTGTGGATGTAAATGCTCGAGAACTTATGTGCACTCTAAATGTTTTAAGACCAAATGTAGTTTTTAAATGTATTGCAATATTGTGTGTTCATTACTAATCTGAAGGGGCTATGCGTTTATATTCTAGTAGCTAAGAAATGCAGTGGCTATTAAGGGTTGATTTGCAAATCTTTCTTTTGCTTTTCTGTGGTCTTTGTGCACAAGGAAGTCAAAGTGTGCAAAATGTGGTTGCCCAAGAAAAACAAGGCACTTTGGGGTGCACAAATTACACTATGCATATGCAAATGCATAAGGCTTGGTTATTTGTGGGCTCCACATTCCCTACACATGATCTGACAGGTGCAGTCCCAATGCTGAGCAATTTACAAAGCTGCTTTTGGCACATGTGGTTATCATATGCCGTGCCCAGTCGCCTATGTCTAGGCTCGTTCATGGCATGAGTGTAGTTGTGCATTTTTTCTTCCCACCCATTACTTTTATGCGTTTAAGACTTGTTTTTATTTCATAACAGTGTCCCTTAAATCCTGTCCTCTTACATGCTTACCAGTCACCCATGTGAGGCAACGGGCCTTGTGATGTCATGTGGGCCATGTCCATCTCTACGAGTGGGTTCATTATCAAGAGTTCATTAAGAGTTATTTGTGCATGTAAGACTTACTTTTACATGGGGAGGAGACAACTGCAGCTCTTTTTCGACACTGTACGTCTTTATCATTGCATGCATTTGTGAATTTGGGGTCCTGCATAGTGGGAAGGCCTGCCACACATTGAAATGAGAAAGATGGTTATCAATGTATCCAACATTGATCCTTTATTTATTACCCTAATGGAAGTCTAGACACCACTTAGGCTAAAAAAAATTGGATAATTTACATTTTTGTACCAAGACATAAGCAAGTAAAAACGAAGCACACGCTCTTCAACTATTCAACACTTGATCTCTAAATGCAGATTCAATGATGAGCGACACTCTGCTTCATTTCATTTGACTACAATTTACTGTATGCAACTGGGACACAATTGAAAACTTAGCACTTTTATGGCAGTGTCAGCCCCTTCAATATATTCTTTGGATTTGCTTTTCAGGACTCAAACACTAAGGAATGCATTAGGAGAGCTTTCTAGGAAAGATCTTATGGTCCATTTTAAATAGGATGATAAAGAAAACATTCAATCCTTAGGAGATTCTACCAGAAGATTTTTGTCCACACCGTGGTATAGCCTCTCCTCTGAAATTAGTACTTTTGCCAGAAAATGAAGGAATTTCTTGATGGCCTAATTAGGAATTGAGTTTTTATAAAAATATTTCAATTTGGATAAGAAATGTAAATTGGAGGATAGTCTACTGACAGAATTTCATCCATGATAGGACTAGTATGTTGGTGACACTCTACCAGCAGTTTTCCTCCAGAGAGAACACTGCCACCACAAATCACAAAATCTTACCACTCAACTCAAATTCAGGCCCTTAGGTGGGGAATGCCCAAGTCACTTATTGGAATATCATCACTCCAATTCTATATTCTTCATTTTCTCTCCTTAAAACATGGGTTGAGCTTTTCCAAGATGAACAACCTTCTTCCTGAGCATATCTCTAATTTACTTTCTTCTCCTAGCCCAAACCCCTGTGAGACCAATTTGTGTCATTGCACGGCTAACTAGAACCTATAGTTACATTTGCCCCCTAAAAGCAATTTCTCAACAAGAGGACTAATCAGCTATCCCACATCATAGCTAATCCTCAGCCACGGTCCGTGCAGGTAACAGCGGTGAGGCGGTGGGGCAAGGTAAAGGGGGATTTCAAGGGACGATGCAGAGGGAAAATTAATTATTTATTTAATTTTCCCTCTGCATCTTCCCTCAAAATCCCCCCTTACCCGGCCCTACTGCCCCACCACTGCTACCTGCATGGACCGCAGCTGCTAATCCTATTTCCTGTCCACCATACAACTTCAGCATTAGAGTTCCTGACCCTGGAACAACTGTCCCTCCAGACCAGCTAGATTAAGGCCTACCTCTCTAAATGTGAGATTAGTGAGTTATTTGACAACAATGACATCACTCCTTTGGACCACACCATTGGAAGTGAACAAACCCTGATCACCCAACACGTTCATACACTCATTCGACACAGACACTCTTGCTTTTTATTTTGTCCAAGAATGTAAATTCCCACACCCTCATCTAGTTCCTACTCATCCACTAGCTACCTCGTCCTCCAGAATGGTTAATATCCCATTAAGTTGCATGCTACACAACTGTCGATCAGTGGTTAAGTATAGATTTGAGGGAGTTGATACCGTCCTTTTGTTTGACCCTGATCTCCTGTTTTTAACTGAAACCTGACTCAATGATGCCTCACAGAAGATTATGAACCTTCTATCAACTTCCTGTTCTATTTTCAGATATGATCGTGAATATCACGTGAGCCAGAATCACAATCATTCAGAAGAGTTTGATTTCAAAATGATCCACATGGATCAGTACCCTTTAGTTCAGTGCCTGCTTCTAGAAATAACCTCTTGAAAATCTTCGAAATTCTACCGCAACACAATCGAGCACCCTCTCAGGTGGCAACTCATCCTTCCTAGAACACGGTTTGGCATACTTTACGAGTCAGTTTCTGACTTAAACATTTTCATTAGGGATCTGAATATCAAATGTGGTGAGCTTAAAGAAATTTCTGTCAATCTACTCTCATCATTTTTAGAGGGAAACAACCTTCTCCAGCACTGCTGCCAGCCTGCTGTCAATAAAGGCACCATTCTGTGTCTTAAAATTTCCAAGGAGTCATTAGTGTCTAGAAATAACCCCATGCCTACTGACTGGTGTGACCACTTGCTAATTCATTTTATGCTGTATATCACCCATTGTAGAACAATCGACCAGCTTAAAGGGAGGAAGTCTTTTTTGGGGTCTGTACAAACACTCACACTGACCCCTATGTAGCAGTGAACTCCCTTTCTCCCACGTGCCCCAACCAGGATATCTTCCTCTTGGTAGTTAAATATAACCATTGCATTACTGAGCTGCTTGACAATCCAATAAAGAAGAAATTTAAGACCACGGATTCCTGGGGGTCCCAGAACCTATATGAGGAAAGAAATTCCTCGGATGGAAAGAAAATACCTGTAGACAATCTCCCTTGGTTGTAAGCCTATCACGACGAACAGCTAGAGGCAATTACAAAAACATGTTTTCATCTAAGTTCACTTATATTAAATATTTGTTTGATAATGCCAACATTCGTCCCAAAATTCCCTTTGGGACTGTCAGATCTCCTAATATGCCATCTCTGCCCAGACCATAAAGTACCCCCAAAAAATATGAACAGTGTGTGCACTTCTTTGATCAAAAAGGTGCTAATATTTCCCCAACCTAATTTGTAAAGCTCAGCAGAGATGGTTGAACTTTACAGAAGTCATACAGAATGCTCCACTGAACAGCTTCCTTAAATTGAAAACTGTGAGTCACTTTACCAATGCTGTTACTGGCAACACTAATACGAAGTTATCTTGTCAGTTCCTGCTTTAACGGACCTTTTTAATGAATCTATCTCTTTCAAAGGCACTTCCAGGGACTCCTTCAAAGTTTGGCCAAGTCACGCTCACTCCTTTTAAAGAAACTTTCAGCTGACATGAAAAAATGTGAATCTTGTATCTTACCTAACTTTCGAGGAAAGGCACTAGAAAGCTGCGTGTCCTCTGAACTCAAGCAACACAACACTGTTAATAACCACATTGACAATGGTCAACATGGCTTCTGGCAGGGGTGCATCACCAAATGTACCACCCTCCAAGTGCATGGTGAAGCGCTATGAAGCTCAGCAGAGATGGTTGAACTTTACAGAAGTCATACAGAATGCTCCACTGAACAGCTTCCTTAATTTGAAAACTGTGAGTCACTTTACCAATGCTGTTACTGGCAATACTAATACGAAGTTATCTTCCTCAGATCCTGCTTTAATGGACCTTTTTATTGAATCTATCTCTTTCAAAAGGCACTTCCAGGGACTCCTTCAAAGTTGGCTAAGTCACACTCACCCCTTTTAAAGAAACTTTCAGCTGACATGAAAAAATTTGCATCCTGTATCTTACCTAACCTTCAAGGAAAGGCACTAGAAAGCTGTGTGTCCTCTGAACTCAAGCAACACATCACTGTTAAGAACCACATTGACAATGGTCAACAGGGCTTCTGGCAGGGGTGCATCACCAAATGTACCATCCTCCAAGTGCATGGTGAAGCGCTATGATTCCTCTACACAGATAACTCCTACTTACTGGTGTTCTCAGACCTTTCTGCAGCATTTTATATGGATAATTAAGATTCTCAAAGACAGAATGGGCACTGAGGAAGTAGTTCTCAATTGGTTCACTTCGGATTTATCCATTTGCTTCCAAGTGGTATAAATCATAAACTCTCTCTCTCCAATGCATTTAATACAAGGTGTCCCTCAAAGCTCCATCTTCTCCAAAATTATGGGGTCCCCCTGCAGAATGTGAGGCAGGCCCCCTGAGTCTCTCGCATCTCACAGATATTCATTGCCCTTGGGCTGAAAGGGGCCCCCCGAAGGGCTGGTGGTCCATAGAAGGGTTAGGGCCACCCTTTGCTGCAGGGGATGCAGGGGCGTCTGTTACACCCCTGGATTGACAATATTACTCCAGTACTCCTGGCTCTACAGGGGCTTCCCATGGAAGCTATATCCCATTTCACGCTAGCTTGCATCACTCACAAAGCAATACACACTGTGACCCCGGGTACTTGGCTGAAAAGCTGAAACTTGCAATCAATCAATTAATCAGGTTTCTTATAAAGCACAACTACTCACCTGTAAGGGTCTCAAGGTGCTGAGTGGAGGGCGGGTTGGGTCTGTGGTTTAGTGGATGAGCCAGGTATTAAGGTCCTTCTTGAATTGCGGCAGCGATGGTGATTGCCTGAGGTGCAGAGGCAGGGGGGTCCAAGTCTTCGCAGTGAGGTAGGAGAAGGATCTTCCTCCTGCCATAGTCTTGTGGATCCATGGGATGGTGGCTAGGGCCAGTTGGACAGAGTAGAGATGTCTGGTGGGAGTGTAGAAGGAGAGGCGGTGGCTGAGGTATGCAGGGCCAGCGTTGTGGAGGGCTTTGTAGGCATGCGCGAGGAGCTTGTAGATAATTCATTTGTTGATAGGTAGCCAGTGGCGGTTCCTCAGGTGGCTGGTGATGTGGCTGTGGTGTGGGATGTTCAGAATGAGTCTGGCGGAGGCGTTCTGGAGACAACATCTCAGGAGGACAACATCTCCATGGCAGTTTGAACTCGATGATTCTCGAACCACCAGCTGTCAAAAGATTAAAAAAAAGATTGAAAAGAAATTTCCAAACCTTGGAACCCCTCCCTCCTGCCCTATACACTATCTCCTGCCTATCAACATTCAAAATGGAGATAAAAGCTTGCTTAATACAGAGACATTTCCATGCAGAGGCCTCTCCTACCATCCCCTCACCTTCCACCCTACTGATATTTTAATTTGTTCTTCTGGCGCTCATTCTTCTTATCATCGACTGTCTCACGACCTAAGAGCACACATTTAGATTGTATGTCCTGGGAGCATTAGAATCTATTTTGATTTACAGTTGTTTTGTCTACTTTTGCACCTCATCATTTAGTGGTCATCAAAGATTATTTGCCTGTCATTAGGATGTCATACTTATTCTCTTCCACTTGTTACCATTGATTTGTTGAATTTTTTATTTCAGTCATTTCCTTTTTAGGTTTGTATTCTCTTAGTGAAGCGTTCTAATGCCCCTGTCCCATATTTACACTATATGAAACTGCATATATAAATGAATAAAATAAATACATTTACATTAGTGAGGTGTGTTCACCTCACAAGACAGGAATACTGCTGTATAAACCTCTTTTTATAACTCTGTTGACATAAGAGGGTCACAGCCCTTTTATTGTTCCCGTTATGGACTACCAAAGCCAGAAAAAGCAGCTTGCCACACACCTTTGTAATTACTGAGACAATGACGATAGAATCAGGGTACCAGGTTACTAGTAAGGAGTGTAGTACTATCATTTTTCCATCTACTTCCATTAAGGAGGTTGTATCCAAGCTCAGTGATTATTCTTGACATTCACACAAACTGCACCAAGACCAATAGTGCACAGTGCTGCTGTGAAATTTACTGTTAAACCACATACATCTGACCTCTAGTGCTACACAGCACATTTCATGTGGTAACTACTTCCCATCTGGACTGGTGCAAGAGGACACCCACATAGTACCTTTCCAAATATTGACAGAATGTTTCTGAGCCACCTCCACGAAGATACCATGTCCCTAACTGAATGGTCCTGAACCAACTTGAAGCTTATTTCCCCACAAGCCAATAGAAAACAGTGATCACATTCCATCTCAGAGAAGCCATGGAAGGCTTGAGACCCTTCATGATAGAAATAATTTTTGCAAAAAGGTTATTTGAGCCTGTAAGGGAAGGAGTCCTTTTTAGTACCAGGACACTTCCCTCCAAACATCCAGCAACTGCAGGGATACTTCCTCCAGGGAAACAAGTTTGAAAAGAAAAGGGGAAGAACAATTTTCCTCCCTGTCCAATTTAGATGGCACCAGCATCAAATATGGAGCACCTGTTACCCAAGAAGTCAGTTCCCCTAGGCTACAAGCAACAGTGATAGCCACCAAGAAGAACTTTCTCAATAGACATGCGTGAGTGAAGCAGAGTCCAGCAAATAAATAGATGCCTCTAGTTGAGTAGATAACACTAAAGGTAGATCCTATGCCTGTGCACTCCCCTAGGAATGGGATGCTCCAAGGCAAAATCCTTAAGTAATCTAGCTTCAAGCCATTCAAAGGGAGCTAGCTCCCATCTTCCTTCTTTATTCCTGGAAAGCCTTAAAAATACCAAACTGAACTCTCCAATTTAAAGAACCTGAACCAAATTAAACACATTGCTAAAGAAATTCTGACCCCGGAGCCCATCCCAAACCTTGAAAGTAACCTTCTGCTTTTACCATGGTGCCTTAAACAATGCTCAATAGTGATCATTGAATAGTGCTTTAATCTGGGACACTATTCAAGTGTCCTGGATTCCATTTAGGACACTTGAATAGCTAAAGCTTAGTCTGTAAAAAGCCCTTGCCTCTGCAGGCTAAGCCTCTCAATTAAATACTGATGGTTTTATTCCCTGGTGCTCTTCAGCTAACAGTGGCGGGATACTGAGAGGAGAAAGGGACACAGGCATGATCCGCTCCTGTTCAATTGCCTTGTGACACAGTACAATATCCTCTTAAAAATTGCACAACATGTCGTCTGTACGCTGGAAGGTGGGAAATAAGAAGAAATGGGGAAATTACAAAAGCACATCCTCAGGCAGTAACAATGAAGAGCATTCTTCCATAATTCCCCTTGGCATTATGTAAGAGTTGAATTTCAGGAGCAAAGCACATCTAAATAGGTTAGCCAATCATACTGGGAAACTCCAGGAACACATTCCAAGACAACTGAAAATTCTGAGATGAGGGACTATCCCACTCAGATTTGGTCTGCCAAAAGTGGAATCAACTACTGCACACATACACATCCTTTAGGCTACCTTATCCATAGACCTGGACCTTGCACTAGGCTGATGATTAAAGGGTCTAGTCGTTGAAAGAAATCACAAAAGGTCTTAAACCAAGGCAGCTGTGATCTAGAGATCAGCATGTATCTTATGATCTGGAAGATTTTTCCTCCAGTTCAATGAGTCAAAGACAATCTGTCACTACCCAGAGCCTGTGAGATGACACGACCCAATGGCTGCCCCTACCCATAGCCTGTTGTATTTCTTGTTGGGACTTTTAGTCCTCTATAGGATCATACTTTTTCCCTTTTTCAGGTAACATGAAACTAAACCCAACTGCAACTGTCCCTTGATCTATGCTGACCATAGGTTAAGCTGGTTAAACAAGTGTGAAACCAGACCTCACAACCTGAGAATGTGGACTGCCACAGGGCCCCAGTGCAATCCCACTAAATGGACAGCAAACTGCATAACTGTCTATGAAGAAAAAAGGGCAAACAGAGCGAGTAGGCTTTAGGTAAAAATTGAATACTCCAAATTGCCCAGCCCTCCAAATCCCAAAATGTCTTCCAAGACATGGCGCTGCATTCAGGCGAGATAGGCCAGTTGTGGAAATAGATTCAACAGGTGAAGACACAGCTTGTTTGTCCTTGCAAAATCCCCAAGTCGGTTTGGAATTGAGCTGGTATGAACTGCAGATTGTGGCAAAGTAAGAGTTTACTCTTGATGTGGTTGATGAGAGGAGCATCCTGAACAACGATTTTGCCCACCAGACTCATTCCAGAAGGTGTTGTGTATCTAGAAATCATTTAGGGAGGAGTACACTATAGCCCCAGACAATTCTCTGCCAGTGCTAGAGCTTTAGTCAAACCTAGGATGGTCACTTTTATGCCAAAAGGTAGAACCTGCAATGGGGGAACAGAAACTGGTGAAAATAAAGCATGTAATTCTTCGATGATACATATTTACAATACCAAAGATTTCCTTGATTGATTGATATTCATCTAGAAATGGATACTCTCAATTAAGCAGTTCACTCCATTCAAGCAAATATTGAAATAGGATCCGGTCTCTTGTTCCTCCTCCAGAAACAACCTGGAGCAAACCAGACTGAAAATCTGACATAATCAGTAAAGCGGACTAGATTTTGAAAGGTGAGGGCCAGAGCCCATATCCGTACAACCTGCAGGAAAGGCTTTTCATGAAGCCATGCTGCTCCTTTAGAACATAAATCCTATTTAGACTGATAGTGATTCAGGAGGGGCTGATGGCATCTAGAAGGGTTAGTGGTAGAAGAACTATGACCTTCATCCTTGTCAGTGAAAGGAAAATCATGTTTTCATTCTTTGAACAATTTGTGGACCTTGTTCCCATTGAGAGCAAAACAGTAGACCATATAAACAGGAGCCGGTCGTAATCGGTAAAAGAGGTGGGGCAGGGGAAGGGGCTGGGGAGGGTTACGGATGGGGCACAATGGAGATTTTGTTAACCATTTACAAAAGAGGCTGGGAGGGGGGAAAAGGGAGGACAACGAAAATAAAAAAAAATACAAAATTAAACTTACCTGCTGGCACATCTCATCGTATTGCGCTCTTCCACTTCTTTCTGTCGCGGCAGGCAGGCACAGGCTCCCAGCCTGCCCTGCGGCCAATCCTGAAGCTGCTCTCACATGAGAGCAGCTTCAGGATTGGCCAGAGCACCGCAAATGTATGCTCCAGGACAGACTGGGAGTCTGTGCCTGCTCTCTCCAGCCCCAGCAATGCAGCTGGGGTTGGAGAGGGGTCACTACGCATGTGATTTTCGGCCGGCCTGAGACTGCCAGCCAAAAAACACATGTGCAGTGTAGGTAGAGCCCACCACTGCCCCTCTAGCCTATCATAACCCTGGCCCAGCCCCAAGCCCCGGCACAAGCAAAATAAAATGATAAAAAAGTGGGCTTTAAACTCGTTTTCTTATCGTTTTATTTTTACATTTTTTAAACAGCTGGGGGGGGGTGACGCTCCTTCACCATAGCGGAGGAGCCGCCGCTGCACATAAAGTAAAATGATGCACACTATTTCTTTAAAGTACGTGGCTTTGGACCTACTAACACAAAATGCTGGAGGTAAATATATAGGTATAGTTACCTACCTATAATTACCGCAACCATTTTGTGATAGTATAACATTTTTTACTTTCACAATATCCCAATAGTCAATACTCTGGATATAATATTTTGGGAGGATGAATTTTAAAACTTAAAATCAGGGTACAGTACCTTGCATTCATCTAAAAATTGTGACCACTCCTCTCTTTCCTGGAGAGCAGTCGAAGGAGAATAAAAGTCCTTCCCAAATATTGAGAGGCATAGCTTATGTATGCCCCAGCATTCAGAGCCAAATCAAACCCTATGTAAATCATGCTCAGAGCCCTGTCATACAATTTGGAGGAGAAATGGGATGCATTTTATACTGCTTGCAATGCTGCATCTTATTAAACCAGAAGGTGGGGAAGTGCTCCACTGTTATCATAATTACACATCCATTCTAACATATGTTAGTTGTGGTAAGAAATTTCTTCTGTGAAAACACTTGTTCAAAATCATGAGCCATTTGCCCAGTGGTGTGCCAGTGGATGTCTCAGAACCCTACATTTCTCACACTGAACTCACATGGATCCACCATGACATGGCTTTAGGTAGACATTCTGAATTCCACCAACATCTCCAATCAAACCTCTCCGCAGCCAACTTGTGCAGGTCCTGAAATAGAATCTAGACTCCACACCTCAGCATACCCTCTAATTCAAGCCACATAGCAGACCACGCAGGTAAGAAGTCCTTGAAAGAACAATGACCCTGAACCAATTTCCTTGACACAGCAAAGTGTCTGTCTGAATACAGAGAAAAATCAGAAGTGTAGGTGGCTAAAAACATCACAGAGAGCCTGTCTTGGGAGGTGAACACACCTTACTAATTTATGAATTGTGACGGGGAAGTAAATGCGGAGGTAATATCTATTATTGCTGTCATCAAGACCCAACAAGAATGAATGAATTAAAATCAGTGCACTGGGCATTTTAGCACACAAGTTTGTACGGAAGTGGTGTGGTGAACAGATCCAGGTGACTATGGTGCATCCTTCCTCCAGTGATTTAAATCCATTGCTGAATGGTCAGAGTTGTGCTTCTCTCCATAAAAATTGGGAAGTCTTGATTATCCTCTGATGTACCATGGGAGGAAGTTGCAGATTTGTACAGTGGCTACCAAGTTAATCACCCCTGGTAGCAAGAAAGAGCCTTGAAACTCATTGAAGGTTTTACTTTGCAAAGTGAAAGTTTCATGCAGAATTGTAATAGGCGAATTTGCAGATGTACAGAATTTTGGCCAAGGTGCACTCCAGAATGCACAAGGGTATGGATGTTTAGAATCAAGCGAAGTACCTACCTGAAGCCTAGGTAACCTTTTCTTTGCAGTGGAATGTGTACTTTTGACTACATCATAAGGCACATAGCCACTGGCAAAGTCAGAGAGTGTTCTTTGTATGAGAGCAAAGGCAATATTAAAGGCCAAAGTGCAACTTATTAAGAGAGTAGTTGTGTTAGCTCTATTTTTAATATTACCTATAACCTTGTCTGCTATTTGTGAGGTTAACCGAAAGTGTTGTGGATCATCTCCAAAGAACAAATAAAGCAAAATAAAATTAACCTTACCATACATTATTAACTCCCTCTCATCTTCCTGTTCTTGAATTTCTCCTTTGGTCAGCTGATCATCATTTCCCCGGTGATTATTCCCTTCCTCAGCTACCACGATGGTGTTAACAAATGCATTTGCATTACCAAAAACTTTTGTCATATCTCTCAGAAAACCTCTTCACACTGAAGGGTGGCTAGTAGTTTTCAATTCCTGTAGAGCCCCTTCCAGTCTCTCTTGGATCAAGTCAGCATGATAGGGACAAGATGAAATGTCCATTTGCATTTCAATGTAGACAACCATGTTGTATGGCTGCTGTTTTAATGGCTTGCCTCTCCAAGGTGGGGGAATTAATGATTAAATATTATGTGGACAGAGCACCCTCAGTTCTGCATCACTCAGGATCCCGTTGAGAAGTGTTTCAGGGTTGAATGCGTTGTACCAAAATGTCAGCATTTACTATAACTTTTATATTTACTTTCAATCTAGACCTACTCACATAATCAATACTGATAGAGAAGTTGACAACAGCATTATTACTAGCAAATATACACTGTGTCCTGCTTTTCTTCAGCCAGCTGTTTATAGTGCTACAGATGAATTAGGATTCTGGGTGAGGTAAAACATGCTTAATACAAAATCTCCAGTATCTTGGAGGTGAACATTACTAGTAGCTACAATTTCAGTGTCATTTTCTGTGGTCCATAAGACTTGCAAAAGTGTCCAGCTGCAGGCCAGGCTGGGAAGGAGCAGTTCAGGGTAGCACATAGTGCTATCAGGCCCATTGCTACCATAGCAAAGAACAATCATGCTACATAGCCCCTCCTGGGCCCCACCTTATGCAATTGTTTTCAAATTCAGGCATGCAATTAAGTAGATCTGTTGATTTACAAATGGGCCCCATGGAGGTGCATGAATAAGAAAGGAGGTGGTCCAAGTAACTCTCAAGAGTTTGGGCTAATTATACAGAAAAAGAACAAAAATATAACTCCAGCAGTATACATTTAGGCTCTTTACTCAACAAAAACTCAAATTATTATTGGACATAAACATCATTTATACAGTACATTAATGAAACTTTTATTTCCCGATGCCGCCTTTTGACTTACTATACAAAAACAATTTATTATGTAGATACTTCTTACAAACAAGGTTACAAAAGTTTTTAAAACATCAATCACACTATCCTTGTATGCAAATTGAAATTTGTAATGTGGGACGGCCCAATGCGCATTTCCAAAAGGGGTGCCTTAAGAGATAGTCCAATTTATCTGTAGCCGTCGCCTAAACTTATGTGCAGAACATCCAATGAGATTTGGGGGCCAGTCCGCAAATAATGTGTCTTTTCCAACCGTCATAGTGGTGGATGGGTAGCCTGTGCTGTGCAGCAGCGAACATTCACACTTCCATACATGAGCTATTTCATTGTACATGTAAGCAAGGTATAGGAGTAGACGCTTTGGTACTACCAAAGGACATCTTGGGAATGCCATAAGAAGTCCAAATGTAATCTACATTCATCCTGCCTTCACTAGTGTTTCTTCCTTTCCCGTGCATTTTCGTGCAGCTTGGGAACTTCTTGCAAGGTCGCCATTGGGAATTCACAATGAGGTCAAAGAGGAAGCTTTGGCCTAACCTGGGAGATCGATAGGGCTACTGCTGTCACTGCTGAATGAGCCAAGGCCTTCACCATGGGCAGACTTGTGGGCTGCAAACTGTATGACAGAAATGTCAGAGGGGAGTTGAAGGGCATCTAAAAGGGAGGCTACATAGGGTCCATTTTTCATTTTCCACCACTGGAAGTATACAGCTCCAAAGGCATAATGAAAGTCAGTGTAGATGTCGGCTGATATTTCTTTGAGCCATCATACAAGCTCTGGTGCATGAAGTTCAGTCAGCTGAGCAGAGCGGGCTGTGGGTGTGTGGCTGCTCTCTATGACTTCAGGCTTGGAGCATACATCTTAACCAGATACTAACAAACCACTGCCATTACATAAACAAGACCAATCCACATAAAGGACCAGGTCTTGTAGATCAATACAAACCATCACCAGGTTGGTTGCGATGGTGAGGCAATCATGCTGTTCACCTTCCTGGATCTGGGGGTCAGGATTGGGTTAAGAAGTCAGGGAAGGACATCAGAGCCATAACGGCAAATTTGTTCTTATTGTGCACATTGAGAAAAATACTGTTTGGAGAACAGTGGATGGTGCACTTTAATTCACAAAGGAAACTTCACTTAATTAGGTTAACAAGATATGATGGGCTAAGAAGAGAGGCCTGCTAGTCAGAGATGGGTCAAGGGTAATGATGAGAAAGAGTGAGTGACTCCATTGCAGGCTAGTAATGGTGAGATCATAGAGGGAAAAAGTAGGTAAAATCAGAAGTATTTAGGCAGAAAGAGTGGGACTGATTTCTACTAAGTATTTAGTACCCTTTCAATTTATTGAGTTACAAAACAATGGGGTTGACCCAGACACGTCACTAGGACCTGGGTAAAATTTGGTACATAAAAGGGGTGGTCCCAGTGGAAACACAATATTACATGGATATCAACATTGACCAATAAGTCAATTCCAAACAATACTTATACATGACAAAAATATTTAAACAAGTGTACATATATTTAATCATGTTAAAAAAACAGCACATTTGTCAAAAAAGTTATACATAGGTGCCCCGAGGTGGGAGGAGGGAGGAAATGGTGCAGCAAACTGCAGAAGTGAGGGTTTATATTTATTGGGCAGGAATAATAGGGTGCATTTGATTTAACATGGAACAGTGGTGTTATGATGAAGCTACTTTCCCAAAGGCATCATAGCATTGGTTGGCATTTGGTGGTACAAACTGAGGGACCATGGGGTTAGATTTGTTAGGGCATTCATTCTTTCAGTGCCCATCCCACCCACAGTAAAGGCAAGTTAGTCTGACCCCCGCTTTCTGGCCTCCTCTTCCATTACATGTCTTCATCCCCAGACTCTTTCCTGCACTGCAATTCCTTTTCCCAGTCCTTTAGGATGAAAATTATGAATTTTCCAAGCCATCAACATCTCTTCAGACTCTTCTCTCTTCTTCCGACATCTCACAAGGTAGTTTTCAGCTCTTACTAACTAATTACAATCTGTATTCTGCCAACCCTCATAAACACTATGCATCTGCTTCTGGAACTTAGTTGGCAATCCTTGGACAAAAGCAGTTGTTGCCGCTTCCTTGGCATTCTTGGATTGGTCTGTTATCAGAGGGTGTTGCTCAAAAGCCTCTTGAAGGTGATCTAATCAATCTGCTGGTGATTCATTTTTCTTTCATTTTCCATTGTTTATTTTTCCCCCAATGTGTTCTGCAAGGATACACACTAGTTAACTCGTCCACCATATGGGCTTTTGTATCTTGTAGCCTTTCATTGGTTTCTAGTACATTATCTGACTAAGGGACAGCAGGCAGGAGTCTTTGGCACACTTCTAGGGGTAATACAACTCCTAGTAAGTTATTTACATCTGTCCAAGTAGCGTCATAATAGTTAAAGAGTCAGTAGTTTCTCTTGGAACATTTGAGGTTATTTCTTAATATTGGAAGTTCCTGCTGTTTCCTGAGGTCAGAGAGGCATATATCATCACTAATGTGCCATTTGCAGTAGGTAATTGCCTTGGAAGAGCTTTGATAGCATCCCCACCTTGTGTCACATGCCTTCAAATGCAACTGGAGTTAAGAAATGGGTCATTAATGATTTATAAATCACAACTCTGTTGGGAGAAGATGGAGACTTTCAAGTGGTGCCCTGCGTGGTTTCACTAGTTCTGGGGTCCTCACATTTGTACAAAGAACTGGGTGTACGAGGACTTCATTGGGGCGCTGAGTTCACCTGTATGTGTGTGAGAGTGTTTCAGGAAAGGATGAGGGAGAAGGAGGTAACCCTGTGAAGAAATCAATGATGTCTTCAGTAGTCTCATCATCATGCATAGGGGGCTCTTTATGCTATGGATAAGTTAGGGCAGTGGATCGGACTGTCAAGCCCTTGTTATTTCTCTCCCTCATCAATCAAGTCTTTGTTGCACCTTTCTTTGATTCTTTCACCTTCTCCTTTACTTTTTTCCTGTGAGTCCTTAAGACGATGCACTCGAGACTCATGGAGTCTCTTGGACATCTCTTCTCAAGATATCAATTCCATTGATCCCCGGGTCCCCTTTTCCTTATCTAAGTCAAATGTTACCTCTACTGAAAATCATTTGGAGGGGTATGTTTTCATATTCCATTGCCATTTAACCAACAACTTACACATTCTGTGCCGTAATACATATTCACATAATGAGCTGGGGTCCCTTTTGGTGGGTTATCAGCTTCCCTTGACACACATACCTCAATTTGTGCCAGACACTTTCACTACAAACACAATGAAAGGCTGTGGTTGTGTGATTCATCTCACTAAAGAGCAGTACATAAGACTCGAGGCACAAACACGGTTGATAGTAAGAAAAGAAGAAAGAAAACGCTAACCCCAGAACATAGGGGCAAATACAGATGTTTTCTTTTGTTCATGATGTCACTGAGCCCCCTTATGTACATGTGTGAGAAACTCGGGGCAACTGAATTTAGTGCTCATGCTTGGTCAACAGTTATGTCCTAAATTCATGTCCAACGCACACACTTACATGGTTTCATGTTTGAATTCTGAGTTCTGTATCTTACTCTCACACCATACATCATTCCTACTCTCACACTAGGTTTCTTAAATCGTACCTGATGCAGTGTACCTTAGGATCCATACAACTCAGAACCTGGAACCTAGTACTTCAAAGCTAGCGCTTCGAGCCTAACACATTGAATAGAAGAGTTTAAACCTAGCACTTAGAAGTTTGTATTTTCAAAAAGTTACCCCGTACATGTCCTTACACTATTTCACATGTGTATTCTGGCAGCCTGAGTCCCCAGCATTGATAAAATGTAAGAACTGAGAGTGGGCCGGCATACGCAGGTATGTCCCCACTGAAATGATAGACTAGGGAGTTTTAAAAAGTTGCCTTACAGTTATCAAGTTGTGTGCACTTGGTCATTCGTGTGCAGCCTTTGCAGATACCTATGCCTGGTCCTCGGAATACAAAGCTCCATTTTCTGCCAAAGGAAAAAAAAAAAGAACCACTCTTTTTCTTCAGGTAAACTAAAATACACGCTCATTTAAGCAGTGTGTCAACCGACAAGGGGACTCTAATGTAATCTATCAGACTTCCTGCTGGGACTAACAAACTGTCATTATATTCACAAGTCTCCCTGCTTGGCAGATGAGTGGCCTAAATTGAGCAAGGCTTCCTGCAATCAGAAACAGTTCCTGCTTCCCAAAATATATTAATTAGTAAAATGATTAACTTCAGTCTTTTACAATGATATATAGCGAGCAATATGTATGAACGGGATGTTTCAAATACAAAAGGATTGGCTGGCATTTCCTAGGTCAGCACATTAGAAGTAATCTGCACAGATATTCTTGTTGTTAGGAAGAGTGATACTGGGTCGAAGAGTCACAGGACAAGCGTTTAATATATATATATATCTATATATATATATATATATATATATATATATATATATATATATATCATAGCATGGTTTGTATTTTTTCCAGCGCTCTGAAGTGATCAAGATGCAGTGAGACTTAGAGAAAACGTCTGAAGAAATAAATACATTATTAAAAATTATTCACGATGAGATTGCATTTTTTACTCTCAAAAATAAGAATGGTGGTATTGCGTGAAAGCATCTTGCACAGGAAGGCTTTTACTACAAATATTAGACTTATTTCATCATGTAGATTGACAACATGCTAAATGTAAAATAATAATAATAATCGGAAGGGGTTGAAAGATATGGTTGAATTTCTATCTACATTACAGAAGATTCATGTTATTTTTTCAGTGGAGATGTATAATATAAAATAGTTTTTGCACTGTATTTCATTCAAGTGGTTTACCATATTATATATTGCAGTTATTACGATTATCCAGCCTAATGACAGTCAATGTATCAAACTTAGAATGATGACACTCTGATTTATATCTCAATTTATCTTATCAGAAAATGTTGACTGCACATGAAAGACTCCTTAGTATATATGTTTCACATCTTTGAACTCCCATTCTTTGCATCAAATTTAGCAGTTGTTTCATAAAGAGGAAGCGTGCTATATTTGAAAGCTGTGTAGTGTAAAATCTCAGCAGGAATTCAACCAAACCAGTGAGTGGAAGGGGGCTAGGTAAGGGGCTAGATCAGTGGTCATCAAATGTCTTAATGCTGCGCCACCTGCGTTAAATAAAAAAAAAAAAAAAAAAAAAACATCACCCCATCTTAATTTTTCACAATTATTCTGTAAATAAGCAATGTTTAAATATGTCTAAACATTGCAATTAAGTTATGTTACCCATTTTATGCATAATCCCAGTTACGATATAAATGACAAAAGATGTTAGTGATGGCACACGACAAAGTGGCTTACTGCTGCTCAATATTTATCACTTAAAACAAAGCATGATGCTTCTCTTGGCCAGAGCCTGGTGGCCCCTGGGATCACTTAAGCCCCCCCCAACCAGTTTGAAGCCCTCTGGGCTAGATGTTCTTCCCCTGAGAAAATTGAAAAACAAATGGGATCAACTATTCTATTTTACACAACAATTGTTTGTAAATGTGTCAAATGCCATATGTTCTGAAGGGCAATTATAAAATATTGCAATGAAGCCTTACCCTTCCCAGAGATAATGGGGTGTTCATCTGTCCCAAGAGATTTCTGAAAAAAATAGTGCCAAAATGACACATTTGCAGAACCATTTTTCCTGAAAATGTATATCAATCAAGCAGAATTTATAAAGCGTGGCTAATCACCTGATAGAGTATCCAGGTGCTTGCAGGCCCCAGAGGCTTATTCAAACAGCCAGGTTCCGAGGGCCATTCAGAATTCCGGAAGTGAGGTGATGGTCCGGAGGTGTGTGAGGAGGCTGTTCCAGGTCTTTACTGCGATGTGGGATAAGGAGCATCCTCCACTTCTGCTTTGGTAGATGCGGGGAGTATAAGCAAGTGAAAGGGGGGCGGAGAGTAGTTTTTCGCTTGTTGGTGGAAGTTCAGGCAGGGGTTAATGTAGGCAGGTCCTTGGTTGTGTAGAGCCTTGTGTGCATGGGTCAGCAGCTTGAATTGGCATCTCTTCTGTACGGGGAGCCAGTGGAGTTTGCTGAGGTGGGGTGTGATGTGGGTTTGTCGGGGAAGGCCGAGGATTAGAATGGCTGCGGCTTTCTGTATGTTCTAAAGTCTCTGTAGAAGGTGTGCGGAGATTCCTACGTAGGGGTACAATGCCGTAGTCCAGTTGTCTGGTGATGAGGGCTTGTGTCACAGTGCATCTCGTGTGTAGGTGTAGCCACTTGAAGATCTTATGTAGCATGCACAGATTAAGAAAGCAGGCGATGCAGACGGTGATTTCATGGTGAACTCGTTGTCAATTATGATTCCGAGGTTTCTGGTGTGGTTGGAGGAAGTGGGTGTGGGTGTGGGTCCTAGGTCTATTGGCTAAAGAAGCCTTTCGTAATTCTGGCTGTCTAAAAAAAGCAATTTCTCATGGTCCATAAATTTCATAGCATCTGCCTTTAGCCAGAGGCTTAGTGACAGTGTTCATAAAGACAGAACCAATACTCTACTTTCTGCAAAGATGATTTCAAAATGTCACCTTTGCCTACTTCACCAAAAATGTGTGCTAGGTAGCTACTAATTGCCTTTGTGTCTCCTGGCTTCAGTTTGCAGATATTGGGTGTAACAGTAAGCATAATGCACATAAGTTGCGCATGTCCTGTGCATAGGGTCAGTTGGATTTTTTCTCTTTCATGCGGAGTTGCTACTATTGTTGGTATCCTATTAGTAGTGCTGCATTCACTGCACAAACCTAAAACGTATTGCCTTTCCCAATGCTTGTTTACTCTGTCAGTCAATGCATCACAACAGATATATTTTAACAAGCATAAACCCATGTATTCTTCTATTTGTTTTGTTAAGTGATTAATATCATGCTCAGGAGTAGTGTGGTTCTTTTGTAACTTAACAAGTGTTTTTGTGAAATAGTACCTCTGTGCAATGCAATAAAATAACGAACAGCAAATGGGGTAAAATATTCTATTAACTATGTTGTGTGGCAAAAAATAACGCATTAACAGTGTTAAGTAAATGGACAATAACCTATGCACATTCAAACAAAGAATACTAATTGGGCTCTCCAACAGTGGAGAACAGAGACCGCAGGAGTGGAAGATCAGATGGTATCTAGGGGTATCAAGTTGACATGTGAAAAAAGAACGCCGACTTTAGTATGACGAGAACAGAATGAGGAGGAGAACGATAAATACAGAAATTAGGGGTAAATGAATGACACAGACACTTAGGGCAGGAAGGAACAGATGAGGATCAGAGGAGTGGCACAGAGCCCATGAGCAAGGAAAGACAGGTATAGGGAGCAATGAGGGACTCAGAAACCAGATCAGGGGAGGGACGCAGAGGCCAGGAGCAAACGAGGCGCATGGGTGCTAAGAGCAAGGTAGGACACAGAGTATGAACAGGGAAAGAACAGAGTGCAGCCACAGCCAGAGTGGAGACACTATGCTTTGGAAGGAAGTCAATACTCTACGAAGTGGATCCTAAATGCAGCAATTCCTATGGCAGTGAGTTCTGCCATTCCCAAACGCAGGTAATGTACTGAATTGCCACAGACTGATATTTCTTCTACCAATGCGCACATACATAATATAAAGCATTTAAATACCCTTGAAAAAAATGTTCCAGCAAAAGCCTCACAAAAATCCAAAGCCCGTGAACCAAAAAATATGGAGTACGTGCCACGCAATCTCTCCCTAATAAGTTATTTTTAGCAATTGTGTCCTTTCTCTTTAGCACAATTTAGAACACATAAAGCAGTTATTATTAGGATCAGAAGGTGAAGGGTGTACAGATGGACGGTGGCATTGCACCACTTCAAATGGTTTGTATGGTACAGCTCAGCACTTGGATTCCAGAACTGCAACCAAATTTAGCAGTCTGTGGTTCACATTGATGCACATGCCATGCCCCCGTGGGGAGGAGGTCCAGTGATGTTGCAGAAAAAGGAAGCAAGTGTGTTTTTTTTCTATAAGGAAAAAGAAGAGAAGACGTAGCAGATGCATAATAGTAGCGTGTTTATTTTTAATACTAAACAATATAATTGTGAATATATACATATGAAGCAGTAGCACAATAGACCACTTAGAAATATTTATAGCACATTTTAATCGTGGGGGTGCAACGTTCTGTATTAAATTTAGTATATATCTATTCCATGCAAATAATGATCTCTATTGTATGGGTTGATAAGGACTAGTGGTTAATAGCTCTCTGTGTTGAATCAAAATAAAATATTGAACTGGATATGTGCTTCAAGAATATTGTCTCTTTTGGTACATTACCTTCTGAAAAGTTAGTGTTTAAACATGTCAATGATTTAAAATACATGCCACAATTCTTACATGGAGCTGGATGCACAATGCATTAGGCACTTTAACCCTTCCTGTAAAGGACCAGGCCTCACAACACAGTAACACACAGCTTCTAATATTCACAACCGGACCTTCATCCTGTGGTAGTACCAGCTTCTACCATTGTTCTACCTCCCACCACCTTGATGTAACGGGTGCACACCTGAAACCTAGTTATTATTCGATCCCCATCATCAACATGGGCAGAAGGGTGATGGCCTGCTGATGTCAGCTATCCACAACGTTCCATTCATCTGGCTGATGGGAATAACTTAAAGGAACATACTTTAGGCGGCCCATACCCTGCAATGTTGCAAATATAATTTCTACCACGAACAAGGTAGAAATATAAACATTTACATTAGTGCTGGTGTCTGGGACAGTAAAAAGAAATAGATGTATGTGTCCGAAATTACTGTTGTGGGAATTTTGCCTTCATCTACGCCAGGTCTCACCAGTCATAGAAGGAAGGTGCTGTGTCCCACTTCCTTTAGTCCATTGAGTATGTCTTCTATGGTGATGTAATTGCCTTGTTTTAAGTATGATGCGTGTGTAATATTTGTTGTAAAGATGTGGAAGAAACTGGATTGTTCGTCTAGAGGGAAGACACCTCGTTCTTGATATAAGCAGTGGTTGAGCTCCCACAGAGTCTATACAATCTAGGACCCAGAAGTGGGCAGATTTATGTGAGGAGGAATGTTGTGCTAACTCTTGCTAGCTTGGCAAAATAAACAAGACCTTTCTCTGAGAAAAGTGCATTACACAAGAACAGCGACACCAAAACAAGTTTGCAGTTAAGAAAGAAACATATAATTTCCAAACATATATAGTTATAATGAAAACAATTTAGGTGATTAAAATGACAATGAAATTAAGTACATCTGATGCAGAAATCAGGATGTACTTAAAAGATGAATTGGGGAGCTTTTGAATGATAAACGGTTTTTGGAATTAGAAATGCAACCCAACTAATTGGGTGTGAATTTCATTTTAGGGCATTGGAACGTAGCAATCCACCAACTCACAAAAGGGTTTTGAAACTCAAGTTTTCAGGAAAATTATTTTCTGTACAAACACAAGATCATTGCATCAGCTAATGTCCTGGTTTAAAATCTGATGAAAACTAAAGACCAGGGGCCGTGGCACATGACATTCAATTGACCCTATTTCATGTCCTTGGTGGTGATCGGTAAGACAGTCAATCACCTTTCACCACCATAACAGAAAAGCAGGTTTCTAGAGGTGCTACAGTGTGACAAGACAAGAATGTTTGTGCCTATTTGTTGTGATGGTGAGGAGTTGCTTTTTTGTACTGCTGTTCTTTGTCACGTTTTCAGTGTTGTGCTGTGCCATGTAGTGTTTTTGATTTATGATGTTATGTTGATGTGTGTACGTTATTGTTATGTTCTGTTGTTTCTTGGAGGGATGTCAACAAATGCTGCTACATTTCCATCCAGCGTAGCACGAGCCTTCAGGGTTCCTGTGACAAACAAACATTTGCCACTCTCTAAGGTGTTAAAATATTGCTGCTCTAACTCTTCACCTATTTAAGACATGAGTGAGCCCAAAACTATGGCAGAGACATTTTAAATTAGCCCTTCCAGTGCTCACTTTATGTAATACAGTCACAGATTTTCAGACCTTGTTTCAAAAGTTGCAAAAATGTATTTACTGGTGATTCAAATGTCCCTAAATATTCAGTGACTGTTATTTGGGCATCAGGTCACGGGTTCAAGCGTGAAAGAGGAGTTCCCACATCCCTAGTTAGGATCTCAACCAATAGTCATATCTCCACTTTTACTACAGGTTTTCTTCCAGGCACAAGTAGCTCCCTCTACCTTTTGGATTTTCCGCAATTCCCTCGGCCACAGGCAAAGAAGCACCAAAGCATTCACCGCCTCTCCCTGATGGATAGTACTTGGCCTAAATTTCACCACAGCTTCCCTGTCCACAGACACTCTGAACACCACAAGTGTTCGCATGCTGTGTACTCCTTTGTTAAATGAGCAGGAATGTTATCCAGGTGTGTGCAGAGCTGGGGCTGTAAACGACCCTCCTGCAAAACGTCTTCAGTACAAATCGCCTGAGTTTTCAGTACAGTCCAAAGAACAACATCCATACAGCTTGCAGTTGTTACACTAATGGTGTGGGTTTTTCCTTCATGCAAATATCTTGGCATGTTGAGTAATATTTAACTTGGTTTTCTGTTTTGTACCATTGTTCGTGTACACTCCCTGTTGACTTGGGTGTTTCAGTTCTTTACCTTTGTCATTATATGTTGTATTGTGGCATCCACCCATTTGAGGTCTCAGGTATGTATGTTCCTGTTTTGAATGTTGCATGTTTTGTAAAATGGTTGGTGTGGAGATTGAAATGTAGTTCATTTGTGATAAATCAGTAGTTGGCTTGATTAGTATGCCGTGAGTCTAGGTCTTTAGTTAGTGTGTTGTTAACCCAAGTCTTTTGATTACATGCTTTTAAGAAAAAAAAGGTAGGAAAGTTTTATCCTGTCTCCCTCAGTCCATTGTCTGTGTTTTGATGATGTAAGTGAAATGTTTGTGCTAGGTATTTTACCCCAAAAATGTCAATGTTGGACAGAGATAGTGTTAATATAGCTCCTGGCAGCGGAGGTGGAGAGGTTACTGCAGAGTTAATTTGTAACTAAGCTTGGACTTTCCTGGAATAAATCTATATGAAGTATGAAATTACTTCTATTCCGTGCACATTCACTAGTTAACAAAAGGCATGCACATCCCTTTTAAAATTAAGAATGTTCACACAAAAGGGCTGTCCACCTCAGCCATGCCCTTAAATATGTATATTACACACATCTAGCCTGCATGCCCAGCATAAGTGTACAAGAAACTAATATTTTACACATATATATTCTAACTTTGAGAAAATGATTATGCACAAGTCCCATTGGCCTTAGCTGTCTCACCAGCCTCATATGATCAAAAACATTCAGAAATACAAAATGTATACATATGTAGACTAGCTTTGGCCCGCTTCATGCACGGGTTTGTTCAACTGGCATTGACATTTCCCTTCTGCCCACCACGGCACAGTTCATTGGACAATGGGCCAGCCCACTTCAGCAATTGGTTTCTTGGACTTTAAGTAGCAGCAGTGTTTTGATCACATGTTCACATCTGCCTACAAAGCAGTGCACTTTAGTGCTAGGGCTGTTAGACCAATGCATTTCTTTTGAATGCTGATCTTATATTTCTCTATTTTTTCCTATTTTTTGTCTTTATCCCTGCTTTCTTCAATAAGAATATATTTTCTTGTGTTATGCTTTAAAACTTAAAGGCATTTCTCAACCACACCAACCTGATAGGAAGCATTGTTCTATAAATATTTTATGCAATGGGTATTACTTTAATTTAAATGGGGAAATGGCCTTTACAACATGGGCTGAGCCACGCTTGCCATTTACCCGCAAGCAGAACAACGCTTGCCTGAACCACGCATCTGCCTTAACCACGCATTTGTGTTTTAAGGCTCAGGGCTGGGGGGTGCTGGAGTCGGGGTAGTTTTGGGCAGGGGGCAGGAATTTAGGCTTCAGGGCGGGGGAGGGGAAGGGATAGTTTTAAGGGTAGGGCGGGGACAGTTTCTGGGGCTCAGGACGGGGGGCTGGGGTACGGCTAGTTTTTGACAGGGGGCAGGGTTTTAGCGGAAGTGATAGTTTTAAGGGCAGGGCGGGTTGGTTTTAGGGCTCAGGGAGGTGAGGTGGGGGCTAGCTTTTAGGGCTTAAGGCAGGGAGGGAGGGGTCAGGTAGCTGTAATTTACCACGCATGTCCCTTTAGCAATCATGCCTTTATAACAAAATTCGTTGTGAAGGCATGCATGGTAAAGGAATGCGTGATTAAGATGTGTTCATTGTTGCAACCATGTTGTTGAGGCACACGTGGTTTAGCCATGCATGCTACTGTAATACAACCATTTAAATGTTTTATTGCAAGCATATGGCTTCATGTTTTGGCAGCAGCATAATTTTCTTTTTTTGTGGCATATGCTTGGTTAAAAAATAAATAACCATCCAGCTTGTGAAGACCAGAGCATGCAGAGATGGAATATTTGGTATGTGAGACTCCTTCCTATCTGAGCGATCTCAGTGGGTCGCTTTAGGGGACTTCGTATCTCCTCCCTTCTTATTGCCATGTGGGGTACCCCAGGGATCCTCCCTGAGCCCCACATTTTTTAACCTATATGTCACCTCGCTGGCCAGAGTAATAAAAAGTCATGGGTTCACCCTTGTATCGTATGCTGACAATACACAAATAATCGTCTCTGTAAGTGGATCTCCTAACACCACTACAAGTAGCTTTCAAGACTGCATGAGTCACATCGGGAACTGGATGTCAGACAATTGTCTGAAACTAAACTCTTCTAAAACAGAGGTCCTACTTTTTGGCAATAATCCCCACTTTTGGACCAACATTTGGTGGCCGGCTCAGCTCGGACCACTACCCACGTCAGTCTCAAAAACAAAAAATCTGGGAGTTATCATGGATAATAAACTATCCTTTGAGGCTCAAATTAACTCCACTACCTCCAGCTGCCATCTTATATTGAAAATCCTGCAGAAGGTCTTACCCTCAATTCCGTTGGATCTCAGGAAAACAGTTATATCCGTCTTGATATCGTCAAGACTGGACTACTGTAACGCCCTACTCTCCAGCGCAACAAAACGTAGCATCCAAAAATTGCAGATCGTACAAAATACCGCACCCAGGGTCCTTCTTGGAATCCCTAAATCTGAGTCTGTAACAGCTATTCTTCCCCGATTACATTGGCTGACGGTAGCAAAGCGGGTCCTACTCAACTAGCAAGCTATCTCAAACCATATGTGCCAGCCAGACCGTTAAGATCAGCAGAACTTAGGAATTTTGATTGTTCCCAGGATAAAAAAGGCCGTGTGGGGCGGAAAGAGTTTTGCAACCACCACTGCAAAGCTCTGGAACTCCCTGCCAATCTCTCTGAAAGGTGATATAAACTTGTTAAAATTCAGGAAGAAATTAAAAACATGGCTTTTTAGAGTGTAACTCTCTTATTCTGTCACCCAGCTGTATGCATGTGTTTCAGGTAGCGCCTAGACACCTCAGGGTACTGTTGCGCTTTACAAATCATTCATGCAAGTACATAGTGTAATCTTAGTTAAAGAAAAAATGCTACAGTGCAAATTATGCATTTAATTGGTAGCTATTTTTGTTCATTGATTCACTGGCACAGGCAACACTAGTACTGTAAACAATAGCTATATTAAGTATAAATCTCAAGCAGGCAAAACTCGCTGGCTGCACCAGATATTTTCTGTTTACAACTTTAAATCTACCTCTCGCTTCTTTCAATCGCATCCAACTATGGAGTACATTTCAGTGAACTCTGAAATAACATTAAAATTGGGATTTAATTTAAAGAAAGCCTTTCAATTTTTGGCACGTGTAAGTGCACACATTTTGAAAGCACACAGCTCAGAGTATGCAGTCTCTAAGCCCTGCCTGTCTCTTTCAGTCTCGTTGTTGATTTGGCAGTTTCTCTTGGCACAGGGGATTGACCGAGAGCAACCCTGCACCTCTGGGTCAGTACGAATCAAACTCCAATACCACAACTGACGGTTGGGTGTTTCAACAGTGGTTTAACAAAAACTTAGGGGCCCGGTCTTCCAGTACAGTAAGGGGGCCCACCAACATCTCCAAGCCTTCCTTCCTCTGTACCTTCCGTCTTCAGGGGGCTCAAAGAATCGAGCTATCCCACAGAATGCATGGGCTCATATGCTCTAAATTCAGATTACTGGTCTATTCATCAGGTAAGATAGAAAGTACAGACTCAGACTTCACACAGCAGAGCGATCCCTCAAGTTACATTGTGAATGTCTGTTACCTTTGGCAGCAGTGATATACCCAGGGCCACTGGAATTATGTGGCAGGAGAGGGCCAAATTATGTGGCAAGATTGAGCAAATTAACGCCGCAAGAAAAGGCAAATTATGTCGCATTTTGCTCCACATTTTGTAATTGTATTACTTCATTATTTCATCATTTTTAAACTTGGTAATACTGTCTGGACATTGGTTGCACCTCATTAGTACCAGTTTAGCACCCAAATATAGCAATAAGCAACAGAAGGCTGACCAGTCCAGTTTTGCAAAGGGCCTTTCACTCCGTGGCAACACGTGTCAGTGCATTTTTAGGAACTTTTGAACCATTTGAGCTAGAAACAAACTTTTTTTGTTAAAATCTGCAGATTATGCGGCAGATGGTGGATTGTGTGGCAAATCTATAACTATGAGAAAATCGCAGTGGCTGCATAATCGCAATATTCTACAACCCTGGATATACCTTAGGTTTTACTGCTCCTTTTTTATGACTGCTTAAATATCACTTAAATCAATGAGTGACCTGGACTGGATTCTCCAAAATCAGCAGTGCAAGGACCGTATTTAAAATTCTGCCTCAAAACCATATTTAAATCTCTGCCTCAGGGTATCTTTCCGCTCTATACACATCCCGCTCCCCTTCCCTAAACACTCCATTTCTCAGCTAGATGATAAATCAGGGTATTTCAATAGTTACTTCTCACTTAGGTTGTTTTGATTACTATTATGATGAGCTACTATTCACAATCTCACCCTAGCTGTATTTATTTTACGTTCACCTTTCACATCCTCTAAACTTTCTTCTAAAGGCCTCATTGAATGTCCTCGACAACCCCGGAAGTTACTAGCACACTTAGTGAATACCAGAACCAGCGGGAGTGTTGTTTACTGGGTGTGATATTACTGCATCGTTCTCATTTATGCACCTCATAATAGGGGATTACATGGTAATGCTGTGGTATTGCAATGTGTTTCAAGTAAGTGTACACCTGAATCCTAGTGTGCACAGCAAAATGTATTTAACTTACACATTCGACTTATGTTCACATTACATTTATTCAATAATACTGATTGAATATTTTATAAAGACGCAATTATCAATTGTTATATCATTCTTCTACTTTTCATATATATACCAAAGTAAATGCATTACAACAACAAAAATTAATCATAACATACATTATTTTCCAAGACATTACCCATCTTCATCTGTAGATTCCATTACATTCTTGTGTTGCCCTATGCATTGCGGGGGGAAAAAAATCCCTTCCTCAGGGGCCTGTGTGTAAAAACATAAATGAATATTTCTGTCACAACCAAAACTTCATCTCCAAGTATAGCCAATAGCCTTCCTTAATGCAAAACGTTAGTATTTCCCCTATCTAACACCTCTGTTAATCTCACCATGGTGAGCAACTCAGTGGGTGATCTATCCATTTCTGCCAACCTGCACATTATGTATGTGCAACTGACCTGCACCTATCACCTATTGGTGCTGTTCAACTGACACCTTGATCTGGCGAGTGTTGGCACCTCCTGGATGAGTGCTTTAACTGGCATTCTATTAGCACATTGAATGATCCTCCGCTGCTTCCGGACTTTAAAAGAATGGCTGAAATGTGTGCAGATTCTTCTGCAGGTGGTCAGTATGTTACTGACTCTGTCTTTTTTCTTCAGAAAGTCTTGAACACTGATGTTAATGCCGTGTGCCAAACACAGGACCCTTAAAAAGCCACCATCGGCCATGGCCTTAACTATATTACTGCCATTGTCCGTGGCAACAAAACCAATGTTAAGCCCTCTTGGTCGCAGCCATTCAAAGACCTTACTGTTAAAGTCTTCCAAAATGTTTGCAGCAGTATGGGATTTCTCCATGGCAAACATGGCTACAGTAGCATGCTTCCGAGCACCATTAAAAATGTCAGCAGTGTCAACACCTGCAGATATCTCTTCTCTAACCCCCACAAAAGAGATCCAGTCTGCAGTGATGCACATGTAATCAGTGGCTTGACAACTGGTCCACACGTGTGTTGTCAGGTGGATAGTTGTCCATGCAATTCCAGAGCGTCGTGATGTAATGCTGGAACAGCAACTCTGGCAAAATAGGACCGGCTGGGAACCTTCCATTTGGGGCAGATGGCTGCCACAAATTCAAGAAAACCCACCCCTTCCACAAAAGAAAAAGGGAGGAGGTCCAGCACTAACATTTTAGCCAGCTTTGCATTGTACAAACGTGCCATTGGGGGGTTGTGTTTGTACAGCCCCTCCAACCTAAACATACTGAGAATGATAGCCTGGATTTTTTTCTTTTCTGGTGCCACTGTTGCAGGTGTGTCACGTGGCCAATGGGGACATTGTCGTCTTCCCTAAGTTAGCATGAGCACGCTGCAGAGTGACCGCTGCTTTGCACACGTTACTACATGAGTTTATTTTGGAAATGCCTCTTTTGATATTTTCACATGAGAACCTACTGTTGTGTTCATGCTTTGCAGGTTCCTGGGATTTAGTCTGAACAATGTGAACAAGGTCGAACAACAATGACACTTGTTATTCTGTTCTGGTCAGGACCTAGCACCTAGACAAAACATACAGATGCAGCTGTTGTTTGGGAATACGTACTTTGGCCTTATTGGAATACACGGATAGGTAGCACACACTTGGAAAGGGACCTTTCCAGGGAGAGGAGCATGATAGCAAGTATGATGTAGAACTACCATCTATAGACTGAGGTACGGGGTCTGCAGAAAACACCCAGACATCTTCTGTTATATAATCATCTTGCTTCTATACAAGGGGAGGGAGGACTGGCTACGCTGTCTCTCATTATGAGCCGCGATCCGTGCAGGTAACAGCGGTGGGACGGTGGGGCCGTGTAAGGGGGATTTCGAGGGACGATGCCGAGGGAAAATTAATTATTTATTTAATTTTCCCTCAGCATCGTCCCTCGAAATCCCCCCTTACACTGCCCCACGCCCCACCGCTGTTACCTGCATGGACCGCTGCTGTCCTTTTATGATTTTCAGAGTGCTTGCTATGCTGACCGTATTTGTGTTATGCATTTTTCTGATTATTGTGGCACGTATACTGCATATTAGAGCACGTTAGTTAAAATAAATATTTTAAACTTGTTCGTGTCTCTGTCAGATCTTATTGTGGACAAGTACAAGAGTGTGAGTGAAAGGGTGTGTCTTGTAACCGCGATTCCTGATAGAGTCGGGAGTGTTATTTTCTGGGGTGTCTAATCACTTGTTTCTCTGTGAGTGAGTAAGAGGGCAAGTGAGACACTATAGCTAGTCGGTCCTGGACTCATGGGTACTAAGGTGATAGGATGACTCAGTCCCTATATACTAAGGTCCCATAATCCTACGCATAGTTCTGTGTTTGCGCAGAATACATGCAACATGGCGCTGCCAACGTTTGGTCTCTTACTTATTGACAAGACCCCTGAGTAGCGCTTGTGCTCGTCCACAATACCCTCTTGCCATTTCCCGGGGACGCCCGCGGCAGGAGGGATTAGCCAACTGCAGTTGTAGGATACACCTGTTTCTGTAGGTTTTTCAAGCTTGAATTCTAAAAGGTTTCTTCGACCCATTTTGTGCTACCGTTTTTTTTTACTTTCCATAACAGATGGCACAACCGGTCGCGATTCCGGCACATAGCCGGGTGGCGGTTACACAACATTTGACACTGCATGGAGTCCCCGATACGGGGGCTAACGTTATAATGGTGGTTGAGGTGGATCCAGCATACCGTTTCAAGGTTTTTTTATTCATGGGTTACATTTCCTGCAGTTGATGCAAATGATGATTTTTTCATGCTTACACGGTCGCTGCTCCTCTGGCAGCGTATTGTCCTTACACGATGATTGAAGTTCCGTTGACTTCGTGTTAGCATACGATTTGGTTTATTGGAGCCCTTCCTCACCCTATCTCTTTTGTTCGTATGGGCCCCTTAAGTATAGATGGGGCTGCTTGGCCGGTTTTGGCTGGTTTTACACCACATCCAAACTATCTAAATGTTTCTATAGTGGAGCTTCGTCAGCTCTATGCACAGGTGACTCAACTCTATAGATGGGTCATACAATACATTTCTCATACCATTCAGGTGGCTCCAGCTGGCGCTGGGCCTCTGGCACCTGTACAGGGCGGGGTTCTTGTGATTAGTCCCGTCATGATTAATTTGGTGATGGGCAAATGTCCTCAGAATCGTGAGGACCTTCCATTTTGTATAGCACAAAAAATTGAACAGATTTTAGCAGTTTTCCCACACAAGAGCCCTGCGGAGAAACATAGGATCCTTACTATGTGTTTGCCAAGTGGTCTGATTCCCCCTCTAGCAGATTGCAACACCTGGGGGACGGTGTTTGCCTCAGTGTATACACTGTGCTTTGGCACCCCCTCCCTGAGCATTGTCCCGAGCATTCTAAAACGAGTACAGGATGAACACAGGGCTGGCCCAGCCCTGGATCTGGGGATGAGATTAGTGGGAATATTCCCTGTTGTCTCCGATATGATTCTGGCTAACATTAAAGGTGAAGCGGTCTGCTTGCAGGTGCACCAACGCCTCGCGGCGGTGGCGGTGCTGATCGGGAGCGACAGTTGCCGATTATTATTGCGGATGTCTACACATCCCTAGGTCGCAATAATTTGGGAGTCAGGCCATTTACACAAGTACAAACGAAACCCCCTCCAGACAAGGATGGTCATCCAGTCTTTCCTAAGAAGGGCTGGAACAAAAATTGGCAGCAACAGAAGCCTAGGTCCCGTGCCGTATCACCTCCACCAGATGCTTCTGAGCGTAGACATGATTTATGTGACTGCTCTAAAATTAAGACACCTGAGAGGTTCCAGGTTTCTGATCCCCATTCTCCTAATTCCTTTCAAGAATCGTCAGATCAACAATTTGGCGGAGGGGGCATACAGGATTGCAGACAGGGCGAGTCCACACAACAAAGGCGAGACCCGCAGCACCTATTTGACGTAAAAGTCAAACAGGAGAAACCACCTCAGTATCGTGCTCGGTTTCAGAAGAAAAAAGATGCCGCTTTGAAAGCAAAGTATGCCCCAGATGGTGAGAACCCTCCTCCTGGACAGGAGTTGGGTGGTAATTCTCCTCAACAGCGCAGCGGAAGTTACCATAGTTCGGCAGACACTCCACCAGCGTCTAGAGGCGAAAGCAACTGACACTTTTATTACTGTTGAAGCCGTGGACACCCGCGTAGCTCCCCCTGATAGACTTTACCATGTTGAACTTCAAATTGAAGGAGATATTAAACGCACCATAAATGCGGTCTTTTGAGACAATTTGACCTCTTCCTAAGACATTTTGCTGGCGGAGGTGGATTGGCCTCCCCCTTTTATCCTCGTTTTCTCTAGGGGCGAGGATATCATTTTACCATCTTTCTCTCAATATGTCCCAGAAGAGACTAAACAAGCTTACGCTTTGGAGTGGGCTCTGGCCTTAGCTCCTGCATTTTATTGCAATCAGGCGGGTTGGGATATGAACTCCCCATTGCATATAATTCCTTTGCGATCGACATCTGAGCCTCAACCACAATATCCCATTAAATGTGATGCTAAAGCCTCCGTTAGTGACATTCTGACACAATTGGAATATCTGGGTGTTATTGAGCCCTGTGTTTCGTCAATGAATAATCCTCTTTTTCTGATATTGAAGCCGGACGGTTCATATTGTATAGTTTTAGACTACAGACATTTGACCATTCATGTTCATACCTTTGCAATACAGAACACACACAGCTCTGCGTTAGTAAATAACATCGTTCGTAAGAAGTTCAAAACTACGCTAGATATTTCCAATGGAATTTTCAGTCACGCTATGGCTCCTGAGAGCCATGACTTGACCACATTCAGCACTCTCGGCAATCAGAGACTCTATGCTAGATTGCCTATGGGGTATAAGACTAGCCCCGGGGTTTTAGCTGCACGCATAGTGTCGATTTTACATGAAATTGACCCAGATGTATTTTCTTATGTTGATGATATTTACTTGACAGATGATGAATTGAATCAGCATCTCATGAGTGTAGACTACATAATTACACATTTTTCAGCTTTAGGTTACAAATGTAACTTTGCGAAATCCCATATTGCCTTTTTAGCAGTTCTTTTTCTCGGTTACGAACTGATTAATGAGGGTAGGAGTTTAGAACCCCACTTTTTGGAGAAATGTGCTCAAGTGCAACCTCCATCTACCCTCAAAAAGTTACAATTTTTGCTGGGTTTCTTGAATTTTGCCAGAACCTACATTCAAGATTATGACCAGCGTATCAAAAAACTATAAGCATTGATACAACCTTCGTTTTCATCTTCCAATTGGCTTCCGGAACATACCCCAGTTCTGCGGTCTTTGCAGTCTGATCTGCTTGCTACTCAATTCTTTTGACACAAGATAATATTACGAATTTGGTCATATGGATTGTACCAGAGACATTAGGTTTCACCTATGTGACTTTTAATGAAGGGGACACAGTTCCCATAGCACATAAATCGCATTTGTATACTCCTGCTGAAATGTGTTTTTCTTCTACCGAATATTTTTAACGGCAGTACAGGTGGCGATTCTAAAAGAACACTCTCTGGCTCAGGGCAAACGCATTTTCATGGTCTCGCCTGTGCCCGCTTTGAAAGCTGTCACCAAGGCGAGCGTGCCCAATTCTAAAGCTCTGCATCCTAATTGGATACAATGGGCTAGTTCATTGACATCGGCTGATGTCAATTTCATCTTTGATCCTTCTTTGCAGACACAAGAGTTTTTACAATATGAACATGTTCATCCTCTTCCTTTATCCCAACTCCCTCTTGGTCAGTCTAAATGTATCATTTACACTGATGGGTCTGCACAGCCAGCTATTGGTTCTAAACATGCTTATTCTGCAGCCTGCACTACTGGGGCAGGCACGATAGTGGGCAGTGATTTTAAATCCTCTGTGGTTTACACACAATCCCTTGGGGATTGTACGGCGCAATTGGCTGAGTTACGCACTTTACTATTAGCCCTTGAGTTTGCTGATCCTGAAGTGCCTACTCTTGTAGTTTGCGATTCTTTCTACTGTGTACAATCCTTTAATGACAACCTATTCTTCTTGGAAACAGAACGATTTTCGTGATTCTAAATGTAGCGCAATAATGTATAAAGCGCTTTGGGTCCGGGTCGCCGCTCTTAAGGAATGTTTGCCACTCACACATAATCCATACATTGGACCATCAACGTGTGGGAGCACATGCTGTTGGTAATTCCATGGCTGATGAAGAAGCCAAATCTACAGTAGCCACATGCACGGTAGCAGCTGTTACAAGAGCCATGACTAAAATTTAAAATGATATTTTGTCTGCTATTTATGGAATAAAGGAGGGGACACCTTATACCCAGGGTTTCCACGCACGTTATACTTATCACTTGACCACTGACCAAGTTCCATTTGTGACTATTTCCTCTGTTGGCGATCACTTGTTTTCCAACGAGGACCACAGGCTTTCACTTATTGTGGCCGTCCATGAAGGAACGGCCTCTGCGCATGCAGGAGTGACAGCCACAATTACTCTTTTACAGCAATGTTATTGGTGGCGTGGATTATATCAACAAAATGCGCAAATATGTAATTTCCTTTGACATTTGTCAACAGATTAAACCTTCTACTGTCTCGCGTCCACCACACCCTCAACTCTTCATTTCTAATCAACTGTTCGGTTGTATTTATCTCGATCACTGCGGTCCCTTGACTTCTGAGAATGCTTTCAAATACATTTTGATTGCAGTGGATTTGTGCACTAGATTCCTCCGGGTTTGGCCGCAGCGCTGTGCTGATGCTCGTACTGTTCTAAAAAATTTGCATGTCTTTGTAGGGACATATGCATGTGGACACTTCCATTCAGACCAAGGTCCGGCTTTTGCTTCTAGGGCTTACCGGGATTCGATGAAGTCGATGGGGGTTCAGGTGCATTTTTCGTCTCCATATCGGCATGAGGGCAATTCAGTTCTGGAGAGGATGAACCGTGACTTAAAGTAATCTTTAACAGCAAGGGTATTAGGTACAGGCCGGGGCTGGTCAACTCATCTATATGGGGTTCAACGTGCACTCAATAATCTCCCTAGAAGATCTCTGGATGGGCGGACCCCATACGAAATGCTTTTTGGCATTAATAGGTTTGTGCCTTACCTTGATGGTCGAGACGTTGTGGCAGTTGCCGCTACATTTGACATAGATAACCATTGTGCTATGTTACAGGATCTACAAAAGAATCGAGATGCTCTAGCAAAATCACATTTGCCCTCGCCGACGGATACAGCAGTCTAAGGGCCAGATGCACCAAAAAACAGTTTTGCGATTCCCCATTGCGAATCTTTGCGATTCGCAATTAGGGAATCACAAAACGGCATGCATGAAAGTGTGCAGTACACTTTCTGCGATTCCTAAGGGGTCGCAAATGACCTACCTCATGAATATTAATGAGGTAGGTCGCAATTTGCGACACCCTAGGAATCGCAAAAATCACAGGGATGGTGGCCTGCTGAGATCAGCAGACCACGTCTGTGATTGCTTTTAAATAAAGCAATCATTTTATTTTGTAAAGCAGCCCGTTTTCCTTAAAGCAAAACGAGATGCTTTACAAAAAGAAAAATGAAAAGTTTTCTTTTCATTTTTTAAGAGCAGGCCATGGTCTGTAGGACCACTGCCTGCTCTTAAAAATGGTTTTACAGACATTCACAAAGGGGAAGGGGTCCCTTGGGGACCCCTTCCCATTTGCGAATGTCTTACCACCTACTTGAAGTAGCTGGTAATATGCGAATGTTTTGCGACCGCATTCACGGTCACAAAACATTCATGCATACTGTTAGGATTTGCTATTTGGAAGGGATGCCCTAAACACGCCCCTTCCAAATAGCGAATCGCAAACCCCATTTTGCTATTCTTGAACAGGTTACCGAATCGCAAAATTGTGTTTGATGCATCGCAAAAGCATTTTTTGCGATCGCAAACGGGCCGATTCTGTGAATCGGCCCGTTTGCGAGGAGAAAAATGCTTGATGCATCTGGCCCCAAGTCCCTGTTTCTGGCTGGCTTCCGAAAGTTGGAGATCTGGTCCGGGAAAACGTGGCGAACAAAAAAGAATTTGGACCCTCTTATCATGCTCCGGTCATGGTCCTTGGTCTAAAGGGCACCCAACTGTAATTTTACCTCCACTGCCTGGATGCAAAGATAACCGATTAATTTCCGTTGAACTTGTCAAACTACACCATATGGCCAATTCTTAATAGTATGCCTAGAAGCGTTCCAAGCAGGAATGTTTCGCTCCAGCAAAGGAATACTGTTTCTCCAGAGACTCTCCAACACATGACAGGAGAGATGGAGTCTTCAATTGATTTATTGCCTGTTTTGCCTTCAACGCCTGCAATTGTGGGAAATGAGTATTCTACCCCGCCAGTTGATCTTATGGTTGAGATCCCTGAACCTGTGATACATTCAACTTCTAACGGAGAACAACCTCCCCTGTTTCAGCTCGGCTCCAGCAGTTACTATCTTGACCAGGATAACTTTTCTTTGGATACATCTTCGTTGTCTTCGTCTATTGCTGTGCCTCCTAATCGGATTTGTGTCTTCATCTCATAGTTAAAGAGCACATACCTAGTCGCACCATGTACTTACATCTGGATTGTGTTGTCGATGGGGTTTCTCTTCATGTGGATTAGATTTGTGGTTGTCTTTTTCCTTTTGATTAATGGCCACTACTTACCTGAACGCTGTGCTGTGGAACTGGTTGACGGAGTACTGGCCCCGCATACGTCTTCGCATAAAATGAAAAGAGACCAAACATTAGTTAACATTTCAGCAGTCCTGATCGCTGATGGCATTGTTTGGGACAAAGTGCCTTTCGATGCATATGGTCCGATGGAGACCCTCCAAATTCCATGCATCTTTCATGTTTCTTTGGGAGATGTCATTTTGCCTGGAATGCATTCAGATGATTGGGATGTCAGTGCGGTTAATTCTTTGTTTTCTGATTTACATTATTATACTGTTTTTGATACGGAAGATCTATATTTGAATTCAGCAAATTATGCAGATCTATTTTGTTACCAAGATTATGGCCATCACTTTCTTCACAAATCCAGTACTCAAAGACCCACTTTCAATTATACACAATGGGAACATTGTCCAACACCTTCTAAAATAAATTGTGTTACACAGAAAAAGAAATTTACATATTTTACGGGTTACAATCTCTCTGATCCAGCATCATATTATTTTAAATTGAATGTCCCTAGATTGAACAAATATATGCTTACACAGACTAAACTAATGTATTCCTCATCTTTTGTAGATGATCTGTCACTGAAGGGTTACGATTGTTGGAAAGACACTGTTGATTTAAAGTCTATTTGAGGCACTAAATTTTGGCAAGCGCAGGGGAGTGAATCCTTGCAACGTGCATGTGTAATACTGTCTCAAATATTATTTTTAAATCAGACGGTGCAACAAACTACCTGCTTCGGTTTGGCCACTGCAAAACATTTGAATGCTCCTTCTATGCCATTGTTAGCTCAATATGAGTCGTGGAGCATACATACCAATTATACTATTGATGACCTGACTCTGATGATGCAGAATGGCTCTTTTAACTCATCTATGGTAAAACCGGAGGGCTGGGTATTGTGGCCTACAAACACAGATGCTTGTCATTTACGTTTTTTGAATGTTACTAAGGGTTTTACCCAAATTAGACCTGATCCCCGTTATCCACATTTACATACAGTTACCACTTATTCTGTTGGAAAATTATGTCAACAGTGGTTGGAACATTCCATATTAGCTTCTGTGAAACACCATCTTTCCCTTTTGTCAGGTGACATTGATCTTTCCGATTTTCTTTTAGGTCCGAAACCCCCTTGCACTAACGTTTTGTGTATGCTGCCTATAATGAATTTTGGAAACTCTCACAAATGGAGGCGCCACTACGCTTATGCCAAATTGATCAGGATAATTTGGACAAAGTTCTTGCCGTGGTTGATAACAGCATAAACACGCTGTCTTCTCGTATTTATACCTTAGACAATATTGTGTCATCTGTTATTGATATTGTTCAGAGAGAAGTATCTACCTTGTATCATGGCCAAAATCAGTTACCTTCTGTTATGCAATTTGGTTGGACTTTACAGACTCTTAAAAAAGGGAGAGTACCATGGGATTGCCTTAATGCTTCCGTGCTATTTGTACTGTTCAATATGACAGATAAACAGAAAATGATGTCTATGAAAGATGCAACTTACACTATGTTACACATTGAGAAACTAGAACAGTTACCATTTACTGTAGCAGAAATAGATTCAGCAGTGTGGTTAATACATGGGGTTATTTCATTGCCCATCTTACCAGCTTACAGCTTGCATGAAACATTATCCTGTAGGTAGATACAAACCCCTCAGGAGTAGTTTCATACATGAATTATGGTCCTCGCCATTCGCTTTTCATTGCCAGCGTGCAGAGAAGGAAGATTCCCTTACAGGGGAGGATTGTGACTCTACGGTCGGATACTCCCTTGTCTGTAAACAAGTAAAACTCCACGGTGCTTGCAATGTTTCGGCACCTAATTTAGCTTGTTTTTTAAAAGGAACACCGGTTCCTGCTATTATTCCAACTCTCACTTTGCTTTCTAATGGCAGTTATCTCATTCTCAACAACCAGAACTGCTGCAGTTTATGGGCAGGCATCCCGTACATAGTAACAGTTTCACAACAAGTTACTTGTTGCAGCAATGTCCTGTTCCCCCCCCACATGGGAGTGTAGATAGTTCGCTGTGGCCTTCCATTCCAACTTTGATTTCAATAATCTAAGCAGACTCAAAGCGCTGTTGTTTCAACAAGAAGTCGCTCTCACATCAGCTTGTGAGACCTTCGAATGGCAGATGGCAAGAACATCTAGTGAAATACAATCTTTACTAAACACGAATCTCCCCTACACTTCGCTGAATTAATTCACCAAATTTTGAATGCGTTTGATGCAGCAGGCCTCGAACACTTTTTTAAGGTTATGGGATCTGGCCTTGTTACTTAGTTTCAGACTATATTCAGCGTAATACCTGCCTTTATTCATTCCAGTTTTTCCACCATATTCAGAGGGTTTCTCCTGCTGCTCCTTCTGGTTTGTGGCATGCTGGAACTTCTTTTGCTGTTCCGCAATGGATGCTCGATCTGTGGTACTACCCAGCCAGGCACAGTTGCAGCTGTACCGTGATTGGATACGGCAGCTTTTTGGTTTAATGTCGTTGGGAGCTCTTGACATCGGCTATTGGCTGACCTTTCGTTATGCCTACTTCACCTGTGTGCAACCTGTGTTCTATTGCATCCGGTGCCCTTTTCAATGGGCCCTGGATGTCTGCCTCTCCACAACGTCACCCTCTGTCTTGGATTATGATCTGTTGATGGTTCCATTGAGGTCCCATAGGCAGGGCTGCTCCGTGGGAATGCGGCTTGTGTGCGATTCTTTACTGGGGCTGGCAGCCAAAGTGAGTACTTGCTCCCTTGCACAGAGCCTCTTGGATCCGAGTTTCACTGAGACCGACACAGGTTGCCCTGGAATGCTCCTTGCAGCTTCAGGATATGAGGAGCACGTCTGTTCCATTTAATTACTTAATTGGATGGCATCACTTTTTAATATCAATGGTTCTGACGCTACTGGAGCTCATGGCATTCCACTTGTCACGTGAAGTTTTTAGCCTGGAGGATACGCTGTAATTGGATACATTTTTGCGTACTAAAGTTCCTTTTTTAATTTGACTTTCTATCATGGTCCTGCTTTGGCTTCTTGGATCCTTCTTGTCCCCTGCCTGAGACGCTTTGGTTCTGCTTACCAGTAACTTCTGTATTATTGCAGGGCTGACGTCCTGACCAAGGGGAGGGTTTCACGTGGCCCATGGGGACATTGTCATCTTCCCATAGTTAACATGAGCACGGTGCAGACTGACCGCTGCTTTGCACACGTTACTACATGAGTTTATTTTGCAAATGCTTCTTGTGATATTTTCACATGAGAACCTACTATTGTGTTCACGCTTTGCAGGTTCCTGGGATTTAGTCTGAACAATGTGAACATAGTCGAACCACAATGCCCCTTGTTATTCTGTTTTGATCAGGCCCTAGCACCTAGACAAAACATACAGATGCAGCTGTTGTTTGGGAATACGCACTTTGGCCTTATTGGGATACATGGTTAGGTAGCATACACTTGGAGAGGGACCTTTCCAGGGAGAAGAGCATGACAGCAGCTATGTTGTAGAACTACCATCTACAGACTTCGGTACAAAAAAACACATTTTGTATTTCAATCCAATGCCATCCATGCCCTAAAGGATGTTTTAATTCAACAGACACCACAGAAACAGTTGTTTCATGCACCCAGGAGTAGCTCTGGCCTACTGGCTGAGAAAGGCCTATTGGCAGACTACTGGGCTACATAGTGAATTAAATAAATAAATACTGCAAATTGATTTCAAAAGCAAAACATGGAGAAAATGTAGAGAACTGTGCAACATGTTTCCTTTATAAAAGAAGAAAAATTACTTACAAAGAAACAAGTAGGTCAGTACTAAAACTACAGGCCACCCACCACAATAAATTAAAAAAAATTGATGAAAAGTACAAATAAATCTAGGTGCATGGCCCCAATCAAACTAAGAACACCAGTTTTCCAACTTATTTGTGAAATCTCTAATTCAAAGTCCTCAAATCCAATGATATATTATGCAGCAGACACAAAGAGTGATCCTTCCAGCTCCAAATCCAAACGAAAAGTGACTAGGAGATGGAAAAAGCACTGGGAGGAGCCTGCTGGACAGGAACGGGAAGTTGGAGACTCTGGGGCACTTCCTTCCTCTTGAAAAAAAAAAGTAAAAAAAGAAAAAGGACTCACAAAAAAGTATAGACTAATGTTGATTTGAGGAGTTTTTTTTCTCCAAATCGTCATTTCGAGAAGGTTTTGATGCTGCTCAGGGAGAGAACTTTCTCCAGGTTGCAGTCATGATAGATTCTGCACGTTCGGGATTGCGTTCCTCACAAAACCTCTGCCGGAAGTCCGATGGCGTGGTCGAATGGCGTGTTCGCGACCGCAAACTCTCGCAGTACCATGCGGCCACCTAGCAAATCTCGTGCCGCTCGCAAATGGCTCGGAAACCTCATCGGCAATCACGGGCACCTGGTAAGTCGCTTGAGCACTCGCAAAAACACATTTTGGGTGCTCAAACAAAAAAAACTCCGCTCTGTTGCGGAGTGTGGAGTTTTTCAGCAACTCCGCGTTCTACGCGGAACACGGAGTTGCTAAAACTCCGTAAACTCCAAGTGCGGAGCAGTGTTTTACGGCCAGGGTTAATTTAGACTCATGTCTTTGTAGCGTAACTGTTGGCAAGTTGTGGAACGCAATCATCAAGCTTCATAGCTGAAAACCTATCTCTCACTTGTTGTATGCTGTCAGTATTAATGAGCACAAATTCCATTTCTGTAGAATTGAGCTTAAGTTAGGTCTTTGAAAGCCAACTGGAAACCAGACATGGCAGTGCTCCATGTGATCCATATCAATCAATCATTTTTATTTGATCATTAAAAAGACGATCATGAAAGATTCAGTACATACATATTAAAATGCCATAAATAACGTTAAAAACGAGAATACAAAAACCATCTTAAGATTGAGTCCATGACATCAGCAACATTCAGGTATGCTAATTGCAAAAATTATATGGCAGATTTTCAAATCAAACATGCTTTGTACAGTTATTTAAAAACAATCATAAAACAATTATGGAAGCATGATATCACTAAGAAAATAAGAACATAATATTTTAAAATTGCTCAAATATGAATGAGTTTTGTATGCATATGGCTGATTTCAGAAGGCATCCAACATGAAAACAATCCAAGAGATTTGCTAGCGAGCACAGGAAATACAAAACAGGCCTGTACTGTAATAACCCACATAGCTTAAGAACAGGCTTTAAAAACTTTTTGGCTTGGAGTTAATAGTGTTTACAAAAAAAACCCAAAGGGATCCAAAGTTTGTACTGAGGACTCACCGCACGGGCTGACTAAGATAGAGGGTTTATCGTACTGGCCCAGAGGGAAACAGAGCAGAGATCTAGTTGCTCCCAGCTGGAATTTGGCTAAAAGAGCTCTTTCCCAGGGTCTTAAAACCCAAGTCAAATATGGTGCAAGGTGAGCTGATGTTCGCACCATGACATAATCACGCAACATAGGTTTCCTCCTTTTCTCTTGTTCTTTGGATGTCACCTTATGTTTAATAAATAACATTTAAACTCTGGAAATGTTTGCTTTAGCCAAAGAAGATGGAGAGGTAAATAATTTGTTCCACCCTATGGCTTTAGAGGTGCAGCTTCTTTGTTTGAGCTTCTCCGAGGGCTTGAGGTAGAGCTTGCCCCCTATTCAAGAAGTCTCAGGAACAGCAAAGACTTCAAGTTCATCTGCTACCAGCACTGGGAATTGTGTGTTTTGTGCTGCAACAGAAGAAAAAGCAACCAGACGCCGGCCATGACGCAGCTGCTGGCTCAGTGTCCTGAAGGCACTGCAGAAGGCGCCTCTACTCTTTGCACCGCAACCCTGGTCTCACCAATGATACCGCCCAATGGCACCACTGAGCCGCTGCTTGCACTGTGACATGTGGGCACCGCACTTCGCACCACTTCGCTTTACACTGCTGTCCTGGTTTCCTCGACGATGACGCTCCATGCCGACATTGACACCACTGCATGCACCATAGTTTGAGGGCACCGCTCATAAGTTACACGACGCACCGGCCCGTCCCACACCGTAGCCTTGACCTACTGATGCCAGTGCCATTGACAGCTGACAGCGCTTCAGCAATGACTGCGACGCTGCCTGCACCATGACATGCTAGCACCGCAATGAGCACTGCCCCACTTTGAACTGCAGCCCTGGCACCGTAGACCCCAGCGCTCCTGACTGCAACCGCACGGAGTTCGATCTGCACCACGTGTGATTTCTAGGGCCCGACAACTCTTGTATCGACCTCCGGAACTGACGCCGGCTCTTCGGAGCTCACCGCGAGGCCCCCAACGCCCAGCATTTCTAAAGGTACTGTTTTGTGGGTCTTCCCAACACCGTAGCTGGCCCGCGACGCCACTGTCAGCCAGAACTGTTTGGATTTATTGTTCACGACACCATGATAGCCCCAGACGGAGTTTTTGACTTCAAGGAACTGTATTTTAAGTCTATTTTTGCTTATTGATATTTCTAAGAACTGTAGGGTGGATTTTTATCGTTTTTGGTCTTGTTTTGCACAGATAAAATATTGGATATTTTTCTAAAACTGGTGTGGCTTCCTTTTGTAGTGTTTTCACTGTATAACTGCTGGTTATGTGAAAATGCTTTACACACTGACTCTGAGATAAGCCTGACTGCTCATGCCAAGCTACCAAGGCGGTGAGCAGGGGTTATTTTAGAAGTGTATCTTCCGTACCCTGAGTAGGATGAAGGGTCCCTACTTGGACAGGGTAACAACCTGCCAACTAGGGACCCCCATTTCTAACAATGACACACAATATGACACACAATGGACTCTAGCTGGTATGACTTGGTGAAGGTCTTTTGTCTCACTTTGTTGTTGCTGCCCTTTACACAATATGTTCCTTTCCTCTTATAAACTTTGTTCTGTTAAACCTCTGCATGCTGGGCACAATTATAATCTAACATGAAAATTTTATAGAGGCAAAAAACAATGTAGATGGATTAAGAACATGGTAAAGGTTTTTATTCTCACGTTTTTTCGAGCAATTTGTGCTCTTTTCTCGGCAGGTGTATATTTTAAAGGTAGAATTTGATGAGATGCTTTTTGTATGATGGTCATGTTCCCTTTTAAATGCTTGAATGTTTATAGCAGGTCCTTCATCTCCATCCAAAGAGACAGTCCTGATAATAGTCTTGCAGGAGTGCAACAATTGAGACAGAAACTTCGATATTAAAGCTATTAAATATAAAAAATACCTTCTTCATAGGCATTGCCCAATATAAAACAAAGTATTACTAGTACAGATACAACGAAAGGGACCGACAGCAATATACCAATTTACAACACGAAAGTTAAAATTATTGGGGTATACCAGCCAGAGGATCTGGATCCCTGCATGTTTTACCGGCACAGAGAGGGCCTTAAAACCACGTGGTGCAAACAAACATCATCAAACCCCCAAAGGCTATACCCCTGTTCCCTTTGATGGCAGGGATGCAAAAACTCTGGTAGCCATCCCTCATGAGTTGCTCCATGCACCAGGTTTCTTGGAGTAGAATCTACTTGTTAACATAATTAAGCCAGTCCTCGGCCCCCAGCTTGGACAACAACCCTGACACATTCCAACAAATCAGGTTCAGCAAAGGACCCATAGAGTCGCTTCCACCAAGACTGCAAGGTGCATTAGCAGCAACTAGGCTGGAAGGGGAAGAAACCTCTTGGAAAGGCTTGTGGATAGGGCTTGAAACAGCAATGGGAATAACCTCGGTGCTCTGATGTACATAGCACCGCTCAAAAATGGCTCAAAAAAGTTGCCCATAACCATGTGCCCAATTTAATTCCCTGGAATGCAGAAGGCATCAGTCAATATCATTAAGGTCCGATAAAGGTGCAAAACGGATGTTGCATGAAATACAACTGATTATGGCCTTGCAACCCTGAGGTTGGTAACAAGTTCTAACCCTTTTGCAAATGTCTATAAAAAAAAGCCAAGGGGCAAGATGCTAATACCATTTACCAAAGTCAGCATCTGGCGACGTTGATGTCTTCAAAGTTAATGACACAATCCCCTTGGAATAACTTTACAGATAGCCCGACCCATGCCACTCACCGAAATATTAAAACTTGAATGATTAGCAAGCTAGTGACACACTTTATGTTTAAGCTGGACAGTAGACTCTAAACTGGGGTCATTTTACTGTGGCACATTTGCAAAGACTACAACAAAAGGGCAACAAGCAGGGGGAAGATTGATCTGCAGCAAAGAAGAAGTTGGCTGTGAATTGTGGGCATTAATAGGAAAGGGATGGCTGAAATCAGTAACTCTAGCCGCCCTTTTGGGAATGTCTAGGGCCAGTAAGGCCCGGAGGAGGTTATCAACCAAAGGGTGAACAATTATCTCAGATTGAGTGGGTATGAATGACTTAGATGACGATGAGAGCCTGGTTGCCAAAACAGCAGCAGGCGTTGGCTTTATAAAAGGAGATTTCAACTGGTGTTAGCAAATGTTGGAAATTTTATCAACCTCAGCGTCCAGCTTATCCAATTTCTACTTTAATGAAGCAAGGCATTCATCGACGGCAGCCACAAATTTAGTTAGAAAGAAGGCCCAAACAGAATCATCAGAGACATCCGGAAAGTTTATGGCTGAGGTAACCAAAGAACCAGAGATGTTGTGCATATCAACGGCTCTAGAGGTTGAATGCCTAGACTTACGCTTGGTGGCCGGGGTGCAAGAGAGTATCTGCTGGATTGGCCAATCCAGAGGGGAGCCAGAAGCAGAAGGGTTGGGCTTTGCCTCCTCCAAAGCCAGAGGCACTACAGGTGCCCCCAAAGCCACAGGGCCAGTATTCATGGGTGTAAAAATAGTAGCTGAGCCAGCAAGGTCCAGATACAAACGTCTTTCTGCCAAGTCAATATCCTTGGAAATCACACCCACGGCTCTAGCCAGGAAAGTATCTATAGTCATGCTGTTGGGGCCCAGCGTAGGTTTAGAATTCGGGACCTTCCTTTTTCCCATCTCAGATGTACAGGGGACCCACAATGCTAAGAGCACAATCCAGGGTGAATCTGAAGGGCAGAGATAGTCAGTCAAGACGGAATTAATTAAGAAAAGAAGCAGGGGCAACTTACTTCCTTATGATCATATAAAACAGTGCTCCAAATGTGCCCTCAATCAAAAAGTTGGAAGAGACAGGGCCCATCCCAGGCTCGCCTGGCCTCGGATGGGTCTTGGCCCAGGCTCATCCTGCGTCATGGGGAAAGGAAGTACTTGATATAGGTGCCCAACTGGCACGATGAGCGAGCTCTCCCACCTCCTTCCCCTCGAGGCTTCTCCTGGGGCTTGTAGTCTTCATCCCACAGCAAGAAACAATGCACCAGATTGTGCGTCCCACACCACGGGGAGAGGAAACACTTGATATAGGTGCCCAACTGGCACGATGAGCGAGCTCTCCCACTTCCTTCCCCTCGAGGCTTCTCCTGGGGCTTGTAGTCTTCATCCCACAGCAAGAAACAATGCACCAGATTGTGCGTCCCACACCACGGGGAGAGGAAGCACCTGATATAGGCGCCCAACTGGCACGATGAGCGAGCTCCCTGCTTCCTTCCACTCAAGGCTTCTCCTGAGGCTTGTAGTCATCGCCCCACAGCAAACAACAATACGGTAGAGAGTGCGACCTGCGACACGGGGAGAAGAAATACCCGATATAGGCGCCTGACTGGCACGATGAGTGAGCTCCCTCGCCTCCTTCCACTTGAGACTTGTCCTGGGGCTTGTAGTCCTCGCTCCACAGCAAGCAAGCAGGCAACAATGCGCTAGACAGCATATGATCAGTATGGTGCCAGAGTAGGACTTTAGGTCGAGCTGGGTATAACATATGAAACGGCATCACAGTAGAACTGCAGAAGGTTCTCAATATGAAGTAATGCTTTGAACAGTTTATAGGATTCCTGTGCAATATATTCAGAATTGTAGACTGTTGAAACTACTAGTGTGCAGAGTGACATGGAACTTTAGATGACTAATTGACTTTTAAATCTTTAATTCTATGGGTCAAAATCTTTTTTGCAGGAATGCAAAATCTCAAAATTATAATTGCATCAATCTGTTTTGGTCATTTTTAGTTGTATCGGTCTGCAGTGAGATACAGGATTTCACTGTTTGCCTCCTTCCCATGTGGACTCAGTCTCCATCTACATGGTTCTTTCCAACACCAGTGCAAGTTGAACTTAGGTGAACAATGAAACCCTCAGAAGTTCTTGATATCGAGATTTTTGCCCCTCATACATAGAAATTAGTACTGTTGTGAATCTGCTACAAGGGTGCATTTTCCAAAGCACTATGTTTAGGATGGAAGAGGATGGCACTATGGAAGATAGTTAATATACCGGAGTGATCACTATCCTTCCCAATGTTTTTCACACCCAATTTATGCACTTAAGCAGGGTACCATCACTGGCTAATCACCAGCTGATAAGTAATTGCGAGTGGCAGCCAAACACTCCCATATTTCATGCAGGTACGGGACATGGCCCTTCTCCACTTGGAGAATATTTTCCCTGAAGTGCACATGCACCTTTAAAGCAAATGTAGAGTGACTGATTTTCCAATGGGAGAAAAATGGTTAGTTTCTGGCAGAAAATCTGACCGTTCCGGATTAACTGTAAGCATGGAAATAAATCATTTGTTAGATATCCATACTTGCTCATGTTTTTTTTTTGTGTGTAAATTCTATGTTATGCAGAAATCTTTGTACATCGTAATAATAAATCCAAATCATACATTGTCACACATCATGTGGATTCTTTGGGAGCTAGGTCATTTAGTTGGGAATAAGGGGTATTTCAACACCCATTATTCAGTTCTTTGCAATTTTGACTGGACATGGAAATGGGTTAAGGCAAGTGGAGCCCTTTTGTTTGCAGTAGGCTGTAGTCATTTCTGTGCGATGAACTCATCTAACCATGCAGTGCAAGCTGTTAGTGCACTGATACTCAAAGTACGGCCCGTGGGCCGCATGCGGCCCTTCTGACCTTCAGATGCGCCCCCCTGGTCAACAGCAGCTCTGGGCTTATGTTTACTCGTCAAGCACTAACAATAAAAAGATGCTAAAGAAACATGCAGGTATTTATTTAAATGTTAATTTGTGTTAAAGAAAGTATGTAACTAGGGAGTCCTGCACTGCTCATTTTTAAGAACATTTTCATTTTTAAAGACATCTTGCAGCAAAATAGTAGGACTATAATAGTCTTTTCAAAATTCAAAAAGTGTATTTAATTAACATATAGAACCTTTTCACTTTAGTTTATCATATTATATCAGTGCATTGAGAAGTATTCTTTTAAAAGTGATAGTTTTCACACATGAATTTATAAACATTAATTCTTCCGTCCATCCTGACAATAACGCCAATGGTGAACTAAAGAGGCAAATCAGTTGTTATGTGCACTCTTTGGGTAACCTGGGTTCCTATTATAAACGAACAACATTATAGTTTATTAAATCAAACACAGGAGAATGTTTTATACAGTGCACATCATTTATTTTGAGGTCTTCTTATTCGTGATAATGAAGAAATAGGAGGGGCAGTGAAATAAAACAATTGCCTAAGAACACATAATTTGATAAAGTGGGGAAGCCAGTATTAATCCCAGGTTTTCTGGATTCATATTGTACAATTATGCTTTGCTTCCACTATTCCCACCTTACCACCAACTTCCTCCGCCCAACCGCCACCCAGATGGCATCAATACAGCCCTCGGTCATATCACAGACCAAACTTATTGGCCCCTTGGAAAATGTTTGTGAGTACCCATGTGCTAGTGCAATGAGCCACAAATGTGGGACGTTGGAAGAACAGACATTTCTTATGGTAACAGGTACGTGAATGACTTAGTAGGGTGTAGACTAAATAACAGTCACAGAATATCTTTTTCACCTGGCAAGGGGCAGGCCTGCACCTGCCCTCCCACTACCCCTCCAACCTTCCAAGCATTATTAGCAGGAGTGGTACCACTCTTTCCAGTAGACTGCTAATTTATGAGTACAGTGGTTTAATCACAAATCTCATGAGTCTACTCCTGTATTTGAGAAACTGTAAAAGTTGTCAGCATTGGTTTTATTGCTAAACCAAGCAAACACTTCATTAGCTTGGGTAAACCCACACAGTCCCCACTCGATGACTGCCTCATGTTGATGGTTTTAACAGTCTTTGAGCGACTGTCTATAACCACAGCCTTTTAGCTTCCGCATGGAGGCGGATACTAAATGTCCGCTGTATTTTTTTTGTCAAAGGTCTTTTTATTCAGCATGACTTTCATGTGACATACACCGTGTTGAAAACATACGGAACTTCAAATAAGCATTAACATCTAATGGAGATTCAGCTTCTCTTTTTAAGAAGTTCCAACACCTCCCTCAGTTCAAGTCATGTCTATTTTGTTACATCAAGCATTTAGGTAACTAGCACAAACAAATGTTGTTAACATACCCCAACCCTCACCTCCACGCCCTCCCCTTCCCTGGTGGTGGAGATTCTTCTAAAATGTGCTGTTGAATAGTTAGGCATGTGTCGGATAGAAGGGTAGAGCCCTCCTCTAGCTCCACTAGTACTCCGTATCGCCCGGGACAACCTCATGTTCGTAGGGACATAGTCGGGCCTGTACCCTGACTACTCTAGAACTGGAAGAGGTGCAGGGCTCATACAGAAGGTGGGCACACTGCCGAGGGGAGTCCGCATGAGAGAAAGGAAACCAGTGGGCCCCATTTATATTCAAAAATGTTATATTCATCTCTGAAAATCTCCGCTAATCTTTCCATAGTGAGAATTCTCCATAGATGCGAGTGCCACAGCGACATGGCTGGTGCCTCTCTCTTTTTCCAAGCTGCCGTGATTGTCGTTTTTGCCGCCCCTAGACAGGCCCACATTATTGCCTGATCTGCTTTTGTCTGATGTTGTAGGTCTGGATCCCTGATGCCCAAGAGCACTCCCTCAATGGATGTCAGTATAGGGTAGCCCAGCATGTCTTTAATGTGTGTTAGGATCTCCTCCCAAAAGGTTCAGATAGTAGGGCAATCCCACCATATGTGGCGGAAATCCCTGAGAAGGCCGCAACCCCGCCAACAGAGATCGGAGGTATCTGGAAATATCTTTTTAAGTTTAGTGGGATAGAGGTACCAATCAAAAAGGGTCTTGTAATGGGCCTCTCTCAAGGCCACTGAGTGATTGCTCTTGGTTATATCCGACCATAAGGGTTTCCACTCCTCTTCTGTAATATCCCTCCCGACCACCTGCTCCCAAAAAGACATGTAGCGCGCCCGCGGAGCGTGTACTGTCGAAAGCAGCAAAGCAGAGAGAGAGGAAATCGCCCCTTTCATATTGCCCGCCCTCTGTACCAACTGTTCTACCGGGGTATGCTCTCTGGTGGCGGCTTCTCTTATCCGAGGCTGGGATACCCAATGTTTGAGTTGGAGATATTGGAATTGGTCGCTGCTTGGGACATGAAACTCTCTTTGGCAACTCTCAAATACGCGTATGTCAAATTTGTGAAACAGGTCCGAGACCATCAGGCAGCCCCCCTCCCGCCAAGTGTCAAATGGGACCTCTCGTAGTGCTGGGGGAAGTCTGGATTGAAGTGGATAGGGGTACACGGCGAAGGGAAGGAAGTCCAGCCCCTGTCCTTTGTGACTTCATCCCAAACCTTAAGGGTGGTTTGTGACGGGGTGCTAATGTAAGCATTGGCCGGCCTATCTTTTTTCTGCTTCCAAAGCATGTCCCAGATCGACTTTACCACTATCGCCCTGTCCATGTGAAGCCAATGTTGGTCGGACTCCCTCATGGACCACTCTACTACCACCCTAAGTTGGGCTGCTTTGTAGTACAGGGAGAAGTCTGGTAACGACACCCCCCCCTCTTTCTTCGTAGTGCATGAAATGGGAGACAAGCCCTTCCGTTCTGCCAAATGAATTTAGTGATAAGAGAGTGGAGCTTGGGAAGGATCTCGCGATCCAGGTCGACCGGAAGCGCCTGGAACAAGTAAAGTAATTTTGGGGGCATTGTCATTTTTATGGCGTTTATCCACCCGAGCCAAGAGATGAACAGCGGTTTCCAGTGCTTGAGATCCTGTTGGAGTTGAGACAACAGGGAGGGATAGTTGGCCTTATAAAGATCCTCTATCCTCGGGGTGAACTGAATACCTAAATATTGAAGGGAGCGTTTGGCCCATTGAAAGGGGGTCTGTCCCCGGAGCTGCAGGGCGTCCCCTTCAGGGATTGTAAGATTTAGGATAAACGATTTCGATAAATTAACTTTGAAGCTCGCTACCGCCTCATATTTACGCAGTTCTGCCTGTAGTGCCCTCAATGAAGGGCCTGGGTCTGTGAGTGTCATCAGGATGTCATCCGCGAAAAGCGATGTCTTGTGTTCTATACCCCCAAAGTGTATACCCTTGATCTGCGGGTTGGCCCTGAATTGAATTGCCAATGGTTCTATGCTCAGGGCAAATAGAAGAGGGGAAAGCGGGCAGCCCTGCCTTGTACCTCTGCTAAGTACGAAGGGGCGTGACGAAGACCCGTTAACCTGGACTCAGGAATGTGGGTGCTTATAGTTAGCCTTGACCATGTTGGTGAACTTTTCCCTGAACCCAAAGCGTTGTAGGGTTAGAAAGAGAAACGACCAATCCACCCTGTCAAAGGCCTTCTCGGCGTCTAGGCCCACCAGCATAGCTGGGATTTTAAATTTGGAAACTTTTTCGATCAGGTGTATTGTCCTCTGGATGTTGTCGTGCGTCTGTCTTCCCTTATAAAGCCAGATTGATCAGGGTGGATTAGTGCGGGCATAATGTTTTCTAGTCTTGAGGCCAGTATTGCTGAGAATATTTTGGCATCCAATCTTAACAGAGCGATAGGCCGATAGGAGGCCCAACTCTGGGGATTCTGCCGGGTTTGGGAATAATGGTGATGACTGCTTCAGCCATAGATTCCGATACCATGGAGTCCTCCGCTATTGCGTTGAATAACGAGGCGAGGTAGGGTATAAGCTCTGACGCATATACTTTATAGAAGTGTGCTGTCAACCCATTGGGCCCAGGGGATTTGTGTGATTTGAGTTTCGCAATTGCTTTTCCTACTTCTTCGGAAGTGATTGGGCCATTTAGTTGGTCGTTCTCAGATCCCGGGACTTGGGACAACTCCAGTGTATCTAAATAGTGTTTTTGCAGGTCTGTATCTGGGAGTGTGCCTGTGTATAAATCTTTATAGAACCCTCCAAATATGCGCGCTTTTACTTCGTCCGTGTGAGTTAAAGTACCCTCTCCATCACAGATGACCCCTATGTATTCTCGTTCCCTTTTTTCGCGTAGCTGTCTTGCTAGGTGAGACCCCACCTTACCTTCTTGGGCATAAGTTATCTGCCGGAGCCGTAACAATGTGTATTCTGCCCTGTTTGTATAAATCACTTTGATTTTACCCTGCAACGCACTAAGTTGTCGTTGTAGTACCCGGGATGGTGCCTTCTTAAAGTCTCTTTCTACCTTATCTAGTTCCGTCTCCAATTCCCCCCTTTCCTTAGCCCTCTGTTTATTCAATGTGGAGTTGAGCTCAATACATTTGCCTCTGAGGACTGCCTTAAACACATCCCAGTTGTTTTGGAGTAAGGTGGCCTGGGGCTGATTAAGTTCGAAGTAATCAGATATGGTTGCCCTCAACTCGTTTCGGAGAACTCTGTCTCTGGTTACCGAAATTGGGGAATACCATCTGTGAGTGCCTGCCCCGTTACATCCCCAAGATAGATTGATGGTCACTAGACTATGGTCTGAGATAGTGATTGGGAGTATCTTCGCCGCCTGGAGGGAGCCGAATAGGGATTGACTTATAAAGATGTGGTCTAACCTGGAATAGGTCAAGTGTACATGTGAGAAAAAGGTGAAGTCTTTAGTGGTGGGATAGAGCGTCCGCCACACGTCCCTCAGCCCTAGGGCATGGATTCTTTGTTTGATCCCTTTGGGGAAGTTGCCTGTGGCCGCCCTGTGCGGGTGAGTGCTGTCCATCTCGGCATGCCAAGTCAGGTTAAAGTCACCCATGAGCACCATCGGGCCCTCTGCGAACCCTCCTATCAGGTCTAGTAGGGAGGTTAAAAACATAGCTTGCCCTGTATTCGGAGTATAAGCGGAAATAAAAGTACAGAGTCTGCCTCTCAAATTCCCCTTTACCATGATTACCCTGCCCTCTCTATCTGCCTTTATGGCCTCATGTTGGAATTTTGCAGTGCTGTGGAATAAGAGTGTGACTCCCTTCTGTTTAGAGGTGGCAGATGATCTATAGATTAAGGGGTAGCTTTTCTGGCGAAGCCGTAACTCTTCGGTTTGTTTTAAGGTGTGTTTCCTGCAGCGCCACCACCTCGAACTGGTGGTCTAATAGATACTTCCAAATTTTCTGTCGTTTGACGGGCGAATTCAAGCCTTTTACGTTCCATGAGGCTATTGAAACCATCTTATAGTCAGCTATTCCCTCTCCCTCTCTTGCATCCCCTTAGTGTTCCTCGAGCTCCCCCCAAACTTCCCCATCGTGATTCGCAACTGCCCAGACTGGCCACGAATAGAACCCCCTCACTCCCATCCCACACGATCTGTCCTACTGGCCCTTGAATCCACCACCAGATCCCTCCCCCCCGCCCAAAATAGAAAAAACTGAAAAACCCAAAAACCTTCAGCTGAGCAGCCAACAGGCTCTCAGCAAATTCAGTCTAGAAGAAAACGTACATGGTAACGGGCGACTCGGATAGTGTCCGAACCCCCGGCTGTCGGTCGCACCGTGTCTCGAAGACCAACTCGAATTATGTTGCACTGTGGCCCATTGAGCAAAGGCGTTCGTGATGAACATGTATGGGAGATCTCGTCAGCCAGACGCCCTGTATTATGTATGGCCAGGGGTAATATTACCCTACAGTTAAAGAGATTGCCTCCATCACGATTGCTGAACGTTGTCCCTGGAACTTCATTTGTGGCTGGGCTTGTCTTTGGAAATCGTGCGCCATTGGCGGGTGGAACCTTTTGTCGTATCTGATCCTTTCGCAGGACCTTGGCCTCCCTCGTCCTCGGGGATAGGGAGCCCTAGAACGCAGAGACCAGCCTCCAGGTCAGAGATGTGCTGAGACTTATTATTGAGCTCAAAGGCTAGGCCGAAGGGGAAAGTCCATCTGTATCGGATATTGTCTTCTCGGAGTTTAGTCATTATTCGTCTGAGTTGTTGTCTGCGCACCAACGTAGAGGGGGCCAGGTCCTGGAACAGTTGGCACTTGTAACCTTGAAAAGAGGACTCTTCTTTTTTCCATGCGGCTTGCAGAATCGCTTCTTTTGTTTTAAAAGAGTGTAGTTTGACCAAAATATCACAAGTGCGTTGTCTCTCGCCTGCCTGCTGGTTCCCCACACGGTGCGCTCTGTTGATCTTGATCTTCATCTGGTGCGGGCTCAAAATTTCGGCGAAGAGCCCCTCCACAGAGGCCTCTAAGTCTGGCCCCTCCGCGCCCTCCTCCAGGTGCCTTATGTGAATGTTCTCCCTCAGGGACCGGTTTTCTAAATCTTCCGCCTTCAGGAGAGCCTGTTGGAGTTGCGTCTGGAGGTCCTGTTGTTTCTCCTGTAGCCGAAGCATGCGGGTGTCCATCTCTTTTGTCTGGTCCTCTATCTCTAGGACCCTGGAATCTCCAGCATCCACATCTTGCTGTAGGGCAGACATGCGGCCATTGAGATCGGCCTTTAATTGGTCCATAGAGGTTCGCAGGTCTTGCTTAATCTCTGCACATAGTTCGGTTTTAAAGTGAGGCCACTAGATCCTCTCTGGTGAGGGCCATATTGTCTGCCTGCCCCCCCTTCATCGCGGTTTTGCCTCTTTTCTGTTGGCGCGAAGAAGTTAGAGACCTTGTTCACCGCATTTTTCGGTGGCATATGGGCTGCATTGTGGGCCTTTATCTCTTGGGCAAGCAGCCCCCCCCTCCGCTTTGCGGCCCCTTTGTGGAGGCTGATGCTGTGAAATGGTCTATCCAGCGTGTGCCGAGTCAATGGTGGTTCTTGCCAAATTCAGCCTGAGGCGGCCATCTTAGGGTCAGGCGTGCGGTGTAGCTTGTGTGTGGCAGCGATATGTGTAGCATCCTTTTCACACTGCACTCATGGTTGACGTGCTTCAGATCTATGCCTTGTTTCTGCCTCCCAGTCCAGTTGCTGGTTTATTTATTGTCCTCTATCCTGAGCGAGACCTCCATCTGGGCGCCATCTTGAGGTCAGGTGCCACTTCCAGCCTTCCACCCAGCTCTAGGGTCCATACGCTCCCGGTGCGGTGCAGCTTAGAAGAGGGAGCCCCCTCTGGGCCGCCCCAGCGCGCCGCTCTGCCTCATTCACCGGGCCCCGCTGACCTCCTTAGCGCATTAGATCAGGTAAGGCGCCACAATGGCGTGAAGCTCCTCTCTGGGTCCACGCGCCCCCTCGGCCGCTTGTGCACTGCCTTCCCCTCCGCCTGGTCCCCGGGTCTTGCAGAGGCGACAGAGGCTTATTTGTTCTCCGGGCGCCGCGCGAATAGGATCGTCGGCACCATCCTGGGCCCGCGCTCCGCTCCGCACCGCATCAGAGAATCCTCATTTCCTCATCGAGGACGTTCTGAGCTCGAACGCCCAGGCTCTTGACGGCTTCGCTGAATCTTCCAGGACCGTTCCCGGTAACTTGTGGTCCTCTAGCTATAGTTTGGCCGTGTCCGACAGTTACGGGGCTCCGGAGCTGGCATGGATCACGTCCATCCAGCCATCTTGCCTGGCCACGCCCCCATGTCCGTTGTATTTTGTCATAAAAAAAAAAGAATATACCAGAATCTGATGAAAACAAATTCAGTTGTGTTTCTGACATGAACGCTTAAGATATTTTATAGAACATTTCAAACACAATGTTTCTGATCGTCCTTAAATATAAGCCATTCTGTTCTCATCCAAAAACTGGAATTACAATGCAAGATTTCAGGTTTTGAGGTCAAAATTAGTACATTAACTATGACCATTTAAAAGGTGTTTCTTGAATGGACGGGCAGAATGCCTACTACCGGTTATCAGCTTCCAATTTCCAACGTTAGTAAAGCATGTCAGCTAACATTCCTAAGAGTGGGCTTATAAGAAGAGAAAATAGCTCAATTGCGAATAAACGGGCCTGAAAGTAAAGGCTGACTAGATAAAGAGGGCTACTTGAGATATGAGCAAAAATATGGAGGGCATTAGGCATATGTCCCACTTCCTTCTTATAAAGAAGCAATAATTGACGGAGATGCATTGTGCATTTTTGTGCTGTTCTACCTCAACCGGACCAAATTAAAAAAATAAGATTTTTTTTTAGAATTACGCTACCCACTTTGACCCCTTGTAATTTCTGCTTCTAGACCCGTCATATTGTAACAAAGATATTTCGGCATTGTGTATCTGGAAAACACCAAGAAGCTGATAAAAAAATAATTAAGTGAAAAGTTGTCTCAGTTCAGAAAGTGAGACAAGCTCAAGGTTGAAATGATTTTTTTTCGATACCCTCTTCCTACAACCCTTCAGCAAGGATTTAATGCATGCTGATCTCTTTGCTGTCTTCGGCTTTACTATTCTAGTATGCAAGCAAGACTGGTCGACCAAAAAAAACACTGCTTAAGGCATGGACAAGGTGACACTCAGTAGACAGCATGTGCACGCATTGCGTCTCGAGGCTGGCACACTGAAACTGGACCAAGTTAGGTCGGAACAAGGTTCAGGGCTAAAAATAACTGCTAGAGCTGGAGTCCTGAGGGTTCCCTGCCAGTGTTTGCACGGTGGTTTGGAGAACACTCTGGTCTTCTCTAATCGTTCTTCAGATTGAAGTGATTTAGAGTAGGCACGGTGTCATGAAGGATTAAGGGAAACCCTAGAAGTGGAGCCTGCTTTCATTAGCATGTCATTGCCCTCTCTATGTAGCTCTTCAGCTTTTATAAGCACATTTAAGCTGCAGCTACTTTACAGTCCCTATGATATGTCTTCCTACTCCATTACATTCATTGGCAGCACCCACTTGGAGGCACACAGGTCTCAATCTGAGCCAAATGTCAAATAACGACAACGGATCATGGTCTCTCCCTGATGCAGAGAAACCTGAAACGAGGTTGGTTCAGAGTTTCTCCGATTACCAAACAAATGCAGTCAACTCTCATTCCATGTGGCAGCACCAGAGAAATCGGCATCATCAAAACATAGGCAAACTTAAAGACTAGCAGAACCCAGCAATATACCAAACACTAGCAGGATATCATGCACTTCAGCAAAGCACACATTCTCAGATTACAAACGGGAAGAAGTATCATAAATGGCTCCCAGCAGATACCAGAGACGAGTTCAAGCCATCCCATATGACTGTTACTTTCTACCAAGCAATACATCTTTCATTCAGTCACCAATCATAATAACACGTAGGGGAAGCGGCGGCGCCCCAAATAAAAACATCAACCTGCACTCCAAGTCAAGCTAGAAGGAATACTAAAGAAACCTATCTTTTGCCTGTCATCCAAAACCCTCAAACCACTGTAAAAAATTAATAGGCTAACCTGAAAGCTATCCTCATGGTTGAAACGGTGAATTATATCTTGGTGGAGAAATATGCAACAAAAATATGGATGTAATATCTGTAGAGGAATTGCTCATTCCAAGCATTGTGGAATCCCGATTCATTGCAGCTTATCCATAATATTCAATTAACTGCTTCCTTCAGGGTACGAAATCATCCTGGAAAATTGGAATTGCAAAAGGAGGTGGAGTTGCATTGATTCACTCAATCAGGCACCACAATCAAGTCCACGGAGCACATCATTTGACAAGCTGGCTACAAGGTGCTCAACAAATCCAAGCTCATTTTCATCAGTGCAGCGGTGCAGGCTATCAAAATAGTTGAGAACAAGTGTCTCAAGACTTTGAACTGTACATGCATGGTCCCATTCACAATGCCAGCTACATTCTGAATCTGCTTGCCACTCACAAAATTAAATTGAGAAGTCTGATAGCTAGTCAAATTGCCTTGCCCTATCATCTTCCAGTTCCCCCCCCAAAAGACCAAAAACAATAACTAGCATCACTCTCGCCAGTGGCATATGAAAAGCATATCCCAAACAACATTACAAAATCCCTGTGATTTGGCACGCTCAATGCAATAAGACTCAACACCTGGACATCTTGAGAATACCTTCAATCATGATACGGCTCCTGGAGCTAGAATGGGCCACAAGCAAACATCACTGCCAGAAGATCCATTTCGAAAACTGAAATATGTGTTAGTTATGTGCAAACAGCAACCACATGGAATTCATAAGTGTCAAGAAACTCATCAATGAGATGTCACCCAAAAATATCCCAGAAATTCTCTGATCACAACTTACCAACTTTACAGATACCTCCCAGACACCTTTTAATCCAAACTCGAAACCAATATACTCCGCAGTGCATTGTTGTCATCATAGACACCAATCACACTACTCCCCTGCAGACTACCTTTTCTTTCATATGGCTGCTAAATTTCAAACAAACCCGAAAGGTTGCAGGTAAAGGGAAACTGTCAACCTCCTTGTCCTTCCCTGTACAACAGCAAGTCTCAAGAAAATCATTTGAACTATTGCCCCTGACATATCCAAAGTACCTTATGCATCGCTCAGTTTTAGCTCCAAAACTGAATTCTTCAAACATGCTTTAGTTACTTTGCTCCTGAAAAGAACAAAAGCAATCCAAATGAGCTATTCTATTATATGACAAATAAGGACCTATTATTTCCCAGCAAAATCCTGGAATGTGCAGTCACAAGAAAATCAAGAAAAAAACATGGACTCAAATAACCTGTCATTTAAATAGCAATTAAGATATAGGTTGGCAATTGGAAGACAGATGATAATGATAAACATTGGCGAGTACCTCTGTCAAACACGTATCAAGGGATCAGCAGGAGTCTAGATCCTCCTGAAACTCAGCAAAACACAAAGTAGTAGTTCAGGTAATCCAGCTCAGCAGTCTGATTAATATAACCTGCGGGAGCTGTCCGAGGCACTCTATCATCTCTGCTGCTTGTCAATGGCTACCTCTAAACCTAAGCCTGGGCTAAGTAACCTCTAACCACCCCAATTTCTGATGAACAAGGACAATACCTGGATACTCTTCAGGCTGGGGGTAGGATATCAGTCTCACGATAAAAAGACATCACATCTGAATGTCCTGCCACATCTCCTGTTGGATCAATGTCCACTGTTTCTTTGTGATTTTTTTCTGGAAAAAATAAATGGACTTCCTTAGGGTGGTAAAAATGGGGAAAAAACCCTTCTATGTATGTGACCTTACAACCTAGAGGAGATTCTTTTCCAAGGTGACAACATGTGAAATCTTGTCATCATTTTTTATTCTGTCTAATTCTTTGCCCACAGATCAATTAAATTGGTCACTTACAAAATGAATATGCTCCGCAAATTACTTTCACTGTTGCATGAAGGGCACTGGACAGAAGTCACAGGATCTCTATTGCTATTAGAGGTTAGGTTACATCAACATTCTTTTCACTGGCCTCCCCAAGAAACTGCTTCTAAAACATGATATAATCCAGAATTAAGTACTTAGGAAGTTTTGGAATTTGTGAGGTTTGAGCAGATCATCCCTGTGGGTTAGGCACAAAAAGGACTACCCTTGAATAAAGGATCAACTTGAAACTACTGTCAGCAAACCCTAATGGGGTAAAGGTCCTGCACATCTCTAGAATTTAGAACCTCACATCACCTCTTAGATAAAGCTGAGATACATGCACTCCTTGTTGATCAGGCAGTCCACATTCAAGTGGACCAAACACAGGGACAAAACTATCAAAAATCAAACACCCCTAGCCTGGGACACATGCTCCATCAAGCAGCAATCAAACATTGACAGTTCAAGAAGGTACTGAAAGTCACATGATTCATGTGCGCCTTTGGGTCATAACTCTCCAACACCCACGACCACCAGGAAATGGTGCACCGTAATAGTCATTAAGGAACACACTTATTCACTATATGCATAACTGAAATGAGAGATGCTATTACAAGGCTACTTAAAATCAATCTGGAGATCAAATTACATTATGTGTAGATGGTGTTGAAATATTTCACACGGTCTTGTGATTCAATGACGCAAACAAAAAAAATCATTGGATTCTGGCAATATTTTTTGCTGCTACTGGAACTACTATGGCCATTAATAACTTGGCAAATTAATTACAAAAAGCATTGCTAGAAAATTTAAAATTTGATGTCAAACCACTGGCATTTCCGAAAATGATCTACAATAGAGCACTTTAACATGATAAAAACTTCCATCCCTCTTTAGGACACTTACAGCATCATGGAGCTTTTGAAATTGTGGTTTTATCATGGGGTGGATGTGCAAGAGATTGCAGTGACTCCGAGCTCATGATATTGCCCGTTTGCTACGGAAGTTGATTTCCCGCAGATTTTAAATGCCGTTATTGAGTTACTATGATGCACAGACGTTCAACTATTCTTACCTTCGGGCCTTGGGGAGCGGTGGCATACTGAAATGTTTTTCAAAGGGGAAAGAAAGGTTTCATATATGTCCTGATTTAGTGCAACATTTCCAAATAATTCCAGGTATGAATACCATCTGGTTAAATACATTTAAGTGACAACCTATTTCTCCCAGTGCTACCTTTAGACGACTCCTATATTTTCGTTTCAATCAATCAATCAATCAATCAATCAATCATGTCACTTATAAAGCGCACTACATACCCGCGAGGGTCTCAAGGCGCTGGGGGAAGAGGGGGGTGGTGCTGCTACTGATCGAAGAGCCAGGTCTTGAGGAGTCTTCTGAAGGCCAGTAGGTCTTGGGTCTGTCGGAGGTTGGTGGGGAGGGTGTTCCAGGTCTTGGCGGCGAGGTGGGAGAAGGATCTGCCGCCGGCGGTCGTTTTCCAGATGCGGGGGACTGTGGCGAGGGCGAGGCTGGTCGAGCGGAGCTGGCGGGTGGGGGTGTAGAAGCTGAGTCGTCTGTTGAGGTAGGCTGGTCCGGAGTTGTGGAGTGCTTTGTGTGCGTGGGTGAGGAGCTTGAAGGTTATCCTCTTGTTGACAGGGAGCCAGTGCAGGTCTCTCAGGTGGGGTGTGATGTGGCTGCGTCAGGGGATGTCGAGGATAAGACGTGCAGAGGCGTTCTGGATGCGTTGCAGCCGTCTCAGGAGCTTAGCCGTCGTTCCTGCGTAGAGGGCGTTTCCGTAGTCCAGCCTGCTGGTGACGAGGACCTGGGTGACTGTTTTTCTTGTTTCGGTGGGGATCCACTTGAAGATCCTGCGGAGCATTCGGAGGATGTTGAAGCAGGATGAGGAAACGGCATTGACATGCTTAGTCATGGAGAGGGTGGGGTCGAGGATGACCCCTAGGTTGCGTACGTGGTCGGTGGGTGGCGGGGCTGTTCCCAGTGATGTTGGCCACCAGGAGTCGTCCCAGGCTGAAGGGTTGGAACCAAGGATGAGGACCTCCGTCTTGTCCGAGTTCAGCTTCAGGCGGCTGGTCGCTATTCATCGAAATTGTAGCGCTACAACCAGTGGTTGAAATGGGGGAATCGTAGGTGCATGACATGCCTATACTTTTTTAATTTTAGAAAAACACTTCCCCTACTTTTTGTGAAATGAAAACCGTTCCGGGACGGTTAATTCCGAGAGCACAAAAGCTTTAGCCGAAGTGTGAGGCAGGGAGTCTCGTGCTGTGAAACCGATGAAGGCGCAGACAGCTAAACAAGCCTATTTGCCAGGGTGCCTGCTTCCCCAAAAGAAATGTAAATGTGCCAACTGGTCAATCTGCAAAAGTAAAGGGTGCTTGGAAGCTGGTATTGGCTTTAATTGATGGAATTACTTGAAGCTTCCTGATGACACACATTTATTCTTTTTGAGAGTTATTGTAAGGGAGATACCGGCTAAGCTATTAAGTGTTTGCTTTTAAAATACAGGTACAAAAAAAGCCTTGCATCCTGATGACGCATATTTATTCTTTTTGAGGGGTATTTTAACCCCTTTGCTGCTAGGCCTTTTCCCCCCCTGTGCTAAGCCTTTTTTTGGCTATTTGGGGTAATTCGTGCTTAGGCCCCTGTAACTTTTTGACCACATGAGGTATCCACGCCAAATTTGCGTCCTTTTCTTTAAACATCATGGAGATTTTGAAGGTTCCCAGGGTTTGTTGATTCCCCTAGAGGGGACCCAGAAATTAGCGAAAATAAGAGTGAATTTTCTTTTTTTTAAATGGGAAAAAATGCTGCAGATGAAAGAGTCTGTTTTTTTCCCCTGCAAATGGTATCAACAAGGGGTTTGTGGTGCTGAAATCACCATCTTCCAGCTTTCAGGGACTGACAGATTTTTGTCAGAAAACAAAATATTTACACAGTTTTGGCATTTTACTGGGACATAGCCTATTTTTGCTATTTTTTGTGCTTTCAACCTCCTTCCAGTTAATTTTAGAAATGGGTATGAAAACAATAATGGATCCTGGAAAGCTATACACTTCCGAAAAGTAGACAATATTCTGAATTCAGCATGGGGTCATTTGTGTAGATCCTTCAAGGTTTTTTAATAGAAACTAACAGCTGAAAGTAGGAAAAATTGAAAATGAGTTGAAAAAAAGCCATTTGTGCCAACGTTTTCACCTGTAACTTCTTCTAAGTATGACAAATATTTGGGGGTGTGGCCAAGCCGCCAACCGTGATGGCCGCGTAGGCTTGCAGCTCCGCCGTTGTTTCCCGTTTTCTCACCCATCCTGGCGCTCATGGCGGAGTCCCCGTGATCCAAAGCATTGCGGGTGATGTGGGAGAAGATGGTGCGGCCTCCGGTGCGGGACTGTGCCCGATTGTGACCTGTGGCGCGGATCGGCGCCGAACTGCGTAGGCGAGCAGCGACGCGGCCTGCAGCATTGTGTGAAGCCGGGAGCTCGAGTCGTACTCCAGCCGGATCCGATGTGAGGACTGCGGGGACCGCTCTGAGGCATGGATGAGCGGCTGCAGAAACCAGGTAAGCGGCTGCAGTGGGGGCTCGTAGTGGCCAGGCAGCACGTTGTGGGGCACAGGCTCTCCCCCGAAGCCCCGCAGTGTCAGGGGCCGCGGGGGTCTTGGGGACCGGCCGCCTGCCCGGGAACTGTGGCACCCACCGGGACTACCCCTGCGAACCTGAAGATGACTGGGGCGGCAGGATTTCCCCCCCCCCCCCGTCCCCTCCACGCACAGTTGCAGGACTGAGGTGTACTGCGGGGCTCGTCTGGGCCAAAGATTGCTGCACCACACGGGCGTCCTGACAGCAGGCCCGGTGCATGGAACACTGAAGGCGCTTCAATAAGTACTGGCGTTCCTTCGACTAATGTCCAGCATGCGTGGCTGTGATGGCGCGCGCATTGTGGCTGGGTAGCCACCCTCTGGCCCAAGGCACCCACTGCAATGACGGCAAGGCTGTGCAGAGTTTGAGGCAACACATGGGGTACGCGAAGTGGTGACTGCGCAGTTGTGCTGCATCTGCTGGGGTGTACATAGGTTTTAGAAAACAAGAGCAACCCATACGTCCTTGTGAGCTGGGTGAGTACATAGTACAAAAAACAACGTTCACAAGGAACTCATTTATCTAGCTCAATATAGAATCTGCAACTAAAATAATTGCTCTGATTCAATCATAGCTAGAAGTTATTATATACATTTATGACCCCCTATCGGGTCCGAGCATTAATTGCATTAATGTTTACTTCATACACATTAATTGAAAAGCCCATACACTTAGTTTATCAAGTCTACCTAACTTCAGCCGAAATAGGTACATTTATTTTGCAATATTAGTCTGTATCACAGACGTATTCCTTATCTTAAAGTGAGTAAAATATTTACATATCATTACACATTTGCAATATAGTTGTGAGCCCCAGCGAAGTGACCATAACCTATTTAGTGAGTGTTGTGTGACATAGTGAACAAAAAGGGGGGGGGAGACAGGTTATTGGTAAAATACAAAAGGATGAGCTTATTACAATAATAAATACAAATTTAAATTAGGCTCTCTCTTTGTCTGTTGTCGACGGCGTTTTGACCCTCTCTAGATACGGGGTCTCTTCAGGACTAGGTTTCTGGGGACTGTGGGGGAGGGAAAAGATATATAAGTAATGTAAAGGAATACAGATGGCTATGCTGGGCTTATCATTGTGAAGTGGGAAAATAGTACAGGAATGGTAGTTATCCAGACCTGTACCCTGGTAACCCCTTGTCAGTAGTGTCATCAGGTATGGTGGATACACATTCCCGGTTGCAAGTTAAGTGACTCACTTGATGTGTTGGCCTGTGTAGGTGGGGTATATCCGGTGTAGAGCCAACAGACGGGGCTGAGCGTCTCAGCGCTGCAGTATTTCAACATCAATGAGAGTGGTATGCAAGGAACTCGCTGCTGGTTCCATATATGTCAATCACGACGCTAGCGACCTGCACCAGGAAAACGAGATGCTTAGGTTCAGAGGCAGGCTTTCTACTAGGGTTAAAGGAGCATAACATGCAGTGAGCACCACTTACTTGGTTACAGCTGCTCTGGTCGGTCATAATGACAACGATATGCGGGTCAGCTCGTCTGCTCTTTTCAGTATGAGCGGTATACGTAGTGCCCACTATTTGGCCTTAATATATAATATTGGCGATGACCTGCGTCGGGAAAGGGGGATTATTAGCATACGGGCATAATTATTGAATCAAATGTATGCGTTCTAGCTACCGAGCGTACACTTACTAGGTGTCTCACCGTTCTGTCAGTCACGGTCGACTACAGTGAGCGAGTCGGCTTGGGGGCCCGATAATAGGCTGTGACGACCGGATGTGGGAAACGCCAACCGGCATGTTGCTAGGAAACCAAGTGCCGCATTCACGGCCGCCATCTTGGAATGGTCTGGTTTCTATTGTGGAGAGAAGTGACCTAGCTTCTCCGTATTAATAATACGTGCTGGTGTGTATATAAGGTTCATAGGAATAGTGTCATCGCGACTTCATGCTAGACTCCTTCCTTCGTGACTGATCTTCTCTGACTTGTTTGTCTATGAAATATACCTCATCATGCCACAGGCATGCCTGTCTATATTAATGCATAATACTTTAACTCAGTAATCATTATATACAGTGAATTGACCAATACAAAACATTACAGTATATATACATGAGATGATAAGTATTCCTTAATTTCGTCTTCGCACACTGATTCCTGCAGACAGTGTGGGAGTAATACAGGCATGTATTACAGTCACATTACATTTGTATTTAAACTGCCATAGCATACTGTATGAATTCCACTACGTGCAAGGTAGGGTACTATGTATCTGTAGTTAATTACATCTTGAAAGAGGGCAGTGTGTGTACCTGCTCTGAACTTAGTGTGTGTCCTGTGGTGCATAGACAGAGCCCTGTCTATCTCAGATTCGGGTACCTGATTTGTCTACAGAGGATCAGTGTAGGCTGATATACCTGCGCCATTCTTCAAGACTGTTCAATCCATTTCTGATAGATCCACACTTATCTATCCACTTTTGGTTAGTGCCTGGAGTTTCAATTTTATTTCCCCGTGTACGAACTCTTTTGTCTCTACCGTGGAGCTGCATGCCACACAGTTCCCACATTTGTAGTGTCCTGTCAGCGGGGGTAGTGACCATAGATCATGGATGGTACTTTTATCATGTTTCACACTAGTGTCAGAGTGGACCAAATGGTCTCTGATGTTTTTGCCCTTTTTGAAGGAAAACATGGGTAGTTCTTGACATGAATTCAGAGTGCTTACAGTGGGCCAGTGCACGAGACGGAGTGTGTGCATCACCACCTTTTGTCCACTCAGCACCCAGATACAGAAGATCATTAAGAGGCACTAACCAACTGTTCCACGCCCAACGTTATTTACTGTATCTGGCGTCCCTGTGGTTTGATATACATAGGCCAGACGACACAACCCGTGAAAGCACGCATTGGCCAACACCGCAGTAGAATCCATTGTCAGGTGGAAAATGCGCCACTGGTTGAGCACTATAAAGAAAAAGGTCACTCTGCCAATGACCTGAAATGGCAAGTGATAGAGAAAGCCAGGATACCGCCCAGGGGGGGGAGACATCTCACTCATTCTTCAGTCACTAGAATGTAAGTGGATAGATAAGTGTGGATCTATCAGAAATGGATTGAACAGTCTTGAAGAATGGCGCAGGTATATCAGCCTACACTGATTCTCTGTAGACAGATCAGGTACCCGAATCTGAGATAGACAGGGCTCTGTCTATGCACCACTGGACACACACTAAGTTCAGAGCAGGTACACACACTGCCCTCTTTCAAGATGTAATTAACTACAGATACATAGTACCCTACCTTGCACGTAGTGGAATTCATACAGTATGCTAAGGTAGGATAAATACAAATGTAATGTGACTATAATACATGCCTGTATTACTCCCACACTGTCTGCAGGAACCCCTGTGCGAAGACGAAATTAAGGAATACTTATCATCTCATGTATATATACTGTAATGTTATTTATTGGTCAATTCACTGTATATAATGATTACTGAGTTAAAGTATTATGCATTAATATAGACAGGCATGCCTGTGGCATGATGAGGTATATTTAATAGACAAACAAGTCAGAGAAGATCAGTCACGAAGGAAGGTGTCAAGCATGAAGTCACGATGACACTATTCCTACGATCCTTATATACACACCAGCACGTATTATTAATACGGAGAAGCTAGGTCACTTCTCTCCACAATAGAAACCAGACCATTCCAAGATGGCGGCCGTGAATGCGGCACTTGGTTTCCTAGCAACGCGCCGGTTGGCGTTTCCCACATCCGGTCGTCACGGCCTATTATCAGGCCCCCATGCCGACTCGCTCACTGTAGTCGACCGTGACTGACAGAACGGCGAGACACCTAGTAAGTGTACGCTCGATAGCTAGAACGCATACATCTGATTCAATAATTATGCCCGTATGCTAATAATCCCCCTTTCCCGACGCAGGTCATCGCCAATATTATATATTAAGGCCAAATAGTGGGCACTACATATACCGCTCATACTGAAAAGAGCAGACGAGCTGACCCGCATATCGTTGTCATTATGACCGGCCAGAGCAGCTGTAACCAAGTAAGTGGTGCTCACTGCATGTTATGCTCCTTTAACCCTAGTAGAAAGCCTGCCTCTGAACCTAAGCATCTCGTTTTCCCGGCGCAGGTCGCTAGCATCGTGATTGACATATATGGAACCAGCAGCGAGTTCCTTGCATACCACTCTCATTGATGTTGAAATACTGCAGCGCTGAGACGCTCAGCCCCGTCTGTTGGCTCTACACCGGATATACCCCACCTACATGGCCCAACACATCAAGTGAGTCACTTAACTTGCAACCGGGAATGTGTATCCACCATACCTGATGACACTACTGACAAGGGGTTACCAGGGTACAGGTCTGAATAACTACCATTCCTGTACTATTTTCCCACTTCACAATGATAAGCCCAGCATAGCCATCTGTATTCCTTTACATTACTTATATATCTTTTCCCTCCCCCACAGTCCCCAGAAACCTAGTCCTGAAGAGACCCCGTATCTAGAGAGGGTCAAAACGCCATGGATAACTGACAAAAGAGAGAGCCTAATTTAAATTTGTATTTATTATTGTAATAAGCTCATCCTTTTGTATTTTACCAATAACCTGTTCCCCCCCCCTTTTTTGTTCACTATGTCACACAACACTCACTAAATAGGTTATGGTCACTTCGCTGGGGCTCACAACTATATTGCAAATGTGTAATGATATGTAAATATTTTACTCACTTTAAGATAAGGAATACGTCTGTGATACAGACTAATATTGCAAAATAAATTTACCTACTTTGGCTGAAGTTAGGTAGACTTGATAAACTAAGTGTATGGGCTTTTCAATTAATGTGTATGAAGTAAACATTAATGCAATTAATGCTCGGACCCGATAGGGGGTCATAAATATATATAAAAACTTCTAGCTATGATTGAATCAGAGCAATTATTTTAGTTGCAGATTCTATATTGATCTAGATAAATGAGTTACTTGTGAACTTTGTTTTTTGTACTATGGGGTGTACATAGGGACACACATAAACGGCGGGCTGGGGTGAGCTTGAGCTGTAGATTACGCCCTCCCCACGACCTGGGCTCCCCCACAGCTGCCTACCATATCGACGGAGTGGGGCATGGGGCGCAAGGACCCCAAACAAGGCACCTTGTCCTTCAAACCGCCGGCTACCAGTACTGCGCCACCACAGACCAACATGGCGGAAGGAGGAGAGACACTCACCGCGGAGGTACCTGGGCCCAACAACCTGTTGCTGGAACTGAGAGCGGGCTTCAGGGCACTGGACACTCGCTTCGACGCCCTGGATAAGAGGCTAGACTCTATGGGGGCTCGATTGGAGCAGCAGGAATGGCGTTTGACAACGGCGGAGGGCAGAATCTCCGATCTGGAAGATGGCGCGGCCCAGACAACCAAGAGATGTGAACGGCTGGAAAAACTTCTCAAGGCTGTCGCCATCAAGAATGAAGATTTAGAAGCACGAGAGCGGAGGATTAATGTCCGCATCATGGGAATACCCGAATCCACCAATACTGGGCGGCTAGACCACTTTGTGGAAATGCTGTTCACGGACTTATTTGGGGGTGAGTCCTTCACATCTACCTTTGTGGTCGAACGTGCACATCATATCTTGGGGCCACGACCCAACCCAGGCTCCCCACCGAGACCAATCATAGCATGCTTCTTAAATTTTAGAGACCGGGACACGGCTCTGCGACTGGCATGGGAGAAGGGACAACTTGAGTGGCAGGGTTCGGTCATATCCCTGTACCCAGACTTCACTGCTATGGTGCAGGAAGCACGCAGGAAGTATGCAGGGTTAAGGCGGCCCTACGAAAGATGGGGCTACGATACGGAATGCTGTATCCAGCGAGGCTGAAAGTCGACGTCGATGGACGGTCCCGAGTGTTTGACTCGCCCCATAAAGCCCAAGAATTTTGCCAGAAATACTCCAATGCTGGAAAGAAACAAGGTGCACCATCGCCGCAGCGGTCACAGGACATTCCAAACTCAGGCTCCAGTGCTGACCTTTTCACTGCCAGTTAGGCCCACGATACTCCTACTCTAGCGAGACGAACGAGAGCTGATGTATTTAATGGACTAATGGCTGTACCGTTGTGAACCAGTGCTTGGACGCGTTGGGACACTGTCATGGACAACCGACATACTAATCACAGGCACACGTGCCATGATATGGGGCAATGGTGGGGCGTTGCCACCCCCCAAGTGCGAATGCACCTGTTTAAGTTTTTGTGGGTACATGCTATATTTTGTTTTTGTGTCTATCAGTATTCCAAAATGGTTAGAGATAGGGATTTCCCCCTAGAGTTGGGTAAGGGGAATGGGTGGGGGGAGGGAGGGATGTGGGTAGATAAGCTAATGTTTGTAATTTGGGTTTCTAACAGCTATCATTTGCAGTGCAGTCATGCAGGGCCAGGTGCCTAGGTGATGAAAATGCCAGCTACAGATCATGGTTAATAAGGTAAACGCAGAGGCCAGTGTGGTCATGATGTCCTGGAATGTATGGGGATTAAATAATACTTGCAAATGCAAACAGGTGAATAACTATATGCAACGCCACCAGGTGGACATCGCCTTTCTACAGGAGACTCACCTTGCAGTACACTCTGGGACGTCGTTGGTATCAGGTTGGGGGGTGCATAAATATTTCGCAGGCTGCAGCTCATATGCCAGAGGGGTTGCAGTGTTGATTCATAAGCGGGTGCCATTCCGGGAGGAGGAGGTCTATCGGGATGTGGGAGGGCGTTACCTATTGGTGAAGGGCTGTCTGCTCGAGCACTCTGTCCTCTTTGTTAATATATACGCTCCAAATGTTGATGATCCCGATTTTTTGACTCCGTTCTTTTCCATATGGAACGTATGGTGGCAGATCACATATATTTGAGGGGGGATTTTAACTTGTTACTCAACCCAGAGCGGGATAGCACGACGCATGCGAGGGCCACGAAACCCGGGGCGAGACTGGTAGTGTTGGACACTATACAAAGATTTTGGCTAGTTGATGTATGGAGATATCATTGTGCAGATCGCAAAGGGTACACTCACTACTCAGCGCCCCACAACACTTGGACACGCCTGGATTATTGGTGCCTATCCACTGGTGCAGTGCTGTGGGTTGACACAGTTGCCTACTTACCACGCACATTGTCAGATCATTCTCCCATGTTGGTTAAACTGAGGATTCCCAGAGCGGGGGGTAGAGCGGCCGTGGCGATTTCCAGATATGGCCCTGAGGGATGCTGTTTTTGCAACAGAACTAGGGGAAGCCATTGTTGAGTACTTTGAAATAAATGTAGGGTTCGTGAAATCTAAGGCCACCTTATAGGAAGCCTTTAAGGCATATGCTAGGGGGGTATGTATTTCGAAGAATGCTGGGGTACTCAGAGATCTGCGCCGCATGCTAGAGCTGATAGAAACACAGCTCCTTGAGATAGATCGTAATACAGATACTAATGCTGGCCCCCTTGATCTACAAAAAAGGGCGACGTTACTGAAAGAATTTAGGGAAGCTGCGGAGCGAGAGGCACATTTTTTAGGTAAATATGCTGTGGCAAGGCGATATGGGGAGGGTGAGAGACCTGGTAGGACGTTAGCTAGAATGATGCAACAATCCCACAAGCCCACCTATATAACTGAATTAATTGGGCAGGATCAGGACCAAATAACTGGTACTGTTGGGATTCTAGAAGAGGTACTCAGGTACTACAAAACACTATACACCTCCAAAAGCACCGATGCCTTCTTGGACAACAGTGATTACCTTGATGAGGTATCACTGGTCTGGATGGAAAAGGCTCACCAGGAGTTCCTGGCTGAACCCTTCACGGAAGATGAGGTGACTGAGGCTATTAACGCACTGGATGGTTCCAAGGCACCAGGGCTCGACGGATTTACGGGATGTTTCTATAAAAAGTACAAAAGTCTACTTATGCCCCATCTCATTGATTTGCATCAGGAGGCAATAGAGGCAGGAGATCTCCCACCCATTTTGCGGGAGGCAGTCATAATCTTATTGCCCAAACCTGGAAAGGACGTCCAGAAATGCGGCTCATATCGACCCCTTTCCCTCCTAAATTTTGACAATAAAATATTAGCCAAGATGCTAGCCACCAGGTTAGCATTAATTGTGGAAAAGTTGATATCTCCAGCACAATCGGGTTTCAACCCCCATAAATCGATGGCTCTCAATCTCCGTACGCTGTTTGCTACACTACATCGGATATCACCACTGGTCCCGGCAGCCGCTGTCCTCCTCAATGCTGAGAAAGCATTTGGCTCACTTGAGTGGCCCTTCTTATGTGCCACTCTGGGGAGGCTGGGAGTACTGGAGCGATTCCTGGCAGTAGTCAGATTGCTGTACACTGCCCCCACAGGGTGTATTCGTCTTAATGGTACCCTAACCAGTGCATTCCAGCTCTCGTGTGGAACGCATCAGGGGTGCTCGCTATCCCCCCTGTTGTTTGTAATAGCGCTTGACCCACTGGTGAGACATCTGTTGGAAAGGCATAGTCACCGTGGACTACAATTCAACACTGGCCCTCTATTGCTTACGCTATATGCCGATGATATTATTCAATATGTACGTAACCCGGACGATAATTTGACACCTCTGCTCCGGGAAGTGACTAGATATGGTACTAAATCGGGCTTATGCATAAACTGGGAGAAATCGGAAGTTTTTCAATTGACCGAGGCGAGCTGTTGCAGGGCGGGGGACTATCCGCTGTCATGGTGCGATGACTCCGTGAGATACCTAGGTGTCCATATCCACAGGGAGAAAGACCGTATCCTCCAACTGAACTATGGCCCGGTGATGGAAAAGTTGAGATGCAACATAGAACGTTGGCTAAAACTACCCTTATCAATGGCTGGAAGAATAGCCTTAATTAAAATGGTGGTACTACCACAATTTTTATATCTTTTCCAAAACATCCCAATTCCGCTTTATAACAGCTTTTTCACCCACCTGCGTACATTGTTGATACAGCTGGTGTGGGGTGGCAAACAACCCCACATCCGCTGGGAAACCTTAGTGCTGCCATATGAGAGGGGCGGGTTTGGGGTACCAAACTTCCAGATTTATTATCTGGTGGCGCAAGCAAGCTTTGCCCGCCACTGGTACCATGCGGACGTTGGGATCCCATATAATCGACCTGAGGCTGACTTGGCGCTTCCGGCACCTCTCCACACACTACTACCGTCTGGGTTCCCGCGCGATCCACATGACATCCAGACACTGTCTACAACCAGTTGGGCATGGCATAAGCTATTGCGCCTAACAAGATCCCCGTATATTGTACTCCTGTGTGCTACCTCTCGCAGGAAATGGTTGGGTACCTATCCTTCAAGAGGCTTTAGTGAAGCGCACATTGGCGAAGTACCATCTCATAACCTTTGGAGATCTGTTTCTGGGCGGGCACATTTTCTCTCGTACGGAAGACCCACGTTTCAGAAACGCCACCATAATGGACCAATTTTTGCTGCTCAGACTATAGAGGGCACTGCGCGCATGCTTGAGCAGTTACCCCTTGGAACCATCTGAATACTCAATCCTTACTGGGGTAATTAAGGATGGGGACGGGAGCCATTTGATGGCTCGGATGTACAAGGTGGCGGTGACGCTACTTTCGTGTCACGATACGGATGTGCGAGCAGCGTGGGAGCGCGATCTTGGCTACCCGCTAACGGATGGGCAGTGGAGTCGGTGCTGTGCGCAGATACGTAGAGTGTCCCTTAACCATCGGCACAAGCTGCTACATTTTAAATTTTTATGGAGGGCATATGTGACACCCAGCAAACTGCATCGTATTGACCCCACCCGGTCGAATGCCTGCCCGAGGTGTCATTCCCCAGAGGCCGACTTTGCGCTCATGACGTGGACCTGTATCAGACTAGAGCGCTATTGGAGGTCCATCTAGGGGAACTATCCAAGATGGTTGAGATGGAGGTTTCGCCCTCACCTTTGTTGGCCCTACTGGGGTACGTGCATGACCTCCCTAAGTCTAGGCGTCGCTTCATTGCCATTGCGCTTCTAATTGCCAAGCGAGAGATCGCCATCAGATGGGGGTGTGCACTCTCCCTCACACTTCAAACCTGGTTGCACAGCATGACATACTGCAACACCACCAGTGACACCTATGCACAATTGCAACCACTGGCCTCTAGACCAGTGGATATTTGGCTACCATTTCAGACCTACCTCATGGCAACGTGGGACGGTAATAACACTCCATCGCAGGAGCAGCCTGCGCCCACCAGTATTGTAACCAACAGAGACATAGAGGATGTAAATGCACCAATGTAGAAATTGCTGTGTACCTAACTGGTTACTCTGCTCCTTCCTCACTGTACTGATTCTGTAACTATTGCTATATGGGTCTTTTCTGTATGCATTTGGACATTTTGACCACGTAGATACTGTTCTACTTTTGACTTTCTTGATTCCAGCACTGCAACGCTATGCTGTTCTTTAATTGCTGTAACTGTAAACTCAATAAAAAAATGTTTAAAAAAAAAGTATAACAAATTTTTAAAAGCAGTATACCGTTATATCCGCTACACATTTCTGGTTTCAGGGATATATAGGACTTGTAGTTTCTCCAAGAATCCGACGAACCCGGAGCCAATTACCGAGCAGCATCTTGCAATGGTTTTTTATTGTGTACTGGGTATTTAGCAATTCATTTGGGAAAATATAAATAGTGAAAAATTGGTATGAAAGACACCTATGTATTTCTGAAACGGGTAAAAAATATAGAGTTTAGAAACAGTAGCTATTTGCACATCTCCAAAATTGTGGGTACCCATACTAGCATGTGAATTATAGGACATTTTTCAAAGTGCTTTATTTTTTATACATTATCTTACATTTAGAAGGCAGAAATGCATCAAAAGTCAATAGGTAATAACAGTTGCTCTACAATCCTGTGGTCCCCTAAGTCTCCTGATAAAAATGGTACCTCACTTGTGTGGGTAGGACTAGTGCCCGCATCAGGAAACGGCCCAAAATGCAACGTGGACACTCCACATTTTACATTGAAATCTGACCCTTTTTTTGCAAAGTGCCTAGCTGTAGATTTTGAACCCTAGCTCTGCCGGCACCTAGGGAAACCTAGCAAACCTAAACATTTTTGAAAACTAGGCACCCAGGGGAATCAAGGATGGGGTGATTTATCTGGCTCTCACCAGGTTCTGTTACCCAGAATCTCTTGCAAACCTCAAACTTTGTAAAAAAAAAAAAAAAAAAAAAACAATTTCCTCACATTTCTGTGATGAAAAGTTCTGGAATCTGTGTGGATCCACAAAAATTAAACCCACCCCGCATTCCCCAAAGTCTTCCAAGAAAAACGGTACCTCACTTGTGTAGGTAGGCCTAGTGCCCGCAACAGGAAACGGCCCAAAACGCAACGGGACACACCACATTTTTACAGAGAAAACTGACCCTTTTTTTGCAAAGTGCCTAGCTGTAGATTTTGTACTCTAGCTCTGCCGGCACTTAGGGGAACCTAGCAAACCTATACATTTTTTTAGAACTAGACCCCCAGGGGAATCCAGGATGGGGTGACTTGTCTGGCTCTCACCAGGTTCTGTTTCCCAGAATCCCTTGCAAACCTCAAACTTTGTAAAACAAAACACATTTTCCTCAAATTTCTGTGATGGAAAGTGCTGGAATCTGCGTGGATCCACAAAATTCTACCCACCCCACATTCCCCAAAGTCTTACCAGAAAAATGGCACCTCACTTGTGTGGGTAGGCCTAGAGCCCGTGACAGGAAACGGCCCAAAACGCAATGTGGACACACCACATTTTTACAGTGAAAACTGACCCTTTATTTGCAAAGTGCCTAGCTGTAGATTTTGAACCCTAGCTCTGCCGGCACCTAGGGAAACCTAGAAACCTATACAATTTTGACAACTAGACACACAGGGTAATCCAGGATGGGGTGACTTGTGTGGTTCCCACCAGGTTCTGTTACCCAGAATCCCTTGCAAACCTCAAACTCTGTAAAAAAAAAAACATTTTCCCCACATTTCTGTGATGGAAAGTTCTGGAATTTGCGTGGGTCCACAAACTCCACATTCTCCAAAGTCTCCCAATAAAAATGGTACCCCACTCGTGTGGGTGGGTCAAGTACCCACGACAGGCAAGGGCCCGAAACGTATTGTGGAGACTTCAAAATTACCCATCACAAAACGACCTGGTTTTGCAGAGGGGGCACCTGGGTTTTTGGCCCCGGGCTCAGCAGCCATCTAGGGAAACCTACCTAACCCACACATTTATGAAAACTAGACACCCTGGGGAGTCCAGGGAGGTATGGCTTGCGTGGATCCCCCAACGTTTCCCTACCCAGAATCCCCTGCAAACCTCAGATTTTGCTGAAGAAATCAACTTTTTCTCAAATTTTTGTGTGGTAAAGTTGTAGGATTACTGGCCTGACACAAATTTCCTACCACCCAGCGTTCCCTCAGGTCTCCCGATAAAAATGGTACCTCACTTGTGTGGGTAGGCACAGTGGCCGCAACAGGAAATGGCCCAAATTGTACTGTGTAGACTTCAAAATTACCTATCATAAAATGACCTGGTTTTGCAAGGGGGGGCAGCTGGTTTTTGGCCCTGGACTCGTGGCCATCTAGGGAAGCCTACCAAACTCACACATTTCTGGAAACTAGACACCCTGGGGAGTCCAATGAGGTATGGCTTGCGTGGATCCCCCAACGTTTTCTTACCAAGAATCCCCTGCAAACCTCAAATTTAGCTGAAAAAAATCACTTTTTCCACACATTTTTGTGCTGGATCACTGTGCCGACACAAATGTCCTGTGAAAGACTGGTTGTGTTAAAATTAAATGGGGGAGCAAAGCCCATGCCCAAGGAGCCCCTCCCCCTCCCTGGTGGCTAGTGGATGGATCCCTGCTTGGGGATCGACTAGTGAAGGGTACCATTGGAAAGGGGAGATTCTCCCCTTTCCAACGATACATCTCCCATGTGTTTCGGTGCTCGGGGGACTGAGATAGCCCCACGAGCACCGAAACTGTGAAACTGAAACTAAGTTTCAGTTTTGTTTTCATTGTAATGACGACAGTGTGCTAAGCACGCAATTGTCATTACAAGGAAAACTAAAACTATGCTTTGGGAGGTTGTGGGAGCTCTTCCCCATCTCCCAAGGCAAAAAAAGGGAAATCCCTCTGCTGTTTACAGCAGAGGGATTTTTTGCAAGTGTGCTCATGATGGAATGATTCCGTCATGAGCACACTTGTGCTCATGACGGAACCATTCCGTCATGAGCACAGAAGGGGTTAAGGGAGCTACCAGCTAAGCTGTGAAGCGTGTGCTTTTACTAGACAGATATAAAAAAAATGCACTACGTACAGTCTGCAAAAAATCTACATTTTGAAAACACTTTTTTTATTTTAAATCTTTTTGCGCATTTTGTAGCAGCCTATCTTATACTGTGTGTAATGCAAGTTTAAAATAATGACTTCATGTTCACAGTGCTTTCTGTCACAGACTGGGACCTCGTAGCAGTGCATTCAGCAATAGCGGTTTCATAATGGATGATAGTGCATTTCCCACTGATTAACATAACTTGCATTTAATTTTCGTTGTATGTATAGTTATCTGAAGGTGAAAGCCGAAAAAAGTTACAGAATACTTTTTTTAGCCACACCTTTGACCTAGTCCCCACGCTGACTTACCTGCCCCCCACCTTGCGCATAGCATCACAGTTCCCATACTTTTTTTAAAGCACTTCGACCACTGTCTACAACTGAGGTCTACAGGGCTTAATTTGAGCTGGTGGTTGCAAGTGGGCAACCACCGGCACTAATTTCTGGAGACTCCCACATATTTTTCCTCATAAGACTTTAATTCAGAGCAAGAGCAATAAAAACACAAAAAGGGGAAAGAAGGAGGAAGAAAAAAATGGAAAAAGAGTGACAAAGTGAGAATGCCAGGAAGAAAAAGAAACTTGCAAAATTGAGGTAAAGGGCTAGGAGTGCACGGTCATGGATGAAAGAGGGATGAAGTTGAATACAGTCCATGCAGCCATGGTATTCAGCAGTCCTGACATTCGGAAGCATCGGCTGCAGGCTTTTGAGAAATCTTTGGGCACCGGCACTTACTTTACAAATTAAGTACTGTTGTCTAGAAATGTTTCTCTCTATTGCTTCCCAAATGTCTTAGGCCTACTTTGTGCATGTTCTTTCTTTTCAATTGTAAATACTTCTAGCAGAAGATGGATGATTGTTGTTTAAAATAAAAATCAGACTTTGCTGTGTGCACTGCTATGCTGCTCCCAACAATCTTCAACGTTCATGTCCTCTTAAATCATTCTTTCTTTTCAATCACTTGGCAATGCCCAAACAGAGAGGTGGGAGGTCCAGTCTTTTCTTTCAATTACTAATTACTATGAAAACTTGAAACTAAAATGACCAGAAGCTTAGATTGTCAAATCAACCCCCCAGGGTCTTTTTCTTTTTTATTGGAATTAGTATATAGAATATATATCTCAATAATTAACTTGCAGAGCATGCAATAGATTCAGTAAGTATCACTATACAAAGTAAGAAGCAACTTGACAGAAAAGTATAGCAGTAAAGCCATCCTTGTTCACAAGGCATAGAACTCTAGTTTATTTAACCTAGTTATCTAGTGAAGTGATGCATTTTATTTTGAATAATCTGTAGCACAAAAGGAAGTTGCGCTTTTCTGATTTGCATATTCAATGTAGAGCATCATCAATTTTATTTTACATGCTACAGAAAGTTATGCTCAGGTTTGTGCTAAATAGCCCTCTAATGAGCTCTAGCATAGTAAATCACCCTCCCCTATCTCTAATAAAGAAGCTGCTTTCACTTAATTCAGATAGGCTTGCATGTTATTTTACAGATTCAAAGGAAGCAATATTACTAGTGATAAGTATTTGTCATATTCTGGCTTGTTGTGGGGAGCGCTATACTTATCCACACACCTTATACCATGCCAGAACACAGGTATGTGAATAGTCAAAGTAGCATATCACTGGTGGAATGATGCAGTTATCTTGGAATGCTTTCTGCCTAAAATGGAAATCTCCTAGAGTGCCTTGTTATGTGAGACTGCATGCCTGTTTGCACTCATGTTCCAGAGCCAAAGAAAGAATTGCTTTGTCACGTGCAGAGCACAATGCTGCGCCCCACTGCTCAAAAACAATGCAATTATAGGTGGGTTATTAGTTTTAAATAGGTGTAACAGTGCTCTTTAACGAATAATACAATATATGTTCTTTCAACTTATGACCTTATATCAGGTGTTAGGAGGGTCCTGTGTTATGATAGTTGTGCATGCAGCTTGGAAAACTAATGGCAAATCCCCAGTGGCTCTTGCGGGGGGCCATCTTGTTCTAAAGAAAGGTAGTCTGTGAGTCGAATGGAAGGGTTGTTGTGCAATGGCAAGCTGGTGGATTATTGGACGTGAGTAACATATACATGTCCTCATGCACCCAATTGCCCCCTCATTCTTACCTTTCTGCCGCTCCTCATCCCTTATTGCATGCGTCCTTTTCTGCGCGAGTTTAGGTGTGGTGAGGATTAATAGGGGTCATGAATGGGAAGGTTTCAGGGGTGGTGAGGGATTTTTTATGGTTCAGGGATGAATCAAGTTTGGGGGTGGTGGGGGAGTGTAATGGATAAGGGATGGGTTGGTTCAGGCATAGAAAGAAGTTTCTATGGTTCGGGAATGGATGGATTTTAGTTGTAGTGATGGGCTTTTTAGTTAAGAGATAGGTAGAGTTTAGGAGTAGAAAAGACTTAAAGGGTTCAGGGATTAGTGGAGTTTAGGGGTCAGAGATGTTTGGGGAGGCATGTGTTAGGTGGCAGAGATGGATGATGGTTAGGGCGGTGGGGGTTCAGTGAAGTAAAAGCATCCAAAGTAATTGCTTTACAATGAAAAAGATATAAAACCAATATAATGTCCACTGATGTAAAGGACTGAAATAAATACCTTCATCAAAAATGTTTCTGAAAGTAAGACCTGCAATCATTTCATTTACACTTTAAAACTTAGTATTTGTAGTTTATTTTGAAAAGAAAAAGACTTTCTATGAATTAGTTTCTATGACATGGTACATGCCATTCATCCTGAAAATTTCCACTAAAACGTTCAGATTAAATGGATTCTCAGTAATAGTATCAATGCAAAAGATCAGGACCCCCTGCTAGTAATCATGACTCCAATTGCAGGGAAAATATACAATGTGAAAAACAACAATTGGCAATCTAAATTCTATATCATAATAAATGTTAAAGATATCTAAACAGGACGGCCAAGCTACATATGTTATTGATAAGAAAAATCACAGTTTAATGATAAGATATAGTACAAAAATGTATAAATAAAATGAATGTAAAAAAGTGATCCTATCCTATGTGTAATCTCAAAGGGAACATATACATATGTTTCATCATGTAATTATCAAAATGTAGCTAAATTCGAGGAATGTTAAAGATTAAGATAGGAGGGCGAAATAGAAGAAACATTATTGTCCAAACATGTATATAACATTTCATGTATTTTCTTATAAAATCTAAAAAAGAGTGGCTTAAATCATAATGAATTTCAATGAAATTGAGTCTCGACGCGCGTTGTGGCGATCCATGCGCCTTCATCAGGAAAAGCCACCGATGTATTGAATTGATACCTGTAAATATATAACAAAAGAGCTTGGCCACATAATGTAATAAATATAATGATGTTTGAAGGAAGATAAAAACTTGTTGATTAGAACGTAGGTTGTGAAGAGGACAGTTAATCACCAAGGACTATAGTGCAGAAATAGATCTTCGACCAACAGAATGCCCGCATGTGAAAGATAAACCAAAAGCTCAAGATAAAGTCTTCACCCAAGGGTGGGAGAAACCTTGTGCTCTCTCCAGTTATTGGCACGCCAAGAAATGGCAAATTCAAAAATAGAAACCTACACAAGCTACAGTTTTTGTGAATAGTGTTCTCAGATGTAAGAAATCTATCTGGAATCTGCAACTCATGGTAGAGATAACGCTACTGAATGGCGGTGCTTACCTTTAGAAAAAGGTTAAACACTGTATGTGCGCGATATCATCAATTGTTCAGTTTAACTAGGTAGAATGCAGCAATCTCTTCAATGAGTAAAGATGATTAACAACAAAGATTTGCAGTTAAAGCTGGAAAATATAAATATACATATGTATGAATTGATGAAAATATAACCTCTGTATATAATGCTGTGTGACTACCAGTTACAAAATAAGATATGAGGCAAAAGGGATACTTTATGGAAACAGAGGAGGAGGTGAAGATTAGAACAATTTACCTTTTGTTGATATGTCGTCATTCATCGTTTTTTATTTTTCATACGAACATATTTAATGTGGAAATAGCATTCAAGGGTCCACTTCAAGATGTGGAGTGAAACGAGGTTGCCCAAGCTGTATTGCCCACCGAAGTAGATTTTCAAAACAAATTAAATAGTCCGAATTACTGCAAACGATGTAGCCATGTAATTCAGCCAAAGAGTGGTATACTATGGAGCAAATAGACAATTTTGTGTCTCAATATATAGCCTTGACCTCAGTGGGTATGTAAATGGTCGTTGATAGTGTATATATTGAAACTTCCTATGATCAATGCTATTTGCACATATATTGCATGGAGTGTGTCATATAAATAATTTGTAATGAACACTCATATTATTTTGTTTATCCAAACAAGAGTATCTGGTTACGGCTACAATTATGTCAAAAAATTGCCTTGACGACAAAAAAACCTAAGGACAATCGATAGTAACATGCGTTAAGAAATCTTTAACATCAAGGACCATCAGGAATAGATTGAATCATGCAGATTTTTTTTTTTTTTTTTTTAAAGAGTGCAATTGAAATATTCTGAGTATCTAAGGTGGAATCTCTAGTAGCGATAACATCCAGCATTCCAGGGTTACTAAGGAATTGTTATATCATTTTTTTAAATACATTTATTTTATATGGAAATCCCCAACTGAAGGCGGATTTAATGCATTCACGTAACCATAGAAGAAGGTAAGTATAAATAAAGCCCAATTGGAGTAGCCACAATATTCATAAGAACACATACCTTATGTCAGAAGGATAGAGCATGTTCCGGGTATGCGTTGCTTGAAACGATGGACAGCGAATGAAAACTCACCAGGTGAACAGATATTCAAAAGGTTGCTGGATTGCATAATAGGATGTGACGTTGTTACGCATTGATGGATATTACATCAATGCACTTGCGGTTACGAGGGGCTCAACTAGACCGCTAACAACTGTCGGCGGGCAGATAAAGAGAGCCTATAACTAGAAGGAGCATTAAATACAGCTATACTATAGTCTCAGGGTTAAACTCAAGCCAATAATAACTGAAACAGGTGAAGAATTGCATACATTCTTTAACAGATAAATTGCGTACTAGTGGAAATGAGCATTATATCTGATCACATTATCCCGGGGGATCTCTAGATTCAAGCCCCTTTTATAAGTATCCAAGGTAAATATCCAAAAGACTTCACATATTTTTCGTATTTGATGGCTAAGGGGCTCTTGCATGGTTTCAATTTTCTCCAAAATAAGCCATCTGATGTCAACCGATTTATGATGTTTCTCCCGATAATGTTCAACCAACGGGGCTGTACACTTTTCTGTATGTATTGCTGATCGATGTTTTGTAAGTCAAGTCGCGATGGTACGGACTGTCTCGCCTACATATCCTAGGCTGCAAGGACATAGAAGTAAATAAATGATGTCTTAGTTTTACAGTTTGTCAATGTTTTTGTTTTATCGTGTAGCCATTGTGTTCAATTCGTCCACCTGCAATCACTGATCTACACGCTTTACATTGTGTGCATCCATAAGTTCCCACAATTGGATTGCTACCATCAATCGATTTTTCTATGAAGGGCACTTTCATCTTGAATCTGGAATTTAACTACAATGTCTTTGATGTTTTTGTTACGCCGATGGGCAAACATAAGTTTGGGCAATTTGGTTTCTGGTGTCATATTGCTGTTTAAGATATGCCAGTTAGAGTTTATTGTTTGTCTTACTTTTTCATTTAGAGTAGAGTGTGTGGTTACAAGAACTAGATTGGATGCAGACTGTCTTTGATGTTCAGTCAGTAAACGATCCCTGTCGAAAAAGAGGGCTCTTTTGTAGGATTCTCTAACTAACCGTCTCGGTTAGCCTCTTTGTTAGAACTGGGGGTCTCTAGTTGGCAATGGTTTGCACCTTTGTCCAAATAGGGACCCTTGCTTCTAGTCAGGGTAAGGGGGCTACACTCCTAAAATAACCCCTGCTCAACCCTGTGGTAGCTTGGCACGAGCAGGCAGGCTTATTTCAGAGGCAGTGTGTAAAGCATTTGTGAACTCATACAGTAATCCAGTAAAAACACTACAGATGGACACCACACAGGTTTTATAAAAATAAGTATTATTTATATAGACTTAACACAAGACCCAAACGACAGAAATTCACAATACTGTAATCAAAAATAGACTTAAAAATGGTAGAAATTGCTTAGTTCAAAGTTGATGGTAAATGCGACACGTTTCTCACAAAGTACCTTAAATGCGTAACGCAAAACAAACAAAAGGGTCGCAGGAAGGGTGATGCGTCGGTTCCTTGCTTCGGGGGAGGCGATGCTTCTGTTCCTCAGTGCTTGCGCAAAGTAGACGTTGCGTCTGTTCCTTACCGGAGAGGAGGTGATGCGTCGATCCCTTACTGCGTTCCGGTTACGATGCGACAAGATGGTGCTTCGATGCGTTGCGACGGTCCGGTGCGATGCGAGAAGATGGCGCCCTTGATGCGATGCGACGACGTGAAGGAGATGCGTGCACGCCCGACGGCCATGCGGCTAACTCTGTAACTTCTGAGCCGCGACAGGCCCTGCGACACGCTTCTCCGGTGATGCGACGACGGCCCTTACAGTGGCGACACGCTTCTCCGGTGATGCGACGACAAACAGCTGCGACGGAGACACGCTTCTTCGGTGATGCGACGGCGACCCTTGCGGTGGCGACACGCTTCTCCGGGGTGTGACGGCAAAAGCTGCGGCGGCGTCACACTTCTTCTCGTTGAGTCACGCTTCCAGCTCCCAACAATATGCAGGCTTCTGCAGACAGAATTCCCAGCAAGGAAATTCAGGGGGGAGCTGGTAGTGAAGTCTTGTGTCCCTGAGACTTCAGCAGGAGGCAAGCACAGTTCAAGCCCTTGGAGATTCTTCTTCAAGATGATGAAAGTTCAATAAAAAAGTTCTTTCCCCTTTCCTTGGCAATTAAGTGACCACTGCAGGCCAACCCCAGAAAATAGCACACTGGCACAGGGGCAGTTAAATCCTTCAACTTCCTTGGTTTCTTCTCCTTGGCAAAGGTCTGTCTTGGTTCCCAGAAGTGATCTAAAACCTTGGGGTCTGGGCCCCAATATTTATACTCAAAAAATCTTTGTTCTCTGAAGGCAGAGAGTGTCTGTACCTAGTCAAAACCAGTTCTGTCCACACTGGTGCAGCTTCCTGGCAGGAGTTGGAGACAGCATTGTTGAAAGCAAACCTGGCCCAGGTAGCTGAAAGGAAATCTCCTCCCCCTACTCTCTATTCTATGAGGGCTCAGGGGAGTGAAAGGAAATCCCCGCCCCCTACTCTCTATTCAGCCAAGGTCCTATTCAGCCCAGCCCTGACCCATCAGACTGCTGGAGCCCAAGCCCTCCTGTCACTCACAAACCAGACAGCAATACACAACCTAGCAGAGGCAGGCTGGATGGTTAGGCAAGAAAATACCTACTTTCTAAAAGTGGTATTTTCAAACACGAAATGTAAAAATCACCTACACTAAAAGATGCATTTTAACATTCTGAGTTCAGGCATACTAAATTCGTTTTTCTACCATGTTCCCTGGGTCAGTTAGGATTATAAGGTGTTATAATCAAACTGCCCATTCTGGCCTATGGGGAGAGGTAGCCTTGGAATAGTGAAAAACGAAATTGGCTGTAATTCACTATCAGGACATGCCACACACACCAGGACATGTCCTACCTTTTGCTTACAATGCACCCTGCCCTTGGGCCTACCTTAGGGGTGGCAAACATGTATAAAAGGGAAGGTTTTCGGACTGGTAAGTGGGTGCACTTACCAAGTCGACATGGCAGTACTAGACTGCACACAGGCTCTGCAATGGCAGGCCTGACACACACTTTACAAGCTGCTTCCATGGGTGGCACAACCAGTGCTGCAAGCCCACCAGCGTCATTTGATCTACGGGCCCTGGGCACACATGGTGCACTGTACTAGGGTCTGACAAGTAGATCAAATAAGCCAATCATGGAGTCACTAATTAATTACCACAATTTACAATAGGGAGCACTTGCACTGTGGCACTGAAGAGCAGTGGCACAGTGCCCAAAGCATCTAAATCAGCAACAACATATCAAAAACAGAGGAGGCAACAGTGAAAAATGGAAGGGAGACTCAAGCCAATGGTACCAGGTCTAACACTCTTTGATAGAACTTCTCCTTCATTTCGATAGCTTTAGTATCGTAATCTGATAAATTGGAACAGTTCCTATGGAGCCGTAGGAATTGCCCAAACGGGATACTCTGTTTTTGAGAGCGGAGATGACAACTCTGAAAGTGTAGTAAAGTATTTCTGGCTGTTTACTCGACATAGGGATCCACCTCTAAACATCCATTGTTATTGCAAATCAATATATCTAAAAACTCAACGTGATGTTGATTAGTATGTTCAGTAAACTTGAGATTGGGATCACAGAGGTTCAGCCAGACAAGGAATTGTGTCAATTGTTCCACAGTATCAGTCCAGATGAAAATAATTTCGTCGATGAATCTTAACCAGTGTGTGACTGATTTGTAGAACAGGGCTATTTTATCAATGTGTTTATTTTCAAAAAGAGCCATAAAGATATTTGACACTGATAGGGCGAGTGTTGTCCCCATACTTACACCTTTGGTCTGTTTGAATAATTTGCCACCAATTTCAAAAGTATTTTCTGATAGTACTAGTTTGAGGAAATCCAGGAGAAAGGTTTGCGGGCAATCAATGTCATACTCAACAATGAACCACTCTACAGCTTGTAGAGCTCCGTCTTGCAGTACATTGCTGTAGAGGGCCTCTATGTCCAAGGTGACAAGTAGATTAGTGTTGAAAGGAAGACCCTCTACTATCTTGATGATGTCTCTGGTATCTTTGATATAGGATTTGATTTTTTGAACATGAGATCGTCAAATACAATCAATGTATTTAGATAAAGGTTCAGTTATAGAACCTATCATTGTTACTATGGGGCGGTACAGAGGATTTTCTGTGTTTTTATGTATTTTGGGTACTCCGTAGATGCTGCCCATGTGAGGAGTGATCATCTAGACCAATGCGAATCAATTGTCTCTGATCCCCATTGGCATTTCTTTCCCTACTATCTTCAATTGGCATTTTTAATTTTTCAATTCTCCCTTTTTACTTTTTCCTAAAATCACGTCTCTCATTGGTGGTTCTGTATCTGCACCTGCAAGAATGGTGTTTGAGCTAGCCAGAATTGAAAGTTGCACTGCAGAGCAAGGATTTCTGCAAGGAGTTTGGGCTTCCTGTAAAGAGCACCACCAGGAAGGTGGAGCTGCAAAAAGCACTGAGAGCCTGGTCAGAAGCCCATGCTGCATTGAATGAGACCCAAGAGGAGGCTGAGGAAGAGCTGGATGAGAAGGATGATGATTTAGGCCAGGGGCTAAGAGGAGGTATTGGGCAGCTGTCTGTGGAGGAGGAAGGCAACTTACTTCCAGGAATGGGGGTTCCTTCTATAGCAGGAAGCAGTGTGCTATCCAAAGGCTTGTTCCAAGAGGAGATGGAGGACAGGAGGAGAGAGAGTTCAAATTGGAGCTGGCAAAGCTCAAATTGGAGAGGGAGAATGTCTTAGAAGAAAAGAAGCCGGCCTTAGAGAAGAAAAGGCTAGCCATGGAGATGGAGGAGAGCCAAAAGAGATTAGCTATAGAGGAGAAAAAGATGATGTCTCAGCAATTGAGCCTGACAGAGCTAAACATCAAATTAAGCAGGTGGAGTCCAGCAGTGATGGTGGGAGCATTTCTTCTGTGCCCTCTGACAGGAGGGTCCATATGCCCAAGGGTCTGGTGTCTACTTTTGTGGTGGGAGTTGAGATAGACAGATGGTTTCAAACCTATGAAATTGTACTTCAAATGCACAAGGTCCCTGAGGCAGATTGGAGGGTGAGTTTTTGGAGACATATCCCTAGTGAGGGGAGGGACACTTTACTGGCCTTAGGAGGGAGTGACAGGATGAGGTATCCCCGATGAAGGAGACCCCAGAGAGCTTGCTAAGGAGGCGGACCACTGGGTCAGCACCAGGGTCCAACAGAAGGTATCTAGGAGTGATTACCACAAGGGTGGGCAGGATCATCACCAGTAGGAGGGGGGACAAAAAGAGCAAGGAGTTCTCTAAAGGGCCCCAAACTAGTTCTGTGGATCAGGGTTCCCTTCCCTCTGTTGATAAAAAGAAGAAATGGTTCCCTGAGAATAAGTCTGCAGAGAAGGCTCCTATGAAGTGCTATGAGTGCCAGCAGGAAGGTCACTACAAAGGGGATGCCAAGTGCCCAAAGCGGGCATAGCCACCCCAACTGTGGGCAGTCACTAGGGTTGGCTAGTGTAGAGCTTGGGGAGGAGATTCCACCAGATAGTTTTGGGGTAGTGTAGAATTGACCTTATTGTCCCTGGGTGATGGAGGGATGGTACAAAGAACCCACATGCCTGACAATACTTGGAAGTACAGTCAGTGGGTGTCCATCAATGCGCAGAGGGTGGAGGCTCTAAGAGACATAGGAGCCAGCATGACAACAGTCAGAGCAGGTAGTCCCTAACACGTTCCACCAAGTTGTTGCTGCTGACAACCGTGAGTGCCACTATCATGTGGCTCTGGTCCCCTTTGAGTGGGGGGGAGGCTCAGGTATGCTGAAGGTAGCTGTGAGTCCGTCCATGCCTGTGTATTGTCTCCTGGGCAATGACCTAGAGCACACCATCTGGAAGGAAGTAGAGCTCAGGTCACACTTGGTGAAGATGGAGTTGCCTGAGTGGGTGTGTCTGACCACACGGTCTATGGCAGAACATGAGGGTGGTCAGAAGGACATGGAGCCTAGAAGAATGGCCCTGGTACCTGCCAAAAAAATGAAAGGCAAGGGGCATGGGAAATCCACTCCTGAAATTCCCACAGTCCGAGAGGAGGCAGAACCTGAGAGTGGATTTCCCGGTACCTATAGGGGAAGAAGTGCCTGAACTGGGGAACCTGCCTAAGTTGACCAACTGGCAGCAGGAAGAGGGTTTCTCCAGGGATAAGTTCCGCAAGGAGCAGAAAGAGTGTCCTAATCTTGTGGGGTCTTTGGCGGCAGGCTAAAGCCCAGTGTGGCCCTTTAGCAATGGTTCAATGATACTTAACTTGATTTTATATGATTTCTTTATTGTTTATAGGGCAGAGTTGTAATTCTTCATTTATTGTCCTTTTTTCTTTTTCTTTTTTCTTCCCTTCAGGATCTTCTCTGTAATACTCTTCTGGGATCTTCCTCGGCCACCGTCGTCCCTCGGACCAAAGAAAGACTCAGGTAAGTCCCCCTTTTTTTCTTTAATCCTATGTTTTACGTTCTCTTTTTTTCACATTAGGGGGTGGGAGGTGGAAAGCACTATCAAAATTGTCGTCATCCGAATAGTCCTCCACCAGTGATAATAAATAAATAAATTAAAAAAAACACCTTTGTAGACTTTATTGAATTCTTCTTTTCCCCCTTTTTGTTTTATACTTTTGTTATTCCTTTTTACTCAAAATCCCCCGTAAGTGCCCCTGTACCTGACTGAGCCACGCCCCTCCGGGGACGTGGCGGGTGGTTTCGCAATGAGTCTCTCTGCTTCGGCCCCTTCTTCCTTCTGGTGTTCCCTCCCGAACGTGGATCTCTATTTCGGTCGTTCCCTCTGCTGCCGGATTCCCAGTCACCGGAGTTCTCATTGGGGCATGGAACACTGTCCCGTGTGGTTCCTCGGCAGTCAAACTCCCGGTCATCGGCGCTTCTTTGGGTTTTTCTTTCTCCGTCTCCAATATGCCACGAACAGCAGCCGCAGCTTCTTCCAGATGTTCCGGCTTTAAGGCCACGAGAGCCGAGATTGGTGCTTGACTGCCGACGTAAACACGTACGGGGCTTCATGATGCAAGGGCTTTAAAGTGACCGTCATCCACTAAGCCGTCTCCACCTTCCTGCTGGTTCAAATCTCGATACAGGTTAGGCAAGGGCTGTGAATAGAGGAAGGGAGAGAGGTAACTGGGAAGCGGGTCCTCCTTCTTCTTGTCTTCTTCTTCCCTCTCGGGTATTCCTGTCACTTCGTGACACCCAGTCAGCTGGTGATGCCTCTGGGCAGCACCGGATCTACTGGGAGAATGATCTCCTGTATTGTAAACCTAAGGTTCCTGATCTTGGTGCAACGTGTGTTGGTCGTACCCCAGTGCTTTGTGACTTTCCTACTGGGTCTGCTTCATAATGTGCCACTGGCAGGTTATTTGGGGCAAGACAAGACTTTTGACAAGCTTGTCACCCACTTTTATTGGCCTCAAATGAGGAAGGCCTCAGATGCGTTATATATGTCCTGTTCTACCTGCAGGTGAGTGGCAAGTCAGCATGGAGGTGCAGGGCCACTCTGCAACCTTTCCCTGGTGTTAGCACCCCTTTTGAGTAGGCTGGCATCCACATTGTGGGGCCTCTGGATCCAGTGCCCAGAAGCTATCCCTCTGAGGGCAGTGACTGCACCCACCGTGGCTAGGGCACTGATGGGGATCTTACCCCTGTGGGTTGCCCCAAAGAGGTGATATCTGACTGGGGTGCCAAATTCATGTCCAACTACATGAAGGCCATGTGGAAGGAGTGTGGTTTGACCTATAAGCTCACCACTCCTTACAATCCCCAAACCAATGGATTGGTTGAACTTTTCAACCATACCCTCAAAGGCATGATTATGGGTCTACCTGAACTCCTGAGGCATAAATGGGATGCCCTCCTGCTATGCATTTTGGTCGCCTACAGGGAGGTTCAACAGAAGGGGTTGGCTCCAGCCCTTTTGAACGTCTATATGGAGACCCTGTGAGAGGACCTCTCAGTTTGGTTAAGGAAGGCTGGGAGCAAGCTCCCAAGAAGCCACCCCAGGATGTAGTTAGCTACATGGTGGCGTTCCGCAACCAGACAGACTGCTTCTGGAAGCTTGCACAGAAGACCCTAGAAGCTAGCCAGGAGGTCTTGAAAGGATGGTACAACCAGAATACCACTTTGGTTGAGGTCAGGGCCTTATGAGGTGAAGGAGCACGAGAGTGATGTCACCTAGTTGGTGGACCTCAAGACTCCTAGGAATCCTACATGTGAGCTGCCTCAAGCCACACTTTGAGAGGTCTGAGATTACCATGCTCCTGGTTACTGATGACGGGGTGGAAGAGGAGAGGGAACCTCTCCCTAACTTCCTATATTCCGAGGAGCAGGATGGGTCATGTGGAGGGTGTCAGTCTCTCCATTACACTGACCCTAGATCAACAGAGAGACTGCTGCGAGTTGCTGGGACAGTTTGCCTCTTTGTTCTCCCTTACCCCAGGACTCACTACAAAGTGTACCCGTGATATTGATTCTGGGGACAGCATACCTGTAAAGAACAAAATTTACAGGCTGTCTGATAAGGTGAGGGTGTTATATTCCATATAGGTACCATAATATAGGCCCCAGTAACTTCATTACCTTTCACCTATATTCTTCCCTACATTACACTTATAATGGTTTACAGGGACTGACCTTTTACCTAGAAACGACACTGCATTCAGAACACAGGTTTTCCCTATTTCGGAAGCTCATACATTATGCATGAGGATTCTTGGAAGCACAGCAGGACGACCATCACCTGTATAATATCTATGTACAAAGTTCATGCCCGACGTCATCCTTAGGCCGACACAGTAATACAGCGAGGTGGGACCCCTGGGGAGACCTATGGGTATATATACATCACATCTTGCTAAGATAGCTAGAGGAGACCAAGACTTCCCGGAAGACACACTGACCAGAGACGGTGAGGTTCCTGCATGCAGACACTACAGCTTGCAGTGGTCTAACATCCCTTGCGGGGTGTCCAACTCAAGACCAGGACGGGGTCCCACAGTCTCTCAATCCAGGTAATGGGGTTGACTTTATCCTAGAGGGATTCTTGGCCTTGCACCTACACAAATGCTAGGTACATTTAGGCACATCTAGTTAGGGAAGCATCGTAGGAGTACGCATCTTTTATCATGTGTTTTATATACTCGTATGTATCCATGATTATTGTAAGATGGTAGAACTATACTATCCATTTACCTTTTTAGTACTACTAATCATTTATGTCTTGTACTGTCTAACGGTTGTTGCAGCTCATCTATTCTACACCAGAATAACAACTGTTCAATAAATACTTATTGAGAACGCCCAGCCTGTTTATTCTGTGTACCTCTCTGAGACAGACTAAGTAAGCACAAGTGACTGAGCGAAAAGTAGTATATTGTTTCCACGGTCCTGAGGGATCAGGGTTGTCATGTTCGATGGTTGCCAGGAACTATTCTCTCCTTGGTAAGAGGAGACTCTAGTGGCACTGTGAGCTTGTTGGTACAAAAGGCCAACATACTTGGTGGGGGTGTTCAGAAACAGTCTGACACCAATCCTACAGTGTATGCTGTCCAGACGCACAGATCCTGTATAATTATTATAGGAGCTACACGACAAGGGCTAGCATCAAGGAGGAGGTCTCCAAGATGCTGCCGTTAGGGGTTATTGAGTCGTCAAACAGCCCAAGGTCCAGCCCAGTGGTGTTGGTTGCCAAGGCTGCCCCTCCAGGTATCACACCTGAGCATAGGTTCTGGGTCGACTACTGTGGGCTCAATGCAGTCCCCAAGACTAACGCAAACCCCATCCCCAGAGCTGATGAGCTCATAAATTGGCTTGGAGCAGCCAAGTTCCTCAGCATATTTGACTTAACATCTGGGTACTGGCAGATTGCCTCAACCGAGGGGGCTAAAGAGAGGTCAGCGTTGCCAACCCCAGAAGGGCACTTCCAGTTCTGGGGTCATGCCTTTTGGGATGAATAATGCCCCTGCCACCTTCCAGAGTAGGGGTCTCCAACCTTTTCTGTAGTGAGTGCTACTTCTGATCAGAGAAAATCGTTGTGAGCTACAAAAGGCCAAGCAACTCACACAGTTTTAAGAGAGCCCCCCCACACCCAGCTTCATTGACTTTAAGCCTAATTTCTTTTGAGCCCATACTGTGGGTTTGAACAAAATACTTAGAGTTCCCTAGAAACACTGATAGGAATTACTTTGGATTTGTGTTGTCATCACGCTTCAAGACTTTTCAATTAATAGCTGTCACTGAAATAATCATTGTAATGTTGTTCAATTAACAAATATATAAGAAAATCAATCTTACCTTTAATGTGGAACTGTGTGATGTCCTCTAATACTGTGTAATCTGGAAGCCTTGGAGGGCAATTCTGAAGCAGTCATTATAGTAGTGAAGTAGTCACAGTGCATGCCAGTCAGCTGGTGCAAAGCTTTGCTGAATCACAAATACAGATGGATTCAAAGAGGTATCACTCTTCGATTGCAGCTGTGACAAGATGGCTCTGCTATTCAATGTCCAGATCAGTTTAACTTCAGGTTTGTTTTATGCAGCTATTTGGACTGGAGCATGAAAGAAAGTACGAAAGTACTGATTTTGTCTTCTACTCTGCATTCTTTGAAGTGTTAAGTTTTGACTTTAAGGTTTTTATGACACCAGTCATGTTGGCAATTATATTCTCATTGCTCCCTTTACTGTTTTTTGGTGCTAGTAAACTAGGCCTGCAGTATACATTGCTTTGTTCTTGTTCAACTAATAAATGAACTTTGAAAGATGCTGAAGATTCTCCTCTGTAGCTATCTTTTTTTCTTGATGTCAATAAACGAGGCTTGCAGTAAAATAAACCCTGCTTTGCTCTTATTTTGTGCAGCTAATAAAACATTGTAAAGATGCTGAAGATTCTTTTCTCCAACTTTCTTTCTTGGTGTCTGAAACCCAGGCCTCCAATACACATTGCTTTGTTCTTGTTCAACTAATAAAAAACTTTGAAAGATGCTGAATATTCTTCTCTTTAGCTATCTTTTTTTCGTGATCTCAATAAACCAGGCCTGCAGTAAACGCTGCTGTGTTCTTATCTCGTGCAGCTAATAAAGGTGCCGAAAATTCTCCTCTCCAGCTACTTTTTCTTGGTATTAGTAAAAGCTGGCCTACAGTACACATTCCTTTGTTTTTGTTCAACTAATAGAAAACAATCTATGATGCTGAAGATTCTTCTCTACAGTAACTTTTTTCTTGGTGTCAGTAACAAAGTAGATACCTGAATTTTGGATTTCACCAGTAACTGTCACTAATTGTGTATTAATTGCAACTGCATACAAACCATTTCAGTGAGAGACTTGACACTGCCTGGTGTCCACCAATCCCTTGTAATATGGGGTATAGCCTCAGATGGCAACTCTAATGGAGTCATTCAAATGTTCGTCAGTCAGATGTGTTTGAAACTTAGATTTTACAAAGTTCATATTAGAGAACACTGATTCAAAAAGCTAAGTTGAGCCAAACAGGGAAAAAGGTTTTGTTGCAGGTGTGTGGTTGTTATTATACTTTTCAGTATCCACAAGGCTCCAGAACTTAATGTCAGATTGCCTTGCTTTCAATGCAATGTCATTTTGAAGTGCTACTATGTCCATTTCCATGGTGACAGAGCCAAGGTTAAGAAGCACAATAATTCTCTCAGAAATGTCACTAACATCGAGTACCATGAAGGGGTTTGAAGTAAACATCACAGAGGGCTCCAGTTGCTCAAAATCACTAAGTCTGTTAGTGAACTCTTGATTTAGCCTCCTCAGGATGCTACTGTATTTTTCTATGTACAAAAGCTCAGCCTCAGCTTTGTTTTCCAACATGATTTGGAGCACAGAGGGAAAGTGCTGCATCTTTCTTTTCTGTACATGCTGTAAGAAAAGGTTACGTTTTGATTTGAATGTTTACACAGAACTAATCATGTTGGTGATTGTCTTGTTTTTCCTTGTAATGCCAAGTTCAGACATTTAATTTTTGTATCACATCTGTCAAAAATGCTAAATCGAGCAACCACTCAGTGTTTGATATTGTGTGGTATTTTCATTTCTAGACTTCACGAAAGCTTTGACTTCTGGCAATAGCAAAAGGAATCTATGCAGTATTTTTCCCCTGCTAAGCCATCGGATCTGAGTATGCAGTAAAAGGTCACCATACTTGGCTGATATTTCTTCAAGGAATAATTTGAAGGTTCGGTGCTGCTTGGCCTTAGCACAAATTGAATTAATAATTTTAACAACAGGAGTCATCACATGATCAAACTCCATTACATTGACACATATTGCCTGTTGATGTATAATGCAATGGTAGTTCAAAAATGGAGGAAAATCTTGATCTGCTTTACCATTGGCAATGAATTGAGAAGGACGCCCTATCACTGCGGGTGTGCCATCAGTTGTTATTGCCACTAACTTTTTCAATGGGACATTTTGTTTCACAACTAATTCTTCACCTCATTGTGGATGTCAGCTCCCCTGGTTGTGGTGTTCAGAGGCAATGAAGTTTAAAATTCCTCTTTATCAGTGAAATCTTCAAAAACCATTCTAACAAACATTGCCAACTGGGCAATAATCGCTTGCATCAACGGATTCATCACACTGAATTGAAAAATATTTGCATGTCTTTAAGTCCTGATCTGGCTGCTCCATCATGTTGGCCGATAATACAGATACCCTTCTTGCCATAGTGTTCAACCCTAACTGCACATCTGAAATGGCAGACATAATTTCAGGGCTAAATTTTGAACTCTTCGAATAAGGACTCTGCCATTAGCAGCATTGCTTCCTTCACAATGGCTCCATCTGAAAATGTTGTTTTGTGCTTGATCAAGTGACGAGTAACTTTGATAGATGCTTATGTTGCAGCAGTGGCATTATTAGCTGGCTTTGTAAAAACAATTGCTGTATCTGCAATGTAGATTTCAGTTTGTTTACTTTTTGTCACCTCAGGCTGCTTCCTTTAGGGATCTTCCTATCAAAATGCATGTGCACCGTTCAAAAAACGCCTCTCAACATTGCCCTTTTTTCCCACTGCAACTTTTGCTCAATGGATTAAACATACACAGGTGTCTTTAATTTGTGTAAATAAAAAATTATTCTCCCACTCTTGATGGATGTAGTATGTCTTACTCTTTTTGCCTTTTGGAGGGACCTGGCACTTCATCCCTGAATTTAGCAGTTAAGGCTGTAAGAAAAAGTAGAAAATGTTGAAGTCAACATCTAATCCATAACAGGCGAGTACCATGAAGACACCTTTAATGATGTTGTATTTCAGGACATTTGTGATTAGCAGCCATGCTGGTAAATTAAACAGCATCATTTGAAAGTGAGATATTTAACTCACATTAGCAATGTTTAATTATGAACACTGGATGAATGCTTTTCACAAAAGGACCCTACATTTGATTCAGCATGGCTTAGAAGAGACAAAAACTATGAGTTGTGTCGAGGTTAGCAGACTTCTGCAAATAAAAGATGACTACAATTTGCACCACACAAAGCACCCAATTCACAAATGTGAAACTTTTGCAATACATTTCTATTGGGTACTCCTACATTTGTGGCAAACATTGGACTATTTTTTAATTAGGACAAGCTTTCAAAACTACTCCAGATATTCCATGACCGCTGAAGATTTGGTGACATAACCCTTTGACCTCTGACTTATGGCAACTGGGATCACCCACATTTCAAACCAATAGCATCCTCCTAAAGAATATTCATTCTCCATTCCCTTGGGATCACCCTCTTAAATGCCTGCCTTCACCTGCATTTTGAGTCAAGTTCACACGCACGCAAGGCAGGCAAAAATTCAGAAAAAACATTAAAATAAATACACTATTTTTTTTTGCTATATAACATGAAAGCAACAATTACAAGAAGATGTCCTGGACTGAAAACCTAACTGAGTTTTAAACCAAACACTGCTTCATTGGGTGAGGTGGGACATGTGCATACTCCTATTTGCACACAGCTGACTGAGGCAAGGAATAATGTGATCTGATTTTCCCATTATACTTAGGACTGAAAATGTCTCAGTATCAGGATGACCAGTTATTCTCGGACTGGCCCTGCTGCGAAGAGCGAGGTCATTGAGCACTGCTGCTCTGAACTGCCTCAGTGCTTAGCTAGTGTCTTATCTTCTTCATCAGTAGGCCACAGGCCACAACTCACCCAATGAAGCACTAAAGGTGGCCAAGCCATCTCTAGTGCGATGGAGATACCCAGTGGGTGAACTGTACAACATGAAACCAGAAAACCTGGGATCAATCCCGGCCCCCCTCTTTAAATCTGTGTGATCCTGACCTCATTAATTCCCAGCTAAGGTTGCTAGCAGACTACCAAAAACACCAGAAATACCAACGGGACCTATAGAGCTGTTCAAAGCTGTCAGCAGACTGAAAATCCACTACCATATTGCATAACATGATAATTTCACCTTAATTGTTCATCAGGCAAGACACCAAAACACTTCCCACATAGGATCACAAACCAAAGAAAACACTTAGAACCACACACCCTAAATGGCATCGCTTGCTGACCCTGTAGGTAAATGTTTCAGAGGCACACATTGCGTTAGTAAGAGCTTTAAGTGCTGCAACACAATGCCTCCACTTTCTTCATTATCACACATAACAGCACCTTGAAATGCATCAGTTCAGATTGTGCACTGTACAAAATCTTTCCTGTGCAACTATAAAGCTCTGTAGTAATAACAACCTAGGCCACATATATGATGCATATAGTGACTTTCCTATCTTATCAAAGATTGAGGGAGTCAATGATGTACCACTTACTAGCTCTTCTAAAAATGCCTCTGAAAGCAGTGATATAATCTGATGTTCTGAGATTAAATTCTTCTGCATGTTACAGAAATGCATTCTGCATTTTAATTAAAAACTCATACTTTTGTATTTATTTGGCACTGGTTTCACTTGGCGTTGCCACCTGACCAGTTTTCTACCAGCTCCGCTGGTATTTTAATGTCCAAGCTGGTACAAAAATAAAGTAAAATAACCTAGTGAGCCCTGTGTACATGTGTCAAACAACAAATATAAATAGAAAGCACTTTTAATTGTGTTCTGGTTCTGCATTAAGATCCCGGACTAAAATCTAATTAAAGTAAACAAAAGGGAGAAAAGTTATGTTACAAATGTCTGGGCCTTTGCAGACTATTAAAACAACAACAAATGGCCAGTATTTGGAAAGGTTGCAACCCTGTGTGCATTATTTTATTTTTATTGACAAAGAATGCCCATTTAGGCAACTTTCACACCAGGGCACATGAAACGCTTTAAGAAAGAGTCTGAAACACTATTTTATTTCAATTATTCCATCTTCGAATATTTTGAAAACATCACAAAAATTACCCTCACACTCAGTGGTACATGCCATAATGATATGGTCTCTGGAGGACACTCTGCAGGGCACTCTGCATGTGTCCTCAGACAAAGCAGAGGGTTTTGGAGGGGAAAGAAACACTCCTGGATGCTGCCATAAATGGCACAAGAGCTCCTCCCTGATTAGACTGGGCAGCTGGCTATGGGGTTCTGATCCTTGGCAATGGATGATGGAGGAAACCTGTGGTTGCAGAGTTAGTCGTGGTACCATAGAGGTGGTGATCCCTTGTCAATCAATCAACCAGCATTTGTAGAGCACGGCACCATCACCCATGGGGGTATCTGGGCACTGGGGTGCGTGGTCTCCATCGCGCCACCTCACCCTGTGACAGGTCTTGACGAAATACTGGAAAGAGGGAAGAGAAGAGCAGAAAAAGGGAAAACAGATGGCTGAAAAATGAGCGAGCAGAAAAGGCAAAACAGAGGGCAGAAAAACAAGCAGAAAAGGCAAAACAGGGGGCAGAAAAATGAGCAGAAAAGGCAAAACAGAGGGCAGAAAAATGAGCAGAAAAGGCAGAACAGAAGACGGCAAAAGAGAGGGCAGAAAAATTACATGAAAAGGCCAAGCAGAGGGCAGAAACACAATGCGAAAAGGCAAAACAGAGGGCAGAAAATGCAAAGCAGAGCAAGAAATGAGCAGAGGAGGTACAACAGGAGTAGCAGGTAGACAGGCAGCAGAGGGTAGCAGACTACGGGCAAGCTAGATAGGAGAACTGTTGCAGGGGGAGCTGGCATAAGGTCCTGCTTGTGGAGCTGCTGAGGCCCATACTTGGGCTGCTACATTAGCTGTGGGAATCACAGTCTAACCCCCAGGTGTGGTGAGTAGTGTTGGAACCCCTGCTGCATCTTGACTGTCTGGGAAATCAGCCCCTGAGTGAGGTCCCTGCTGTCTGTGAGCCCCCCCATCTGTGGCAGCAGTGTAACCTCTGATGGAGGTTTACTATAGCTACCACCTCGGCTGCTGGGGAGGATTAAGTAATTGGTGGGGGCTGGCATTGAACTTTGAACTCCCCATTTCTCGTGCCACCTAAGGGTTATACACTCACCCTCAATCTCTGTGGCGGCTGCAATGGAGCAGTCCTCTCTTCTGTGTCCCTAGGCCTGGGGAAAGCATTTCTGAACTGTGGTAGGACTCCTTTGCCTCTGCCTGTTTGTAGGAATCTCCTCTTCTGCAGCCTGATGTGGTCACCATCCTAGATGACCAGTTAATGTTGTGCTGCTGGGCCACTTGCAATAGCTTTATAAAGGTCTGCACATGTAATAAAAAAGAAACCATGGGGGTGTGGCCTCCGGTCGGATGAGCATGAGCTCCACTACTGGGCATTCCTCAAAGAGCCTGTAGCAATGGCAGTCCTTCCAATGAGCTGTTGCGCATCGGGTCCTTGTGTTGTGAGAGGCCGTGCACAAGTATAAGTGGGGCAGCATGGATGAAGTGCTACCCGAGCGTGGACCACCATATTGTGCTTGTGGGACATCTGACGGGACAAAAATAAGGCCAGCACTCCTGTGAGTGTTCAGCCAGTGGAGGGTGCCCTGTGAGAGAGAATGGCCTGAGGCACCCTGGAAGCGTTCCTCGTTTAGAGGGCAAAGCAGCTAGATTAGGGAGAACAGCCCTTCGACCTCTGCAAAGTGGAGATGCATGGGCCGAAGGAGGATTGGCGGTGTCCTCAGTGGATGGTGGATACCCCTTGGAAAGCACCAGTAAAGAGCCTGGTCCGCCCTGGTAAAAGCCCAAGTGGCAATCACGTTGATCAGTGGTCCCAGGGCGCCGCTTGACCTGGCTAACCCTCTATATACCTCATATGATCAAAAGGGTCAAACAATGACAGCTTCGCAGTGGGGTAAAGAGACCTCAACATCAACAAACAAGCCCCTGCAAACCTCAGCCTACACGCCTGCACTGTACATGTTTCAGGTGTGCCATTTTCAGAACCCTGATCCTGACCCCCTACCCCCCCCAAGTGCCCTTTAGCTGCCACAGATGAAAGTGCCTACCTGGCACAGCATGTGGCTGTGCGCGTGAGCTGAGGGAGAAGAACTGCTCCATTGCTAGTCACGTGCTGGACCTGGATGCCGCGACTGACAAATCATTGCTAGGGCCTCATAGGTAGTTAAAGGAGCATGGCATGTGATATTTATTTATTTTACCACATACCACTGGGGTAGCATTGAATCATGTGCCTCCCACTGTTCTTCTCTGCTGTGATTCGCCGATAAGTAATCCGCAGCATGTACCCTGCTAATCTGCACCAGCACATGTCAGGATGAAATGCGGTGCCATGCTGTGAAAGGCAGGTGGCGCAGAGATGACTCCTCTTCACTCCGTCCTACCCCGCCCCATATAAGCTCAGTAAAGCCTATCAGAGCAGCTGGTATAGGTGAGGGCGGACTACAGCTATTAAAATAAAGGCCCAAAAAAATACAATAATGGGCTGCCAAATCAAAATTCTGCCATAAGCTACTCACGGGGCCTAGACGAGCTAACAGTAGATAGCAATCGACCGGTTGGAGACCCCTGTTCCAGAGGCTGCTCAAACAGTTTCTGGCTGGGTTGGGGAACTTCAGTGCTGCCTACCTAGAAGACATTAAGACATTGCAGTCTTCAGCTCTAGTTGGGAGGACCATTTGAACCCCCTCCAGGAAGTGCTTCTTACTCTGCAGAGCGCAATCTTATCAAGGCCAATAAGTGCCAGATATGGCAGGGTACTGAGTTCTACTTGGGACACCAAGTGGGAGGCGGCAAGGTGCAGCCCAAAATTGACACCATTCGAGCTTGGGAACCCCCAAGACCCAGGATGAAGTAAGAAGATTTATAGGCCTCACTGGATATTACAGGGGATTCATCAAGGGATATGGCACAATTGTTGCCCTTGACAGAGCTGACTTCCAAGAAGCAGCCACGTCAGGTGATCCGGACAGAGGCATGCCAGAACGTTTTTGACGCTCTGAAGGAAGCCATGTGCATGGCACTCGTGCTCAAGGCCCCCGATTTCTTCTAAGAGTTTGTTGTGCAGATGGATACCTCAGGGTATGGCATAGGGGCCATGCTCTCGAAGCTAAATGAAGAAGGCGTGGATCAGCCTGTAGTCTTCATAAGTAGGAGGCTACTTCCCAGGGAACAGAGGTGGAGCACGATGAAAAGTAAGCCTTTGCTGCGGTCTGGGCGCTAAAGAAGCTAAGATCATACGTGTTTGGCACTCACTTCTGGGTGCAGACACACTACAGGCCCTTCAGATGGTTAATGCAGATGAGGGGTGAGAATCCTAAACTTTTGAGATGGTCCATCTCCCTACAGGAAATGAGCTTTATTGGTGGAACACCGTCCTGGCACAGACCACGCCAATGCTGATGGTCTCTGCACGTTCTTCCCCCTTAGTGAAGAGAACTCCCAAGGGGTTGGGTAGCTCTCCCAACCTTCAGGTGATGGGGGAGGGTGAAGACACATGTTAGACCTAGCATCCTTGGCATGGTTTCCCTTGACATTTTACCTTCTGACCTCTGTGGTGCTGGCTTCATTTTTGCTGTCTTTAGGATTCTGGGCACTTTACCACTGCTAACCAGTGCTAAAGTGCATATGTTCTGTACTCAAAACATGATAACATTGGCTTATCCATAACTGGCATATTTAATTAATTTATAAGTTCCTTGTAGAGTGCACTATATGTGCCCAGGGCCTGTAAATTAAATGCTACTAGTGGGCATGCAGCACTGACAGCGCCACACACTCAGTAGCCCTTTAAACATGGCTCGGGACTGCCAATGCAGAGCCTGTGTGTGTAGTTTGAAACTTCCATTTCGACCTCACAAGTTAACCTACTTGCCAGGTCCAAAGCTTCCCTTTTATTATATACAAGTCACCCCTAAGGTGGGCCCTAGGCATCCCTATAGGCAGGGTGCTGTGTATTTAAAAGTAGGACATTTAACTTTTAGTTTAGTGAAAAACTGCTAAATTCATTTTTCACCACTGCAAGGCCTATCTCTCCCATAGGTTAACGTTGGGATTGCCTTAAAACATCTTTTAAGTGTAATTTCCAAATTTGAAACGATGGAGATTTGTAGTTTTGTGTCTCTGGACTCACAATTTAAAATCACAGCTCATGGTGAAATTGGATTTTAAATTGTAAGTCTGAAAATGTCACTTTTAGAAAGTAGATTAAGAATAGGGGTTATGTCCTTAATGGTGGCCAGATGGGACGTGGCGTAAAGTTTTAATAACAAAAGAATCCGGCCACCGTATTTGCTTGCTGCTGTTTATTAAAGCAGACTTCAGACCAATGTGTATAATCAAAGGTCTTGGCTTTTTTTATTTTGCCTTTATTTAAACTTTCTTTTGAGTCATTTTTCTGTTTTAGCAAGCCTGAGCATCAAAAGATACACTCTTACAATTTAAACAAACATTAGACAAGGGCTACATAATTTTTTTGTATTCCCTCATGGAACCAGATAAAACAGTGCCGACGCGTTTCAAATCCCTAGACTTATCATAGGATTTTCATCAGGGCTGTAAAACGGTGTAATCTGTAAACAATAAAAAATAAAAAAACACTTATTCAGTACTTAAATATCCCTTCACATTTTACCTTATCTTTATCATTTGAGAGATGTAATGGTACCTGAATTCTTGTTGGGGGTTTCTTACTTTATTATTGGGTTTTAACCGGTTTGAATACCAGCATGTTTCCCTATCAGTTAATTCTGGGGAAATGAAAAAATGTGCAATAACGTTTGAAATTATTTTAGTAGAAATCAGGGTTGTTTTTAAAGAAATATAGGGGGCTTACTTGTGTTTTACGTCGACCGCATATGCTTCGACATGAGGGAATACAAAAAAATTATGTAGCCCAAAGTCTTGGAAAGGGGGAATTAAACATTGATTTACCCCAAGGACTTTAAGCCCAATCCCCATGGGTAGCAACTCTCTTGACGAAAACTAAATAGATGATAAGAGAGTGCCTAATGTTTATTCTGTGTGACAAATCATAAACTGGTGTAACAATTATCAATTTAGGTCCGTGATTTATGCACTTTATAAGATGTTTCATTAACACTTTGTTTTCATTAATGTAATGTTTATTCACAATGTACTTTGTCTAATGTTTGTTTAAATTGTAAGAGTGTATCTTTTGATGCTCAGGCTTGCTAAAACAGAAAAATGACTCAAAAGAAAGTTTAAATAAAGGCAAAATAAAAAAAGCAGAGACCTTTGATTATACACATTGGTCTGAAGTCTGCTTTAATAAACATCAGCAAGCAAATACGGTGGCCGGATTCTTTTTGTTATTAAAACTTTTAGAAAGTAGGCATTTTCTTACTTTAACCATTCTGTGCCTCTGCCTGTCTCTGAATGCACGTCTGGGTTGGGTGACTGCTGTACTTTGTGCATTACCTCTAGACAGTCACACAAAGGGAGAAGGAATGTGACATTTTCAACCTGATGGCCCATCACTAGGCAGATTGGGAGGGACGAGCTGACACTGCACCTGAATAGAGATGTGCCTGTCCCCACACAAAGAGCTGCATACTCCTGTAGTGAGTCTGAAACCAGGGCAGGTAAGGTGGGACATTGTGATCTTCAAAGGCCTCTTTAATGTATCCCCCACTTCAAAGACACATTTGGCTATAAGTACTGGACCCCTGACGCCACCATATCAAAACGTTGCTGGAACCAAGAACATTCTACCCGGAAGAAGAGCTGCTGTGCTATAGGAGGGTCTGCCACTTTGCCACTCTGCTCCATGCCAAGCTGGCAGAGGGTGGGCACAGGTTAATTTAGGTTGTGTATCTGACTTACCCTGACTAGGATTGTGGCTCCTGCTTGGACAGGGTGTATACTCTTTCAACCAGAAATTGCAATTTCCAACAGTGTGCGCATGTTGTACTCGCCACATGTGAAGAAAAATGTAATTCAAAGAAAAGTCGACATGCCAAAGCACCAAAGTCATTTAAATATTGTCCGAAAATTACACTGAAAGTAAATGGTTGTTTAGTTCCTTTCATCGAAAGTGGTGCGTCGATAAACATTATGCATGAAGGGAAGTATAATGAATTGCATCCCTTACCCCAACTTATGCCATGGAAAATCAAAGTGTATACATGGGCTGCATCGACACCCTTAACAAGTCAAGGTTCATTTGTAGCGACGATGAAACACAAGAAAGAGAAGGTGCAAGAACCTATTCACGTGCTTCAAGGGATAATGTCAAATGCCTGTCTAATCAGCTTCAGCACAGCTGCTGATTTGGGACTGATTTCTGTGAACTACATAATGAATGTTCACCATGAAATAGTAAGTCAATTCCCTTCGTTGTTTCATGGTTTGGGAAAGCTTAGACTATGAAAGTAAAGTTGCATATTAATGAGAATATCTGTACTGTTGTTAAGAGACAGAGGAAAATTGCTTTTCATTTACAAGATGCTGTTGAAAAAGAACTTAAATAGTTATGTAAGCATGATATCATTAAGCTTTCTACTGGTCTAACACCGTAGGTTTTTCCCATCGTGGTAGTGCTCTAAAGGGCAAGTGAGGGAGCAGTACGCATATGCGTTGACATGCGTCAGGCAAACAAGGCAATTGAGCAAGAACAACATACAAGTCCACACATTGCTGACATGATAATGCAACTAAATGGTGTAAAGCTCGTCTCTCGCCTTGATTTAAATAAAGGTTATCATCAGTTGGAACTTGAAGAAGACTGCAGGTACATTACAACCTTTCCTACACATGTTGGTCTGTTTTGGTACAAAAGACTAAGTTTTGGTGCGTCATCCACTGCAGAACTGTTTCAAGACATCATTTGACGTATCATACAGCCTGTCATAAATGTGTTCAATTACAATGATGCCAGGTGACATTTTAATTTTCGGAGCTACACAAAAAATAACACGATAAAGCTCTTACACAAATATGTTGTTTACTTGCAGATGCAGGTTTGACTTTGAATATAGACAAATGTGAGTTCTGTAACAACGCTAAGATTCTTTGGCCATATCTTTTCTGATGGGGGTATGACACCAGATCCTGCTAAAGTACAAGCGCTTTCAAATGCTGAACCCCCACAAGATATTTCCATGGTGCACTCATTTCTTGGCATGTCTAGTTACTGTTCTAGATACATGCAAGACTTTGCCACTGTAAGTGCTCCATTGAGAACGTTGACAGAAAAGAATCTTTCATTTCAGTGGTCCCATGAATGTGAGAAAGGTTTTAAGAAAATCAAACAAGCCATTGAGAATGCTACTGAAATGGCTTATTTCAATCCAGAACTTCATACAGAGGTTGTTTTTGGCACCAGCCCAGTTGGGTTAGGTGCTATCCTAGCACAGCACAGCAGACTCCCGAATGCTCCAAGGCATAATTTGGCGTATGAAGGTAGGAATTTGTCTGAAACAGAACGTGCTTGCTCACAACCTGAAAAAGACAGTTTAGCCATGATATGGGGAGGTGAACACTTCCATGTATTCCTTTCTGGAAAGCCTTTTACGCTGGTAACTGATCATCAAGCTTTACTAACAATATTTGGCAATCCAAAGGCTATGATGCGTCCTTGCATTGAACATTGGGGAATATTGCTACAAGAGTACAATTATAACATTGTTCATCATCCAGGAAAGGATCAGAACCCTATTGACTAGTTTTCCATAGTGCCCATACAAGGTCATGCCACTCCATCCAAGTCAGCTGCAGCTTATATCAACTTTGTCGTAAAATCAAACACACCAGCTACCATTTTGTTATCCCAGATCATCACTGCCACGAGCCACGCTAGTGACATGCTTCAGTTGAGAGACATAATTACACATCAGTCATGAAACCAGCACAATCGACTTCTCACCAGTGAGGGTGAATACCAAAAATACACAAATGTCAAAGATGAACTGTCCATAACTCAAGAGCGAGCCATATGGCGAGGGTTGAGAATCTTGATTCTAGAGAGTCTGCGGCAGAAAATGATTGGCATAGGGGAATCGTTGCTACAAAACAAGCTCTCCGAGACAGAGTCTGGTTTCCATATCTCGATGAGCGAGTTGAAAAGAAATTAAAGGCCGGTCATCTATGCAACTGCCTATCTACAAAAGTTACTCAACACACCCTTAACCTGTCAGATCTCCCGAAGCTTGCCTGGGAGAGAATAGCCATTGACTTTTTCGGTCCACTCAACAACGGACAATGCCGTCCCTATCATACGCGGGAGGATTCACGGAGCTGGTGACCGGATCGGGTGACAGGCGGCCTCAGGACTGTTGTTGGCTGACCGCCACAACCCTGTAATAGGGGATCAGTTGATTTAGGAGCCTCAAATATTGGAAATATGATTTTCTTCAAAATAGAGAATCCCTTCCTTGGGAAAGACTGTTCTAAATTCCCCCACTTGGATAAGAAGTGCCATACATGTGATACCAGGAAACCTAAATCCAGTCTGTAGTCGTGGAGACAATCTAGACACCTTCGGGGCGGAATTATAACCGACAACAAGGATCAGAAACACAGGAATTTAGCCCTGAAGAAGTCGCTGTGTACTCCTTGGCAGTGACAAAACACGTGTTGGCTAGGCTAAGGCTTTGAACAAAGGAGCTTACAATAAGGACAATAAATCCTGGAACCGCACAAAGCAGTGGATGAAGGGTGTTCCTTTTTATCACGATTGTATTAACTTGTTTTGTATACTATGAGCATGTGCCGGGGACTTTTGTGCTTTCAACAACAGATATCACCTGATGGTGATTGTGGTCATATACTCATGATTTCTATTAACTGAGGATCTCTCATCCACCACTCAAGAAGAGGTGATTGAGAAACTGGATGTCTTTGCGACATGCTGTGTTCCAGCCATACTAAAATCTGACAATGGCTCTCCTTTTCATAGTCGGGAGTTTAAAAACTTATTAGAGCATCTGAGTATAAAGCATTAAAAGAGCACTCCTCTGTGGCCGCATGCCAATGGACTGGTTGAGAGATTTATGAGTATGCTAAAGAAAACTATGCAGTGTCCTACACTTGAGAAGGTCAATTTACAATCTGAGTTAAACTCTACATTGAGAGCTTACCGTTCAACTCCTTACTGGATCACCAGTGAATGTCCTGTAACATTGATGTTCAGGAGATCAATGACAACCAAGATACCCAGTGGACCAATCAGAGAGAAGGAGGTGAGAATTCAACTTGTACAAGGGGCTTGGTTCAGAAACAAAAGATGAAAACATATGATGACCAAAGGCGACATGCGAGAAACATCGTCTTCCAGAGAGAAGACAGAATGCTCACACACAGATGTGAAAAAGAAAATCTGATGCTCCCTTTGATGCAGAACTGTTCCAAGTGGTGTTGACCAAAGGACACATGGGGACTGCCCAGCACCCTGGGAAGTCTATTACCAGAGACCCTTCTGACTTTCGGCATTTGAATCATAGTTCACCAGATCTCCATGGTGAAGGAGAGACTGATTCTGAAACATCAATGACAGCTGCTGCTTTTTCACGATCCTAGGAAATCTGAAATCATGATGATGGCTGGTGTCAACATTGCAGAACACGGTCAGGTCTAACAAAACAGCACCAAAGAGATTAATTGAAGAGATTTAAATGTATACAAGTGTATATCTTTTGTGAAATTGGTACGTTTTCATTTAACAGAGGGGGAGATGTAGTGTCTTGCAAGACAACAATGACAGAACAATTTTGGCTCCTGATGAACTCCGTAGAGCTTTGACATAATGAATATAGTGTATTGCAGTGAAGGCTGCTTTATAATGTTCGCAGTAACACGCAGATGAATAAAGAGGTGCGACACCAAGCTCCATGTGTGGCGTAGTCATTGGCGAGTAGCCTGGCTGGGAAGACGCCTCATTGAGCATATTTGTAGCCACAATAAGATTTATAGCCATAGATAGTCACCAACTGGTGGAGGTCTGGGTGTATGGTACATCTGCATTTGGAACTTTCAGCTGAACTAGAAACACATAAATGCGACGATACACAATATTAAAGAAATTAAATGTAAGTTATAACTTAGCAAATAAGAAGTGAAATGAACAACATGAACAAGTTGTTTTCTAAATAGTGAAAAAGACTGTGTATATACTATGCAGATGTTTTGTATAAAGTTTTGTAATACTGTGTTGTATGTGTGTACGCTTGTTAATGACACACATTTACATTCATATATACATTCATATATAAACATGCATCCGGAAGGAAGGTAAGGAATAAATGGAGAAGAATCAGTCCTCTCTTTTAAGTTCATAATCAGGTATAATATGCATTGGTGAAGAGCACATCACTGTAGGACAGGGAACAGTCGGAACACCGCGGTCTAAACCACTAGTGTCCCAAATCCGCAAGCCCTACCACGCATGCCTTAACCATGCATATGCCTTAACCATGCATGTGTGGTAGAGGAAGCAGGGAGAGTTCCACGATGAGGTAAGTGGCGCTGGGGGGTGGGTCAGGTAATTTTGTGGGCTGAGGGGGTCAGAGGTTATTGTGTGGGCTGGAGGTTGGGTCGGAGTGGTTTTAAGTGGGACTGGGTGGTGGGTCGGGGTACTTTTGTGGGCTGGGCCATTGGGAATGTTTTGTGGGCTGGGTAGTGGCTCGGGAATGTTTTGTGGGCTGCAGGGTGGGTCGCAGTAGTTTTGTGGGCTTGGGGGTTCGGGGGAAGCAGCGAGAGGTCCGCGGTGAGGTGAGTGGGGCTGGGTCGGGGTACTTTTGTGGGCTGGGGATGGGTACGGGTACTTTTGTGGGCCAGGGGTTCGGGGTAGTTTTGTGGGCTGGGGGTTGGTCGGGGGTAGTTTTGTGGGCTGGGGGTTTGGGGTAGTTTTCTGGGGTGGGGTTAGCCGGGGGTAGTTTTCTGGACTGGGGGTGGGTTGGGGTAGATTTCTGGGGGGGTGGGTCAGGGGGAGTTTTCTGGGCTGGGGTTGGAGGTAATTTTCAGGGCTGGGGGAGGTCAGAGATAGTTTTCAGGTCTGATGGGTCAGAGATAGTTTTTAGGGCTGGGTAGTGTTGGGGTAGTTTTTTAATTAGTGGTTAGGGTATTAGGCCTCAGGGCAGGGGGAGTGGAATGGGTAGCCAGGGTAGTTTTTAAGGCTTAGGGGAGGGTGGGTCAGTTTTTAGGGGTGGGTCAGGGCTGGTCAGGTTAAGGGACATGACTAAGGGACAGGATTTTAGACATTAGGGCAGGGGGAGAACACATTGCGGTGGTTGAGAAGGGGTAGGGTTATTTGCTCTTCAGGGCAGGAGGGGGGCGGGGAGAGTTTGTACCTTAGGGCAGTGGGGAGGGGGGTGGCAACCTTAGCCATGCATAACCCTTTACCATGCATCCCTTTACCACGAAAATTTGTGGTAAAGCAATGCGTGGTTAAGACGTGGTCGTTATTCAGACCACGTTGTTTAGGTATGCGGGGTTGAGGAAGTCGTTGTTCCATCATACAATCCTGTAGGACTGCTATGTTTTTATGGTAGAGCAGAGAGTCAGTATGATGTCCATATTTCTAATACAACGTATTAGCACTTTCATTAGGTCTGTAGTAGGCCAGAACAAAACTTCTCAGCAGGACTACAAAACTTTTCATGGTCAGAATCCAGCACTTAGATGCTGATCTGCTACACTAATAATCGGATGTTACCTGCACATTTAATGGTGGATTGCCAGCAACTCCCAGCAGGACTCTCAAGCCTTTATTTTTAATTGAATAGCATCAGTTCTTGGAAAGATTGCAGTACTTTTAAAGTCACTTTAGCAGCACTTGTTAGCAATTTCGGCAGACTACTTAGGACTTTCATGAGCACAGTCTGAACTCACCCTGTACACTTAAGAAGTAATTAATATGCAGACTATTGGCAGTGTGATGAGGTTTCATTGCAGTGCAGAAATATAGTGCTTTCAAGAAGGAACCTTTCATGACCTCTCCCTATTCCGTACCTCAAAAGTGACAGATGCTCTGCCTTACAGAGAACCTGGACTGCCAAGAAATCAACATACAGAATAGTGCTTTGATAATGGTTGATGCTGTGGCAGCCATGTGACTGATACAGAGACAACAGCCTTTTGGAAATAGAGCTCAATGGGTTAGTGGGTCTTTGGTAATGCAGTGTTCTTAGTTGGCTGGCTCTAGGTTAAGTTCCTGATAGTGCTGTTTCATGGGCTAATTTGTAGAAGAATTTTATGGATGTATATTTTGTAGATCATTAACAAAGTACAATATGTATTTTCACAGAAGAATTTATATCTATAGACTTAATACAATTGCTTTGAAAACGGGTTCCTATGATGTATAGAAGTATATTTAGTAATGTGTTTTAGATAGGCCACATTTCTATGTAAAACGCCATCTTGAAAAAGATGGAGGTCATCTCTGTTACTTACTTGTGCTCCCCCGTGCATATTCTCTCCGCAGAGGCTCTGCAGTACACACTCAAGCTGAAGTCATTATAGTTTATTTTCATTGTTATTGTTCTGCTCACAGTGAATCTTCCACAGTTTGTATGTAAAATTGTTACATGTAACTATATCTTCCGTTTCTTCACTGGATCTAATAATTCAAAGAATGTTTTATTGTTAAATGTTTCTTATTTGTTCAAACATCTCTGGATGTCATTAGCATAGAAGGTGTTGAATAAATATTTAAGAAAATAGGATAGTGCTTAAGTGATAAGGTAATGGCATTTATCTTTCTTTGCTCACATCACAATGATTCTGCAACAGTTTGGAGTTTCTATGCAAGAATTGTGCATAAAAACGCTTGATTGTAGGTGTGAGCCAGAAGACTTTCCTGTTCTACTAGGGATGCTGCCCAATTATTTCCTGATTTCGCTGCAAATTGGAACTTGGAATATTTTATAACTTTTACATACTCTGTGTAGCTCTGTAAAACTCCTTTTTAAATGTTTGTAATAAAACCCTTTAACTTTTCATTTATCTAGAACTCAGTTATTGATTGGGCTCTTTTAATTCAATAATTTTTAATGAATTGCATTTTGATTGATTTTGATGCCTTAGGAAGTGCTTTAACGTGGAACACATTGCCTAATGAAATTGAGGTTGAACAGTAAATGTTAGGGTTGATTAAGGAAACTTTTGGGGTCTTTAAAATTTTGGGGTATCTTTTGCTACCACAAATACACCTCCTCATAGATGTGCTTGTAGCCTTCAGGTCCCATAGCGAGCCACTTTTGGTTTCCACTTCTTGAGTATGCTGCAATACGTTAGCTGGTACAGTATGGGAATCTCTCAGCACGCATAGCATATGTTCAGCAGGAGAGTACATTTTTCAGCATCACTGCTATACTTTATTTAGGATAGCACAGAGGATTTTTCAGAAGAGGACACATACTTTTAATGGGTGAATACCAGCATTTTTCAAAAACATTTCTAAAGGTTGATTGAGAAAATGCCAAAGAACATTTAGGTGAACATTATGCTTAGACAAATATTTTGTACCCAGATAGACAGTGGCTCAGGAGCTGACCCATTTAAAGTACAGCAGCAAAGGTGTTGTAAAAGCCCTTCCCACTCAGCAGCGCAGCTGAGCTCCATAGTTAGGTGTGCCCATCCATCGATTTTTAAGCGTTTTAAAGTTCTGTTATCCATGTTTACTGGCATGGTTTGCAGAATGCTTAAAAACTGTGACTAAATAGTGGGAACACAAAATACAAATAATAACTAAATACATCAATACGCAATCACTATTCGTAACTACTTCATATAAGAATAAGAGAGATATGTGCATCGATCTAAACAAGCACTTAACCCTGGGTAAATATGCAACACATAGTAACATTTGTCCTTGTCAGTACCTACTGATACACATCCCTGTGTCCAAGGAAGAAAGTCAAGCTTCTTGGCTCTTCAAAGTTTATAGTGTCATTCTGCTTTAAAGAGGGGAGCAATTCAGTTTCCCGTAAATTACATAAGTAGTCCCAGGTGGTTTCCTTTATATTGTAAATGTTTGTACCTTTAAAATAAGGACAAATTAATCTCTGTTGTAGTTCCCCATAGATCTAACTTCCATAAATGCACACTGTATACGAGATGTATTCATTGGAAAATTTTACATGTCAATGGCAACTGGTGTGTCATTTACTTTACTAAATACGCAATTCAATTGTCTAATAAAACAAATAAATTTTGCATTATAATTCAAACCATTATAATTTCTTAACATGACAATGGAAACACTCAGAGCATCCCAAACCTCTCTTGCACCTGTGAAAGCTCTATTGCACTCAGAGTTTGCTATATAGTTAAAGCTCTCAGACATTAACAACCAGATTATCTCCACTCTACACATATTAAAGAGTACCAAAAAGCGTAGAAGCAAAAAAGATATGTGACTGAAATCAAAAAAATTCAAGTCACTCTCAGCTATGACAAAAACTTTCTGGGGCTGCTCCCTCATTGTGGAGCTCACTCTCAAAGGATCTGAGATGGAAGAAAAACATCAGCCCGTTTCTAAAAAATCTTTGAAATACTATTTTACATAGGCATCTGATTATTTAATTTTCCTTTTCCCTTCCTCATTAACTTAGGCTTTCCACCCCCTACCCCACCCATTTTACCTCGATCTCTTACACCAAGTTGCATATTTGTTTACATTTCGCTCCACCCCCTGTAGTTTTTGATATTTTAATGTATTTCGCACACTATGGTCTGTTGTTCCTTTTTAAATGTAAAGCACACTGACAAATATGGTAAGATCAGCACTATATAAAAATCATATTTAAATGATATGTTAATGAAAATTCATGGTCGTGACAGTAGGCTTGCAACACTAATGACTGATTTGGTTTCCTACAGCCACGTTCTTTTGGTATTACACCTTTTACTGTATCACCTCCAAGGTTAGAATGAGACCAGTTGAATACTTGCTTTGGATTTGGAGCAACCCAGACCTATTCCACTATAGGAATGGCCTGAGAGATATATTGTAGAAGCAAACACTGACTAACCCTCCTATGGCTTAAATATGTACAAGAGATCTTAGTTACCTTGTGCCTGGCCGATTTCTGTATCACCCCTTTATCCATTACTTGCACTTCTACCAGATTGGTCAAGTCCCGTTTTTGGAAGAGCGAAGACAGAGCCTTGAAACACTCTCGAAATCTTGGGCCCATTAAAGACAGATTCCTGGAAGTGAAACCAGTACCAGGATTCGAGCCCTACATGGACTCTATTGAGTCGCCCTTTACTAAGGTTCTTTACATCTGTTTCAGACTCGGTGTTCTTCCGCTCACCAACTTTACTGCCAAGTGGAAGAGCACGACTGTCGGGAATAATATTTGTCATAGTGTAGAAGAAACCGACAAGCACCTTCTATTCTTCTGTCCAGTATATCTTCGCCAGTGCAAGCGCTGGGTAGTGCCCCTATATAGGCGCATAGGAGCCAGTCAGTGGAAAGTTGCATTGAGAATTTGTAGAACGGATACCACATCTTACAAAATATTCTCTATTGCAAAATTCCTTGAAAGTGTCAGATCAAAGATACTCCGCGTTGGGGCACCTAGTCAGAGCTATTTCTCCATGGGCTGTGTCTTCGTTGGATGAATCCTTACAGTCTGTCATTGATTATATTTAAGTTCTTGGTCTGCATTTTGGATGTTTTATCTATTTGGGTATTTTAGTACTTTTATTGTGCAATTATTACCAGGGACGACATGTTTTTAATCTTGTTAAACATATGCACTTCAAGCACTTTAGAGCGAGCCACATTTATGAACTCTTATTTCTTTTATCTCACTGTACTGATTACATTTCTGAACCATCTTCTCTTAAACATTTACTGTAAAAATGTATGATCGATTGCTTTGAAGGTCTGTGACCGAAACAAAGTGATTGATGACTGAACTTTTTGTATTCTACACAATTAGGGGCCAGATTTAGAAAGCCGTTCAGAGGTTGCAAAGCCTGCAAATCCCTATTTCACAGGGTTTGTGACTGCTAAATGACTTGTACAAATGTACTATCCCCTTTTGGCGATTCTGTAACTAGTTACCGAATTGAAAAATGGATATAGAAATACAGTACGAATTGCAGTTTGGAAGGGGCATATTTAGGGCGTACATTACAAATTCCAATTTGCAATATTATGTATCAATAGTTTGCAACCACAATTTCTGTATCAAACAATTGACAGGTTACCAACTCCTTAAAGGAGGCGTTAATGCCTTGGGACCTGCTGCCCTTTGTGAATGAATAAAAAAGTTTGTTTGAAAGTAGGCAAGAGTCCAGGGAGCCACCGCCAACTCATAACTAAACTTTTTAAGAAATTACTTTTTTTTCTTTAAAGAAAATTGGGCTGCATTTTAAAACAAAAATACTTTATTTAAATTCAATCACAGACATGGTGGTTTGCTGACCCCAGCAGGACACCATACCTGGAATGGCATCCAAACAGAGTGATTTGCACTTTGAGACCTACCTCATGAAAATTGATCATGTAAGTAGAATTGTGACTCAGTCTGAATGGTGATTTTGTGAACCAACCTATTCGTATAAAATCTGATTCGCAAAATCAGATTTCATTTTAAAAATTCGGAGTGCAATTTACGACTGCTTTTTACAAATTCAATCTTAGTACATCTGGCCATTATTCTGGACCTACAAATTTAAAGTACCCTTCATTCAGACCTAAATGTGTGCATGTGTCGATGCAATAAAAAAAAATTACTCCTCTCAGAGATATCCTGTGCAAAAAAGATTACATGTCAAACCAAATTAAATTGCCGCTAGGCAAATGGATCAGATCAAATTAGTGCAAGCCCATGAGATCTTTTTTAGGTCGAGCCTAGCGTTGCAGCGCATGCGCTGCTCGCTTTGCGAGGCATGCTGTATTCAGTATAGTGTGAAAGCTTCGTGGAAGCTCCGCCCACTCTCTGCCCATCTTTTTCATTGGCTTAGGCCCTAAATGCTGCCTTCTGATTGGTTTTAGGCTTGTTAGTCCCTCCCCATGACGACCATGTTGTCATTTGTACCCTTCCAAGGCTACTGGCCTCTTTACTTGGAGTGTTGCACGGTAACTATTTCCTTCCCGTGCCTTCTCCCCCACTGCCCCCCTCCCGCAGTCCGTGCGTTCTCACCCCCTCCCTCTCGTTGTTCGTGCCTTCTCGCTCCCTGCCCTAAGGTTGAGGGGAGGCTCGCAGAGGCAGAGGCACTTTGTGCAGGAAAAACTTTTCAACAGACTCTGTAGCTCCCAACCAGTTCCCAACCAGAGCTGTACTGAGCAGACCTCAGCCTACTCTACCTTATTCCAGCCTGGCACAAACAAACCTTACAAAACAAACCAAGGAATAAACCAAGGAACAGAAATTGCCAACGAAATCTATCACCGAATCTGTTAAAGGCCCGGCAAAGGAATAAAAGTGACAAAAAGAGACAAAAAGGAGACAAAAGGAGATAACAACTTTAGGAAACGCACAACAGCTGCCATAACTGCTGCCATAACAGCTACGTCAGCACACAACAATGCGATCAGGGAATTCAAGGCAGCAGACGGTAGTAAATCCTGCCAAAAGAACAAGGAGGACAACTAAGAAGACACTCAACAAGGGAAGTGACGAAGCACAGGCGAGGATTAAGGAGGCAGACCTCCATCTGATTTCTCCACTTATCGCCAGCCCACAGTCCTTGCCGAACAGCATGGCTAGCGGCGCAAGCAGTGAGTCTATCTTGCCCAAACCAAGTCACCAACCTAAAATATACACAAAATTTTCATTTATAAAGGACGCCGGGCCGGTATTGTGCCTAAACAACAACCAAGTAACCAATCTTCCCGATCCACTTCAACCAATCAAGGCACACCAGACGGAACACCAGATGGTACAACAGCTGCGGCAGCAGCAGCAGCGGATGCCAGATTGCAGGGACTGCGGAGTTTTATCAGTCACTTGCAAAAGCCGCGATGTAAGTCCAACAGATGCAGCGGATGCAACAGATGCAAGCAAAGAGGCAAAGGCTCAAGGAATTGAGGCAAGCGAGCACCCAAGACATGACGCTCTGAGCCAATCAGAGTCAGATTTGCCCAAAAATATCGTCATATCAAAGGGGAGCGGGCATGACGCTCTTGGACAGGCCATGAGCCACGCAGTGACAATCAAAGAGGAAGGAAAAGAAGGAAAAAATGGAAACAAAGGCACCAACAACCATATTCCTCCTAGGCGTGCTAAGGAAGGATCCTTGGATAAAACGCCACCACATCATTTGGGAGAAGAGGGGGAAGAACTGGAAGTACACAAGCATCATCCCAATATTAATACCAACACCTTCCCAAACGGAGGTTTAGCTCTGCCTGGATTCCTTCATCGACCCAAAACTCTGCCAGAGGCCAAAGCGGAAGACAATCCCAAAGAGAATTTTATCTCCTTGGGCACTCTCGACCATGATTTACCGGAACCCAAGGAGGCGTTCGTGGCCAACGTGGGCAAAGTGGGCAAAGTGGGTAGTAAAGACTCCCACAACATGACAACAAAAAATGAAGCTGGGAAAGCACTATCTACATCCCATTCAGCAGTGCAAGATTGGTTCGCTCAACCAACCTTGGGACAAATTCAAGCACAACTTGGTCATGATACTGCCCTAGCCCAATCTAACAGAAATACGCAATGGGCACCAATACAAACACCAACGTCTCATGACACTGAACCGGAGTCATCACACCTCACACCAGAAGAATGGGAGGAACTGGTCGCTTCATATACCATCGCCCCCGGAGGTGAGCCACAAGGAAGAAATAACAGCTCCCCAAAACCTAACACCGAAAAGGACAAACCACAAGATAAAGACGACATCTGGTCCACATTGCTGCACACAATGCAAATGTCTGTGAACGCAATGCAATACCAATCAGACAAGATGGACCTTCAACTGTCAGTCCTCAACTCATTCTCCATTTTCGTCGCCAACATAGACAACAAGCTGGCAGACCTGAACAACCTGATCAAGAGGGCTCAGACAGAGACACAACTTATTCAGGCTAGCTGCACCTGTATAACAATTGTGGACAAGCTGGCAACACTACCATCAGCAATGGACAATCTTCTCGCTGACATAAGAAAGGCAGTGTCAGACAAACCAGCCAATGGATTGACTCATACGAGCAACGGTGAGCAGTCAACAAAAAATCCAAGTAAAAATCCAAGAACGCAGGCACAGGCCCAGCAAACTGCAGCTAAGACATCAGATGGAAGGCAGCTTTGGGAGGCCTTGGACATATCAACATCAGGGACAAATACCAGCTCACCGAGCCAAAGAGCCGCTGCACCCCCAACGAGTAACATCTCACATACATGCAAATCCCCTGAAAAAAATGCCCCGACCGAAGGTGCACAATTATCCTCCAAACAGCGGAGAAAACAAAGGAGGAAGGGGCGAAATCAACAACCAACACAGGCTTTATTACACAGCTGGGGCACAACCCAAAGCCCCGGGAAAGTTCCAACGGATGTTCAACGAGACTCCTCAAGTAGGGAGGAAGAAGCGACAGACCCAGGCCGGGAAAGAAGAAAGAGGCTAACCCAGGAAAAGGCAACAGAAAAGAAAGAGCACACATCCCCAAATAAACCCATAAATGACGGTCCCAAGCACAAACCGGAGAACAGAAGAGGGTGCTCAATAGCGGAATCATCAACAACAAATTCACGCTCAGTGACAGACTGGGCACCCAATAAGGCCACACAAGGCTTAGCAATACTATCAACAAGAGAACCTACGGAATTAGTAGGTAAACAAATATCCAGACAGGGAAGTGTATGTACAAATGGGGAGACAACTACAACACCAGGCCCAAGTACAGAGACAGACCAAGCAAGTGATAACCGGCTCCTCGACCCGGTAAAATCATCATGCGGGCCGCCTGCGTCAATAGAGGTCTTAACAGAGACACAGAGTAGCTCGGACCAACAAAAAGTGCTTCCATGCACGACAACCATAATTGTGTTTCACCCAGAGTATACATCGAAGGGATGTGTTGATATACTAAACAGGGGCAACATTCTGCGACTACTAAGGTCCACTAACAGTTTAAAGAACATAAAAACCACCGACCTGGAGTCAGTCAAGTTTGTAGAGTCACCAGAACGACCTGGAATAGAAGCAACAAAAACAGTCTGGGCCACACCAGACCTAGCTGAGAGAGTCTTAAAGGAACAAACTAGACTCAATGCCTGGGGCATTAAACTACGGCCTTTCGCAAAACCAAGGTATCCAGACCCTTTATTGGCCGATCCAAAGAGCCAAGAAGAATATCCTAGTTCTGCACAACCGAGTACACAATTATTCTCAGTACTGCGAGGGGCAAGCAGCAATAGCGTTGAGTACAGAGAAAACGGAGAACGCAATGAACAAAGGACACACTCAACTAGAAGCAGAGCCGTACAAGAGTGGAGCTGGTTATCCAGGACAATAAACACCAAACCTGAAAGTCTGTGACATCCCAAGCTTAACGCATCCGCATCTATAAACTCCCTGAAAGTCTGTTCCTGGAATATCAATGGTCTGGGAGATAAGACCTCGGACCCAGAACTGCAATCTTATCTGCAGAAATTTGATATCATTTCGCTCCAAGAAACATGGTGTGAAGTACCAATTGCACTGCATGGTTTCAATTTGCTCTACATACCGGCAACAAAAAGCGCCAAATTTGGCCACAACAAGGGAGGCCTTGCGACATACAGCTCCATAAAGAGCATCTACGCAGCGGAATCAATGCCATACAATATAGCTCCACCCAACACAATGCAAGCACTCCGAATCTCCTTACAGGGGACGACAAAAAAAAGAGTACATAATACTCGTAAATCTTTATCTGCACCCAGGCGACAAAATTAGAGGTAGTCAACAATTGAAGGAAGAACTGGTGAAAATAGTAACGGAGGAGAAAACAAACAGCTGGATCATCACAGGGTACTTTAACCTAAATATGCTCAACAACAGAGCTGAGGACAACTACTCAGAAGAGGATCCGTTTGCATGGGAGGAAATGCCTCAGGATAACAACACAGATGGAAGATCCACAAAAACTTCTCAAAAGCTTCTGGCGTTTTTAGAGCAACTGGGCTTTCGTGCATTAAACGGCAGATTTTCAGGTGATCGCCCACAGACAGCAACATTTCACAACGCAGTAGCAAGGTCCACAATTGACTATACATTTTGCTCTCGCTGCATGTTCTTAAAAGTAAAGGACTATTGCATTGGAAGCTTAGATTATAGCGATCATCTGCCCCAGGAAATCATGGTAGAAGAGCCATCAATATGCAAACTTCTCCCAGCAAATACACTCTGCCCGGAATTTACCAATAAACGAGAAAAGAGTGAAATGTAGAACAAACGATCCCGAAGGCCTCTTTTCCCTTGCAAAACAACTCCTCGAAGAAGCGCAAGTAGCCGACCCTGACAGAATAGGAAGCTGGGAGGTGTTTACAAAAACCCTACGGAACAGCTACAGAGACATAAAAGGATACTCTCGAAACAGGAGAACAGCGCACCCTCAAAATCAACGCTTAGGCCACAATTACTGGAATAATGCCGAATTCAAAAATCTAAAAGCATTGATAAATCAAACACTACGAAGGCTGAAGAAAGACCCCACGGCATTGCAAGAATTGAGGCAGCTAAAAGCCACCCGCAAAAAACTAACTTGGCGAATTAAAAAAGAAGCTGAAGAGTCTCTTTGGGCCAGACTCCTGCACGACATCAAAAACAACAATAGCGTGCAATTTTGGCAGAAGATCAACGCTCTGTCTAACCCACGGGGCCAGGGCATCAATTCACACATTACAGAAGAGGCATGGACAACCTACCTTGAATTACATTTTAATAAAGAACAGATTCCCCAAACCTGCTCAACTAACCTCCTGCCTACCCTGGAAACTCAATCACCCCAGCTAATCTCCAATGCAATACCGGGACAGGATTTTATAATCACGAATACACAAATCTGCAAAAGAATCCTTAAAGGCAGATGCGAGGGGGCTCCTAGTCCAAACGGGATCCCGCCCTTACTATTTAAACAAGATCCAGAATTCTGGGCTTCAGTTCTAAAACCGATCTTCGAATCAATTTTGCAAACATCAACAGTACCATCATCATGGAGGGGCTCGATTATTTCACCCATCTACAAAAAAGGCAGCAGGAGTGATCCGAAGAGCTATCGGTTGGTAGCTCTTCTGGACAATGAAGCCAAATATTATGCAGGTGTACTTCTCCAAGAACTAACGACATGGGCCACAGAAATCGCAGCAATACCTTACAACCAAACCGGTTTCTGCAGGAACATGGGCACTGCTACTAACATTTCAGCCCTTTCACTAATGATTGATGCTGCACTTGTAATAAAACAGCCCCTGTACCTGTGCTTCATCGACTATAGCTTGGCGTTTGACCATATAAACAGAAATATTGTGTGGCAAAAATTAAAAAGGCTAAGAATTCCACCAGTGCTTCTAAAACAACTAATTCTTTTGCATAGTAACACCTGGGTGCAAGTAAAGCTGGGGGCAGGAGACTATTAACGAAAAAGATAAACACAACCTCAGGATTAAAACAAGGTTGTGTGCTTGCCCCAACACTCTTCAATCTTTTTATGGCCGAGCTTTCAGTCCAACTCAACGAAAGTAATTCACATGCCCCTAAGTTAGGAGGCCGTCAGCTATCCAACCTCCTATATGCAGACGACCTGGTGCTTATCAGTCGGACACCTATAGGTCTACAATGCTTGCTTGACATTACATCCCAATACTCGGAGACCAATAGACTAATCATTAATCTAGAAAACACAAAAGTCATGTGTGTAAACTTCCGGAAGACAAAAATAAAACACAACTGGTTCCTGGCAAAATTCAAGCTGGAAGTTGTACAAGACTATAAATACCTGGGGGTTATCATCGATAACAAGGGTAACTACAATGCGCAATGTGAGGCAATAAAAAGAGGGGATTAATGACGGCAGTGGCATTAAGAAATCTGAAAAATAGGACCGCTGGACCAAGCTTTCTCCCCTAACCAGGGTGATACAGGCTAAACTAATTCCATCAATCACCTATGGAAGTGAAGCCATGAGAGGGAGAGATGCGGAAACACTGAACGGCACCATTGCAAGAGCCTTGAGAATGATCTACGGGTTGCCAGGATATACATCTCCGGCACAAATGAGGCTCGAATTCGGGATGCAAAGACAAGAGCTGGCCCGCAAAGGAGCTTTCATTAAAATCTGGTACAAAATCAAAAAAGGGCAACCTGAAACGCTAAACTCCTACTTGTGGAAGGAACTAGAAGCCTCAGAGACCTGCCCAGCTAGACATTTCTTGGACACTGCACTGGACCAGCTGGGGTTACGGCAACTTTGGGAATCATCAGGGTGCATGGCAAGCTTCAAAAAAATAGTAAATAACACTGTCAAAAATGAATCTATTATTCAAGACAAAGCCGTCTTGTCAGAACGCACACACGGCTGGCTCACTGTACAGTCCTACAGCAAAGCAACCCCCCAAGCATACCTCCAATCTAACTTCTCTAAAATGACAAAAGAGAAGTTCCTGAGATTCCGGTTAGGCATATTGCCATCTGCATATCACTTGCCCCCGTGGTTACGCCCTCCGAAGCCAGCAATTTGTCGTCTCTGTGGGGAAGGAGAGGAAGACATAGTGCACATCATAATCATATGCAGGGAATTAATGCAGGAGCGCCGGTCACTACTTAGACCATTTTTCAACAAGAAACAAATACGGTCCTGTAGGCAAGCGGTGCTAGCAAGTTTCTCTGGTGAAGATATTCAACTAAGCTGTTGCCTGGTAAAATTCTTAACTGCTGCTGATCTCAGACTAAAAAAGAAACAACCAGATCATCTGAGAAGTGGCATTGGAGCCGGGCTGGAGCCGGCCCGCTGACCCACCATGCAAAGGTTTCTGACAGCGCCTCTATCACACCAAGTACTAAGTACTCTTGTACATCCAAGCCTTGAAGGAAAACATTATCAAGCTAATCTCGGCCACTTTGCACTGAGCCATAAAAGTCGTTCCTGCACTACGCACTTTAACCCGTACTCAATCGTCTCCCTCATTTTGCTGCTAAGACTCTGACCAGAGAGGTTATCTTACCTTCTGAACCGCTGCTAAAACTCTGCTTACAAAAAAAATGAAGAATTTGGAATGTGGCCCACCAAGGCCGGGGGACTCGATCTCTTTGCAATTTTTACTGTGCTTTTAATTGTGGCTACCAGCCTTTTAAATTGAAGCTTTACTGTTTTATATATATTACTTACTTACCCTGCCCTACGCCAGCACTCCCGTTTTCAATGCAATCGGTCTCGCGTAAATGCGAGTCCTATTGCATTGCAAATGCTTGTTATCTGCGGATCGACTCTTTTATTATATTTATTTATATTTTTACATCCCCTCGGGCTGAGAAGGAAGAGCGAAAAGGGAATCTGCGTGTATTAAATACAAGGTGCCGCGCGTTTATTCGGGTTTCCGCCAGCCGGCTGCCAGGGCAGCTGGACTGTGTTTACAAACCTTGATGAGGTCAAGTGGAGGCTTTTCCCATCTTAACCGGAAGCCGCAGCACTCGAGGGCAAAGGGTTGTATTCTATCTAAGAGCGGCGCCTTTCCTTTACAAATGACTGTATTTACAAATGGACCAACACCATGAAGATGTAAACAGGTCGGTGCCCGTGTCTGAAGAATGCTTCTTGTAGAAAGTGCACCTGCTTCTTGCCAGGCTGCAAGGTGAACAGAGGGCACAACCCTACCAACACATTAACGGGGAAACCCTAGTTATGAAGCCCGGAGAGTTTCTGATTAACTTCAACAAAGAAGCGACTTTCACGGGGCCGAGACCCCAACGCACAGGAAGTCTCTCCCCTCAATTGCTCAACTCTCTGAGCTATGTATTGAAGCACATTGTACTGGTTTCCATCCATTTCGAGTTTTCAAAACAGAAAGACAGTAAGATTTTTAACTGGAGGAACAGAAAATATGTTTGTTTTTTTTTAAAGATGAGTTTTTAATTTGGGGGATGGGCGGCCGTAAAAAGACTTACTGCAAACCACAGAGAAAAGCGTTGTTTTGATTGTTAGAAAAGCAGGGGCTGTAGCGCTTTAAAAAACAGAAATGTAGTGTTTGCAGCAGTTTCCCTTTCGAAAACGTTTCTGCTAAAAGCACCGTGTTCAAACGGTTAGAAATACGGTGTGTTCCGAATACACATTTCAGCGCGCCCGCCGGGTAATATTTAAGCATACGCTGTTGGTTTTTTCCCCAGACTATGGGACTCATTTAAAGTGCATCAAAGACGCCTTTAAAGGATGCTCATGTTGGATAAACGCACACACATTATATTTATGCAAATTTGGGGCCCCGCTGAGACGTGGAATCAGCACGTGTGGAGAGAGCCAATATTGTTTAAACACTCTGCGGATAGACACGTATTAAACCCATTACGGCTATTCCCCTTGCTGCTGTGCAGTGCTCGTTCCGGGCTGTTCCAACAAACCGGGCTTGTGATTATCGCGGCGTGTTCCTTTTTTTAATAAAACTCGACGTCGAGATTTGGAAAGTGCTCATATCTTTCCGTGTTCAGTGCTTGCATGTTTATAACACGGCCAGTGACCCGAGAGTCCCACCCCACACGGTCATGTGATGGGAGGGGCCGCGTGATAAGATTTGAGACCAATGTGGCCCGCACACCGGGTATTGTGACCAGGAGGCCCCCGCACACCGTGGATTGTGACCAGGGGAGTCCACCCTGTGTGTTGCGTCCAGTGGGGCCCCGCAAGCTGTGCATGGTGAGTAGCGGGCCCCGCATACCTTGTATGGTGACTTGCTGGGGCCCGCACCATGTATTAGGATCAATGGGCACCTCATACATCATGTGGTGACCATAGGGGCCCGCACACTGTTTCGTGGTTAGAAGGGCCGGCATCTGCTTGCTAGGGTCTCTCCAGAGACTGGTGGGCCCCGCCCACTGTCTGGCAGGGACTGGTTTACCGAGGGGCCCTGGCCCCTGTACACCATGTATTGTGACCACTGTGCCCCCAAGCACTTTGTATTGTGACCGGAATGGTCCACTCTTTTTTATGATCAGCCGGGGCCCCACACACCGATTATTGTAACTGATGGGGCCCCACATACTGTGTTTGAAGACCAGAGGGACCCGCACAAAGTTGCTTGCATCTGCATGTCTAGGGTCTGCGCAAATGCTGCATGGGGTGACTGGTGGGCCCCACACACGGGTTTTCTGGGGCCCCGCACACCAAGTACTGTGACCTCTGTAGTCCTGTACACCGTGTATTGTGACCATAGATACCCACACAGTGTGTCTGGCTGGACCTAGCTACTGGAGGCCCCACACAATGTACTTGGTTGGACATGACCAGCTTAGGGCCACTCCTTCTGTGCGGCTGGACCTGGCTACCTGAGGGGTCCGCACACTGTGTCACTGGACCTGGTGACCCGAGGGCTGCTCACACGGTGTCTGGCTGGACGTGGTCAGCTGAGGGTCCCACACACTTGCCTTGTGCCCATGTGTTTAGATCATCTGAAATGACTGGGGCAGTCACCAAAGGGGACTCAGACTTTTTTGCCTGTCTGGACGTTGTGGCAAAAGTTCTGCACGGTGTCTTGTGACAGGGGGTGCCCGCACACTGTGTTTGTGTAAACTTGGTGTCTCATGACCCAAGGGGCACCCACTCGTTATCTGTCTGGACGAGGCATCCTGTGTCTGGATTTGGTGACTTGGGAGGGCCACACTGTGTCTTGTGACCGGAGGGGCCGCCGGCTGTGTCTGTGAGCCCCCCTGTGTCTTGTGACCCCGAGGTGCCCTACACTGTGGCTGGTTGCAGAGACCAGTGTGTCTGTCTGGGCACGGTGACCCGCACACTGTGTATTGCATGTTTATGCTGTGGCCCGGGGAAGGAAGCGGTCACTAGATGGGTCCCGCACACGCTGCAGTGCATGCTTAGGGTCTGACTAATGTTCGGATGCGATGACCCGAGACTTCCGCCTAGAGTCCCTGCCTGGAAGCGGTGGCCTGTCTTTACTCTTCATATAACTCTTGCATCCTCCGGTCACTGGGTGGGTGGGTACCAGAGGGCCTCTATCACTCAATTCGCACGGCGTCTATCTGCATCACCTTTGTTTAGAGGCGGCCCTGTACCTGCGCTCTTGAAACGTGCAGCTCCTGGCGCCAATGTTACCTCATAATTTTCTTCTAATGTGCACAGTACTCCGCTTTCAAAGCCCGGTAGATCTGATTTCACCTATTGGCTGTCAGCTTCCTGCAGCTGGTCACATCTGGAACGTGCAAGGCAGCAGCGATGGATTTCAGGGGCTGTGCACACTTATAGCTTCAGCTCATTTCTCTGCCGCATTTTCATGTCCTTTCCAGCAAATATCCTGCTTTTCAAGCCCCTCCTTTTCACCATCTTTCTCGCTTCCTCTTTGTTGGCTGTTTTTGCCTCTGATCCATTTTCTTCCCTTTTCTTTAGTGTTGTTCTCTCTACTTTTGTTCCATTTTCTTGGCGTTGTTTCTTCCCGTTTAGTTTCTCTCTGCTTTCTTTATTAGAAGTTGATTCCTTTCTCTTTAGGTTTTTTCTCCCCCAGTTTCTTTGGGTCCTTTCCCCGTCTCCTTTCCTTTTTTTGTGCAAATCTGGCTTCTTTCTCTCTGCCTCCTTCCCCCTTTCTTAATTGTGTTTATTTCTTCATGCCTCGTCAACACTCTCTCTCTTTAGCTTCTTTCTCTGATCCCACTCCGCTCCTTTTTATTTGTGATTTTCTCTTTGCCCATTTTCTCTTGGCCATTTTCATAACTTGATTCCCTTTTCTCCCTGTTTCAAGCACCATTTCTTTCTTTTATTTCTGTCATCTTCCTTTCCCCTTCGTTTATTAGCTTTGTGCTCGTTGCCTCATGTTCCATTCTCTTTTTTACATTTCTTTTACCCCATTCTCCCTCTTTACTTTACTTTCTTTCACTCTTCCTCCTTTTTCCTTACCTTTTTGTTTTCTTTCTCTCTTATTTCCATTTCCCTAAATTGTTTCATATCTCTCTTCCCTCCTTTCTCTTTCTGTTTTCTTCCCTTATGTAGATTCCCTTTCACTTTTCGACTCCTCCAACAGTTCCCTTTCTTTCATGCCACCTTATTTTCGTTGCTTCCTTTTGCACCATATAACAGCCCTTTCCTATTCTTCTGTTCTCTTTGCTCGCTGTTCCTTCTTCCCTTTTCTCTGTTACAATCTCTCTCAGTTCCCTTTCCTTCCAGAGCTCAAAGTTCAGTAGAACTGTTATCTCCAGGGTGGCGCTTGCTGTGTTTGGTGGGGGTTGGGGGGGAGAGGGGATATAACCGCCTCTCAAGTCGTCTGGAGAAAAGGTAAAATAGTTTACCTGAAAAAGCATCAAGTACCAGCTAAAAATATAAAAGCATGATTCAATTGCTGAAAAAAAATTACGCATAGGTGCAGTTACTTAAATGCCAAGTTTGGAGGAAATGACATCACAAACCCTTTGACCACTGGTGTCATCAATGAGCGATGGCTCCACTGCAGATCCCTCAGCAGCCCCTTAATTGCTACGGAAGGGCTAAGGTAAGGGCAGGGAATGTACATACGGGCAGCCCAGTAAGCATTGACGCCCAGGCCTGCAAGCCATCCGCAAGTTTGCTGTCCTTTTGGGACCAGTGCATATGGCACTCCTCCGCCACTGCCCATTCAGCCATGTCGCGTAACCAGTCAGACACCTTGGGGACAATATGAAATAACCACCTGATAGCTAATCTCCGTTTTGCGAGAACTAAACCCAGGAGGAGAAACCTCATACTAAGCTTTTTAGGTCGAGCATCCGAGACCTCTTGTATATACTTTAGTATATACTTATATGTGTATGTACTTTGTGGGCTCTGGAGATCAGCCCTAGGACTTGTCTGCTTCTGCTTAGGGACTTTTTTTTTCCTGTTCAACTGCCTCTATTTAACTGTCTTGATAGAAAACGACCAGTAGAGGTCAGTAAAACACCAGAATTGCTTTCTGCTTGTTCAACTGCCTCTATTTAACTGTCTTGATAGAAAACGAACAGTAAAGGTCAGTAAAATACCAGAACTGCTTTCTGCTGAGGGACTTTCTTTTTTTTATTTTTCTGGCAACTACCTCTATTTAACTTTCTTGATAGAAAACGACCAGCAGAGGTCAGTAAAATACCAGAATCACTTTAGCATTCTCTAGATTCCAGTCCATAGAAATGGTCTTCCACGAGCACCCGTAGTCAACAATATTTTTTTCAAATTTTGTATTTTCAGTGATATGACCACCGAAGGCCCTGATTGTATATTAAAAACAGAGCTTTGGACTATACCATTTCCAGCTGAAAGGCAATATTTTGCTCCATGTGTTCCCATACCTGGCGTGTCACGCAGTTTGGTGCTTACTCTCCCTCCATGTTGAATAACAGTATATGTTTCAGCACCCAGGCTAATGTGCTGCATAGCTAAATGCATATAAGGTCCCAAAGGCGAGACCGATTGCATTGCAAATGCTTGTTTTGAGATGCCTTTTCTTTTGGATTTTGGGTCTGTGAATGCTTCCTGTTGAGAATAAAATGTGGGTACTACTACTTACCATTGATGTCTCAGTCCAACTAATACCATTGCACTTCAGTTGAATATTCAAGTTACTTTTGGTGAATTAAAGATTAAAAAAACAAGGCTTGCATTTGGAGGAGGTAGTGCATGGAAACACATATACCTGATAATACACAATTAAAACACAATGCACTCAATGCCCAGCTAGTGATATATATATATATATACACAAAGTAGGACAGGATGTTAACAGGAATGTAGAACGAAAGGTTAAAGTTATGGTATAGTAAGATAATAATTTTTGGACTCAGATACAACTTCAAACACTAGCTTTTATGGGCTAGATGTCATATTATCTGATAGCATTGAGCACCAAGGTCAGTGTTGCCATTTGGAGCAGTTTGGTTCACTCTAATATTTTTAAATAGTTAATTGTGATATTCCTTGTACTATCCTCTTCTTCCTGGGTTACAATATGAGGTCAAAGGAGCAATACTAGGTCTGCACGAGGTTGTTTTCTTTGCTTATATACAGTCTCGGCAGTAAGTAAGGTCCATAGAATTTATCGCTCTCTCCCTTTTCCTTATAGGTCCAGAATCAGGAATCTCCCCACAAGTAAAGCAAAGGCAAGTAAGTCACCCACTCTTTATCGAAAGCAAACGCCACATTCACCAGGCTAAACAGGATAGTGCTCAGTCTGTGATCCAAACAAAAGCAAAAGAAGAAGAAGGGGGAGGATTTGCCAAGGAGGCCCGAATGTTACAGGCAGGGTGTTTGTTGAACTACCCTTGACAGCGTAGTCACCAACAGTTGATACCAAAGGTGCCAAAAAGAACAGTTTGTGACTAAGACTGCATTTGATAGTGGTTTGCGGTCTCCCCTTCCCTTGCGCAACGCACCCGTCTTCCCCATGCTCTAACCCAGACACGCAACTGCAGCAGCCATGCTCCTCCTGGAGCATGGCTAGGACAGCTGGCATGCCAGTGGAGTTCTTTGTCAGCAAATGGCACATGGCCTCTCCTTACACTGCAGTTGGCTCCCTCCCTGCTGGCTGGCTGCCCTGTCTCTTCTCCACTTGGTCTTGAAGCCGCAGCTACCATCCTGGTTCCTCGCTGCTCTGGCACCGCTTCGAGGGTCTCAGCTCCTTGTCCGTCGGCATCTGCTGGGAGTTCCTTCAGCACACCGTGCCCTTGGGAATCCTCCTCTTCCAGTGAAGCACCCCCGAGGTATCCCTGCATCGTTTTGTATTGGTCCTGGCTCCGGGACCAAAATTAAAGTCCCGCCCCCTCAGTCTAGGCTGAATCGTCCTTAAAGGTGTAGGGGTCAGCCTATGGAAAAAAGGTTTCTTTTATTCGTACTTCAGGTAAATTGGACACTAGGTCACATTAATGGAGCAAGGATGCTAGACAAAAGAATGCACTAAAGCTAGATTTGCAATGATATGTCAGACCCTCTGGTTATAATGGTTCTGGGCGGAAACTGAACAACTCGTGAATGAGGCCCCAGCTGCTGACTTGCCATTTGAAAATTGGCATAAATCAGGTAGCCCAAATCCACCACCAAAATGACAGGAGACACATCAAGTAAAAACTAAAGTGATGAATTTATGGTACTAAGAGTTTCTGTGTCCATTTCAATGCATAGTCAGGGATGCTGAACAAATATCAGTTACGGATCCAATTGGCCTCCAGGTTTTTAAGGTTGTTTGCAAAGGGGGGGGGGGGAGTAGAAGAAATGGGTGCACACCTACTGTGGAACCTCCCAGTGATATTGAGGTTTAGGAGCTACCATCTCAAACATGTATTTTCACAATCAAGTATTTTAAATGTTAATGTCAACCACAGGGCTGTGGTCACCCACTAAAGCACCAGGCTGCAACATTACCAATTAGAAACTGGGCAGGGTCCAATCCAGAACTGTACAAGGTATAAGGATGTTCCAGGAATACTTCTGGTAACCAATGGAATACAACCACACAGAAGTGTTTTAAAGACTGAAAACCTTTGCGTCATTCTGGGGATGTGAAAGGCAGAAGAGTACGAGGTGCTAAAGGTCCTTACAGATAGCAAGAAATGTTACAGCAGTTTGATGACCCTGGGAAATTATTTTAGGTTGTTGCTCTGGTGATTCTAATCAGATGAATTGTAAGAGTCTTGTTGCTTTTGTATAATTCACTCACTCCAAGTGATGCAGATCTTCAGTCAGCTGGACTTTGGGATGACCTTCCTGGCAATGAGAGGCCTGCTCCTCTCTTCACTGAGCAACTGAACTTCGACTTCTACTGGACAGTCAAAGGTTCTTCCTGCATTCATGGATTAGCTTCGCCTGGTAAAGAGCACAGCCTCCAGCAATGGTCATGTCCCTGGTAAATGTTTCTTTCAATACTGGTACAAAGATTATTCTTAAAGGCCAGTATTTAGCTCAGTTTGGAGCCACAAGCAGGAAACCAAGGACAACCAAGGTCAAACACTGATTAAAAGTTAAATGCTTCCTCAAAAATATAACTATTTAGACTTTATCTTGTCTTTGCGGTCTCTCTTGCTAGTAGAGCTCCGAGGTCTTGTGAACCACAGATGGCTAATATCGGAACATACATTGGCCTCTAAGTCCCCTGTAAGGTAGCAAAAGCTTTCACAAGAGACAGGGCATTAGAAGAGAACTAAAAAGGAAATGCACAATGCCAAGGCAGTTCCTTTCTTACCACACTCTATGGTCCACTGTAACGAAGGCTGCTGATAGATAAAAAAACAAAAACAAAAAAAAACAAAGATTAGGACACTCATATTGTTGTAATCGGCAGTCCTTTGAAGTTGTATGAAACTGCCACTAATACAGATCCTGGGCTCCTTGGAAATCATCTGGTATTAAGTGATCCTTCATATATATAATTAATAATAAACAACAAGAGAGTGAGGAAAGGATTAAATGGGGCTACGTCCTCTTCCCCAAGTTAATTAGCAATAAACAACGTGGACAAGCCCACAAAGAAATGTGGTCACTTCAGGTGACGCATTAATTTGTACAGGAGCACAGACATCCAATGGATGTTTAAAAAGACCCCTCACCCACCAACCTAGTTGGTGGCATGCTTCATCATTGGGGTCCCAGCTGGGCTGCCGAATGCCCTCGAAAGCCCTCGTCAGTAGCAGACTCGACTATGGAAACGCCCTCTATGCGGGAGCCCCGGTCAAGCTCATCAAACGACTGCAACGCATTCAAAACGCCTCTGCACGCCTGATCCTCGACGTACCACGCCACAGCCACATCACCCCCCACCTGAGAAACCTGCACTGGCTACCCGTCGACAGGAGAATCTCCTTCAAACTCCTCAACCACGCACACAAGGCACTCCACAAGACCGGCCCAGCCTACCTCAACAGACGACTCTTCTTCTACGTCCCCAACCGCCAGTTCCGCTCCACCGACCTCTCCCTCGCCACCGTCCCACGCATCCGAAGAACTACCACTGGCGGCAGATCCTTCTCCCACCTTGCCGCCAAGACCTGGAACACCCTTCCACTCAGCCTACGTCAGACCCAAGACCTGCTGACCTTCAGGAGGCTACTCAAGACGTGGCTGCTCGACCAGTAGCGGCACCCCCCCCTTCTTCTCTTCCCCAGCGCCTTGAGACCCTCGCGGGTAAGTAGTGCGCTCTACAAATTCTGGAATTGAATTGAATGCAACCCAGCTGTGCTACAACGCCTGATTACAGCTGAGCAGGTATTGTGATGTGAGGTGAGTGCTCTATGTGATGTGACAATGTTAAAAATGTCTCTAAGAAATGCCCTTGTAAAAAAGTTTAATAAAAGGGTCTTAAGACATGGTTAAAAACACAGGCGGGATATAGTTAAGGTAAAAATTGTACTTCAATATCCCTAGAATTTTAGGTCAATTAGTTTCAGCCTTCTACGAGGTTCATGAGGCTTTCATCAGGACCAGTGTGAAGTGGCTAAAAAGATGGAGTAGCCACAAAGGTGCAAGTATCAGCACACGTACTAAAGTGTGCTGTGAGTGTGGTGGGTACGTTGTACTTACGGACCCGTCAAGGTGAGTATCTGTAAAACAAAACAAAAGCATACAACTTCAAAGACACACATATATAAAACAGTGAGTATCCTTACTTGCATGCTTGGTGGTAGATTGCTGTGCTCACCGGGGCTCATGGGCGTCCGCAGGGAGGGGCAAGGAGGGGCGCTTGCCCCCCCCAGGAGCGCCCCTCCTTGCCCCCCCTCGTGTGTGTCAGCCCGGGCTGAGACAGCTTCTCGGGCTGGCGACCGTCTTGTTTGCAGCTGCACCCGAGTACTTCACAGGTCTTTAAAAGACCATTTACGTGTTAACGAGGCTTTGTTGTTTTTTTCACCCCTTCATCTCCACTGTGCCTATTGCTGGAAGAATTAGCCCCCCCCCCCCGAAATTTGTAGTAGCCTCCCCCTCCCCCCCCCGAAATTTGGGCTCTAGTTGCGCCTCTGGTCTGGGACTAAATATATTTTCACCACCCCTTCTGCTGTGCTCCTTATCCGCTCCGAAACCGAAACTGAAGCTACATCCGATGCTTCTACCAGGCCAGAGCGTGGCGTGCGTTGTACACCACGGATCACTGGAATTTGTATGTGAGGCTAACCGGCTATGAGTATGAGTGTGATTACAAGTGCAAGTAACATTACTTGAGAGGCCGAGTGGCTGTACTCAGACATTTCACGATGATCTGAGACTAACTAACTATATTGTGTACTGCTTACTATTGCCAATGATTTCGCATCGAAGCTTTCGGATAGAGTGGGTGTTCTCTTTTGTTGAATCCACTGCTCTGAGTTCTGACATAAGGGCCAAAAACTACAGCTGCTGTCTGATTGTGAGGAAGGGGTGTCTACTTTCCAGATCATTCGAGGTACTTTTCTCAGTCCTTGCACTGGATCTGGCTTAATTACTGTACAATGTGCACAAACTACATAAAACCAGGAAGAATATGTTTCTATCCGATTCTCCCAATCTTCATGTCTCTTTTGGTCTTCTTATAGTACTGTTTCCAGTGCTATTTCCAGTACTTAATTTGTAAAAAGTAAATAAATAGGTTTAGGGACCCAATGTTTTTTCTTAGAAGCTGCCAGCAGCACTGCTGAACACCAGGGTGGCCAAATACCAAGGCTGCTTACTCTTGATTCCAGCTCACGCCTCTTCTGTTCACCACCTTACACTTCTCTCTCTTTCTCCGAGTCTTGCCCATTCTTTTTCATCTCTGCTTCATGAACCCAGTTCATAAGTGGGGCCTCTTATTTTGGTATCCTGGCCTTTTCTACTCCAGTCTGACACTGACTGAGTCCCCCAACACTTCTCCCCCTCCTTAGAATTCAGAGAGGGATCTCACCTCAACTCTTAAACCTCCAATAAGTTTTGGGTTTTGTTTCTCCCTTGTCAGTTGAAAAATTAGATCTGTTCTCTGTTACTACAGATGATTCCAGTCCTGCAGTTATGGTAAGTTGACACTCACTTGGGCCATGTGCCACAAAGTCCACTGTAGAACTACAGGCTGGATGGCACTAGTCACGCTGGTCGCAGAGGAAGCAGTAGATGGGCTAGCTAAACAGGTTTTTGTAGCATCAGCCAGTCAAAATCTATCTATAGATGTTAAATCACGCAAACAACCACTATATGGTGGCAGATACTGGAGGTGCCTGCATTCTCTTTCCTCAAGGACATTTTATTAACTTACAAACAGGTGCTTCTGAGTCCCCTCTGCCGCTCATGGTCCAGGTGATGCTGTCTTTCCTGAGAATGTTTCTAAAAGGCAGAGCAACACCCTGATGATCAGACAAAAGGAACCATTAACTGAAAACAAGCTGAAAAAGATAGGGCGCTATGGGGTCTTACATACAGCATAATTGCGCTGTGCAAATGTTGATGACCTAGTGTCCTTGCACTTTGCTATCAAGAGGCCCCAGTTGAGAGACTTATCACTGTGAGTCCTGGCGTTTTAGCCAACAGCAGTTTGGATTCTGCAAATCTGCTGTGATGCAGGCAATTTCAGAGTCTTAGGCAAAATTACATTTTATCTTTTGTCAAAGTATTTCCCATAATAACAAGGCAAATTTAGGCCATTTGTTGCAGTTTTTCACTTCCTCATGTTCATTTGTGATAGTGCTGTCAAGTAACTGCCTGCAACAGCCTTAATTTATATCCGGCAGCCGCAGCCTGTGCAGGTAAGAGCGGTGGGGGGTGGGGATTTCGATGGACAATGACGAGTGAAAATTAATTATTTATTTAATTTTCTCTCGTCATCATCCGTCGAAATACCACCCCCCCACCCGGCCCCACCGCTTTTACCTGCACGGACCACGGCTACATCCGGCCCATTAAACCCTGATAAACCCAGCTCTAGTCCAGAAGGCCATTTTCATTGCTTGCACCAGGGCCCAAGGCATCTATACTGCTTTAGTGGGATAATACAATATAAACATATATGGCAGTGGGAATTTCCATAGATTGAGTTGTATCTTCAGAGCAGAGACCTTGCCCAGAGAATGATGTGGTTGCCAAGTCTGCCAACATTCTGATTATTTGCTGGCTCGGGCTGCACAGTACTAGATGGGGTCCTGAAAGTTGGGGTTGCATGCACTGACCTTGTGGCAGTTTTCACTCAAAAGAAAGTTTCCCGTCAAATGGTGTTGCATGAGTTCTGTGATTTTTGGCCAGATTTACAACTCACAAATCTTAAATTTACAAAACACTGATAATGTTGTTTCGAAATTGTGAAAATTAGTTGTCAGATAACACCTTGGGGTAAAAATGGTTGGCAAAGATGCTAAATCCCAACTTCCAGAAATGTAAGTGATTGGGGGGCCTCCACTCCTAAAAAATATTGTCAGGGGGCTTGGCCTAAAAAGTTTGAAGACCTCTGATCTATACAGTGAGACCTTCGGGAGGGGCTGGATGCCAGGACGACAGTGCTGCTGATCAGCCCGACTCCACTGAGTAGTATCAGAAGAGCAGGCAGCAGTTTTTAAGTAAGTTCCAGTAACTTTAATGCATTCTACAGCATCAGCATTACCTACTGGCTGCATATCTAGGTTACTCTAAGTGAACAGTGTTCTAGACTTACATGCATGGAAATGTCAAGGAGGACATTCCCCTCCGAATATGCAAATGTAGTGTGAGCTTGTAGTGTACAGCTTTTGGGGTGCCAGGGGGTAACTTTAGGGTTCAGGTTGGGTGTGGGTTTTGGGGTACCAGCTGCCAGGGGGTAATTTTAGGGTTCCAGGTGGGTATGGGTTTTGGGGTGCCAGGGGGATAATTTTAGGGATCAGTGTGGGTATGGTTTTGGGATACTAGGGGGTAGTTTTAGGGTTCAGGGTGGGTATGGGTTTTAAGGGGCCAGGGGGTAATTTTAGGGTTCAGGGCGGGTATGAGTTTTGTGGGGGCAGGCGTAATTTTAGGGTTCAGGGTGGGTATGGGTTTTGGGGTGCCAGGGGGACAATTTTAGGGGTCAGGGCGGGTATGGGTTATGGGTTTTGGGGTGCCAGGGGGCTAATTTTAGGGATCAGGGAATGTATGAGTTTTAAGGGGCCAGGGGGGTAATTTTAGGGATCATGTGTGCTCTAATTGTTGTCCAGTTTCAAATGCAGAATTCACCACTTTTTTTTTTTCAGCTTGGCCTGAGCATAACCCGATCCTGATTGTCTGCCATTTTAGCCCCGCCCCTATTGATTAACATTAGCCACGCCCCTTCATTTGCCAGGTTAGCCCCCCCCTGGAAAAATTTCTGCGGACGCCCATGCCGGGGCTCCTCGATGAGCTGTAGTACACCGAACTGTAGGTGAACTAAAAACATCATGCATGGTGACAGGTACTAGCATGCATGATAGTTGTATTGTCAGGAACCATGCGTGGCTGCAATGCGCCATGTAATCACAAATGTAGTGATTATTTTATAAATAACCATGCGTGGTCACAATGATGCTTAATTTTCAGCCTTTTCATGGAGATTGGCTAAATGTGGTCAAGAGCCAATGACGCAATATAATAAGCGCGTGCAATTCTGTGCCCGCAGAGGTAGCAGCCATATTAATCAATCTAGTTGGGTGGTTCGTAGTAAAAGTAAATGTTTGCACAAAGCGCATATTATCTACATAAACGTGTGAAATAGCATAAGCCATAAAGGTGCGGAAAACGGAAAATGCTAATAAAAAGAGCCTTACTTTAACTCTATGTTATACGGACATACTGATCCTGCCAAGGGGAACCTCCTATAGTCACACACTGCAGACGGGGGAAATTTAAAAGAAGGAGTGAGTATCCACAGAAGCGTCTGCGAGGCCAGGGGGCCCGCTGTGTTCAGACGCTAGTTACGCAGTGCCAATTAAACTTACTTCGTCAAGGAAAGATTCCCTCCTTTCAAACCTGCATTGCTTTTGGTCAGGATCTCGCTGGTAAAGTGACCGGCGAGCTAGGAGTATTTGAATTCCTGGTGTGGGCGTGTCAGCGTCAGGCGACGCGTGTCACGTGGTCCCAGAGCTAGTGTGCTAACCTTGTCAAACGTGGCAGCGTGGGAGAGACACTGGCGGATCTAACACAAGCCACTTCTTGTAATGTGTGACTGTTGATGGGAGAGGGAAATTATGTAAATCTCTCACAAGTGCATAACTATTTCAAATGCGGTAAAAGGGAAAAAGGGAAAAGTAAAATGTTAAGGTATGTTAAACCTTACGGGGAGATTCGAGATAACTTAGATCCAGTATGACTATTAAGTAATAATGGACATGTTATGCATTTAGAAATAAGTGAGTAAGGTTGTGTAGAATTACACATTAAAGAGGAGTGGTTGAGGTCATGGGTGCATGATAGGTCTGTCTTTTTGAAAAAACTGGCCATCAATGCAGAGTAGTATTGGGCATATAGGAGGTGTTATAGTCCAATATGTACATATATATATATATATATATATATATATATATATATATATATATATATAAAAACTTCACCGGTCATTGGTGTAAGTGCTTTTGGTCGGGCCTTATGAGGTGCATTTGTCAGTGAGGATGATGGTATCTTTTTGAATTGCCCTATGTTAAGTGCCCTGAGTGAAGAATTCTATACCCTTTGTATATGTGGGTAAAGTGTCATGCTCAATGGCATTGTATGGTGTCATGCTCTATGTAAGGAGTTCCATGGGATATTATCGTTGAGACCCATTACGTGGGTAGATAGGCGGTAGACCCAGCGCTGTTCTTTTTCCAAGAGCGGATTTTGCAAGTTGGTCGTGTTTTTGTCGATTTGCTCAATAATTACCCAGGTCATGTTGTTGGTAGTATGACCTACTTCTAGGAAGTGGTCAGTCATCTTGGTAGTGCTGCGTTTGCAGCGAATGTTGCTTCTGTGTTCGCAAATTCTGATTTTAATTTTGTGACTCGTCATTCCAACGTAACGGAGTCCACACGGACATGTGATCAGATAAATCACGTTGGCTGAGTTACAGTTTGTATGTTTCCGGATTTGCCATGTTTTTCCAGTTTCTAGATTCAGGGTTTTTGTAGGTCTTGTGAGGTGGCACACACTGCAGTTACCGCAGGAGAACTCCCCAACCACATTAGGCAGTCCCCAGGCATTAAGTACCGTGTTGGTAGTGTTGGTTTGTTGCTTGGGGCTCGTGGACACCAGACTATCTCGTAAGCATTGTGCTCTTCTATAGGAGAATAACGGTTTTTCCCATTGCAGTTTTCCGGTGGTCAGTATTCTCCAGTTTTTTGGGATAATTTTTGTCACCTGATTAGAAATCGAGTTATAGGTGGTGACACACGTGAGTGGAATTGTAAGTGTAGGTTTCTGACTATTTTCTAACAAGCTTTCGCGGTTCTGGTTCCTGGCTCTTTTCTGTGTTTTTTGATGATCCTTCAGGGTAACCGCAGGTTTTGAGTTTCTCTGTCAATGAGTTTGATTGGTCTTTGAAATCATTGAACTCGCTACAATTGCGGCATAGTCTTAAGTATTGCCCATAAGGCAAATTCTCACGCAGAGGTCTAGGGTGGAAGCTCTCAAAGAGTAAAAGTGAGTTTTTTGCTTTTGGCTTGAAATGTGTTTTGGTTACGAGCATTCCCCTTTGTGCCTTGATGTCAAGATCCAGGAAGGTGATACTGTCTCTGCTTACAGTATGAGTGAACCCAAGATTGGGATCCTGTATATTAATCCAGGTCAAGAATTCTTGTAGTCTGTTGGCAGTGCTCTTCCATATAAGGATCACATCGTCGATGTATCTCTTATAAAATGTTATTTCGTTGAAAAATGAAGAGGTAGGATTCAGAATGTGGGTTTTCTCAAAATTATATACGTAGAGCCCTGCTACACTGGGAGCGAATGTGCTACCCATTGAGGTTCCGTATGTCTGCAAAAAGAGGGTCCTTCAAATTCAAAAAAGTTGTCTTTAAGGGCTATTTCCACACATTGTAGGACAAAAGATTTTGGTGTCTTGTAATTCCAGTTGGTAGAGTCAAGTGAAGAACATAGTACTTGTGACGTGTCGTCTTGTGGCAAGCTGGTGTACAAGCTTTCTATGTCTAGGCTCACCAGGATTGAAGTTGCTGGATTGAAGCTCAGGTTACTGAGGTGTCCTAGCAGGTCTTTTGTATCCTTTAGGTAAGTGGGAGTCGCTTGTACTAGTGGTTGCAGATAAAAGTCACAAAAACAGGAAAGAGGTTCCAGTAGTGAGCCGATCCCCGAAACTATGGGGCGGCCAGGTGGTGGTGTTTTATTCTTGTGAATCTTTGGGATTGGGTAGAAGTATGGGATTTTTTCGCCTCCCGAGGTCAGGAAGAGTGCTTCATGTTTGCTGATCTCTCCATTTAATGCTGCCCTTCCACCAGTGTGTGTATTTTAGTTTTGAGGTCATCACTGGGGTCATGGTCAAACCGTCTGTAGTTTTTGGTGTCGTCCAGGAGTCTTAAGCATTCTGCTCGGTAAGCTTCCTTGTCTTTTAACATTATCCCTCCACCCTTGTCCACCGGTTTTATGATGATTTGGTCATTTGCTTTGAGACTGTTGATGGCTGCAAATTGGTTAGCACTGGTGTTTTTAAACTTAGGTTCCTCCTTTGTATTTTCAATTTCCTTGTAGATTGCTTGCTCAAAGGCAATGAGTTCCACTGGTATTGTATGAGGTGGGGGTTAAAGGTTGATTTTAGTTTGAGGTTGGTATCCCCTTTGTGTTCCTCGGATTGCTGAGATGGTGGTTGGTTTTCGAAAAATGCTTTTAACTTGAGTTTGCGGAAGAATTCAGATAGTTCACAGTGCAGTTTGAATTTATCAAGTCTTGCAGTGGGGGCAAATCCAAGTCCTTTGTTTAATACTGACTCTTCTGCCTCAGTCAAGGTATGGGATGAAAGGTTTGTGACTAAAACCTGTTTGTACTGGGTCCCGCTTGTTGCTCCCTGGATTGGCTGCGGGTGTTCGCTTCTGGGTTCGAGTCCTCTTCCCAGTGGACGTGATTTTGTCGCCGTCTCCTTCCTCGCCCTCTTCGGCCCGTTCCTAAAAAAGGGAACCTTTGGTTAGGGTTCATAAACTGTATTGGTGGCTGGGCAAATGGAGGGTTCCAGTCATACATCATCTGTATATCCTTCATATATAAACACAATTGATTTACTAGCAAGGTTTGTAGAATTTTGGTTGCAGTGAGCTTTTTCATAAGTGGTTTCACAATGCCTTGAACTCAGATGGAACAGTTAAGGAGTGTAGGGAGAGACAGAGCTGCTACAGAACTCACATTGCTAGAGCACAGCCAGCAACATATAAAAAGGGAGAAATAATGGAGTTTCACTAACCGCAAGGGAAACCTATACCCGACAATGGAAGGATTGTGGAATTCACCCTCAACATACCGCATAACTCTAGTTGTGGGAAGACGCCCAGAATAGGGGAGCAAGCTGGTTGTCTCGTACATCATTTACAACAGAGAGCAGGGGAGGGCTGGGGGGGGGGGGGAGTACCATCTTTTGGAGCTATGGACAGTGTCCTAAGCGGTACCGACCATCAATGACGTACTCATACAAGCATGAACAGCATGTATTACATGCACAAGAATAGGATAATGACCTTAAATAATGGGGGATTGGATTGACTTTACAGTGGAGTGCCAGCAGGAAGTCTTCCCAGAGGGGTGCAGGTTAAAAAGGCCTTTAGCCATGCACTATGTTATGAGGTATATGGTCACAGAAAACAAAATGTTTCTTCAATAATTCTGTAATTCCACTTCCAGTCATCGCTTAGCCTGGTGTGAGAGGGAAGCATGTATCATCTTTGAGTGTACTTCCTTTTGACAACACTATGCTCTATTGAAGTTACTATTGTAAAGAACAGGGGAGCAGTTTTAGTAGGCTGATAGATTTTAAAAACAAGGGTAGGTCAGAGAAAAAGGAAATGGCTGTCATGGCACAACCTTACCAAGCTAGGCAGAGAACGTCTTTCTCTACAAAGATCTGCTTCAATAATCAGCTAGAAATCAAGCAGGGTCCTTCTACTGCATGTCGATAAAGCTCCAAACTTATTTTGGAAAATATGTCATTATCCTAATAGCCTAAAGAGGAGGGATAGAGGTATCTGTATCGCAAGGGGAGGAGGTACAAAGGTACGTCTTCCGGGGGAGAAAAGGCTCTAGCATGGAGGACTCAGGGTTTAAATGGATCTCTGACATCTAATATCATTTTGCCAATTTACTTGGCAAAAATGGTTTAGAAAGCAAACTTTAACATAATTGCAATGCTTGAAATAGTAAATCATATTTTAAGAAAATAAAAACATAAGAATCAACATCAGTGTTTGTCAATATTCCTAAGATGAGATTCCCTCTTCCCACAAGGCACCTTGTATGATTTGGGCAACTCATTCACAAAGCATCACAAAACAAAAATGGTATAAATTTCTAGTAAGATGTCAACCCAATCTACCCCTTGGACATCTCGCTTGGTTGGAATATTTTTTCTTAGAGGAAATGCCCTTAAGCTTTTCTAAAATATTTTAACGTGCTTGCAATAGTTAACAAACTGTGGGGAAGTATTAGATGTCATGCACGGGCAAAACTAAATTAATGTATTTAAGGATGGCTGGGAGACAAAAACATTGAACACCAGTAATGCTTATTATTGCAATTATAGGATTTTCCTCCAGAAACATTTTCTTTCCAAACTGCTATGGGGATTATTGACTTCATTTCATTGTTGTAGTCAGTGTTTATTTGCTCATTACTTAAGTTACCAAGAATTATTGTCAGGATAAGGATTTTCTTTCTGCACACAGGACTTTTGACCTTAGCATTTGGCGCTTCGCTATTATTTATGGTAATTTAACTTTGGCGAGTGACACTGGGAATTTGGTACAGGGCGCTCATGTGAGCAGGTACTACTGTTTTATCGGGCTCCAGTAAACATTCCCCCTTTGTGTAATTAGGAAATTTAAGAGTAGACTTATGCAGTGGCGGCTCGCACAGGTAAGAGTGGTGAGGCGGGGTGGGGGAAGTCGACAGACGACGGGATGAGTAATATTAAATAAATAAATAAAACTTACTTTGCGCTTGCCGCTTTGCCGACTTACAGGACCCCCCCACCCCGGCCCCGCCCTACCGCACTTACCTGTGAGAGCCACTACTGAACTTCTGCCGTCGGAGCGATTATCTATTTTTACCAGTATACCAGTAAGAACTTCATGAACGTAACATTTGTATTTATGGTCAACTCTAAAATCTGAATCTGAAATAGTACAAATTTTAGATGCTAGGTGTTGCTAGTATTCAAGTATCGCGAAAAATATGACAGCTTATTTTTCTTAAAACAAATTAGAAATATTTTAATTAAAAAAATAAATGTCAAATTATCTAAAATATTTATTAGAAACCTAGAGCTATTACAACAAATGAAGTCATTAAATAAAATGTGCATTAAATAATTAAAATGTTTAATTTATAAATAATTTTTTAAAGACTAATTTTTATAAAATCCTGTCCACAGTAACAATTTTATTTCATGTGCCAAATTGATAAAAATATTTTGTAATTTCTTTTTATAGTAGTTTAAACGTTTAATTTCATTTTATTTTTAAAATAAGTTTATTATTCAATTTCAAAATAAGAAACTCATTTCATAAATATATACGTCCTGATTACGATGTCGGTTAGAGTTGCCTCCGACCAACAACGTTTTGGTTAGGGAACCGCCTGACCATAGGTCAGCGGTTCTGAACACCTTATTACGATGCGACCGCACATGGTGCGGTCACAAACTCCCATTTCTGTATGGGAGCTTGTGCGGCGGCTGGAAATCGCCCACAGCACAAGCTCCCATTGAGAAATGGGAGTTTGTGATAATCCCTGCACCGTGTGGCAGGCACCTCATGGTGCCTGCCACACGGTGCAGGGCTTGTCAGGAGGGCACTATAGGTGCCCCCCAGGCCCAGGTGAGGAGGGCAAGGGGGGGAAGAGGGCCCTGCTAGGGGCCTCCAATGTCACTTTCCGACAGCCTTTCCATGTCAGAAAGGTCAACATGGATAGGCAGTCGGAAACCGACATCATAATCCTGACGGCGGAAACGCCATCCTTAAGGGATTATGAGGAGCTTCTGACCGACCAACGGGCTCCATGAGCCCTTCGGAAGGCGTTGATTGGTCCCTTCTACTGCTGCCTCTGACCGCACGAATCCTAATGCGTCGGTCGGACCGCAGCAGTAGATGCGATTCAGACCGCAACCGACAAGCTGTTGGTTGCGGTTCAAACTGCATCGTAATGAGGCCCATAGACTTTAAAATTAAACAAAATCTAGATATATATTAAAAGTAGAACTAATTGTATTTATTTAATAGTATTTCATATGGGGTATTACTTTAAGTCACTGCCTCTATTATTTTCTAGGGGGGGTGTGTTGTAGTATCTGTGAGTGACCATGTGTGGTGCTTGACTTACTCCAAGGATGGGCTGGAGAACATTTACTAATATTTTGACACCTTTAGGGCTGTAATGACTTCAGAAGTGTAGTTTGTCTTTTGTGTGTGGGCATTTGCAGTAGTCTGTCCCTCCCTTAAATTTCCCCAAACCCCTCCCATTTCATAGTCAGAAGTACCAATTTTCCAACCATGTCCCCTTGTCATTCCCACATTTACTACTAAAAAGTAGGCTTACAAGTGTGGAGTTCTCCAGCATCATGTCAGGGATATCCGCACAGAAAAAAATAGGAGCTGCAGAGGTCTCCAACCAGAGGTTTGTGAATAGCATTTTGTAGTACTTGAGTAGCACTACGGCATTTGTACTTGTGGTACTACATAATGCAGTTTATCAATAAGCCCCTCGATCTGGAGGATTGCACTACTTAAACTTCAGCGCCTGAGAAAATTTAGAAGAAGGAATAGAACACACCCTATTTTTATTCAAAGTGCTCGAGAGAATGTGCACGTTTTGTGTGTCAAAGACTAAAATCATCACCAGGAAGGTTCATCAGACCAATTTTTGCAAGACATTCTGCCAGATCGCTGCAGGAGGCACTTTATCATCTTTATATTACTAAATCTGTCAACATATGCCATCATCTTTAATCGTTTACATGTGTTAGCCATATTTAAAATTGGAAAAAATTACTTCATAGTGGAGGTAAATTTGTTTTGATCACAAATAAATAATACATCTTCCAAATGCACAGGAAATGTTTTTTTGGCACAGCAATTATGGAACGGTCACTTTGCACAAGTTTGCAATAGAATTCAAACAGCACTAGGGGGGTTCATGTAGCATTTTATATGTTTGGACATCAGGTGGTCAAAGCCTGTTTGAAATTCTTTAATAGTAAAACAGTTTCAGCCTTAGCATAAAATATACTTAAAGGGTTGGTGTTTTACAAAGTCATGAAATGGGAAAATCACATAATATACATTATATAAGGATTAATCCTTGTGTATGTAAATGTGAAACCGTGTTAGGAATAGAGGTAAGGTTTGACTCAAAGTTGCAACAACAAAAAAATACTCAGCAGGTTAATATTCAACTTCTGCGAAAAGATCTATGGGAGAATTCAAACATAGCAGACGTCCTCCAAAGAATATATTGTTCTGCCAGCACAGTGTACTCAAATACTTTTAATGCCCCGGACAGAGCAGAGCTCGTAAGATATCTAAATATAGCAGGGCGAAGAGAAAAAATAAAATGTTGCGTGATACACAAGGGGATAGAAATGAAAATAACTCTCAAAGGTAAATCCTTGCAGAAGAATCGTCCTCTTCCATACATTCGAGCACAAGGGTGCGCACTATAAATATACTAATTAACAAGCTTGAAATCATTAGCATATGATCAAGTGCGCTACTTCGAAGAAAACGCATAAGTGTAAGTGCAGTGTACTTCAGGCGTCAAGAATTAGCTTCCTTTCCCACCATTGTGCGGTTATGTTGATCGGCTACTTAAAGTCCTTGGGCTAATCCTTGTCAGGGCAGCTGTGTGCTCTGAAGTACAGATAACATTTATTGCAGCAACTAACGCTGATGAGAGTAACGTGAACTTGGGCTACATAAATCAAGCACCTTGAAGAGGAACGACTGAGCCTAGTTATGTATATATTGGATATGTTTTACTGCAACCCGAGAGGTAGAAATTCATGAGATCAGTTGTATATTTCCGTGCTCTCTCACCTCTGCCATCTTCGCAATTGCAGAACCTGGCTACTCCAGACACCCCAGCAGCCATGCATGGAGATGCACTGTAGTCTGTCGGCAAAAGTGACATTTCCTGGTCCGTGCAACATAGTAAAAGGGCTAGGAAGCAGAGAAGGTTGGTTCTTTCTGAACTACTGTCCTTTCCACTGCATGTCAGGGGTATGGACGAGCAATTGAAAGAGCTGTATACCTGCACCACCAACTTTATTAGATTAACAATTGTAAGGTTTTATTTTAACACATTTTGTTAAAAGTTGGCTGCCCTGGATGTGTGTGTGGTGAAATATGAGTAAGGGGAATATGGGGGCCAGAGCATGTCCTCTGGGTATTCAGTAAGCGGGGTTAAAGAGAGTGGGATGGAGGAGGAGGGGACGCAGGGAAAGAGAGAGGAGAAAAAAGAGACCCTTGTGCATTTGCAAATCAAGGTCTGATGTCATCAGTGGAAGAATGCATCATCTAATCAAAACAGGATGATACCTAAAACGCTCTTAGGCAGAACAAACATAAAACAAAGAGGACTGCCAATGGCTCAGAAGCAGGAACGTAAGCTTGGAACAAAGCCATTCAATAAAGAGCAAGAGACAGACCCAAAGATCACCCACTCCAAGTATATGTAATATATTGGAATGAATAAGTCTCTGCTGTTTGTACAAGAGCTCTAAAAATGAAAACTAGAGGCTAATTGGGCCTGCTCTCAAACGGAGGTGGAGAATAGGAGGGTGGTTCATGGGCAGGGTCTAGTCATGACGAGGGTCAGACTGAGACCAAAAATAGGCCTGGGGAGCAAAGTAACAGTGGCTTCCACCAATGACTTACATAGCTAAAGAAGTGTCCCATGTTTACTAAATGGGGCAATTTGGAACTTGTAAAGACAAGCTATATATGTATTTTGCAAGGTGTGGAAGACTGCATGGATTTGAGCGTGCTGCAGGCAATCTTTGTTTTTATATTAGTGAAATCAAAACCAAAAGTAAAAACTGGCCCAGCAGGCTATATGTAAAACAATCACACAAACAGCCAAATAACCGGTCCAGGCACTGACCTGTCAGACCATTCCGTCGGGCATTGCCTGATTGCCTAAATCGGTCAATCCAACCCTGGTCCCGACAGTTCAAATTGGATAGAAGTGACACATATTTAGAAACAAGATATTTTAGTTTGAAACTAGTGAATTACCAAAATATTAAATTCGGTAATAGTAAGAGATTTCCACTTACTTTTTCAGACTTGGACAATCCGATATATCTTTGCAGTGGTGCCTTGCCCTTCAAAAGATACAGAGAAGGAGCGAAGATTTGTTAAACGGTTTGAAATCTAAATGTCACGAGATACCGATTTAAGTATATTCTACGGACATAATGAATTGCTTTCAAACTTAATCTTTGCTTCCAAATTTTTCGGTAGGATAAGTATCTATGAGCAGTTTGAAGGCAATTGCCAGGGCAAATGCAATAAACGGTGGCAGTATGTATATGTGGGCACTAAAAAACCTCAACTTTTAGACTATGTAATCATTCTTCTTACAGAATAACTAATTATAGATTTTAAGAGAAGGATTTCAAAATATTTAGGTCAGCTTTGTCTCAGGAGCTTATGCGCTATAGGAGGAGAGAGAGCGTGGCAAAGCTAAAGCCCTAGTGGCTTCTCAGGCAGTGGTCGTTGTAAGTACTGCTCTTATAAGGATAAGCCCACAGTGATCAGCCATTGGTTGATTATAGATGTCGTTTATAGCATGTGGTGCTTTGTAGATGCACCAGCACATTGTCGTCTAGTTCCTACAAATCTATATAGGATCTGCACATTTAGACAACATAAACTAAGGGATTGGTGTCCAGACTGATTCCAGACACCCCCAAAGGATATGTTAGTCTGTAGACCAGCTAAGTCACAGTGCCACTATAAACCCCCAACCTTACCAAGGAATGAATAGTTTCTGGCAACTATCGAACATGACATCCCCGACCCCTTAGGGATCGTGGAAACAGTACAATACTTTTCGCTCAGTCACTTGTGCTCACATTGTCTCAGAGAGAAACACAAAATAGACGATGGGGACGTTTTCAATAAGTATTTATTGAACCAGCGTCATTCTAGTATAAAATACGTGTGCTGCAACAACCATTAGGCAGAAACAGATATAGACGATAACCAGCAACAATAGAGTAAATAAGAGGTAGAATTCTACCATAGTGCTAAAACAGTGAGCATATAAATACATGACAATAATAATGCGTACTCCTACAATGCAAACCCAAACTAGATGTACCTAAGAGTACCTAGCATGTATGTAGGTGCATAGCCAAGAATCCCCCTAGGAAAGAGACAACCCCATTACCTGATATGAGAGAGTGAAGGATCCCATCTTGGTCTTGAATTGGACACCCAGCGAGGGATGTCAGACCACTACGTGCTGGAGTGTCTGCATGCAGGGACTTCAGTATCTTGTGTCAGCATGGAAACTTTTTCTCCTCTGGTTTACCCAGCGTAGATGTGGTACTTATATACTCAAAAGGTACCCTCAGGGGTTCTACTTAGATGTATCATGGTACTGCGGGCATGTCGGCCAAGGATGACAATAGTAGTAACCCTTATACAGAGTTAATATGCGGAAGATGGTAATCCTTATGCATAATAAATTAGGCTAGTTTTCGGAGAAAACCACATGACATTTATTTGCCACCTAACTAGGTAAAAGGTCGGCACCAGAACCGTTATGTAGAGCAAGGTAGGACAAATGTAGGTAAAAGGTCGTGCAACTACCTAGGCCTATATTGGGGTACATTGGGGTTCATAGCAACATGTCCAATTCCTCGGTTAGGAAGACAGATGATTTTGTTTAGAGAGAGAGACAAACTTTTTTTCCTTTGCATTGTTCTGCTAGGAGACCAACTATCTAGGTAACGTTTTGCCTGCTATAGTGTTAGGGTACGTGTTCCACATAAAAAATAAAAGGTGCGAGTGCACAAACTTGCTGCCCTTCATGAGTCGTTGCAGGTGCAGAAACCCCCAGCACCAAGGACTGACCATGCCTGTGCAAGCTGCATGTGTGTCTGCCCACACCTGATGCAGGTTTACCATGAGGACTGCAAGGTCAGGGGCACAGTGCCAGACCTTGATTACGGCATGCTACTTAGGATTACTGTGATCCCATTGGCAACAAAAAGCTGATCACTGTCCCACTGCCAATGGGGACTGGTTCTGCAGGCACCCTGTAACCATCAGTTGTTAACCAAAGAGAGGTAGGGTGTGTAGCGTCCTTCACAGCCTGGTTACCTGCCAATGACCATGCTACACACAGAGCTTAGTATTACACGTTTTTAGTCATCTACGCGTTAATGCATACTCAGCATTCTAAACCAGTCTTCATTGTACCACTCCTTCACTTACGTCACAGTTCTATGGAGTCTATTGGAGCCAAAAGCGTTCCAGCATTTCTAATTTGCAAGACACTTCATCTCTCCCTCTATTAAATTTAAAAAGAATTTTTTTTACAAAATAGATACATATAAACATGCACAATTAAATCTCTTCAATCAATCTTTTTGGCACTTTAATGGTTCGGACTGATCTTGCTCTTGGAATCTGGAAACCCTCATCACCACTGTCCAGGATCTGCATCAACTCTGTAGAGGCAACAGCAGTCACTGATGTTTCAGACCCAGTCTCTCCTTCAACAGTTAGATCTGATGAATAATTAGTTAAGTGCCTGAAATGAGAAGAGTCTCTGGTAATAGACTTCCCAGGGCGCTGGGCAGTCACCAGGTGTCCTTTAGTAAACACCACTTGAAAAGGTTCTGCATCAAATGGAGCATCAGATTTTCTTCTCCGCGTTTGTCGTGCGAGCACAGGATCTCCTTTCTTATAGACAATGTTTTTCATATGTTGTCTATTGTCAGCATACACTTTCAACTTTTGTTTAACTAAGTCCTTCTCATGAATCGCTGTCTCATCTTTCTTTCTCGGATTGGTCCATTGAGTTAACTTGGTGTTCATTGCTCTCATGAATATCAGTAGCGCAGGACTTTCACTTGTGGTCGAGTAGGGTGTTGAATGATAAGCTCTCAAGGTAGAATTCAACATAGTTTTCAAACTGAGCTTCTCAAGAATAGCCTGCTTTCTTTAGCGTATTCATAAAACGCTCAACAAGTTTATTGGCCTGTGGCCATAAAGGTGTGCTCTTATGATGCTTTACATTCAAATGCTCCAATAAATATTTCAACTCTCCGCAGCTGAAAGGCGGGCCATTGTCAGACTTCACTATGGCTGGAACACCCCATGTCGCAAATAGGCCATCTAGTTTTTCAATGACTTGCTCTTGAGTAATGGATGAAAGACCTTCAATTAATGGAAATCATGAGTGTCTATCCATAATCACCAGCAGGTGATGTCCATTGTCGAGTGGACGGAATAAGTCAATGTCTATTCTCTCCCATGCATGCTTTGGGAGTTCTGACATGTTCAAGGTGTAGTGAATAGTTTTTGTAGAAAGGCATTTGCTTAGATGACAGGCCTTTAATTCCCTTTCAGCCCTGTCATCAAGATAAGGAAACCAGACTCTATCTCGGAGAGTTCATTTTGTGGCAACAATTCCACAATATCCTTCACGTGCCATTCCAATTATTTTCTGTCACAGACTCTTCAGAATCATAAGTCTTGACCCTTGAAATATAACTCCTACCTGAGTTATGGACAGTTCATCTGTGACATTTTTGTATTCTTGAAATTCACTATCACTGGTGAGCGGTCGAGTGTGTTGGTTCCTTGACCTATGCATAATGATATTCTTCAACTTTAACATGTCACAATCATGGCTCATGGTAGTGATAATCTGGAATATTGAAATAGCAGCTGGTGTGTTTGATTTTACAATGAATTTAACATTGGCCTCAGCTGTCTTGGATGGAGCACTGTGACCTTGTATAGGCACTCTGGAAAAGTAGTCAGCAGGGTTCCGATCATTCCCTGTATGATGCACAATGATATAATTATACTCTTGTAACTGTAGTCCCCATCATTCAATGTAAGGAGGCATTTTGGCCTTTGAATTGCCAAATATAGTCAGCAAAGATTGATGATCAGTTTGGAAGGGATGGGCAGAAAAAGAACCGAGGAGGCTGAACGTGTTTCTTAATGATGGAGTCTTTTATTATTATTCTAACTTAAACTGATGACATTAGATTTCTTCTAGTGATTATGTGCTCTTGAGTTGCCTTCTTTAAGTTCTTTTTCTTCTGTTCTCTCCTAGGGCATCCACGCAGCGCAGGAGGGTGTCACTCGGAGGCTCAAATAAAGAAACAAATGAGCAGCGGTAAGAAAAAGTACTTCCCTCAGTACTTTAAAAGAATAGGAACCACACCCCATGGATGAGGGATTTGTGATCTATATATCTTACTCTTCATGAGAAAAAGAAAGTAGAAAGAAAAACTACATTTGCACCTCTGTTGGTCGCTGAAATTCTCCAAATCTCAGGAGAAGGCCGATTTGTGTGATATTCTTTGTTGAAGGGAGAATTTACTAGTACTTCACAAGAGTTCCCTCATGCTAGGTCTCTTTTGTGGAAGACATTCTCTTTATGAGTAAACTACCAACTTATAGACAGGCAATTTGTAAAAACCTGCCCGGAATTACTGAGATCGGGGTTTTCTTTTTGATATTGTAATGGAATAGGGAGGAAAATCGCTCAAATGGACTGACTGAAAAGCCGAGCGGAGAAGAAAAAAAGAAAAGATAACCATAAAATTCCCACCCCTCCAAGTTGTGCTTACCCTCCCATACCAGTTAAAGCCCCGACCGTCATTAGCACCCTCTCCTGCCACCTTTGGCGTCACATGCCCGCGTCTGCCACAACTCTCCTGAGTTGGCTTCCTCCATGGGGGACCACCGCTCCTTGCTCCACGCGTCTGGAGGCTTGTCAGTGTCGGCGTCCTCCTCCACCGGGCTGGCACAGCTGCTACTCTGGGCTATCTCCCATACCCGCCTAGTGCGGTCCTCTCCCTCGGCGTCCTCCGGTTGTTTGCGTCTGGATTCACATTCCTCTACTTCCGGTGATGATCTCCTTTTCTCCCTCTGTTCCCCTTCCGGGTTGGTCCTCCCTAATCTGGTCTCCTCCCCCCCCCGTGGAGGACAATGATGGTCCTTTCTCATTATCGACGCCTCCTCTCTAACTCTAGTCTTGCTTTTCTTTTCACAGGCCAGGCGTGGAAGGCAGGACGATGGTGAGGGAGACAGCGATGGACTATAAGGTAAGACAGGGGGTTTCATAGGGATCTAATGGCGATTTCTTACTATCAGTTACCAGCTCATAAGGTTTTCCATATAGGAATACATGGAAATGTTCACAAGCCCATACCACAGCTAAACTTTCTTCTTCTGGTTGTGAGTAAGCATGTTCTGTTTGGGACAAACTTCTACTTGCATCTGCCACAATATGACTTTGAGCATTCGGGTGTCCACAGTGCTGTGCAAGGATAGAGCCTAAACTGACTGGGCTAGTGTCAACAACAACCTTTGTATGAAGCTTCGGATTGAAGCATGCCATTTCAGTAGCATTCTCCAAGGCTTGTTTCATCTTCTTAAAACTTTTCTCACTTTCAGGAGATCAATTAAATGAAACATTCTTTTTCGTCAAGTCTTTCAACGGAGCACTTACAGTGGCAAAGTCTTGTATGTATCTGGAACAGTAACTGGCCATGCCAAGAAATGAAAGGACCATAGAAACATCTTGTGGGTATCAGCATTTGACTGTGCTTGTACTTTAGCAGTATCTGGTGTCATACCCCTATAAGAAAAGATATGGCCAAAGAATTTTTGTTTTGTCTTATGGAACTCTCACTTGTCTGCATTCAAATACAAACCTGCTTCTGCAAGTAAACAACATACTTGTGTAAGAGCTTACTGTGTTCTTTTTGTGTAGCTCAGAAAACCAATATGTCATCACTGTAATTAAACGCATTCATGACAGGCTGTGTGATGCATCAAATGACGTCTTGAAACAATTCTGCAGGGGACGACACACCAAAACGCAGTCTTTTGCAACAGACCAACATGTGTAGAAAAGGTCACAATTCACCTGTAATCTTCTTTAAGTTCCAACTGATGATATACTTTATTTAAACCAAGGTGAGAGAAGACCTTTGCGCCATTTAGTTTCATTATCATGTCAGCAATGTGGGGACCTGCATGTGGTTCTGATTCAATTACCTTGTTTGCCTGCCGCATGCCAACGCATATGAGTACAGCTCATTCAGTGTATTTTTTATGCACTAGTACTATGGGAGAAACTGATGTCATTGGACCAGTAGAACGCTTGATAAGATTATGTTTAAGTAAGGATTCAAGTTCTTTTTCAACAGCAGCTGCTTGCAGATGAAAAGCAAATTGTCCAAATCTCTAAGCAACAGGACAGACATCTTCATTAATATGCAACTTTACTTTCACAGTCTTAAGCTTTCCCAAACCATGAAATAAAAAAGGGAACCGATTTACTATTTTGTGGTGAGCATTCATGTTTTAATTCACAGAAATCAGTCCCATATCAGCTGCTGTGCTGAGACTAAGTAGACAGGCACTTGACACAGTGCCTTGAAGCACATGGATGGGTGCTTGCACCTTAGTTTTCTTAGCTTTCGGTTTCACTACAAATAAACTTTGACTTTTTCCATGTATACACTTTTGTTTTTGAGGCGCAAGTTATGGCAAAGGAGATCATTTATTGCATTTCTCCTCAGGCATAATGTTTATCGATGCACAACTGTTGATAATGAAAGGTATTGAAGAACCATTTACTTTCAAGTGTAATCTTCGGACAATGTTTGAATGACTTTGAGGCTTTGGCATGTCAATCATTCTTTGACTGACATTTTTTTTCACAAGTGGCTAAACCAACATGTGCACACTTTATCTGAGGTAAACATCGACATGGCACAATAATTTTCTTCACTTTCAGTTGACACTGATACAGAAGAACGATTTACATGCCGATCGACTTTCTTCAATGTCAACTTGACTTAACTGATGTCGCTGCTTTGCCTTGTTGGTGTGAGTCGAACTTTGCTTCTGGAACATTCTAGCAGGCCATTTTGTCTTCATGCCATGACGTGCTTACTTTTTCCTTCACTTTGCAAACCATCACAAAATGGTTTTTCTTCCCACAGCCTTTACATATCTGTCCAAGAGTGGGACATTTACCTTTGCATGGAAACGAGACTTTACATGGAAAACACAACTTCTTTTTACAGGTAGACCACTTTGTGTCCTTTAGTCTTTTGTTTTGGATTACTTTTCACACTCATGATGGATTCATTCTGGGCACCTCTGGCCTCCATGTCATAAGCTTGTCTATCAGCATGTTCTTCAGCTCTGGCAGCCATTAACACTTGTTAAGTTTATCAAAGATTTTTGTATACTTGATAATCTTTTTATCAGTCGCTTCAAGTGCATCAATGAAATCATCAAGTGTCTTTATCTAGGCAGTTCATCTATCATCAATATTCAGCTTTTTGGAGGTATTGCATGATGGTGTTGGTTTCAGGAAAAAAGCAGCTTTGTAGCCATTTCTGAGAGTGGCTGACATTAAGGGTGGAGCTCCTTCCTTCTCCCTCAGCTGTTCAACTTGAACTGGTTCAGGTTAGCCATCTCTAAGGCCTTGAGATGTGCTGGCCTCTAGATCATCCTTGATGACTTTTAGACAAATGGCCTCTGGCTTTGCTTCCATCGGAAAAGCAGTTTTTCACTATTTCAAAATATCTGCAACTGTTCTGATTGTCGCCCACTGCTATGTTCTTGTTCTGACCGCCTTCATGGCCCTTCAGTCGGCTTGGCATGACTCACCAGCATCATAAGCACAACCCCTGTGCTCTGCCTCAGTTGTGGCGCCTGGCGCTGAGGTCACACCGGCTCACTTTACTCAGGTTCTGGTGGGTAGATGACTGTTTTATGCTTTGGTGTCTGTGTACTGTCTGACACCTAGTTGATCTCTGCCTAGCAGTTCTTCTAATTGCAGCGTTATCTTAGAATTTGCTGACGCTATTTCCTACTCTTTCAAAACCTCCTTTAGCAGTATCACTCCGTATTGTGTGTGACTGTATACTGCATAACAGCACGGTACCTTTATGTACGATTTGACCAGCAGGTTCTCGGTCATCTATATGTAGATTTTGTTTCAATGCTTTTGTTGTTTTCAACTTCTTTACAGCAGCTGAAGTTGCGCTTTGATTCCTCATGGGTTAAGCATCCGTTCGTACTTCGACTACAACACATGTGGCACACACGACCAGTTTGCTTGGACCACATCAAACTCTCTGGAAGAGCACTGCCGATATTCGGGTTACTTATCCCCCTAACTCATCGCCAGTTGTAGCGTACTCGCCAGCCTGTGTACCTGCCAATGACTAAGCCACAAACGGAGCTTCGTATTACACATCTTTATTCATCTGCGTGTAACTACGAACCCAACATTCTAAACTAGTCTTTATTGCATTCGGCACCTAAGTCGCAGTTCTAAGGAGTCTATCAGGAGCCAAAGGGGTTCCATCATTTCTAATCTGCAAGACATTACAGGGTGGATCAGTGGGAGGACTGGGCTCCCAATCACGGTACTCCAATGGAGCCACTGCATTACTTAACCATGCCGTTACTGCACTGAGTTCCACAGGGAAAGAAGCTGCACACTAAAGTTCCATCATTCCCCGAGGAGAGTCTACAGCAGTCTTGTACATATTGTGGTCACAGCAATGTTGTTGGCTAGTGGGTGTTGTATTATCAAGGTGGAGATGCCAGGATGCTTCTTGGAGGCACAGAGGATGGCAGCGATTCTTCTCAGGCTGCACCTTTCTCATCTCTGGGCAGGAAGCCTGGGGTGCAACACATCATATGCCAGTGGGAGCTTAGGTGCATGACATTTTAATGCAGGACATAATGGTGCTGGACATATGGACCCAGTGGATAAATGCTGGTATGTACCATGCTTGCTAAGTGGGAGAATGAGTGGATGGCACCTTTCTCATCAGATGCACTGATGTGCAAAGTAGCTGCTTCTGTGTTCCATACCAAATTTGATCTACCAGGGTCATCCTTTCTTCTGGTCATTTCCTAGACATTTTAAGCATACTGCTATCTTACCCAACATTAAGAAGCACAGACTTAATTCTAGTATACTGCCCAACTTTTGTTTTCTCTTCTTCTATACCTTTTTAGGATTCTGAAAATAATCAATTATTTTCATGGTAACTATATAATTCATATCTAATTCCCTACTGCCAACCCCTGATCCCCTCACCATGATTTGTATCTCACCTTTCCCAACAAATCTGCACTTTTCTCGCCAACTCATTTTCTCACCTCCCTCCTCCTCCATTATTTTAGGCTCAGTTTCAAGTGTGTGTGGGGCACAGCAAGACTGTCTGCAATATATGTTTACAGGGACCAGCAGGATCTATTTTGGATAGTTCATGGATCAGCATGGTACATGTAGGAGCATGGATACAGCTTCCTCAACTAGATGTAGAGGATCGTGAAGGAACTCTCCAACCCCAGCTCCAACACCAACGACATCCAGCCGTCGCGAGACCTGTGCGACTCACTGGCCACCTTCTTCCACCGCAAAATCGCCGACATCCACGACAGCTTCAACACCACGACCGCCCCGGCAACCACCGAGACCACTGCCCCCACAACCACCAACCGCCTGCTCTCCTGGACCAACATCAACGACGAGGACACCAGCGAGATCAAGAACACCATCCACTCCGGTTCACCGCTAGACCCGTGCCCTCACCACATCTTCAACAAAGCCAGTACAGCCATCGCGCCCCATCTCCGGAAAATAATCAACATCTCCTTCGAGACAGCAACCTTCCCGGAAAGCTGGAAGCACGCCGAGATCACCGCCTTACTCAAGAAACCCAAGGCAGACCCCAAGGACCTCAAGAACTTCCGACCCATCTCTCTGCTCCCGTTCCCCGCGAAGGTCACCGAGAAAATCGTCAACAAACAACTGACCCGCTACCTCGAGGAGAACAACATCCTGGACCCTTCCCAGTCCGGCTTCCGCAGCAAACACAGCACCGGAAACCGCCCTCATCGCCGCCACCGATGACATCAGGACCCTGCTAGACAACGGAGAAACAGCAGCCCTCATCCTCCTGGACCTATCAGCCGCCTTCGACACGGTCTGCCACCACACACTACGAACACGCCTTCACGACGCCGGGATCCAAGAGAAGGCCCTGGACTGGACCACATCCTTCCTTTCCGGCAGAACACAAAGCGTCCGCCTCGCCCCCTTCCGATCCAAGGCCACCAAGATCATCTGCGGCGTACCCCAAGGCTCCTCCCTCAGCCCAACGCTGTTCAACATCTACATGGCACCCCTCGCCCACGTCGCCCGACAGCACAACCTCAACATCATCTCCTACGCCGACGACACCCAGCTGATCCTCTCCCTCACCAAAGACCCTCACACCGCCAAAGCCCACCTCCCACGAAGGAATGAAGGCCGTCGCCGAATGGATGAGGACCAGCCGCCTGAAGCTGAACTCGGACAAGACGGAGGTCCTCATCCTTGGTTCCAACCCTTCAGCCTGGGACGACTCCTGGTGGCCAACATCACTGGGAACAGCCCCGCCACCCACCGACCACGTACGCAACCTAGGGGTCATCCTCGACCCCACCCTCTCCATGACTAAGCAGGTCAACGCCGTTTCCTCATCCTGCTTCAACATCCTCCGAATGCTCCGCAGGATCTTCAAGTGGATCCCCACCGAAACAAGAAAAACAGTCACCCAGGCCCTCGTCACCAGCAGGCTGGACTACGGAAACGCCCTCACGCAGGAACGACGGCTAAGCTCCTGAGACGGCTGCAACGCATCCAGAACGCCTCTGCACGTCTTATCCTCGACATCCCCCGACGCAGCCACATCACACCCCACCTGAGAGACCTGCACTGGCTCCCTGTCAACAAGAGGATAACCTTCAAGCTCCTCACCCACGCACACAAAGCACTCCACAACTCCGGACCAGCCTACCTCAACAGACGACTCAGCTTCTACACCCCCACCCGCCAGCTCCGCTCGACCAGCCTCTCCTCGCCACAGTCCCCCGCATCCGGAAAACGACCGCCGGCGGCAGATCCTTCTCCCACCTCGCCGCCAAGACCTGGAACACCCTCCCCACCAACCTCCGACAGACCCAAGACCTACTGGCCTTCAGAAGACTCCTCAAGACCTGGCTCTTCGATCAGTAGCAGCACCACGCCCCTCTTCCCCCAGCGCCTTGAGACCCTCGCGGGTATGTAGTGTGCTTTATAAGTGACATGATTGATTGATTGATTGATTGCTTGCATTTCTGTGACTGGACCCAGGCACTAAAGTGAAGGAGGATGTAGACAGGGCTGCCCTTTGAAAATTCTAAGAGGGTGTTGTAGTAAGGGATTGCCCTTGGAGTTTCCTGAACAATAACATTGGGTTACTGATAGGAAGCAGGGGGTAAGTCAGGAGATTCTGTTGTTAAAGGTGGGAAAGTTTCTATGCAGGGTGATTCTGAGAATCTTTACAATTTAGTATACCCATATTTTAGATACTCCAGCTTGGAGTCAGCATCATCACTACCTGCCAGGAGTCCCATCACCTTGTACAAAGGCAGTGCCTGCCTTTGCCAGAAAATGTTGTTTCAAAAGGCAACCACCCCAAACTGGTTCTAGAACTTCAGAGTGCGGATCCACATGCTCTGTTTGGAAAAAGGGTATTAACGTGGGAGGCAAACCACCCCAATTTGTCCTAATTCTATGTTCTTCTGGACCAAGGAAGGAAGTATTTGATATTGTAATAGAATTAACACTGCGAGACTAGGGCTGGTGTCTACACAATAGCAAGTCTCCCTGGGATGAGGGGACAATGGCTAAAGTCTGCACAACTTGCAAGAGAAGTGGGCCTAGCTCTTAGAAGCATGCCTAACTCAGAAGAGCCCTCTATGACTTCCGGAACGAAGTGCTCTGAGGATCTGCACAATCTTTTCCAGGTTCCTCTGCTTGGTATGCCACTGAGGCGAGCACTCCGCTAAACTTTGAACTAGGAGTCCTTCGATGGTTAAAAAGGAAATTTATATTTTGACATTATTGGTCAGTCTAAGATACTCTGTAAGCTCAGAGACCTTTTACTGCCACCGTTTGTGTATATTGTTTTATATTGTTCTTCATTCGTAAGTTTTTGATGCTTGCTACTTTCGCAATCGGGATCCCTATTTCTCTGTTAAGCGCTCTGACACCCTTTTGGGTCACGTTCACGTTATATAAAACACTAAATAAATAAATAAATAGCATGCCAAGCACTAGAAAATGACTATCTTTTGCGTGGTGTACCCCTTGAATTTTACTGTATCTGTTTTTGCTGGCTTTAGAAGTCTGTGAACTTTACCCCTGCTAACCAGTTGTAAAGTGCCTCTGCTCCCCCATTTAACATGGTTGAATAGGCATAACCCTAATTTGCATATTTAAATTACCTATAAATCACTAGCATATGGTACCAGGTGTACACAGGACCTGAAGTTAAAAGCCACTGGAGGACTGCAGCGCCTATTGTACCATCCACTACAGTGGCAGTGCAAACATGGCTTCAGGAAGGCCATTGTAGCTTGACTGGAGCAGTTTTTAAACTGCAATTTGACCTGTCAAAATGAACCCTTTCAATAGGTCTAAACCTTCCTTTTAAATATTAATAAGTCACCCCTAAGTAGGCATTTTATCCCATAAGGCAGAGTACCTGGTATTTAAAAGCTGGACATGAAGAAAGTTAATGTTAAACATGTCCTTACAGGAACTAGCACATAAAAACCATTTGCACTGAAACAAGTCTGGGTGTTCTCTAGAGAAACACTGTGTTGCTCTATTAAATGTAATAATGCTGTCTTCAGCTAGGGAATAATTAGAAATGTCATGAATAAACTCTTTGTAGTATTTATTAAAAGCCCAATTCACTAGTGAAATCAGATTTTTAATAAATATTCAGGACGAGTTACTTTCAGAAACGTACCTTTTCCCTGCCTAAAGACACAGGAGGCTAATTTGCATTCAGCTGGAGCCCTCTCCGAGTGCTGAAGCCCTGAATGAGGTGTGAAAACTGCTCTCAGAGCAGAGCTGGGAGAAGGTCTGGGTGTGGGGAAGGGCTTTCTTTTCCTCTAGCAGGATGACCATTTGGTAAGTGCCCAGGAACATATTTTACTTCAAAGGAGCCTCCTCGGTCACAGGCAGATATCAGATGGCACATGGGCAGGCCCCTCCTTTTGTTCCCCCAGGCTGGCAGACACCAATCCCAGTAGGGAGGGAGCTGCCCCCAGAATTGGTTTGAAGTGACCATAAAGGAGGGGTTGCATATTTCCCTGAGCACAGCTCTGGGGTAGACACACAGACTCTTGGATGTAAGCAGCTATTTTTATTTAAAACTTTAAAAATTCATATCTCCGGATCCTGTTATTGGATCATTGATGTTTTTATGTCATTTTATTTATACATTTATCCTATTTTTTCTAGATTAGTTTGAGATTTGTCTTGTGTTGTGACATGACTTCATTACGGTTTTGGTACCGCATAATTACTTTATACCTTGTATTTACTGTCTGCTCTGTGCTATATATACCGGTTATTATGGGACATTAGTGGGTCACCCTGAGAAGGATTGGTTTTGTTGCCTGAGATGGGTAGCCACTCCCTTAAATAGCAGCCCAATAAAAAAAATTTACACAGGCCATGCAGGATGAGAGATGTTGAGGAGAAAAAGCCCAGCGATGTTTCTGGTGTGTGGAACACCCAGAAGAAGTCAACTGCTAATTGTGAGTATCTCACGGATGGACATATCTTGGGACGGATTGTCCAATCTCCTAGAACATGGTTCTTGTGTGGAACTGAGCAAGCCTCAGCAAAGAAACAATGGGCCATCAAGCACACCTGCAGCATGTCCAAAAGACTGGCATTGTGTGGTGCAATCCCTGAGGAGCCCTCACCACAGTGGGAGATGTGTCCCAGTCTCAAGACCTCAACAGCTGAAGATGAGCACCTGTCTGTCAGTTCCATAGACCATAACTGCTAAACACTTGCGACTGTCAGTCCTGCCTGCCTGCTGAACGGATGCCTTCAGAGGTCAAAGAGAAAGAAGCAAGACTACAGCTGTGGTTATGTGATGCCAAAGAAGAATCTGATGGTGTAAGAAGTGCACCATTTATTTGCATCAAGTTGCATCCCTGCAGAGCAGGTAACGCAAGGTACAGACTGACTTCAAAAACTGAAGGACAAGAACACCAGGGCTCAAAGATAATCCTGAGGGGCAAAGTCATCATGTCTGCTGTGTCTAGGCTTGAAATTATTTGGTCCACAAACTTCAGACAAGAAGCATCAGGCTCAGACTTCACTACTGGGGCTGCAGGCAGCTGTAGCACTCAGCTCTGACCTCCCTGTATTCTTCAGCTGGGGAGGGCAAATGAAGCACTACCCAGATGAATTAACAAGCATTTGCAATGTAATAGGACTCGTATTTACGCGAGACCTATTGCTTTCAAACGGGAGTGCGGGCGGGGGGCGAGAAGGCACGAACAATGTGAGTGCGGGCAGGGGGGCGAGAAGGCATGGACTGCGTGAGGGAGGGAGAATGCATGGGAAGAAAATAGTGCTCACAATCTAAATAACACATACCGTTCAACACTCGAAGTAAACGGGCCAGTAGCCATGGAAGGATACAAATGACGACATGACCGTCATAAGGAGGGACTAACAAGCCTATAAACCAATCAGAAGGCAGCCTTTAGAAAGGACAAAGATACAAGCCAATAAAAAAGATGGGCGGGGTGTGGGCGGGGCTTTCCTCATGTAGTCAACTACCACAGATCAACCCCAGAGCAGCGCTTGCGCGCTGGCTCAGGGCTCGACCTAAAAAGGAACCTGCCCTCCTGCTGCTCCCCAAAAACCCTCAGACTCTCCCTCAGGAAAAAGAAAAAGCCCCTGCTGTCGCCCAGTAGCCCCTGTCGGCCATGGGGCTCTCTAACTGGGTTTGCAACACACTCTGCTACATTACATTATGGCTACTCAACATTGTTACATATTGATACAACACGATTCTCAATAGTATAGAAAATGCACAGGATTCTTGGAAAGAAAACAATGCAAATTACCAACAGGTACACCTTTAAACTCTGTCCTTTAGATCTCCTAGAAAAATTGTATGTGCAAAATGTACAATGTTGCCTTCAACAAAACAATGTATATTAGAAAATAGTGTTTAACATAGGTTTGTTTTATTTGACATAACTAGGCTGCACTAGGCCACAATATGAAAAGTGCATGTTTAAATGTTGTGTAGAAGTATTTTCATTGCTTTTCAGAAAATCATCAAAATACAGTAGCAGCCACGGCGCCTCTCTGTATGTGAAAGTAACACTTTCCCTAGCCTCCTTAGCCAAAGAGATGTGTTTTGAAATATTAAAAGTTCATGTGCTGAATCTCTGTTGCGCTGTTTAATAGTATGATTAGTTTTCTCTGAAAGTAACATTTTAGTGTCACTTTTTTACGTTATGTCATGCTATGAAATTGTGTGTTTTCATTGTCTGAAACATAAAAAAGATGTGCTATTTGGAAGCAATTAATTAATTTATTTTCTATTCAGTTCATTCTGGGGCATAACTCAAAATGATGCCCCCGGCAGAATGTGATGAGGGGGCCGCAGAGTCCCGCAGATCTCACAAATATTCATTGGCCTTGTGCTGAAAGGGGACCCCCTGAAGCATTGCATCCCCCCCCCCACACACACACACACACACACAAAGCAGGGGCCTGTGTTACGCCCCTGAACTCATTCACTCAGCGGGCTAGCTGCGCACAGTCCTTGTGTGTTAGGGATTGTTATTATTAAGTCACATATTGGCATATGTGTTGTGGTTATTTAATTTCTTAAAGGCATATTGCATTTTTTTTATTCAACTACTGATTCAATCTAACTTTTTACTTTCTTTAATTATTAATTTGATATTTGAATAAATCAACAAACTGAGAAATGGAAGATGCCTAGCTGTGCACTTTTTCTTTAACTGTCTTGGCTGATTATTTGAGCATAGGATTTGCACTTTCGTGTGAGTTGACCTGCCTCAATGTCAATCGAGTTGGGGCATTAACGTATACACACTGTCTTCAATAAGAGGTGCGGCTCTCGCACTCTGTAAATCCCAGTTACATTTTTAAATTGTCTTTCAGTTTCTGGTTCAGTCTGTGTTGACATAATGGCCTTTGGAAGCACCTATTTTCATTAAAAAAAAGGCTATTCAGAAAGTATTCTACTTCACATATTTAGTACATAAGGGTGTCCTTAGCACCAGGGATGTGCAAAGTCCAAAGGCTTGCAACTCTTCATTTTTTTTTTTTTTTAACTACAGGAACTTCAATAATTTCAAAACAACCTTAATTTGGGAAAAAAGAAAAAAAGAAATGATGACCACCATCGAAGACTCTTTGCGGCAGCAGACAACTGTTGCCGCAGGTTTACACAGGGCAACAGGAGTGGAACAGTGCCAGTGGTCGGTCACCCTCATCTCCCTGCTCTCAGCCCCACCTCTTCCTCCAAAGTTCTGGCAAGTGCGCTCCTGAAACAACACTTCCTTGTTACCAAGACCCCTTGCATGCACCTTGCACACAGTAGGCCTCATCTTATTTGTCCCCACTCACAATATTGTTCCCGGCTGCTACCCTCTCCAGCACTTACCAGAGCTGATGGGAGGGTGCAATATATTGAGCCACCATTTCCTACTTTAGTGTATCCTGGAGTGGAAAATACTGGATTAAGACGTACTTATGTGGGGACAGGGAACTCCTTAGGTTTGGTTCACGGCTGGACTGGGAACCGAAACCGGCCCTGGCAAACAGCTCGCCCGGCCCCCGGGGAAGGTGGGATGGAGGATGCTAGTTGGAAGCACCACTCCCATCTCACCGCTGCCGCTTTAGTTACAGGGGCTGATATTGCAGCTATGCTGCAAAACCGGTCCCTGGTAACAAAACCATCCCCCAGGGGTCCAAAATAGGCCCCCACCCTGGCGGCCCACCTGGGAAACGTCCGATTCCCGCTACGGCCAGTCCGGCCCTGGTTTGGTTTGACAGTGCAGTTGCCAACAAAACCTATTGTTATCACATGCACAAATACTGCTTGCATCCTTTTGCTGCTCGTCGTGAAGTTGGGCTAAATCAGAAAACTTTAGTCTACGTCTCAAATGGCATACGTTTTTGATTTTGCCCAATTACGCAAGCATAGTAAGAAATTTGCCCACATTTCCACAGGACTAACTTTTAGATTCCAGAACTTAAAAAGAACTGTTGAATGCATTGGCAGTTTCTAAACTTCACGTGCCCTCTGGAAATAAATGATAGCTTGAGAACATTGCCTGTGGAGGAAATATGAACCCTTCATGAATAGTAATAATAATTTCTGGATGAAGGAAATGCTACAAATAAACATTTCCTCAGTCGATCACTTAGTGTATTAACACAATCTCGCAGTTTTAAGCTTGCACAGTGCAAACAAAATCGGTCATATGACCAATTGACTTTTCTACAGTTAGGAGCTGCAGATTGTACTTTTTGCGCTGCGCTTCGTAACTTTTAACCCATTACAACGATCAATAGCCAATTGTTTATTGAAATTTGCAAATCCAATGGTGGATCATGTGGGAACTGTGCCAAATCCGTAACTCTGCACAAAATGCAAGTAATTTGCACAATTCCAGTTTAAGAACTACTTTTGCTGCAGCCAAATTTGATTCTACAAACTGGAAACATTTTCTTTCATGACATTACCTATGCTTCCAACACCTATAAATAATACGAACTAAATCGCTGGAGTGTTTTCAGGAAAACATCCTTGATATTAATCCACACTGTACAAATGAAACCTGCAGTCTGGTTGGATTTAGAGAGAATTGTAATGTGTGGCCCAATCATAGCCTTGAAGTTATCTGTGCATAGATAGAAAGGAGGGGAATGGTGCTTTGTCCTTACAACGTCTCCACTAAATGAGCATATCTACTTATGTTTTATGTTAGTTTTTTTAAACTCTCGTGTAGAAACGTAGGAATTTTTGCTATAAAAAATTCGTTGTTCATTTAGAGCAGAGTCCAGTGGAAATGCCATTGTCGCAGAAGAGCGTTCTGGTTTGCCATGACTGGAGGACAAACATGGCTTATCAGCGGATGTTTTAGCGTGGAAAGCCTCCTCGTGTTTACTCGTTAAATCCATGTGTTCAGGTAAGAGTTAAGTTGAGAAAATCTGCTACACATCGGTGGTTGCTGAAAAGGCATGACGTCCTGAGGTGGATTAAAAGTAAATATGCGCCTCACAAACTGTACACAATGAAACGCTGCTCATGAAAGAAAATATTTGCTTGCCCCACCTCTGTTTGCATCGCTCCATCAATCAAGGCCCGTAGCTGTAAAACGACTGCATTCATTTGCAAAACCAGCAGTGAGGCCAGTGGAAAGCTCCGTTTCCTTCACCTTCCATGGAGTGACATTAGTTCAAACCAGCGAACTGTATATTTAAGGAAGGTGCCTTTGAAAATGCGCCCATTATTCTAACCCATTGACCTGTAATGAATGGCGCGTTGCTGGCATGAAGGCGCTGCCTTAAGCACCGACAGTTGGCGATTCAAGCGACACTTCCCCAGAGCGGTTGTAAAGTACGGGCACCTCCCAGGGGGCCCTCTGGTAATGTGGATAATCAGGATAGGAGGTCTCTTCTATCTCAACCCTTCTCATACTCTCCCACTCTCTGCCTACCTCCAGATCTGGCTCGGACTATCCCGATCTCTCCATTTGTAATCAACCTTTTTCTCTACTTCGCCTGTTTCTCGCTCTGTCATTGCTCTCCCTTCCTTGCTCGCCCCTCTCTAACACTATTCCTCTATTGTTCACTTACTTACACCTCAACTCTTTCTCAACCGCACCCCTCTTTCTACCCCACTTTTCTACTCAATTTTATCCCGCCTCTCTTCTCACCAGTCACTGAATTACGCCCTTATCCCTACCTCACTTCTATTTACCCTTCTCAGTCTACCTCAGTCACATATCTCTACAGCTCTCTATCAATCTTTTTGTCTCAGCTCTTTCCATCACAAGCATCTCTCCTTAGCTCACATCCTCTTCGATCACATTCCGTTCTTTTTACCTCTCCCTCTGTACATATCTCTACAGCTCTATATACCTATCCACTATTGCTCTCTCTACCTCACATCGGTCTACCTCATCTTTCTTTCAATTGACCAGTCACACCCTGTTCAAGGGCCACAGGGTACACAAAGGCTATTGGGTCTATGTTTTGTCCCCCCCTTTTCTTGGCCAGTGGTTGATGGATCACCAAAAAACCAAGGGAGATCACTGGAGCCTCTGCTGCTTAATGCACGCAGGCCTAACCAGTGTAGAGATTTTATAAGGGTGGCCCTGTTTGATTTCCAGTTTGGAAAGGGGACAGTGTTTCTTGGTTTGCCCATGTGCAATCCTGATCAGAGAGACAATCATTTTCAGATAGTGTATAAAAGAGATTCACATTGTAGTTGCTGGTAAGAATCAATTCATCATCCAGGAACCTTACTCTGAGCTGAACAATTTGATCCAAAAGGCTGCGTGTGCTTTTGTTTCAAATTAGGGTTAATGCAGAGGTTGAGGATTAAAAGTCTGATTGATCTGGGATGTGGCCTGGAAGGCCAAGATGGGGGGTGGATTCTTCTGTGCTCCCCATACCGGCGCTCTTTATACTGCCTTCTGAGATGCTGATGTGCCCAGGAGAGGCGGCGATGCCGATCTGATCATCTCGCCGCCCCGTAGAAGCTGCTGGAGCCCTTCTGGGAGGTGCGTTAGAGATACCTAGGGCCACAGTGACGACGGCAGACGGCAACACATCCTGCAAGTAATGGCGGGCTGAGGTTGAGCTCTCTCCCCTCGGCCTGCATTGCAGAGGGCATGCACAGCGTGCAAGACCCTGATTGTGCCCTCCCGCTGGGGAGCCGTCGGACCCTGGGCCCTAGCAGTGCTTCCTCGTTTGTCAGGGGCGTAGGCCTGAACACACTAATTCCCAGATCAGCAGAAGGCGGCCCGGACTCCTGCAGCACTTGTGAGGAGTAGGAGGTAGGCTGCAAGGGCATCAGGCCATCCCGTGACTGGTACAGGACCCTGGGTCCTGCAGGGCAAATAACTGGTGCTCTGGCCCTAGGGAAGGGAGGCACATAATGGTGTCATTTGCCTATGTGTGGTTTTTTTTTTGTCACTGTTTCCAGCACGAGATAAGACCGAGGTCCTGGGGCCTAATGTTTCCTACCATGAGACTTTTTGCACCTTGCACCTGTCCACAGCGGGCCCCTAGAACTGGTTTCCCTTATTGAGTGATTTTGTACCCCGTGTGGGGCGCCCTCTGCTGGACCTTGACACCTGGAACCCCACGATTGATGGGCCATATACTCTCAACTTGTTTTGCTGGGGGACCCGGGCACTGACCTTGCAGAGGTGTGCCTCCAGTGGGGGGGGGGGGTGGTCTCTTGCGGTCTCCTCAGACCCTGTGAATTTGCTGCTGGACTTGCCTGAGGGCCAGGGGCCAGATCATCTGTGTGGCATGAAGGGGGATGGACCTTGGATGTCCAACTGCAAAAACCCACATTGGCCGCACCATGGACATTGGCTGCTACCACCGACCCTCCGGCTGTCTACCTCAATGATGGAAACTCATAGTGCTCTGGCCTCTACGATGTGATCTGTGTGTGCTGCAATGCGCCTATCCCAGGTGGGATCACAGTGACTGAATGTAGGATCTGCTTTCATGGTTACCCCCACTTTTTGCCGGTGTTCTATTGTTTTTCTGACTAGTCTGACTGGGATCCTGCTAATCAGGACCCCAGTCACTGGGCTTCCTCCCTAAATTGGTTATGGTGAATACGTTGGTACATTCCTATTTGGCTACTGGAGCACTATTGTAAGTCCCTAGTATATGGTTCTAAGGTACCTAGGGCATGGGTACCCCAGGGGTCCCCTATGGGCTGCAGCATATATTATGCCACCCATGAGGTACTCTCCAAACTCTGACTACGGGCCTGCAATTGCAGCCTGTGTGAGTTGGTGCACAAAAGATATAAGTTTCCTTATATCTTACATCACTGCACTGGAAACCTATAAGTCACCCCCTCTAGCAGGCCTTTCAGTCCCAAAGGCAGGGTGCACTGTTTCGAATGGGAGGGTGGCCCTGCATGAGCAGACCACCCCTACAAACCCAGGAGTCCATTCTCCAGACTTTGTAAGTGAATCAGCCATTACAATAGAGAGGCCATGCGTCATTACGCGATGACCATCTCTAAACTGGCTGGAACGAACCTGGGCATGTTTGGTATCAAACATGTTGGAATTGTACCCCAACACAGTATCTGGTGTTGGAGGTATGATTCCATCTATGGTAGGGCCCCTCAGGGAAGCCCTCCATGCTCCCGGGACCGATCTTACAGAGCCTGACAGCAACCTAGGGCTGCTGCCAACCCTAGGCACGATTGTGCACTCCTGCTGCTGGGCCAAGTCCGAGCAGGGGAAGGTAGGACAATAGGTTTCCTGTCACAGGGAGGTGTGACCACCTCCCAGACAGGATTTAGTTTATTTAGCCAGGGAGCCAGCTCCGCATAGTCTGCTAGAAGGGCACATCTGGTGCCCTCCTTGCATACTCCAGTTCAAACCAGCTCAGGGCGCGGTTGGCTCCCGTTCTGGCATGAAGCTGGACAAAAGACATCGGAGTATCCGCCCCTCTGTCCAGCCCCTCCTTTAGGAGGGACCCCTGAATCACCCCAACCCTTTCCTGAGGGTACTGAAGGGCTTACCTGTCCGTGGGACCCTAGATTGGTCGTGGGAATTCTATTCAGCTCCAACTCCACTTCATCTTTGACCGTCTGGACATCCTGACCGAGTCGTGCTGACTGTGCCGGACTGATTGCATTGTCCTTTGCTTTGGGACCGAGACTGCAACTGAGAAGACTCCGTCTGCTCCTGACCTCGCTGTCCTGCAAACCCGCTGCACCATCAGTGTCTGTCCTCCATACAGGTTCAGTCCTGGGCCTGTGGACATCTAAAGACATCTAAATAGAATCTCCCTAGGAGTGAAGGAGTCACTCCCCGTCATCCACAGGCACCGCAACACAGTCGACCGGTCTGCCGAGACTGGACCCCAACGGACTCCAAAAGGCTCAGCAACACAGTTGGCGGTTCTGCATTCCCTCGAGGCCTGAGTTGTTCTCTCGTCGAGTTGAGGCCAGCATCCCTCGTAGAACGCCCGCAAACCGAACCCCTGTGCACCGCGTCGCTGCATCGCTTCATCACACAGTAACCGCATCGGTTACCCCGACCGACTCGTAAAACCCGAGTCGGACACTTCGAAAACTTCTGTCGACAAGTCTGTCCCTGCTCTAACCGACCAGTGCTGAAGCGGTTGGTTGGATGGACCGATTCTGTTGCCTTCAGCATCCCGGTGGCCCGGGTAGAGCTGCCGCATCGGTGTACCCGTACTTGAAGCCTGTTTTGTCAACCGACCTGTCTTCATTGAACTCGAGTGGCCTTAGTCTTCTGTGCCTCCTGTATGTCCCGGAGTGGCATAGACTCTGACCCTTCTGGTTTCAGGTACTCCAGACACAAACCAGCATCCGTGTTCCAACAGACTCTTTCATCCTTCTACAACAGCGGTCTCATCCTGAAGTCCTCGATTGTGCTCGACAGTGGTTATAGGTATCCTGATCCGGGGGTATCCACAGGTGGGGTGGCTCTGCAACCTTCTGTCTTCCATGGGGTACTTTCAGGGTCCACTGGGAAGGGTCTGTCCACTTCAGGACTGCAACTGCAACGTACCTGGAGTAGTATTGAGTACACGGTCGAGTATCCTTTTGGCAAATGACTGTCGTGGGGTACCTAGACTCACAACTGGGGTGGTATCTTGGGTCCCCGACTATTTACATCCTCTGGGTCCAATCTCATCCACTATCATGGTTTGCATTCCACTATTTTGATATATGGTGTGGTCCCTCCCTAGGGACCTCTGTGTATTGGTGCTTCTTACTGTTCTATTTTGAAGTACTGTGTGCATTGACATTTTATCTCTGGGTAGGAGATAATTGTATAATATTAGTGAGTGACTGTAATAAATATCTATTTTTATAAGTACACTGTTGGTTCTCAATCAGTGGCGGAATAGACTGTTTTTGTTGACTGGTATAAAGGAGGACTGAAGGCCATTCTAATCACAGTAAGAAGATTATCAAAAAGGATTAATATTTATAAAATATATGTGCTGAGACTTTGAGTTTCTGATTGGACTTATAACAGCTGGATAAAAGATTTTGGATATGAAATTGTTCGACGGCATGGATTTTGGATGCTTTTACGCCACTGTGCCCTTCTGACTGTTGTCTGTGTGTCTGTTTTTATTGATACCCCCGCTCATTCCATATGAGATGTTTTTGAGCATGTTTTGGTCTTGAGGAAGGTGGTGTTATTGCGAATCCCACCGAAACGCGCGTAGACCATTATTGTTTGCATGGAGAGTTCCTTCAGAGACGGATACAACTATTATTTTGAATGTTGAATCACTCGATCTTATCTGTCCTTATTAAGTTTTCTAGGATCTTCATGGGAGAGGGTTCCGTGTTTGTGTATAAGTGCTAGGGTGCTTGGGTTTATGTGAGGAGTGAATGTAGGAGTGAAGTGTAGCGTGGGGTGCTTCTAATGTACACAATTTTTGATTGTAAATATTTGCTGTTTTTTAGATTCCTTGTTGTTGTTCCATTTCAGGCCACACAGCCACAGATGAAGATCTGATTATAATGTAATACATTGCACTTTAAATTTGATTTAGTAATTTGTACTGACTGTTCAAATGTTACCATCCTATTTTCACAGTGGTAGATATTTAAGTATATGAATGTATCATTGTTTAACCTGATTTTTAGGACAACTTCATATGAGATGTAATTTTATGAATAACTTACGTTTTAAGACCAAAAAATTAATAAAGATATATGCATTTTTTGCACATAAATGATTCTTAGTGAATTTTCTTTGAAGCTGGTTGCATAGCTTGAACCGATTTAGGTCGCACAGAAAAGCAATATAGGTCAGTTCAGAGGTTTTCTTTCTTGATTGTTATATTTCCCCTCCTCTTGGACCTAGAAGTATTTTGGGGAACCCCTCTTCCTATGCACTCTACATTGTTTATACAATGTCTAGCTCCTTAACAGTTTTAACCTGGAATGTTAACAGCTTGTTGGACCTTGTCAAGGGGAGGGAGGTGTTTACAACAACATAACCCAAGAATTGTACTGCTGCAGAAAAAACTCACAACTGTCCTTTCCTCTCCCGCAAAGGCTATGATAGGGTGCTCCATGCAGGTCATACTAGAGGTTCCAGGGGAGTGGCTATCCTGCTTCACAAATCCTTACTGATGGCTTTAATCAAAGTCACATGCGATACACTGGGCAGATATATTTTTTTGGTGGGCACAATGAATGGGCCCCCCACAACATATTAAGTGTCTACATCCCCCCTACATTGCACCAGACTATACTCACTACCCTAAAGAATTTGGTAGCCATGCTCCCAAAGGGAACGATTCGGGGGGGGGGGGGAGACTTTAATGACATGGGTTGAAACGACTGGCACAGGCCCTCGGGCAGCACTCCAAGGTGTAGTCTCAGCCTGGCAGATTGGACGAACGGCCTCAGCCTCAGTGATGCCTGGCGTGTTTGGCATCCCGATGAGCCTGGCTTCACTCACTCCTCCACCGGCCATGGATCACTATCCCGCATTGACTACTTGTTCCTACCGGCAGGTGACCTTATGCAGAGCTCTGGTTCTCGACTCCTACCCCAAGTGCTTTCAGACCATGCACCAGTCCTGCTCTCCTTCAATATGTCACCCAGAGGCACCCACACTATGTGGCGGCCTAATGCCTGTTTTTTGCAGGAGGATAAATGTACACCTACTTCAGGAGTTTCAGTCCTATGTAAGGTTGAATGAGAGCTTGGTGGCTTCAGTGGGAACCTTCTGGAAAGCAGGAAAGGCATTCATGAGGGGTGTGGCCCGCTCCTATATTCGAGGGGCTGACGACACTGAATTGTTGAACCCGAAACCTCAATAATACTTACAGAATATAGAGACCCAGACACACTAAGCGAGCTGGAAAAACGCCAACTAGATCTCGACAAAAACACCTTACACCAACTAATTCTAGATGAGGCCCGAAAATGCTGGTTGGCCTCTACACGCCGGGTATATGAATGGAAGGACAAATCCAGCAAGTTACTGCACTGGCTGCCTACCCACCACTACGAAGATAGAGTAATACCTCCATTCTGGGAGATGTGGGGGAATGGGTTGATGGGTGCGGCGAGATGGCTGCTGCATTTGCCCATTATTACGAAAAGTTATATGCTCCAAGGGTATGGCCTGCCTCTGAAATGACCACTCCCCAGGTCGAGGAACTTCCTCTATCTCGCTTGTCCTCCACAGAGACACAAATCCTGGATCTGGAAATTACAGCGGAGGAAATGGGGGAAGCCCTGGCATATTTAAATCCGGGCCAAACCCCAGGACCCGATGGTTACTGTGAGAAGCCGGCTTAGTATATGAAGCACACTTATGTAAGTGGGCACCCTGCACTAATCCAGACAACCCTTATGGTGATTTTAGTGGTCTTAGACAACCTTAGAAAGCTCTCCAAGTGGTAACTGTGGAGAGCAGCCTTCAGGCTTAGTCCAGAAGGAGTGTAAAGCAGCTTGTTTTACCAGAGCATAATCTTATTGGTATAGATTAAGTGAAAAAGAACCACACAGTGTATTTATAAAAATATGCATTTAGTATAAGACAGTCACTAACACATACAGATATTTCCTTTCTGGAGATATGCACAATGCACACAATACTTTGCAATAGAAACAGGTAAGTAGCACGAATACACAGTGGTCACCAGGGGGAGACCAAACCATATACTAAAATAGTGGTATGTGAACCACGACTCGAGTCAAGACTATACCCAGAAGACTTAGAAGTGCCGGGGACCTTAGGAACCCCACGGAGGTTATGTGCAGTGTGGGAACACAACTGTGTACTCAATACAAGTCAATGGATAAGTTGCGGTTGGAATCTTAACGAAGGACCCTTCCCAGTGGACCCTGAAGAAACCCCGTGGAAGACAGAAGGTTGGAGAGCCACCCCACCCATGGATACTCTAGGAACCAGGATACCTTCACCAGGGAAGCCGGTTAGAATAGGTGTGTAAGGGAGTAGGAAACCGCCGTCGAACTGAAGGACTTCAGGAAGATGCCGCTGCTGGAGAAGGTGAAAGTGTCTGGTGGAACCCAAAGGTAGATTCAAGGTGAGAAGTGCCTGCAATCAGAGGGGACAGAGTCTATGCCATTTAGGAATGACCAGGAGGCACGGAAGACGAATGCCCACCGATGTCGGGTGTTGCAGGAGAGTTGGCGGTGACCTTGGAGCTGCAGCTGTGAGGACCAGGCGATGCTTTGGAAGACCAGGAGCTGTTCACGAGCTGTCCAACGTCGGATGTCGAGAGTTGAGGGGGTCGGTGTCCGTCAGGAGCACCAACAAGCCTTGGCAACTGCAAACAACGTGGTAAGCAAAGAAGGTGCAGAGTCAGGACCAGCAAAGTCCAGGTGACTCACCACAAGCAGGGGAGTCAGGGCAGGCCCCGAGCAATCAGGGGAGCCTGCAGAAATCAAATAGGACCCTCAAGAGGACCCACAGGCTGGAGGCACTGGAGTCGCAAGAGGACCTCAAGCAGCTCACCAAAGATGCAGGCCCATGGTGCAAGTGATGTGGTGAGGACAAAGATCTTAGTCACAGAAAATGCTTGAGGTTGGGGCTATTTGGAGCCCATAGATCTTGGAGGAAGGAAGCCAACAAGCCTTTGCAAAGGCAAGTCAACACCGTGCACAGGGGTTCGGTTCCTGCAGCTCCGACATGGGATACTGGCCTCAAACTTGGTGAGAGGACAGGGCAGGCCTCACGGGATGTGAAGGACCACCACCTGTGTTGCTGAGCCTTTCGAAGTCCGTGGGAGCTTGGGATCAGCAGACTAGTCAGCTTCATTGCGGTGCCTGCGGATGCAGGGAAGGGACTCCTTCAGTTCAAGGGAGATTCCTTCAGGTGTCTTGGATGTCCAAAGGCCTTGGAAGGTTCCTGTATGGAGCACAGGCATGGACATTGCAGCAGACGAGCAGGGTAACGAGACCAGAAGCAGCAGCGGTCTTTCCAGTTGCAGTCTCGATACCCAGAGGGAAGTTCAGCAAAGTCCAGAGTCCCCAGACGGTCAAAAAAGAAGTGGTGTCTTGAAATGAATATTGTCCCACGACAAATCTAGGGACCCACCTACAGGTAAGACCTTAAGTACCCTAAGGAAAGGGTTGGAATAATTCAGGGTTCCCTCTCAGGGGAGGGGTCCGACAGTGGGGAGGATACTCCCATGTCCTTTGTCCAGTTTCGTACCAGAGCGGGAGCCAACGGCTCCCTGAGCTGGTTTGAACTGGACTATGCATGGAGGGCACCAAATGTGCCCCTCAAGCAGACTGTGTAGCGCTGGCAAGCGCTCCCACCCGGCCCCAGTACACTAAACCCAGTCTGGGAGGTGGTCACACCTTCCTGTGACAGGATACCTATTGTTCTGCCTTCACCTACTCGAGCTTGGCTCAGCAGCAGGAGGGCAGAATTGTGTCTCTGGTCGGAAGCAGCCATGTTGTGCTGTCCGGGTCTAGAAGACTGGTACCAGGAGCACTGAGGGCCTCCCAGGGGAGCATTATAAGGCATGGAATCATACCTCGCACACCATTTACGGTGTGGGTTGTATGATTCCAACATTGCATGGAATCATACCTCCCTTACCATTTACGGTGTGGAGATATGATTCCAACATGTTTGATACCAAACATGACAGGGTTTGTTACAGCCAGCTTAGAGATGGTCATTGCTTAATGACTCATGGCCATTATGTATCGTAATGGCTGATGCACCTACAATGCGGTAGAATGGACTCCAAGGGTTGTAGGGGTTTCCTGCTCATGCAGGGGCACCCTCACACTTGGAACCGAGCACCCTGTCTTCAGGATTGAAAGGCCTGCTTTAGGGGTGACATAGGTTTTAAGTGTAGTGACCTTAGATATTGGGAAACCTATCTGTCGTAAGTTGTGCTAGCACCAGATTACACAGGGTGCAATGGCAGGCCTGTAGTTACAGTTTGAGTGATCCCCATGGGGGCATAATGCATGCTTTAGCCCATGGGGGACCCCTGGTGTACCTATGCCCTGGGTACCTCAGTACCATATACAGGGGACTTATAAGGGTATACCAGTGTCCAATCTGGGATGCACCCAAATACTTACCACACCAATTTAGGGGAGAAAGCACAGAGACTGGGTCCTGATTAGCAGGATCCTAGTCAGACTAGTCAGAAACAGCATAGCACAAGGCAAAAAGTGGGGGTAACCATAAAAGTAGATCCTACTTTCCTACAGTTACCCTTTAGAATTTTATCGCAGACTTCACCCAGACATTATCCCACCCCTGCTTAAGTTATATGCTGTGGACAAGAGCCACTTCCCTGCCGACATTGACCAGGGCACTATAGTGGTCCTACCCATGCCTGGCTGCACAAGACCTACATGCACCTCCTTTTGACCCATTTCTCTCATCAGTAACAAAGGTAAAATCTACTCTAAACTTTCTTTCACTCCCTGGTCCACCCCAACCAATGTGGCTTCATCCCTCATCGAAGAACCAAACATTGTATCCGAAGGGCGCATGCCGCTCTCTCCCGCATCAGAGCACTGGGCAGGCCCACAGCTCTCCTCCTAATAGACTTCAAAAAAGCATTCAACACAGTCGAATAGTCCTACCTTACAGGTCTGCTCACTAGACAGGGCTTGGGACCCCGGTTCCGTGCCACGATTAAGGCTTTCTATGCGGGCCCAAGGGCCCCGAGTTCGAGTTAACAAAGTATTATCAGATGCCTTCCCTGTGGGGAGAGGCACCAGACAAAAATGCCCCCTATCCCCACTTGTGTTTGCCCTGGCCACTGAGACACTGGCAGTGTGGATCCAGTGCGATGCTCAAGTGTGGGGCTTTGACTGGGGTTTGGCAACAGATGATCGCATAGCTCTATACACAGACAACGTTCTCCCATTTATGTCACGCTCAGCTGAGTCGGGACCTAAACTTCTCCAAATCCAGGGGATCTTAGGGGAGGCATTGGGATTACAATTTAACTGGGGCAAATCATTGTTGGTCCCCCTGAAAGGTGTTCAACAGGTTGTAGCCTGGCAATCCTGAATACCGATATGGAGAGTTAGTTTCCAGTCGTAGAGTCAGTTTCCAGTTCCTTGGGATGCACATATCCTGGGAACCTAACCCAACCTGGAGCCTTAATCTCTGCACCGTGACATGATGAACATGTGAGGTCCTTACACGCTGGCTCTCCTTCCCACTGAATACCATGGGTAGTATTGCACTATTCAAAATTATGGTTCTCCCAAGGCTGCTCTATATCCCACAAAATTACCCTTTGCACATTCCAAAATCCTGGTTTGATTTATTCCTGCCCATGGGACGTAAATTAATGCGGGCGGGTGGCATCTCCAGGGTGGCCTTCAGGAAATGTACCCAGACAATGTTTGATGGTGGTCTTGCCATGGCCGATATTTGCCTATACTACTGGGATACCCAACTTCTTCCCATTAATGACTGGCAGTACGGGGGATGGAACAACCCCAGCTACGGGGGTGAATTGGCCAATTTAGGACTAGATAATATCATGCACAGCTTCTCTGGGGGCCCCATCCTATCTGAGCTTCCAGAGGTGACACAGGTGGCATTCAGAGCATGGAAGACAGCCCTTCGATGGACAAAATGGAATCGGAAAATGATGAGGGGAAACCCCACTTCGGGAGGGAACCTTGGTGTCTCGAGTATCCTCATTGGAGGTATTCCGGGGTTGGGATCCCATTGGCATCTCAAGAATAGGCGACATCTGGGGTAGGGGACATATTAAATCCTTTCAAGAACTTCAAGCAGAATTCCAAAAGCAGACTTGACACTTTATTGTTATCTGCAACTCCTACATGCCCTACAAACTTACCAGGAAATGCTGGAGGCCATCCCAGAATACAGTCCCCTAGAAAACAAGATCTTCATAGGCTCCTTAGGTAAAGGCGGGATTTCACAAATCTACAAGACCCTGGTTATACACTCGTCCACATCCCTGGATGCCCTGAAGACCAATTGGGAGACCTGGGTGGGGGAAGTGGATGAGGCAGACTGGAGAGATGCCTATATGGTTCATCGAATGTTAGCAATTTCTGCCAGACTTCGCTTTGTGCAATTTAGGTACTTTACCGAATGTGGAGGGCGGCATCACAGAATCACCTACATGTCACGGGTGTAAAGACCTTAGGGGGGATTTCTTCCATGTTTGGAAATGCTGGGTGATACTACTGGACTGCTGTTATTAATGCTCTCTCTGCTATAACAATATCATGCAACAATGTCTCAATGGGAGATAATAAGTAAGATACAAATTATAACAGTAAGTTAATTACACAAAGAACACCTAATCAAATTTTTTGTAAGTTCAAGAATTCGTATTTATCAAAAGAGATTATTGACTGTATATTTTACAAAGAAATCTTATGGCAGCCTCAATAACGTTTTTTAGGTTGTGTTTAAAGTACTAGATGAATACATTGTGCTCATGAAAAGGGGTGTTTATTTGGCGCACGTGAAACACAAAGAAACAAAGAAAACAGCATATAGATTGGAAGTTATTTGTTGCAGAAATTACGCATGAACATTGATTTGATAAAAAATTAGTGAAAGAATCATAGCATAATGAACAATTCCAATCAGGCTGATAAAAGTTGACAGCGTTTTGACCTTCATAACTCAAGGTCTTCCTCAGGACAAGAGAACTCAAATGAGAATAATTGCTGCCTGAAAGGAATTCAACAAAAAGCACCACAGGAGAAGACCCATAAACCCAGTTGAGACCTGGGTCGATCAATTTTAACAATTAACAATGTCTCAACAGGTCACACTTAAATAGGCAGATTTACAAAGTAAAACATGTAAATTACAGAAGCACTGAAAAAAGGGGAGCCACTCAAGGATTTTGTCAAATACATACACCGGTCTGTATTTAAAAGAATAAAAATACATCAATAGTTATATCAGCACTATTTACAATGTATGTGGGTGTAACCCAAATAAACTTGTGCACATACATGCTCATGCAAGAAGTGATCGGCGCAAGTGACACGTGAAATAATGTGAAGAAACAGCTAGATAAACGGTGCATAAGAATTTCAACAAAGATGGTTTCAAAACAGTATATTTTAAAGTGCGAAAAATTAATCCAACATTTTTAAGGCAACCACCAAAGCAGCAAGAGATGCGCTGAGTGGTCGGCGGCGTTTCGACCTGTAATTATTTCAGGTCGTCATCAGGACCGCAATACAGATGATTTGAGGAGTGCTGTGGTTAAGGAGTAATCCACAGGGGTATGGAGGAGTTCCTATGATCAGGAAAAGTCTATCTCTGAGTCAAGGCATGCCAGCAAGTCCACGAAAGGAGTTAAGGAGTCACATACATCTTAGGAAAAACAGCTGCATCGCGGGTGGCGTGAGCAGGGTGCGGTCAGAAGAGGTTGTTAGGGGCCAAAAAGTGAATACGGCATCGAGTAGAATGACCTCCGAACACTGGAATTATGAATCGGAGTGGTAAACTGGAATGAATAGAGATGGCAGTCTTACCCCGCCTGACCGCACCATGCTCGCGCCACCCGCGATGTGGTTGTTTTTCCTAAGATTTATGTGACTTCTTAACTCCTTTTGTGGACTTGCTGGCCCGCCTTGACTCCTAGACAGACCTTGTAAATAGTGCTGATATAACTATTGATGTAAATTTATTCTTTTAAATACAGACCGCTGTATGTATTTGACAAAATCCTTGATTGTCTCCCCTTTTTGCGGTGCTTCTGTAATTTACATGTTTTACTTTGTAAATCTGCCTATGAAAGGAATCCAAGGCACGATGGTGGAGTTATATGAAGTGGAAATGTCCAAGGCTGGGCAGTGCTACTGGACACTAGGAAAGAGGGATTAAGTCCACGATGAATCTTTAAAGACTAACACGTCAGATCTGGGCAATTCCTAGATCCGGGGGCTGTAAGAGCGAATTGCTGATTCAGACACTCAGTTATGCCGGGTTATTATTAGTAATGATAGAAAATACAGTTTCCGTCCAGTAGAAATAAAATCAGGATCTCGATCTGAGCCGTATTGTTATTCGTGTGCCCTGACCAAATCCGGCACTCTCTGCTATAACAGACACACAACTTGAGGTGAACCCAAAGGTTGCAATACTTGTTATTCTTGACGATGTAAGTGGGTCCCGCGGAGATAGGATACTGATAGGCCTGGGCATGCTGATTGCCAAGCGAGATATCACCCATAACTGGAAAGCCTCCACAGCCCCCCTCGATGGAGGTCTGGACCCGAGGCATGGACTGATATGGTAAGTTCAAAGAAATGATCTATGGGGCATGGAGGTGTCCCCGTAAATATGAACGTATTTGGAAAAAATGGTGGAACTAATATGATCTCAGAACCTAGTAAATCCCCCGGCTATTTACATTGGACATTTTGAGATAGATTCTGTGGTTCTGGAATCGAGTCTGAGGGGAGGGTGATTATATTAATGTACAAAGCAAATGTTTAGCCACTCAAACGCAAATAAAGTATTTTTATTAAGGAAAAAAGTTTGATTGGTCTAACGGTGGTCCATAATGGGATACTTCGTGCTAATATATTGTAAATAAGCGTGTCAGTTAGTAACGGAGCTGCTAAAAAGACTGTTAGTCCCCAAGCGAAATGGCTCCTTTTATGTTCCTTCTTGGCTCCAGCAAAATGGGTCTTAAACCCAGGAGCAACAGGTCGCTCAGGCTCATATTTCCTGTGTATATATCATGCAATTATAAGAAAGAAAAGTCATAGTTTATTTTTTACGAATCAAATGCTCCGAGGCCTGGAAGCCTTCTGATAAGTTATCATTGTATGTTTTTTCATATCGCTAATTAGGGTTCTTGGCAGCCATTCAGTCTACTTCTGACTCCCAGGGACAGGGTCTCATAGTAGCATACTCTTGTGACACCATCCACACTGGAGACAAAACATTTCTCTGTTTCGGAACTTTTAGTGCTCTCAGACTCCAGTGCACTCAGAAGGACACTTCCCACTTTGGTGGGCAGCACCCCTGTCTGCTTCTTTATTTCTGGAAGCAAATTTGTATATTTTTAGGATGCGTCTGTTGTGATGCAAGTGCCCCAATTAGGCAAATATCGACTCAGCAGCACCTTCCAAAGCCCATTCAAACTCTTTACTTTCCGGAAGGCCAGCATTAGCTTAGGGATTAAAGCCCACTCTCACTAGAGATGCGTTAGGTGTGTTTTACTGGAATAGGAAATCAACTGTATTTTTATTAAAAGGAAAACTGTTATAATTATTAATTAATGGTCATTTCCTTATTTGACTATGACCAGAATAAGTGTGTCATATCCATGTCTTGCCCTGCCACCCAGAGTTGAGCCATTCCATTCTCAATGCATTCAAGCCTCCCTTCACTACCAACGTTGAGGATGGAACTGATGATGAACAGACCACTGACAGCATGAAGCAGGCGGAGAACTACTATCTCTTGGTCAACATACCTCCTGAGAGGAGAATGAATGTGACAACATACACAATGGCTCCAGGAAACCTATTTTGGGTGGACAAGTGACATTCAAATACATTTGGAAGGTGTAGCCTGTATATCTCATCTGACCTGTCGCCTTAGCAACGGATAATACTGAACTGACCCCCTGGTAACCCTTCTCCATGTCAAGTATAAAAGGCAGCATTGTCAGTGCTTCAGCAAACATTGGTGGATCTCAAGGTTTTGTTTTAAGCAGTTCCTGGAGTAATGGTTTGCCTCTGTATATAATTGCAAATATACCTTATCTATATTGTATACTTTTTGTGGATGAAGCCTAAGCTAGGCCACCAAGCTGGACCTGAGTATTTCAGAATAAAGCGCGTTCCAAGTGTGCCAGTGAGAGAATAGCCATTATGAGACTTAAAAATATTCTGCCGAATTAGGCCTCTCCAATGATATGGGGGTGGGAAGTTTAGAGAATGGAATAGTGGCCTTACTAGAGGTCTATGCAAATATCAGTAATCATAATAGGTTCCTGAAAAAGGAAGCATACCGGTTCACTCTTGTTTTTACTGAGAATAGTTATGTTTATATAATATTCAAACTTCTTCACTCTACCTGCAATAGTTAATAATGGTTGCTTTACTCCTTTGGCTCTAACTAGCAGAATTAATTGGGTTGTAAAATTACAAGTAACTGGACTAAAGCAAGATCACCATACCAAAGTAGCTGGGGTCACCTTTGGACTTGTCGCTTTGGCTGAAAATCTCAAAATCTGAAGGTTCTTAGACACACCATGATTATTTTGTGATACTTCTTGTGCATAACATTTTTTATTAGGATCCTGCTTTGTACCCCCACCAGGCAGAGACGTACACTTGTAGTTGAGATTGTTAGGGTAAATGTGTGCATTCTTTCATTTGATTGAATGATTCGTAAAACAGATGATTAAAAAAACACACACCCATTATTGGCAACTTTGTGTTTATCTTGTTACTTATGAGATGTATTTATTAGTACTGAAAATCTGAAATAATTTTATCTGCCGACTACTTATAGGTCGATCATAGTTTTCCCAAATGTCTTTTAAAGGTATAAATTGAATGGATCACAGCAATCTGTGGTATCTGATGTAACTGGGGCTGATGGAGCTTTATCTGGGAAGAGAAAATTGGACAGCAGAGGAGGTGGATGTATTGTTATCAAATGTTACAGTTGTTTGTTAAAAGTGCCTAAGGAGTCGGTTTATGTGGAGGTCTTTGGTGGTGGTGTGTGGGGGGAGGGAAGAGGAGCAAAGCAGTTACCGATACCAGTTTACCTTGAAACTTGATCTCAAGATCAGCATTACTGGCTACTACTTGTTTAAAGTCATCAGTGATTATCTATAAAAAGTGCAGGACACTCAGACTATTTTAAAAATTAGAGAATAGTTATAGGAATATTAAACAGTTTGCTACGTGTGCCCATATTGTGCAATAATGCTGCTTAATTTCTTGACGCTTTCATTCAGCGTAGTAAATATTGGAGTGAAAGAGCACCAACTGGGTGTCTAATATGAGAGACTTCTTGGAAAGAGCTGAAATCGTCACATGCACTGCAGTTATAAACACCACCTCCTGAATCAAGAATGACATTCCAAATGAAAGATGGTCGGTCCACTGTGCTGAGGATTTTTACTCGGGTAGTACTGACGGTAACCTAGCTGAAGAGACTGAAACCCTAAAAATAAATTCTGTGGTGCTCCTTAATTTTATCAGTTCTATTAAAGTTAATGAAGTAGCCTGTGGAATTCAAATGTCTCCTTCAGGGAAAGCGTCAGGCTCGGATGGTGAGTCAGTGGATATTTTTCTAACAAATATTAACCTTTGGGCTCCATTTATCACCAATGGTCGGTACGCAGTAATTCAAGGCGCCTCAATAGCATCATGGAGGGAAGCAGTCATAGTCCCGATTTTTCAAAAAGGGAATAGAAATAGCCTTAATTGTTATCGACTGATTTCCCTCTTCGATTCAACCTCTAATATTTTGAGATTAGTTCTACTTACAAGACTGGAGGATTGGGCCAATTGAAACTCTGTTCTATCAGAAGTTCAATATGGCTTTTGGTCAGATATTGGTACAGTTGAACAGTCCCTTAAACTCCCTTTAATAATTGGAAAGTATATCAAGTCCAGGAGAGGGTCACTACATAAAGGCATTCATGGACCTCTTCTGTGCCTTTGGCAATGCAAACTGCTCTAAACTATGGGACATGTTGGAAACCATGGGAGTGGTAGAGGCCTTTGTTATCCTATTGAAGAAATTACATGGATACAGTAGTCAGAATTAGATACGGCTCAAATTGAGACTGTACACCTCCATTGAGCTCCGAGCGTGGCATACGCCAAGGCTGTATCTTAGCCCCTTTTTTGTTTTTACTTTATATTTATGGTTTGAAAACTTTTCTTGTTCAACATGGTGCTGACATGCCCTGGGCTGGGAAATGTCAGACACCAACTTTGCTATTCGCTGAGGACGCAGTACTTTTAGCCAGAACTGCAAACGGCCTTCAAATTTAATTTGATGCATTTAAGATGGTTATGAGCAACCTTGATTTAAAGTTAAAATTGAGTTAATCTTTCGTACCGAGAAACTTGAAATCTAAGTCACATTTAATTGGTGGGGTGGAGGTTAGTAAGGTCACCATCTTTAATTATTTGGGAATTTTGGTTTGACATCTCATTGCAGTGGGGGCATCTGATTAATATCATATCCCAGCAATTTACATGGGGACCGAGGCGACTGTTCATTTTGCCATCAAGCTCGGCCACAGACCTCCAAAGGTGATCCTACAGTTGTATAGTAGTAAATGTATTCCAGTAGCCTTATATGGGGAGGGTATATCGGGTCACATTAACTCCGGAGCTCTCTAAAGAGCGAAAAATGTTATTCTACATAAACTCCTTTCAGTACCCATAAGCACTCCCACCCACATTTGCCACACTGAATTAGGGGAAAATTATGTATCAGACACTATAAAATGAGCCCCTCCATTACTATGGATTAAAATGTGTCTGTCACCAGAAGCGGCATTTTTAAGATTAGTATTAACAGACTGCCTAGAGCTGAACAATTCTCAAAAAATTCCTTGGCTCATGCATATCAAGTAGTCAATGTCAGAGCTTGGTGTCCGACAATATTTCTTCAATCCTAAAATGATTGATAATAATAGAAAATCAAAGGATTAAAACCTTGTTTTTAAACCAGTGTATAAAGGAGAAGGAAGAACAATCCCAAGATATGCCAACTGTAACCACGTATAGTCCGCTTATAACTTCCCTTAGTATAAAATACAAATTGGTTACCGCTCGTAATTCACAACACAACTTTTACTCGACTCATTTTCCACGTAGCACTTTGCACTTCCTGGTAGCCTCCCCTTATCAGAGAGCAAGGGATTGGCCAGAAAATTAAAATGCCCCCACATTAGAACTGGACCTCTAATGAAACAGAGGGATAAGTCTGACCCATTCTAGAATTGTTCCATTCACCCTTACATCTACCCATCTATACATTCATCCTCCCATCCTATCATCCACTCCCCCATTCTTGCATGCTCTTTCACCTTTCAATCCCTTCACATTTTCATTCATCCTCCCACCATTTCATCCATACGCGGACCATTCCATCCTTTTACCCATTTATCCATACTTCCACCATTTGATACATTAATTGTTTCATATGTTGTTTCATTGTTCCATCCAGCCATTCTTCCATACATACATTCATCCCTTATCCCCCCTCCTGCCCTTTTTTCACCTTTCCTACCTTCCTTTCACCCTTCCTTCTTTCTATGTTTCATTCCTTCCCTTTACATTTTCTTATCTTTACTATTTGTCTCTACCTTTTCCCCTGCATCCTTTCCGGTTTGACTTTCAATCTTCTTTTATTAAATCATCTAATTTGTTCCTCTCTTGCCTTGCTGTTCCCTCCCACTCTATTTACAGCTGTCCCCATTTGTCATCAATTCTTTCTCAGTCTCCATAAATGAACTTGGCTCACTTAGCAGCTCTGGAGCCTCTCCTGGCAGTCCTGCCCCAGTATGAATGCGTTATTAGGAGCTTTTGTGTGCAGAATCCCAAAATGTAGTGAATTAACTTTTTAGAGGGAAGTTTCACCAGGCCATGGGGCCCACTGACAACCCCCACTTTAGCTGCTAAAGCGGGGGGGGACGACGCCACTGTCAGGGAGGCTGGTTTGCAAGCATGCCAGACTGTCCCTGTGACAACACGTCTCAGCAAAGTACTACCCATCTTACATTATTTTGCACTTTATATAGCACTTTAAGTAAACAATTTTTAGTGCCAATCTGTTAGATGTCATAAGCCAGGTAGGAAATACTTACAATGATTTGAGAGACTCAAGAAATAAAATGTGCAGTATTATAATTTTATACATACAGTTTTAGTTGTGAGGAAAATGTATGAATTAGTGCCATGAGTAGTATTTGCATGATTTATTTATCTACCTGGATATCAATGGACTTGCCATGTGTAATGAGCTAATTTTAAATATTTTGTCTGTGCTTTAAATGTTGAATGAGCCGTTTTGTAATTATAAGCTGATTGTGTTTCGATTTTGTAACACATCACTGTGTTGTTGATTTGCTCATTTTTAGGTCGAGCCTAGCGGCAACGTGAATGCGCTGCTCGCTCTGCGAGGCATGCTGTACTGGATTATGCACTGGAAGCCCCGTCAACTCTCCGCCCCTATTTGTCATTGGCTTATGTCTAGTCCTTCATAAATGCTAGCTTCTGATTCATAAATATGCTAGTTAGTCCCTCCTTGGTACCGCCTTGTCTGCATTTGTTACCTCCCATAACGACTGCACCTTTTACTTGTCTTGTTACAAGGTCTCCATTATAAGTCGGTGAGCACTATTTTGTTTATTGACACTGATGGGGACAATGGCAGACGGTTTTCTTATAGAGCGCTATGCCGCTCTAACTTGCATGCTGAGTTGACGCCAGCTTTAGGGACACCGCACTTGTTTCTTTTTTTTTTTTTACTTTAATAGTGAGCGCGGCATGACAGTATGAGCCCTGCAGTGGTGGTGAAGATGAAACTCTGTTCATATGCCATGTATTATTTTAATTATCGCATGCATCTTAGAGGCCTAGTAACAAAGGGCTGCCCACAGAACCTGCATGTCTCGGAGGCTGAACCAGCTCGAACAAACTCTACGTCTGTCTTTAAAAGGCACAGGGTGGTCTGACTGTTCCGCGAGCTGTTTTGTACGGCCTTTGAAGACCCGACTGCTTTGTGATGTGCTGGCTGAATAATGCATCAGGGGAACATTTTAGGAAGTGGTTTCCTTGGGGCGTGGTTGGCTTTTCAGCTCTGCGTGAATAAACAGTTTCAGAACCATTCATTTCCCCCTCCAAAAAACCTTTCTTAAAGTGAGCAAATGCTTGCTGCATAGGAGGAGCACACATATGTAGGGGTTATCTATGCTTTTCCAGATGGCTCGACATTAATGAGAGCACGAGACAAGTTGCCTCAACCTGCTGATTGTTATTAAATCATTACTAATTAAAAATGTGGCAAACACATCATTGCATACAAGATAGATCACGCTGGTGTGGCGAATGTGAGACAGACAGTTGGCGGCGGAAGCAAAACAGGAAGCGCTGGCAGTTTCTCTGCACTTCATTGTTTCAAAGCTCAACCTATCACTCTGGAGCGCATGGTTAACAGGTAAGAAATGTTTTTGTTTTTTTTAACTAGAAATCTTAAGTTCAACCTAATTTTTGAGTTGTGTTGTGGTCGTCCTGTAAGGCGCGCCAAATAAGAGCTGCATTGTCAGAATAGGTTACATGAATGTCACCACTCCGTTTCCAGGGCAACGCGACCTCCGCCAGCAGTGCCCTTGAATACTTGGGCCAAAGACATTCACAAGACATTCCTTCCCTACACCTCCCCTTACAGACTACTCTGCTCAGGTTTCTGATTCCCCTCCTACTCTTTCGCCGAAATGTCCTTTGCTTCCCTAGTAGTGTGTGCCATATAAAGACCAGCACAAACACATACAGTTCCCGCCAGTCACAGGTACAGCTGCCTGCACTGAGGAGGCAGCCCGTAGGCAATACAAGGGCACAAGATTAGCTCATCCGATCACCCGTAAAGGCTGTGAAACTCTGGTGTCAAGAGATCGCTCGTGATATAAGCAATGGCTGGAATAGATACACTAGCAGATTTTAGCAAAAATGAGAAATTGTGACCTGCATAGTGGCCACATTAATGACAAAACCCTGGTAAATATTGTGCCATGTGCTCACGTGTGATTGTTGCCATGTCACGGTCCGTAACCTGGCAACAGACTTTCGAATATGTAACTGACTGCTTTAGTAAATAAGTAGAGAAAGGGGGAGGAGTAAGATGAAGAAGAAAGTGCTCCTAATATGCAGTGGCTCTAAAATAGGTGTAAAAGAGAAAGCGCTGCTACTAAAAAAAAATAGGGCTACTATTAAAAAAGGATGCTATGAAAAAAGCGCTGCTACAAAAAAGGCGTTTTATGCAGGACAAGGTCTCCAATGATGAATTCAAGTTTTACTCAGCTCCATGCACCTAGAGCATAGGTACTTGCAAATGTTTCACCCAGGGGCCAAAAAGTATTGTTTATGTTGTGATCGAGGGCCACATTGATGGGGTAGGGCATGGAGGTGTAAAGTGGGTGTAGAGGAAGCGAAGTATGTATTTTGTGTGGGCAGTGAGCCATGGAGGTATTTTGAGGGTTTCATTCCACTATAAGAATCATACATTTGGCAGTACTGCGTAGTGCTGTATCTGAGTCACTATCCCTTTACCGCACCTAGGGGTAAGCATTCTCTGCTTGCTATCAGTACCCTTGCTGAGTCAAGTGTACATAGGAAGTAACTTGATTATTCAACAAGAATAAAATAGAATTGAACAGTGCAAAACCTGAAAACCTGGAATCAATCCCTATTGTTTGATCCAAGACAATTGTTTGGTCTCACTTTGCCTCCATTTTCTTCATTATGACATATAAGAGCACCTTGAAATACTTGAGTGCAGGATGTTCACTGTACAAAATCTTCTTAACGGTTTGATTACATATCTATGATGTTGTTTATGTATATTGACAATTCAGGCCATCCAGAGGGGTTCACATAACAACTAAATTGCTCATTAGTGGACTATTGGCATTGTTGTTAGGGTCGGGGGGCACATTAATAAAAGGTATTGTCATTTACAGTGCTAATAGCTTAAACGCTCGTCAATGCGAGACCTATTGCATTGAAAATGCTTGTTTGTCGTTGTATTCCTGTACAATACATGAAAGGATGCTGAAGGTGATAGAATATTAAAGAACTTGGGCCGCCTAACCTATGTATTAAAAAAGGTTTTGCTAGCACCGTTCCAAATCGGTGTAGGTAAGTCACACTAATATGATTTTTGTCCCAAAGCTTGTTGCAGGGATTCTGCACATACACAGAACTATGCGCAGAAAAAGGGGACCTCGGTGTATAGGGGCTAAGCCTTCCAACCACCTTAGTGCCCACGAACACAGGACCGACTAGCTATAGTGTCTCACTTGCACTCCTACACACCCATGAAGAAGCAAATGATTAGACACCCCAGAACACAACACTCCCGGTTCTCTCAGGAATCGCGGTAACAAGACACACCTTCTTGCTCACACTCTCGTACCTGTTCACAATAAGAAATGACCGAAACAGGAATATAGTTTAAAATGTTTATTTTAACTATTGTGCTCTAAAACGCAGTATACGAGCCACAACCAGCAGAAAAATGCATAATATCAACACAGTTAGCATTGTAGCAAGGCCATATATCATAAAGGGAGATGTCGTCATATAAAGACAGTGGAGAAAGGACTATAAGGCCTAACCACCCTCCCCTTGGTAAGAAGAAGTATTATTATATAATAGAAGATATCTGGGCTTTGTCAGCAGACCCCATACCTTAGTGCCTAGATGGCATATCTACATCATAGGAACTGCATGGCTCTTCTCCCTGGAAAGCTTCCTCTCCAAGTGTGTGTTACCTAAACATGCATCCCCATAATATAGAAACACGAGTTTCCAGCAGCAGCTGTAATAGCATGTTTTGTCTAGGTGCTAGGGACTGACCAGAACAGAACAACAAGGGGCATTGTTTATCGACCTTGATCTCAATGTTCAGACTAAACTCAAGGAACAGGCAGAGAACGAACCAAGCAGACAGTTCTCATGTGACAGGCATAAACAGAGTATTGCAAAAATAAAGCCATGTAGTGACGCGCGCAAAAACAGCATCATGGTTGCTGGGCTCATGCTAATTTAGCGATGTCGACAATGTCCCTATCGGCCACGTGACACCCTCCCCTTGGCCAGGTCGTAGCCCATAGAAAAAACAGAATGCAACTGTAAGCAGAATCAAAATGCTTGGAAAAAGAGCCAAATTGGAAAATGTCAAAATTCCAGAGTAAAAACGTTTTTAAGGCGAGTCTGGAAAATTCATCAGATTACGTGAACCGAGGAATTCAAGCCGTTCCAACAGATCATCCCTGTTGTTTATAGCAAAGAGGGATGCCATCCAGTTGAGCAGGGCGAACAAACACACGTGCTCCTCATAATCGGAGGCCTCCAGGAGCATATCCGGGCAACTTGTTTGATACTCGATGAAACTCCATTGTAAGAAGCGTTGTGCAGCCTCACAGGTATTCCATTCTGCCAACACTCCAAGTGCAGCCGCACACATCAAACGGCCGTCCCCAGACCAGGCCTGGTCATGGGCCAGTAATGGACCCATTAACAGATCATAATCCAGGTCAGTGCCGGATGCATTGGAGAGGCATATATCCAAGGCCCAATAGAAAGGGCACCGTCTGCAATAGAACACAGGTTGCACGCAAATGAAGTAGGCAAAGCGAAAAGTAAGTCTATAACTCACACCAAGCGTCGCCAAAGGCAAACATCCAAACAGTTGTTGCATTCGGTCACGGTACAGTTGCAATTTGCCACGCAGTACCACAAGATGGGCAGCCATTGCGTAACAGGAGCAGAAGTACCAGCATGCCGCACGCCAGCAAGAGGATCAATGGAAACCTTCCGAACGCTCTGGAAAAAAAATAGAATGAATAAAGGCTGGTATTACTCCAAAAATCGTCTGAAAAGAGGACACAAGGCCGGATACCACAAATTAAAAAAAATTAGCAAGGCCTGCAGTATCAGACGCATTAAATAATTTGTGTATTCATTCTTCAAAATGGAGTGGGAGATTGGTGTTTAGTAGGGAGTGTATCTCACTCGCGGTTCTCGCCACCTGCAATTCGAAGGCCTCTCGCGCTGATTTGAGAGCCACTTCTTGTTGAAACAATAGCGCTTTGTGTCTGCTTAGTTTATTGAAATCTGTTTTCAAAGTTGGAATGGAAGGCCGAAGAGTACTATCTACAATCCCATGCGCGGGTGGAAAAAAGACATTGCCGCAACAAGTAACACGTTGCGAAACCGTTACTATATACGGGAGGCCGGCCCATAAGCCACAGCAGTCGTGGGGTATTCAAAATAAGATAACTGCCATTGGTAAGCAACGTGAGCGCGGGAATAATAGCTGGGACTGGTGTGCCTTTCAAAAACAAGCCAGATTAGGTGCGGACACGTTACAGGCGCCGTGCAATTTAACTTGTTTACAAACTAGGGAATGTCCTACTGTGGAATCGCAATCCTCCCCTGTTAGGAAAACGACCTTATCCGCGCTCTGACATCTGTAAGTGAAAGGCAAAGACCACAATTCATGGATAAAAGCACTTCCTAGGGGCTCAAAGCAGCCAACCAGGAAGTGCTTCATGCAAGATGTGGACCGAAATAGTGAGAAGGGCAGTGAAATAACCCCATGTATTAACCACACAGCTCAATCTGTCTCAGCCACAGAAAAAGATAACGGTTCTAATTGTTCAATATGTAACGGTGTTTAAGTTGCGTCTTTCATGGACATAAATTTTTGTTTATCAGTCAAATTAAACAGCAAAAACAGTGCAGAAGCATTCAAATAATCCCCCGGAACTGTTCCCATTTTGAGCGTTTGTAACTCCCATACAAACTGCATTACAGAGCGCAATTGATTTTGACCGTGATACAACACAGATACATCACTTTGTACAATATCAATAACAGAGGACACAATATTATCCAAGGGGTAAATACGGGAAGATGATGTATCGATGCTGTTATCTACCACTGCAAGAACTTTTTCCAATTAGCTTGCTCAATTTGGTGGAGACGCACCGCAGCTTCCATCTGCGATAGTTTCCACAATTCATTATATGCTTCATAAACAAATCATTTTGATCTAGGTGATTTTGGTCCTAAAACAAAATCAGCCAAATTGATGTCACTCGACAAAAGGGACAGGTGGTGTTTCACAGATGACAACGTGGAGTGTCCCAACCCTTGCTGACAAAATTTCCCCACTGATTTGTGGTGACTGAATGAGAGTGTGGGAAAAGTGGATCACGTCTAGTTTGTGAGAAACCTGTCGTTGTATTAAGAAAACTCAATTAACATGCATTGGAACTTGTTGGCCACAACAACCATCCCAAAGGGTTGACGTCAGAAACATTCATATTACCATTTCTGAACAGGGCAAGCAGTACATCAACCGTATGATTGGTGTGTTTACACCATGTATCATACTCAGCCAATGAAGGAATGGAAGGAACATTCAAATTTTGGGCTGTAGCCAAACCAAAACAAGTAGTCTGCTGCACTGTGTCATTTAAAAACAAAATTTGAGTCGGAATCAAACATGCACGATGCAGAGCTTCAGCACCTTGGACCTGCCAAACTTTAGTGTCCTAATCTGGATTTCAAATCAATGGTATCTTTCCAGTGTTCGTAACCATGTAAAGCCAAATCAGTCCTAAAGGAATTCGAATAAATCAATTTTGTGTGAGTCAACATGAATTTAGATTGAGATGGCAATTTTAACTTATAGAAATAAGTCTCTGGATTGGACGCATTGAAATCTGAAAAATATGTGAACTTACTCCGGAGAGTATTTGAACTGTAAAGGAGTCGGACAATGTTCCCACTGGGTAAAATTAAAAATCGATCTTAATGTGTTTGTTTTATGCAAGAAATTATGGCCATAATGTTGGTAACAGAATAAATCTGCATAATTGGCCGAATTCAAATACAAATCTTCAGCATCAAAAGCAGCATAATATTTTAAATCAGAAAACAATGAATGAACTGCCTGAACATCCCAGTTGTCTGAGTATATGTCCTGTGATACCACATCTCCTAGTGAAACGCGGAACACGTATGGAACATTCAGGACCTCCGGACCATTGATATCGAATGCGACTTTATCCCAAACGATGCCCTCTGCAACACGGAAGGCCGAAATGTTCACAAGGGCTTGATCACATTTCATGATATGGGACAATGTATGGGGAGCCAGAATCCATCAACCAACTTCACAGCAGAGCATTCCAGCAAATAATGACCATTGATGAGCAAGAAAAACACTGTCACAAACCCAATCCACATGAAAAGGAAGATAAGTATGAGCACCATCCAGATGCATGTCCAGGGTGGGACCAGGTAAGTCTTTTTGAACCAGGTAATGAAAAGACTGGTAAGAGTCATTGGAGTTGACAAAGATGAGGACGAAGAAGATGAATCGTATGAGAAACTTGTACGATCCATGTAATAACCGCTTGCTCTCAAGCACAACATTGGAGGCTGTGCAGCATCAGATGGATTGGGTATAGTACTGTCAGGAACGTCAATGAGGACCTCAACAGGAGGCGAATCATACTCAACGTCTGTATTAGAAGAAGATGAAGGTACAACAGGCACAAAGTCAGTAGAAGTTTCCAACTCTGTTAGACCTGGTACCATTGGTGTGAGTCTCCCTTCCATTTTTTGCTGATATCTCCTCTGTTTTTGATATGTTTTGCTGGTTTTAGATGCTTTGGGCACTGTGCCACTGCTATTCAGTGCCACAGTGCAAGTGCTCCCTATTGTAAATTGTTGTAATGGATTAGTGACTCCATGATTGGCTTATTTGATTTACTTGTCAGACCTTAGTATAGTGCACCATGTGTGCCCAGGGCCTGTAAATCAAATGCTGCTGGTGGGCTTGCAGCACGGTTTGTGCCACCCACAGAAGCAGCTTGTAAAGTGTGTCTCAGGCCTGCCATTGCAGAGCCTGTGTGCAGTCTAGTATTGCCATGTTGACTTGGTAAGTGTACCCACTTACCAGTCCCTAAACCTTCCCTTTTCTACATATCAGAAACCCCTAAGGTAGGCCCATGGGCAGGGTGCATTGTATGTAAAAGGTAGGACATGCCCTGATGTGTGTGGCATGTCCGGATAGTGAATTACAGCCAATTTCGTTTTTTCACCATTGCAAGGCTACCTGTCCCCATAGGCCAGAATGATCAGTTTGATTATAACATCTTATAATCCTAACTGACCCAGGGAACATGGTAGAAAAACGAATTTAGTATGCCTGAACTCAGAATGATAAAATACATCTTTTAGTGAAGTTGTTTAACATTCTGTGTTTGAAAATACCACTTTTAAAAAGTGGGTATTTTCTTGCCTAACCTTCCAGTTTGCCTCTGCTAAGGTTGTGTATTCACGGTCTGGTTTGTGAGTGACAGGGGGCTGGAGAGGGTCTTGGCTCCAGCAGTCTGATGGGTCAGGGCTGGGCTGAATAGGACCCACATAGAATAGAAAGTAGGGGGGGAGGAGACTTCCTTTCCATGACCTGAGCCCTCATAGAATAGAGAGTAGGGGGCAGGGATTTCCTTTCACTCCCGAGACCTCATAGGATAGAGAGTAGGGGGGAGGAGATTTCCTTTCAGCTACCTGGGCCAGGTCTGCTTTCAACAATGCTGTCTCCACCTCCTGCCAGGAATCTGCACAGAACTGGTTTTGGCTAGGTACAGGCACCCTCTGCCTTCAGAGGACCAAGAATTTACTAGTATAAATATTGGGGCCCAGACCCCAAGACTTTAGATCACTTCTGGGAATCAAGACGAACCTTTGCCAAGGAGAAGAACCAGGGAATCTAAAGGAGTTTGACTGCCCCTGTGCCAGTGTGCTATTTTCTGGGGTTGGCCTGCACTGGTTTCTTTATTGCCAAGGAAAGGGGAAAGACTTTTATTGAAACTTGCATCATCTTGAAGAAGAATCTCCAAGGGCTTGAACTGTGCTTGCCTCCTGCTGAAGTCTCAGGGATACAAGACTTCACCACCAGCTCCCCCCCGAATTCCCTTGCTGGGGATTCTGTCTGCAGAAGCATGCATGTTGTTGGGAGCTGGAAGCGCGACTCAATGAGAAGAAGCGTCTCGCATCCGCAGCTGTTACCGTCGCATCACCGGAGAAGCGTGTCGCCACATCAAGGATCACCTTCACATCACCGGAGAAGCGTGTCGCAGGGCCTGTCGGGGCTCGGAAGTTACAGAGTTCGCCGCACGGCCGTCGGGCGTGCACGCATCGCCTTCACGTTGTCGCATCACATCAAGGGCGCCATCTTGTCGCATCGCACCGGATCGTCGCATCGCATCGAGGCGCCATCTTGTCGCATCGCAACCGGAATGCAACACGAGATCGGCGCATCACCTCCTCTCCGGTAAGGAACAGACGCATCGCCTACTTTGCGCAAGCACTGAGGAACAGACGCATCGTCTCCCCCGAAGCAAGGAACCGACGCATCGTTCTCCCTGCAAACCTTTTGTTTATCTTGCGTGACGCATCCAAAGGTACTTTGTGAGAAACGTGTCGCATTTACCATCACCTTTGAACTAAGCTATTTCTACCATCTAAAAGTCATTTTCTTAATACTGTATTGTGGATTTTTGTCGTTTGGGTCTTGTGTTAAGTTTATATAAAGTATACTTATTTTTATAAACAACCTGTGTGGTGTCCATCTGTAGTGTTTTCACTTTATTACTGTATGTGTTCACAAATGCTTTACACACTGCCTCTGAGATAAGCCTGCCTGCCCGTGCCAAGCTACCATGGGGGTGAGCAGGAGTTATTTAGGAGTGTAGCCCCCTTACCCTGACTAGAAGCGAGGGTCCCTACTTGGTCAAAGGTACCTACCTCTGCCAACTAGAGACCCCCAGTTCTAACAAACGCCCTCTCCATTACGCGGGTACTAGTCGAAGAAGTTGAAGCCTTCGGATTCATTGAAACAGCTTGTCTTGGAATACTGGGAGTCACACTATTCAGTATCGGCCATATGGTGTAGCTTGACATGGTCAACTGAAATAAATCTGTTATCCTTGCGGCCAGGCAAAGGAGGTAAAATTACTGTACGAATACCCTTCAATCCAAGAACTGGGACAGCTGCACGATAAGAGGGACCAAATTCTTTTTTGTTCTACTGCTTTTCTCGTACCAGATCACCAACTTTAGGAAGCCAGGCAGTAATAAGAATCAGCACCGCCGCTTCAGTGGATGTGGGTAAATGATCATTAGCCAGTCTGTCACGAGTCTTTTGTTTTTCCTGCAACATAGTAGAATGGTTATCTACGTCAAATGTTGCGGCAGCCGCCACAACATCTAGACCATCAAGGTCTGGCACAAACATTTTAATGCCAAAGAGCATTTCGTATGGGCTCCGCCCACCCAGAAATCTTCTTGGGAGATTATTTAGTGCACTTTGAACCCCATACAAAGGAGTCAGCCAACCCCTGCCAGTGCCTATGACATTTTGAGCATCAGCACTGGGTTGTGGCCAAACCCAAAGGAATCGAGTGCACGAATCCACTGCAACTAAAATATGTTTATGTGCAGTGTCAGATGTCAAAGGACCGCAGTGATCAAGATAAATACAACCAAACAGTTGATTAGAAATGTATAGCTGTGTATGTGGTGGATGTGTAACCGTAGATGGTTTAATCTGTTGACAAATATCACAAGATAGTACAAAACTACGGGTTTGTTTATATAAACCACAGCACCAATAACGTTGCTGTAAAATAGAAACCGTTGCAGAAACTCCAGCATGCGCAGATGCCATGCCTTCATGTGCGGCTATGATCAAAGGAAGTCTACGGTCCTTGTTGGGAATCAGCCGATCCCCAACAGACAGTATCGTAGCAGATGGGACTTGCTCAGGTGATAAATGATAAGAATACTTAGATGGTAAACCTTGTGGGAAGCCTGTCCCACCCTTCGTAGCAGCTATTGCCGCAAGAATATCATTATCAACCTTAGTCATGGACCTAGTAACTGCTGCTACTGAACCTGTGGCTACTGCAGATTTGGCTGCCTCATCAGCCAAAGAATTACCAACAGCATGTGTTCCCACACACTGATGGCCAAGAGTATGAATAACCTGTGGGAGCAGCAAACGTTCTTTAAGTTCTGCCACTTGGACCCAAAGCATTTTATGCTTTATTGCGCTACCTTTAGAGTCTCGATAAACATTCTGAGACCAGAAGAACAAATTGGGATTGAAAGCTTGCACACAGTAGTAGGAATCGTACACAACAAGAGTGTTCACATCAGGATCTGCGAATTCTAGAGCTAAAATCAAAGCATGCAGCTCCACCAATTGTACCGTACAGTTCCCAAGCACCTGTGTATGTACTATAGAAGACAAATTCACCATATACAAGTGAGTCAGCCACAATAGCGCAAGCCGCCGAATAAGCATGCTTTGACCCGACGGCTGGTTGAGCAGAGCCGTCAGTATAGATTATACATTTGTACTGATCCAAAGGAAGCAACGACCATGGAGGAGGATGAACATGTTCGTATTGTAGAAACTCTTGTGTCTGCAATGAGGGATCAAAAATGGACGTACGTCAGCCAACGTCGATGAACTCGCCCATTGTATCCAACGTGGATGCAAAGCTTTAGAATTCCATACACTCGCCTTATTTACTGCTTCTAAAGTAGGTACAGGTGAAACCATAAGAATGCGTTGTCCCTGCACCAAAGAGCATTCCTTCAGAACCGCCATCCAGACCGCAGTCAAAATTCTCTCAACTGTGGAAAATCGCATGTGTGCCGATGGGTATAAATGCGATTTATATGCTATTGGTACTGTGTCACCTTCATTGAATGTCAATTAAGTGAAACCTACTGTCCCTGGCACAATTTTTATGACCAAGTTCATAGAATTATCACGCGTTAGCAAGACGTTGGTCACAAGCAGATCAGACTGCAAAGACCGAAGAATCGGGGTATGTTCCGGAAGCCAGCTGGCAGATGAAAAGAAAAAAAAAAAGAAAAAAAAAAAAAGTTGTATCAACGCATAAAGGGGCTTGATACGCTGGGCATAATCAGGAATGTAAGTCCTCCCAATATTTAAAGAACCCAGCAAAGATTGTAATTATTTCAATGTAGGGGGAGGCTGCAATTGTGCACACTTCTCCAGAAAGTGGGGGCTAACCCTCTACCTACATTGTTGAGCTCGTAACCCAAGAAGAATACCGCCAAACAAGCGATGTGTGACTTGGCAAAATTAAATTTGTAACTCAAGTCTGCAAAAGAGAGAATGATGCGATCCACACGCCCAAGATGCGGGATCAGTTTGTCATCTGCCAAATAAATGTCATCGACATACGAGAACGCATCAGGGTCAATGTTGTGTAACAGAGACAACACGGGCAGCAAAAGCCCCGGGACTGTTCTATAGCCCATAGGCAAACGCGTAAAGCGCTTTTGATTGCCGACCATGGTAAATGCGGTCAGGTCACGGCTACCAGGAGCCAAAGTATGACAGTAAAAACCATTGGAAATATCCAGTGTTGTTTTGTATTTTCTACAAACAATATTATTCACTAACACAGAGCTGTGTGTGTTTGTACTGCAAATGTACCAACATGACTGTTTAAATGTCTGTAATCCGAAACTATATATGATATAAACCATCCGGTTTCGATATCGGAAAAAGAGGATTATTCATGGATGAAACACAGGGTTCAATGACACCCTGATATTCCAACTGGGTCAAAATTTCACTTACGGATGCTTTTGCTTCACGCCTGATCGTATATTGAGCCTGAGGCTGTGGTATAGATCGCAAAGGAATTTCATGTGCTGGTGAATCCTTATCCCAGCCTACCGGATTATGATACACAACCAGCGCTAGGGACAAAGCCCAATCCCAAGCCTAAGCTCGTTTAGCCTCTTCAGAGACGTACCGGGAAAAACTCGGGAGTATCACGTCCCCCCTCGGGAAGACGACAAAACAAATGGAGGAGGCAAATCCGTCTCCGCCAACGAAATGTCATATGAGGAGGTAAGGTTGTCCCAAAAGAATCCCTTAATGGTACTTTTAATATCACCTTCAATGCGGAGAACTCCCTCATGAAGCCCATCACGGGGTGCAACTAGTGTATCTGCTGTTTCCACTGTAATGAAAGTATCAGTTGCTCTCGCCTATAGACAAGGATGGAGTGTTTCCTACACTATGGTAACTTCCGCCGCGCTGACGAGGAGTTTCACCGCCCATCTCCAATCGAGGAGCAGGGTTCTCACCGTCTTAGGCATACTTTGCTGTTAAAGCGGCAACTTTCTTCTTCTGAAACGGGGCTCGAAAAGGAGGTAGTCCCTCCGGTTTGGCTTTAACGTCAAACTGGCGTGGCGGATCACGTTTCTGCTGAGTGGTATCGGATGTGGTGCAAGCCCAGCCAAAACGGGCTACGTGGGCCCATCGACAGATAAGGGGCCTAAACGGACTGCAGAAACAGGGTGAGTAAGGGCGCCATTAAACCAGATGGTATGCTGCCAAGCTTTTAAAGGAACTTCAAGTAATTGATAAGGGCAATAATCCTGCGGGACCGCCTCAACAACAAAAATAAAATCAGCCCCTCCATTAGGGACTGCATGTTGAGCCAAATAAGCTGTGACTGCAGCGCGGTTGGGCGCCGCAATAGCGACCGCCATAAGAAAAGTAAGAGCAACAAAAGAACGGTAGCGCACAAACGGGCCAATATAGAAAGAAGAACCTTTTAAAATTCAAGCTTGAAAATCCTATATAAATCAAACATAGGAGGCTAAGCCCTCACACCACGGATGTCTCCGGAAACTGGTGAGAGGGTATTGTGGACAAGCACAAGCGCTACTCAGGGGTCCTGCGAATAAGTACCAGACCAAACGTTGGTGGCGCCATGTTGCAGGGATTCTGCACATACACAGAACTATGCGCAGGAAAATGGGACCTCGGTGTATAGGGGCTAAGCCTTCCCACCACCTTAGTGCCCACGAACCCAGGACCGACTAGCTATAGTGTCTCACTCGCTCTCCTACACCCTCATGAAGAAGCAAAGGATTAGACACCCCTGAACACAACACTCCTGGATCTCTCAGGAATCGCGGTAACAAGACGCACCTTTTCGCTCACACTCTCGTACCTGTCCACAATAAGAACTGACCAAAACACGAATATAGTTTAAAATGTTTATTTTAACTATCGTGCTCTAAAATGTAGTATACGAGCCACAACCAGCAGAAAAATGCATAAAATCAACACAGTTAGCATTGCAGCAAAGCCATATATCATAAATGGAGATGTCATCATATAAAGACAGTGGAGAAAGAACTATAAGGCCTAACCACCCTCCCCTTGGTAAGAAGACAGAAGAAGTATTATTATAGAATAGAAGATCTCTGGGCTTTGTCAGCAGACCCCATACCTTAGTGCCTTGATGGTATTTCTACATCATAGGAACCGCATGGCTCTTCTCCCTGGAAAGCTCCCTCTCCAAGTGTGTGTTACCTAAACATGCATCCCCATAATATCAAAACACGAGTTTCCAGCAGCAGCTGTATTAGCATGTTTTGTCTAGGTGCTAGGGACTGACCAGAACAGAACAACAAGGGGCATTGTTTATCGACCTTGATCTCAATGTTCAGACTACACTCCAGGAAGAGGCAGAGAACGAGCCAAGCAGACCGTTCTCATGTGAAAGGCATAAACAGAGTCTTGCAAAAATAAAGCCATGTAGTAACGCGCGCAAAAAGCAGCATTATGGTTGCTGGGCTCATGCTAATTTAGCGATGTCGACAATGTCCCTATCGGCCACGTGACAAGCTGGATTGGGTGCTCGGTTCATAGCCTTTATTACACACACACACATATTTACTACAACAGCCAGGAATCAAGGCCCCAATGTTATCAGGTACGATAGTGTGGCTGGAGGGATCAGGAGGAGCCACAAAAACGAAATCTAGGCGCTAGAAAAGTTTTACACACAGGGAAATACCTGAACTTATGAGCAGCTAGAAAAGATGCCCTTTTTGTTTCCCACTTCTGTAAAAGAGCTTTGGGAATACAGTAACAAACTGCGGTCATCCGGATAAGCAAATTAAAACAATATTGCACCATGAATAATAAATTCGACAGAGCATTTATCGTATCTTCATCATAACATACATTACGATTTATATACAAGAAATACCTGTCAGACAAGTTAACACTTAAAAGTGTCCCGTAAATTAAAACAATATTGCACCATGAATAATAAATTCGACAGCGCATTTATCGTATTTGCGTCATAACATACATTACGATTTATATACAAGAAATACCTGTCAGACAAGTCAACACTTAAAAGTAGTGCCCCGCAGCACAGCAAGTAGTTATAATTTTTAAGCGGTAGCATGCACTAAATTATCCCTCGAGCCACTAGACCAGAACCGGCGAGTTGAAAGGGTGGGTGTGGAGGGCTGCGCCAGTACACTGGCGTTTACGACTTGGAAGGCTCCAAACTTTTACGTGTAAAACAGAGGGGCGCAAGAAAGTGTGATGCTCTCCCCACCTGCCACTCCCATTGTGTGTCCCGAGTCCCTTTCCTCCTACACACCGTGAATTAGGTACCTGCACTCCTACGAACCCAAACAGCCTGCAGGCGCATTCCTGACCTGGCAGTGGAGAAGGTGCTGCGGGCGGGGAGGAGGAGGACTGCGGGCGCTGGCGGCGGGAAGGTGGCGCGAATCCCCACGGGAGCAGAAGAGGAAACCCGGCCTCAGAGCCGAGCGCGGGAGGCGGGTGATATCGTAGTTCTTCACGGGGGTGGAGGCGTACGTAGACCAGAGGTTCCTGTCGGGGCCACGTTTGCAACCGGTGATTCCCGGGATCCGACCTGTAGCCCCTTGTTAAGACATCACCGCTCGCTGCCACGGGAGAGCAGGGTACACACCAAGGGCTCACCTGCGAGTGGGGCGACTCTAAGGACGCGGAGGCCAGCTCCGGCGGGGATGCTACAGGAGTTGGAAGACGGGTTTGAAAGATAGAAAGGCCCAGCATGGCGGAGGAGCTCTTCGGTAAACTGGTCTCCATTGTGATCAAGTGCAAAGACTGCGAGGACAGGTGAGTGCGGCAGCGCTCTGCACACCTGCAGCCTAATTGCTGGTGAGGTGATGCCCTGCGGGCCCGGGGCTACGCGGGGATAAGGGGTTGCTCGAAACCTAGCTTGGGGGGTGCGTACTCCTGCCACGTGCTCTTCCAGCCAAGCGTCAATAAACAGCACGGCGTGAGCAGCAGGGCTCCAATATGCGCCGTGTGATAACACTTGCTGTACAAAGGCGCATAAAGGCACAAAAATCAGAACACGCGGGGCTTCTGGCAGGTGCGAGCAGCAGAGGTGCTGTACAGCTCTAACGCGCCTAGAAAATTTAAATGCCCCCCCTTCACAGCCTTTGTTGCCTACCTATGGAACACCTGAAGCTTCATTATCAAAGTGAATTCCGCACCACGTGGGAAAATAGTAACACCTCATTTCAAGTTAATAAGAACAGACCGCCGTTTGCATTTTAGTTAAACTGTTGCTTTCGGTTTCCGACATATACAACGTGGTTACAATAGATCTTTGCAGTGATACTATATATCTTCGCAGGGAATCATCGTCGCTTGTTACTCTTCAGTACTCCAGTAGACTCAAATCTCCAACATTGTCGCAATAAACCTCCGTACTGTTCCATTGCACGTAACACTAGGAGGAACAGTAGCTGTACGCTTGTATCTTAAGTTACCATTGCCCCTAGCCACCCTGAATGAGTGGTTTAAATGGATAACGGTGCCACCCGGGTATCTTCTTTTAGGTAATAGACCTACCCTACTGATCCCTCGTATTACGGTCAGTTTCTTTTATGATATGTTATGTTCGACGCTTCTTTGTAAGATTTTAATTAATTGAATACAAATAAAGATACATTTGATTTTGATTGCACATAATACTAGCCCAGTGGTATCTGCCCAACCCTTTGCTGCGAATGCATGCCTTGTTGAGAAGTACTAGTAATATCCCATAAACATATTTCAGTATGCAAAGTACTTATTCTTCCCAGTAAAAAGTCGCAGCCCTTCTGAATCTCCTTTCACTCCATGCTGAGAACGAACTATACTCAGGTGTGCAGTGATCAAGCACGAGTGCCTATAGTGTACATCTACACAAAATGCCACTGCAGCCATTCCGAATGTTTTGCACAATTCTGTCCTGTTACTTGTACAACACGAAAGCGGCTCGGCGCTTCTGCTGCCCCTGTGAATGCTTATCATCTACCCTGAACATCATATACACTGTACTGTCCATGGAATGTGTAGCAGAAAGTACAGTTACTGTCCTATTACTAGTCAAGGACCGGGCCTTGCCTTCTGTCACTTTAATGTACAGCTGCCACTATGATGAGGACAAGATGCTCCCCCCCCCCCTTTTCAATTTGCATTAGTCCTAAACTATGCTACAATACAACTGCTGTTCATGTTCACTCAACTTCTTGCTTACTGAGTAAGGAAGGCACTACTATCTGCAGAAGGCAATGACTTGTGGTCCGGCTGACCTGGGGACAGAGGTCTCAACACTTCCCGATTTTCGCTGCTACTCAGAAATCTGTGACCGGTTTCAGTGCAGCTACACTGCAATCAACAATGAAAGGTGACATTGGTAACTGAGGAATCATTTTATGTAAAAAAATTTAGACTACAATAGGTAGGTGAAAGATCTTTGTGGCTAGGATTATGGTATTCTGTTCTGAAAAATAAATTGCAGTGAAACGGATGTCCCAAGAACTGGGACTCCGCTTAAACAAACAATGCCCTCTAATTTGTTATAACCACTACTGGGTCTTTGAGGAAAATAAACAGACTCCAAAACTACATTTGTGCTAATTAACTAACAAAGAATGTTAAAAAGGCTATTAGTTTTGACAAAGTGTTTTGTACAATTTGGATGTTCTAATGGAAATTCTTATCTGGGGCTAATCTTTGTGACTGCTTGCACTATCAGACAGCAGCTGTGATGTTATGTGAATTTGTAGATCCCAGCTAATCACCCCTGAGGGTATCCAGGCACTGAGTAGGACAGGCCTGAGTGGGAGGAGTATATCATTCCTGTTTCATCTGGAAGAGCCATGTCTTGAAGTTCCTTAGGAAATCCATAATGGAGAGGGAGGTTCTGAGGTGTTTCGGGAGGTCATTCCAGGTCTTGACTGTGAGGTATGAGAAGGTGCATCCTTTGCTTCTGGTCTTCTTGTTGCGAGGGAGGTGTGCCTTTGCCTGGGATGCAGATAGGTGTCTGGTGGGTTGGTAGAAGTTGAAGCAGTGGTTGAGGTAAGTTGGACCGGTGTTGTGGCGGGCTTTGTAGGCGTGGGTCAGTAGCTTAAACTTGCATCTTTCCTGGACTGGTAGCCAGTGGAAATTGTTGAGGTTTGGAGAGATGTGGTTATTTGCGGGATGTTCGTGATGAGTCTGGCGGTTTCGTTCTGGGTTGCTTGGAGCAGGTGTAGGACATGGGCTGGGATTCTGATGTAAAGGGCATTTCCGTAATCAAGTTTACTTGTGATCAGAGCCTCTGTGACCGTTCGTCTGGTACTCAGTGGAACCCACTTGAAAGTCTTGTATAGCATTTGCAGGATATGGAAGCATGATGAGGAGACAGCATTGATCTGTCTGCTCATGTAGAGGTTGGTGTCCAGGATGATCGTGAGGTTTTTGGCATGGTCTGCATGGGTAGGTGTGGCCAAGTTCGGAGGGCAACCAAGAGGCGTCCCAGGGGGAGTGGTTGTTGTGGAGGGTTAAGACTTCGGTTTTGTCTGTGTTGAGCTGAAGGCAGTTGTTTTCATCCAAGCAGCGATGTTGCTCATACAGTTGGCAAAGTTTGCTTTGGCAGTGCTGGTTGAGTCAGTAAAGGAGAGGATGAGCTGAGTGTCATTGGTGTAGGATAATATGTTGATGCAGTGGGCTCTGACAATGTCCGTGAGGAGAGTCATGTAGACTTTGTAGAGTATTGGGCTAAGTGACAATCCTTGAGGGACTCTGGAAATGAGTTGCTTGGGTTCTGAGGTTTAGGGGGAAGTCTAACTCATTGAGTTCTGTCCATGAGGAAGGACGATATCCACTTGAGGGTCAGTCAGCAGATACCCACATGCTTAAGCTTTCTGATGAGTGACTTGTGGGACGCCATTTAGAAAGTTGTGGAGAGTTTGAGGAGGATGAGTGCTGCTGTTTCTCCTCAATTGAGTATGCTTCTGATGTTATCAGTAGCCACAATGAGGGGTGTCGCTGTGTTGTGGCTGGTGCAAAAGCAGCCTGATTTAGAGGAGGCTTACAAAGGTATAATACATAAATGTTGGGAGATTTGCTTCGAAGCCCAGGGTTATTGCTTATAAAGCTAAAATTATAACACAAAAACTTTATGAGGCAGAGGTATGAACTGGTTCATACTGCCTTAGCTTAATCCATCTGGGGGAAGAATATAAGAGCTAATGCTATTACTGTGTCGTCTATCCCAAGACCATACAACTGTAGTCAATATTGGGCTCTCTAGATACATACTTTGGGCCCACTGAATTGCCTTTGATTTTACCATGTATATTAAAGCATCAATGTTTTTGCCTGTGTGAATTGTCAATAAATTTCATATAGCTAACTGGTTCCCAAGTAGTGTTGAGAAATGCGCTATGACATTGGTATACCCCTAAATTAGTATAATGTGTCACTTGCACCTGCACTATTCAGAGCACATCTGAGAGTCAGAATGGATGATTGGTGGTGCATTTTACTTGTTAGGGAGCACATCTTTAGCTGTACCATTTTGTCTGACAAATGGGGATATTTGGGAGAAATTCTGTCACAATCAATTAGGAGGACATTTGTTACATTCTAAATATTTGGGAAAGTAACTGGATTAATAACCACCTTAGCTTGGTACACATTCTTGGTTGAAGAGGGGCCTTGAAATTTATTGGCCCTATTTTCAAAGCTTTTCTGTGAGTTCTTTTGTCTTACTGCTGTCTTAGCTGTCAGTTATGCCATCAAGTCAAGAAATGATTCACAAAAGAGTTTTCTGTGAGCAATTTGTTCTAATCCAAATTAACTGTCAGCCAGGGTTGGGCGGGCCTATACGTCAATCAATCAGTGCCAAAAGGGATGGCCTGACAGGTCACTTTGTGGGCCATTTGTTTGGCTGCAGGTGGGCCTTTATTATGGTCTGATGGTCCAGTGTTTACCATTGATTTCCCTCATAGCAAACACAAATGCAAGCAGGCTGACATATCACCTATGCAGCATGCCTGTACAAGTTCAAAACTGTCCTGATTTGCAAATGTGTGCCACTGTTTTAGCTATCTAATTCACTAATGTGGGCCACTTTTATTTTGGTGCCCGGGCCTATTTTCTGTCCCACTCTGACCCGGGGTGTAATTTACTCATGAACTTCAGAGAGTAAGACATAATTACTCATGGAATAAACACCTTGCTATTCATGTCAGTCAATAAGCACCTCTTACTCATGGAAATAGGAAGATTTAACTACTTGCTGAAATGCTTAGTGACATTAGCTCTGCTTGACAGCAGTTTCAAATTTATTTTGCATATGTATTTATGTAAAATACTAGATTTTTCTCCTCAAATTGTTTTGCCCATTATTTCTGGGAAGTTAGGTGAGTACTACCAGGGGGGCTGGTGAGAGGCCCTGCAGATTTGTAAAGTAGGATGTGGTACATCTTTGTTCATTCTGTTTGTAATTTGAACTTTGGTGGCTTGAGAGTTTCTCTTCGCTCCTAGTAAAGTTTGCACTTTATTTAGGTGTGACTTTAAATAAGCACCTGACTTTTATTCCACACATAAATTAGTCTACTTGTAACTGCTTTCCATTCTCAAGATGCTTAGAAATATTTCACCATCCTTGGAGCTCACAGGAAAAAACTCCTGATACAAGCAGTAATTTCCTCCCATCTTGATAATGGCAATGCCATTTTTTTCTTGAGCTTGCCAATGTATATCTTGAACAGAATACATATCATACAAAGTACTGTGGCCTATGTTGTACCAGGTCTGAAAAGACATGAGTATATATCTCCGCATTGAGCAAAGCTTCACTGACAACCAATGGGTAAACAATACATGTTCAAGGCTCTGTGTTGGGTCTATATAGTAATGCATCAAAATGGCTGAGTATACTTAGAGGAAAATGTTTTGTTTTACTATCCTACTCAAGCTCCATGTCATGCCAACCAAGCTTTGCTTAACATTCCCGCCACTAAGAAAACATGCACAGGCAGTTGAGATTTCTCTCATATAGCAGAAAAACTCCCTATTCGCAGATGATATGTTATCATTTCTGCACTCCTCCAATATGAACCTCGGTCCCCTCGTGGCTATGCTGAATGCCTTCCATTCACTGTCTGGCCTGTGGGTTAAACCCAGAAAAACATTCCTTTTCCCGCTGTGCCAAGGCACCCTTTCCTGTGAACTCACATTAGGCCTGGACCACATCCAACGGGCCCCACACTCCTATAAATATCTTGGGATTAATATCTTTCATACTCCAGGTGACCTCCTAAAGGGCAATCTCTGTGCCATGATACTCGCTATTATGGCCCAAGTGCCTTTTGGAACACTCTTCCGCTCATGATAATGGGGCGCAGAGCCCTCCGTAATAGGGTAGTCCGCCCGCACTTATTATACCACTTTGCGAACCTGCTGGTGCTGGTCCCCACGAGGACACTTTGTGACCTCAAAACTTTATTACTCAACTTAATCTGGAACAAGGGTCCTCATTTTATTTCCTTGCCGAAACGTTTCCTGTCTCCTGACTTTGGTGGTCTTGGGGCACCAGACTTTTGGACCCATTATTACACGTCACAATTGCAATGGCTCGCTTACTGGCTAGCGGGACACCACTTGGTTGAGATGGGCCTCACAGTGGACCAGATAAAAAAACGCAGAGCACTACACACTTCTCAAATTCTCTATATCAGTGGGCATACCACCTGTGCCTCTCTCTTGGACTAGGTGTATACCGATCTGTGTAACTCCTTAAAATGCACAAGGGCTTCACCCACTTATGCTCTGCACTTCCACTGCTCGAAATCTTGACTCATTTTGTGACCCCATATGCTGGGAGACTGTCTGTCTGTCCACCGTGGGGGATCTGTTCCAAAAGGTTCTTCTGCTGGACTTCTAACTGTGAGTGCCCTGTGCAGGCTTGGTTACCACAATAAGCCGCTCCTAGTGTAATGACCTAAATGTCTCTAGATTTGTGATGTGCGATCTGGCATCTCCCAAAAAGTGAAGGACTGGTCTCACACACCACCTGGTGTCATGCTTCATCATTGACCAGTCTTCGCCCCTTAAAAACTTGGTTTGATAAAGGGCGGGCATACACCTGACGACAGGGATGCACTTCTAAACCTAAGTGGGGGCCCTTACAAAAAGAATTTGTGTGATTTAAAATACCATTACAGATGACAAATTATGTTTTTAATTTTAATGTGGATGGCATCTGTATGGTCATTAAAACCAGAGATGCGGTGTATATGAGGGAATTATTGTCCTCCCACCGCCGTGTATAAAGTCGACATGTTTCTGCCCACCGGCCCGATCGGGTCCATGGCATTCATCAGGACTTACAAATAACTAAAGGCTCCACCCTTACCAATTCTATGGAAAAAGGGAATCCACTGGGTGGGGTAAAAATTGTGACCCTCAACCTTCAGGAGGTAAAAATTTCAAACCTGTAAAGTGAAAAAAAGGAAATAAAAAGCAGAGACATTGTGTAGTACAATATGACAATACGGTCATACAAAATTCGAACAGCCAACTGCACGTGCATTCTACAGTGAGTGGCTATGGTGTGCTACAAATGTGTCAGTCATCTGTGCACAACACTCAATAAAATCTATGGGAAATTTGTCCCGTATTTCTTACCCTTGTGGGGGATCTACTAGCCCCATAGGAGGCCGTGGACGGTAGACCAATGAGGTCGCTAGCTGTCAACAAGGAGAAAATAATGACAGAAGAAAGAACATTATATCAGGAAGTGGTGTCACAATTTCATACAAGTACACAACTACATTAGTCCTCTTCAGGTTATTAAAGGATCTATCAGCGTAAAACACAGGGGTCCCCGTGGGGCATGGCCCCAGGTCGTTTATTCTTGCACACACACACTCTTACTGTGACCGATGGTTCACTGCTCCTTGCACCTATGTCTGCACGGCTCGTCTCCTCGTCGATAAATGAGAGCGAGGGCTGCGTGATTTATATAGCGCATGCGTGCTCTTACTCTTGTGCAGGTGTGGGCATTAGTGGTGAGCGGTAATTGGTAATTGAGGTCTAGCGGCGTTTCCGATGTCGTTGCACCCGCTATGTTAAGAAATGCCTGACCTGCCTGGTGCGGTTACGCGGACCAAATATGGAGGTCCGGCGGTATCCTCGTGGTGGCATTGGAAGGCGCTGAGACCCGGGAGTGCTTCTGTGTACTCGGAGGATAAGTGCGCCTGCTTCCTGTTGGTGCGCATGCGTTCTGAAGAATGCAGCTGGTTGTTCTGAGCCACAAGTGCTGATTGGTTCGATCGGCGTGCCTTTCACTTATGGTGGCTAAACATGCAATTACTAGTGCGCATGCGTTAAAGATTAGCAGAGTGGTGTGTCTACATGCGTATGCTAAATAGATCGAGACACTGCTTATCGCGCTAACGTGAATGCTGAGATCCCGCGAGTGCTAATGCGCTTATGCGGACAGATGCGCAAATTTTCTGAGGATAAGCATGCATACTGGATACTGTGGATGGTTACCCAGGAACGAGCTTGCTAATTCGCTCGGTCTCAAAAGTTTCTTGCCTTCGGTAGGCAATGCCTTCCGATGCAGATATTGATGTGCTCTAATGTGTTGTCTTGTCTACAACCGTACAGTGCAATAAATATCTCTCACATAGGGTGTGTTTAGCTGTGTGGGGCTAAGTGCAAAAGCACTATGATGGTTGGTAATCACTGTCGGTTAACTACCCCAGTAGTGATGTTACTCGTACCGGCTAAATCTCCTTCATGGTGATATAAAATAGACAAGCGCATTAAACATGCTCTTAGGTTGGCACCTGGGAATGCCAATAGTTGTATTTCTAGTGGTCACAGATGGAGGTGTCTCTGATGTTTCTGTCCAAACAATGTGTTTTACTGACCGAGCTGGTTTAGGGACCAGTATGGGAGTTGTGGGGTGACCTCCCAGATGCGTTTTGTTCTCATGGTAGTGTTTCATTCACCCTGCTAGTTGTAACCACGGGATGTCATCATTCAATCCTTTCAGATTGGATTTTAATCTATATACCCATCTCTGTTCCCTGATGTGGAGCGGTCTTGTGAGGTCAGTCGTGGATTTTTTCATCACCTCTAAAACTGCCCATCTCAGGTCGCTGTCTTTATGTTCAAAGTCCAGGAAGTGCCTTGTAAGTTTTGTTTTCGTCTTTTTGCACCGTATTGTGCTTCGGTGTTCATTGATACGAATCTTAATTTTGCGGGTTGTCATTCCCACGTAGAGGAGGCCACAGGGGCATGTCAGTAGGTAGATTACATTCTCAGTATTGCAATTACTGAAGCTATTCAGTTTCCAAGGTTTACCTGTGCCAATATCTACTTCTTTTGTTGCTGTAGTGTAAGGGCATGCGACGCACCCCCCACAGGGATAGTGTCCAGTGGGTCTTTGTGTATTCCAGAGAGTGGTTTGTTCTACTTTGCTGAGAGGTTGGTCTTTGGCGTGGACCAATTCATCTCGCGGGCTTTTGCTTCTTTTGAATGCGAATAGTGGGAGATCCCACTCCTTGCCTGCACTACCTAAGATGTGCCAATTTTTCTTACCAATCTTTTTTATGGTGTTAGAGACTGGCGTGAACGTAGTAACACACACCATTTGATCCTTTCGTTCTTTATTCGTGGTTTCCAGAAGAGCTTCCCGTGGATTGTTCCTTGCCCTCTTTTTTGCTCTTTTGATTAGTTTTTTCGGGTAGTGTCTTTGGATCAATTTCTCCTCTAATTCCTTAGATTGTTCCAGGAAAGTTTCGGTTTCTGTGCAGTTTCGCCGCACCCTTAAGAACTGTCCCACCGGTAGGTTGTCCCTGAGGGCTTTCGGATGATGACTCTCATACAGTAGCAGGCTATTTTTGTCCGTGGGCTTGTTGTGTACCCTTGTGTGGATTCAATCCGGTGTCATGTTAATGTCAAGGTCCAAAAACGTGGCATAATCTCTGTTGATAGAGTGGGTGAACCTCAGGTGAAGATCTTTGGTGTTAACCCAGTCTACAAAGGCTTGTGCAGTGAGTTCGTCCCCTCGCCATATGATGAAGACGTCGTCAATGTAGCGTTTCCACGTTTTCAGGTGTTCTATGAAAGGGTTGTTTTCATTGAAGATGAAATCCTCCTCAAATTGGCGGACGTACAGGCATGCTAGGCTTGGGGCAAATGTACTGCCCATTGAAGTGCCGGTGTTCTGATGGTAAAGCACTTCCTCAAATTCGAAAAAATTCTCTGTAAGGGCAATCTCTGCGCATTCCAGGACAAAGTTCTGTGGGGTGGAGAACTGCCATTCCATGTTAAGCAAGATGTCTTCCACCACAGCCAGTGTCCTCCTTTGTGGGATACTGGTATAAAGGGCCTCTATGTCCATGGTAATGAAGATGTCTTCTGCAATGTTGATTTCCAAGTCTCGAAGCAGACATAGTACGTCCTTTGTGTCTCGCAGATACGATGCAGATCTTTGCACTATTGGTTTCAGAAACCAATCGCAGAACTGCGACAGCGGTTCCAGGATCGATCTGATCCCAGAAACTATTGGTCTTCCTGGTGGCGGTATACTCCCCTTGTGGATCTTCGGGAGTGTGTAGAACCTTGGTGTCCTCGGGTCTTTATTCACCAAGAACTCTGCTTCTTGTTTGGTTATCCAGTCATGGCTGAGAGCCTCTTCCACAATCCTTTGTATTCTCGTCATGAGGCGTGGTGTTGGGTCCTCCCGATATATCTCGTAGTTGGTTCGGTCAGATAACAACCTGTTACATTCTTCCTGGTACATGATTTTGCTCATCAGGACAATGGCCCCTCCTTTATCTGCCGGTTTGATGGTGACATCTGGGTTGTTTTTAAGTCCCTCTAGGGCAGTACGCTCCAGTTTCGTTAAGTTCTGGAACCCATTCACTTGTTTAAAGTTGATTTTCTCAATGTCAGTAAGGACGGCTTGTTCAAAGGCCAGAATGTGGCATGGGATGGTATTATGAGGTGGTACAAAGGTTGATTTCTTTCTCAGCCCTGTATTGAGTTCCAGGTTTGGTTCATTCATTGTTTCTCCAAAGTGGTTGCGTAGTTTAATTTTCCTGAAAAACTGCGCGAGCTCAATGTTTAGGGTAAAAGGGTCGTTACCGGGTGTAGGAACGAAACCCAAACCCTTAGAGAGGACAGACTCTTCAGATTCAGTAAGGGTATGGTTGCTAAGGTTTACAACATTTGTTACTCGAGGCTTCCCACAGGCGGGTTCATTACATATGGCAGTATACGAATGGCAATACACCAAACCTGGCAAACCCTTCGTCGGGAACCACTGCTTCACACCACACTGCAAACCTTCAAAAACATTGGTCATAGAAGGTGGCATATAACCTGGCTCTATAGGGGAATCCAAACCTACGTGGTGGTATCATTGCTAATCGTTAGACACAGTTGGGACCAGGCACTTCAAACTGTGTTCAGTGTCAAAGAATTTCAGGCAATGCTGCAGTACTCCCTGCAGTGCATGCTTCAAATTTACCCAAACTTGCATTCTGCATAGAGCATATCTCACAGCTATGAAATTACAGGCACTATTTCCAACAGCCTCCCTGAACTGTCCCTGATGTCAGACAATGCCGGCATACCTGACTCACATGCTCTGATTCTGTGAATAATGTAGACCCTCCTGGACTGGAGTACTCTCCACATTGACCAGCTTACAGAACAGCCGCTCGGACACTTCCAGTGAGACATCATCCTCAGTGTCCACCCTAGAACAGACATGGCCAAACTTACCACCTGTTCCTTGACCTTGCCCTCCTTTTGGCATGCTGAGCTATCACTCTACGATAGAAATCCTTGACTCCACCCATTTTGACATCTTGGCATAATGATCTCCAGCACTGGGCTAAGGTGAAGAGCACCTGAATACTGAGATGAACAAAGGGGGGGGGCTCTGATGGGTCTTGGTTGCAGACCTCTGGGATGCCTTGCAACACGCACACAAACTGATGATTCCCAATGATGATCTCCCACCTTGAATAGACACTCATCTGTAGTGGTATACTTGACAATATACCTATGTTTTCTCCCTTCAATTCCCCAACTTCCTGTAGAGCCCATACCTGGACCCTGCTTCCAATCCATGGCCCCTCCTGTTTAACCACAATCGTAACTTCCTCTATCACGTTGAAGCCCCCCCCAAACAATGTCCACGATCATCGACATCACACTGTGAATTTCTTGTTTATACTGATATGCTACACTGTCCATGACCCCTAACCATCCTTCTTCTGCGGAGCCGTTACTGTTTGATGGTTTGCCACTGATATTAAACTTGCAATGACAAAATCACATGAGCGATGCTGATGTACCATAAAAATATGAACTTGAAAGCGAAATGCAATACTACTACGCTCTCTCCTTACTTTGTGAAAGTCTAAAAAATGGTTTTGAAAACAAAATATAGCATAAAAACATTGAAAAATACTCCCTCTTGATATTAGGCAGGTTCAAAATCGTGTGGATATGATCAAAAACCTATACTAAGTAATTACAGTTGATTTTGTGTTGGGACTCTGTATTGGCTGTACCCTAGCATTCTAAAAGCATAAAAATGAAATAATCTTCATTGGAGTGGATGTCTTCTCTGCATCCCTTTCAAAGCCTTAGTAAAAGTGCAAAACAGCACTCACGTTTGAGGTATACCATGTTGTAAGGATGTAGCATACATTTTACTTAGCCGAGTGGAATGGAGCACCTTATTGGTTAGCATATTTTTATTGTTGAAGAATTTCTCGTAGTTCTACTTGGACATGAGTTAGAGGGTCTTCTTTAAGAATTATGTGTAGACAAAAAGTTGGGTTTGTCTGATTGGGCCCAGAATCTTTTTTCCCCCTAGTAACACATATGGCAGAAGCATTCTACATGAGTTGAAGGCCGAAGACATGGTACCATGGTATGCTGCGATAAATGGAGCTGCAATAGTGATAATATATCTTTGCTACTACCAGTCTGTCTTTTTGAGGAGGCAAGTATTTCAGGTGTTTGCTTGATGGTAGAAGTGGTGGCAAGTACTCACTGAGAGTTATGGATCATTTGACACCACCCTTAGGCTTCTGCCTTTCAGAGTTAGTTTGAGGAGTATCCTGGGATGCAAGGTGGGCCAGAATTGTACTGCAGATAGTTTCATTTGGTACATAGGATCAACAGCTCAGTTTTGAAGACTTTCAGTAACATTTGTGGCCATCCATGTTTGATGAAGAGTAGTCCATTTTACAGGCTGTCGCATTAATTTGCTAGCTGGTTCTGCTCAGATAGAGATCAGTGTTGTGGCAGAGAAAGGGCATGAACCATCATAAAAGTCTCTAAACTGAGGTTTGTGCTATGCTCGCTATTGAATACAACATTCGGGTCCTTTGAAAATGATCACAAAGGAATCTGAGAGTAAAGATTCCCAGATCCAGCACTTTTGTGAGCTCTCGTGTAGAACCAGCAAAGTTATAAATGAGTAGAGTCTGACACACTAACTTTTAAGTGAACATAAGATAGGGTAGACACTTGAGGAATTTCAGTAGTACTTGACATTTGTTAGAAAGGAAAGATCATATTTTGATTTATTCCAAGATTTTGGCTAACATGTAGGTGACACAAGAGAGAGAGCAAGGAGTCAGAAACTCTGCCTTCTATACAGAGGCGGTGAACATGGTCTTGCATTCCATATTTTTGAATGTTGGACTCCTATACAACAGAAAATAATGTATGTGTCCTCATTGTTAACTGCCTTGAGTGCATTGAGTCAGATTTGAGCAAGGGCCTTTTTAAAGACTTGCCTGGGGTTATAACCATATTGTACTGGGTTGATAATATTGCGGGTGTTGCAGCGTACTTCTAGTTAGGCAGCAGTCATTTCCTGAAGGACTTATAAACTTGTAAAGAGGTTAGCTTTGCCTATAGTTGGTGGAATAGGTTGCTCTAAAGCCAATATTGGAAAAATGCACTCTTGAGATGAATGCATACATTTAGGAAAAGCCAATACACAATAGCTGATATTACTAATTCATTAATTGTACAAAGCTAATTTAAAAACAGTGGATTTTTATTCCTAAATGCACAACACATGTTTTTTTCACGAAATCAGTATTTGAAACTTTACCTTCCAGTTAGGGACAAAACTTAGCATGTGATTTGAGATAAAAGATAAAGACCTCTGTCTGACATAAAAAGCAATAAGGATTAATATAGTGATCTGATATAAACTGTGAGCATTAGCGAAGACCAAGGATATATGTATGCTATGCCAATGAAAATTATTGAAACACTCAAAAGGTGATGGGAGGAATACTTGCAATAAGTCTAACCACTGGTAATTGCTGAGGGTAGCATTGCAACCCATCATTCTTTTGCCCACCATGCCACCACAGATTGTACTGAGCTATATGCAAATCAAGTCTTGGTCCTGCTCCAATAGGAACAGTCCATCTTGAACTTCTAAGCCAGAACCTTTCTGAATCAGAATGCAAGCAACGTAAGACTGGTTTTGGCTTGATTGGGCCTCTTCAGTCGAGTGTAGCTTGGTTTCAGTGGCGCAGTGAGCAACGGATCCACTTCTGGGCATAGCCTTGGCCACTTAGTGTGTTACATCAAACACACAAAAAGTGATGGGAGGAATATTTGCAATAAGTCTAACCACTGACAATCGCTCTGGGTAGCATTACAACCCATTGTTCTTTTGCCCAACAAGCCACCTCAGATTAGAGCCAGCAATACGATACCTCAAGCACACAAAAGGTGATGGGAGGAATGCTTACACTCACAAGAACTATTTAGTAAGATTATGTCTTGCTTCAAGAATTTCCCCTGATGGCAATCTGATTTTGGTGACATACATTTATGTATAAGCTATACAGATGAAAAAAACAGCATGGCATAAACCAAATATGTATATCCACTGAGATTAATTTCCAATTTAGTGTCATGGTTCACATAGAAAAGAGGTATCTTGAAACCCTCAAGGTTCTACTTCTCATGAGTCAAATTCCCTGTGCATATGCACTATATATGGAGGGTGAGCACTGCAGCCAATTCTATAAACATTCCACCAATTTTCATTTGAGCAAGCCATTTGAAAAGGTTTGTAGATTTTCAGTATCTGGGTCTCCACCCTCCCTCCCAGGAATGCAGGCAATACACTTCCACTGTTTGCGGAAGCTGAACTAGCTCTCCATCTTGTACCATGTCAAAACAGAGGTGCCCCAAATGGATTCCCAACTCACTTTCCAATTAATACTGAAAGCCAGAATTGAGAAGACATCCACTCCAGGATATTCAGAATCTATTTTCATGGTTTGCCCCAGCCATTATTTTAAGCTTCTAACCACTGAGTTGCTCAGTTGTCCTTGCTGAAGTTGTGGTCTAGTGGTAGTCTAGTATTTCACAGACTGTTTACCAGATTCTAATGCCTATCAAAAGTTCTAAATATAGCAATATTTTACGTGCAAATAATATTGATTCTGTCCAGAGTTTTGTATCCTCAAATTGCCTGCTGTCTCAAAAAAGCATCCTCTTTATTAATCAAATCCGGCATGAAAAACTGTTTTTTTAACGTTTTTCTTGCAATTTTGAATTGTCACATCTTCATGTTCCTTCAGTTGACCCTCTTCATTCTTTCCCATCCTCTCTATGTGTTTTCTCTATGGACACAACCTTCTTCAAGTCACTTGCATTTTTGCCTTAATCACTATTAATTTATTTCTGCAATTTGCCCACAACTCATGTCAAAGATCACAACCTCTCCCATTTTAAACATCATACCCCTAACAACACCTAACCTCCTCTAGCTGATCTATTAATCCCACCAAACAGCTGCACCCCTCCACCCCAAATGATAATACATAGCTACTATTAATTTAATCTTCCACAGAGAAACTGGAGTGAATGCATGGAGTGGTTTGCTCGAGCACAAAAGACTAATCCTAAAAAGCATCAGTAACAAATAACACTGGACAAACCACTAACCTTGAGTTATGGAGCAGCGTGCTACCCAGCGTAAATTGATTTAGCATCTCGTCAGGGGTAGTGAGCACCATGTAATTGTTGCTGCAAGTACAATGTAGTTGAGCATTAAAAACTCCAGAAATAGCTCACTTGGGTGCAGTAATTGCCATTGCCATAAAGATTTGCAGCAGTTAGGCAATGTATTTTTTCCTTATGTAGTACAACACTGTCATCCACCCTTCCCACTCTCTCTCAAATTTAGCCCTTCATGTGATCCTTTTTGATAGGGTTGAATATATTGTTTGTTAAATAGTGCAGCCACATGTCATTTTGACTTTTATTTATTTATAATGTTTCTTAAGCGCACAATTGTCTGTGAAGGTGCACTGACACTGAAACCTGAGATCACAATGCATGGGAGTCAAATCCAATTTGAGTGAGAATAATCAGGTCTTTAGCTTTTTTTCCCCCTGAAAAGCTTATCTATTTATTTGATTTATTTATTTATAAAGTTTTATATAGCGCGAACATGATCCCGAAGGATATCAGAGCGCTTTACAATTTGAGGGAGAGGAAGGTAATAGTTGCAGTACAATCATCAAAAGGAATACCAACCCAAACAAATCAAATATGCATATCAAACAAAAAGGTTACGAACAAAAGGGACAACAAAGGGTAAGATAATAATTGGACCATAGCGAACTGGGAGGGGAGCAAGTGACTAGTAAAGCAGAATAACACCAAAGGCAGGATTTAGGGTGTAAGTCCAAAGCATTAGAGCAGACGATCCGAGACCCTTTTAAGGTAGGAACTTGTTCATGAGGAATCTTTTAACTTCCAATTTGAAGGCAACCTTGGAGGAGATTCTGCGTATTTCCGATGGGAGAGAGTTCCAGATCTTCGGTGCAGAGCCGGAGAAAGCTCGGGGACATGTTCTCTTTTTGCGAAAGATCTGTGGTTTCAGGAGGAGAGAGTTAGCACTCCGAGAAGGTCTACCCCCTCTGGATAATTCTAGCTTTTGCGCTAGATAACTGGGGGTTTTGAAATGGAGGGCTTTGTGAGACAGACAGGCAATCTTTAGCTGAATTCTTGCTTCATAGGGCAACCAATTTAGGAATTTTAAGACTGGGGAGATGTGCTCGTTTCTTTTGGTACCAGTGACCAATCTGGCCGCCGCATTCAGTGAAGCCCTTAGTGGGGCCAAGGTATATTTGGGGAGGCCACAGAGCGTAGCACTGCCACAGTCTAGCCTCGGCAAAACAAGCGCTTGGACCACTTGCTTGAAGTCCGCTTGTGGGAGGAAAGGTTTGAGATTCCTGAGTATCCTCATTAGGTGATTAGCTCCCTTACACACATTGCTGATATGATTTTTCATGTTCAGATGCTTGTCTAGGGTGAGTCCGAGAGATTTGGCTGAGTCAACAATGAGGGGGGAGCAGTTGAAGGCAGTGAGGTGGTTCATCCAAAGGTCTATCTTGGGGATGTGATTCGAGGGAGAAATGAGAAGGAATTCTGTTTGGGAGGTGTTGAGCAAGAGGTGGTTCTCGGTTAACCAGTTTTGAGTATTTATTAGGGTAGAGTTGAGTGATATGAGGTTATTCGGGGTGGAGATTTTCAGATAGAGTTGCATATCATGCGCATACATATGGAAGAGAATGTCCGCGGAATTTAGTGCATTAGCTAAGGGTTCCAAGAACAGATTGAAGAGTATGGGGGATAGGGCGGACCCTTGGGGGACCCCCATGGATACTGGTGATGGCTGGGAGAGAGAGAGTGATTCGCCTTAACTCTTCGGGATCTGTGGTGGAGAACCATTGCAGCACCGCACCAGAAAGGCCCATCCTGTGCTTCAAAATGGATAGGAGGTTGTCGTGATTAACAGTGTCAAACGCTGACGAAAGGTGAAGGAGGATAAGGAGGTAGGATTCATTTTGGTCGAGCATTATTAAAATGTCATCCATAACGTGAGTGAGAGCCGATTCGGTGCTGTGCCCACTTTGGAAGCCAGATTGGTGTTGGTCCAGGAGGTGGAAATTCTCGATGTGGGCACAGAGTTGAGATTGGACGCATTTTTCTAGGAGTTTGGCTAGGGTGGGGATGTTAGAGATAGGGCGGAAGTTGTTAAGGTCCGTACTATCTGCTGTAGGCTTTTTTAGGATAGGTGTTACCTGAGCAGCTTTTAGGCAATCCGGGATCGTACCTTGTGAGAGAGATGCATTGACAATCTTTGTCCAGATGGGGCTGACGACCTCCTTCAGTTCTTTGAAGATGGACGGTGGTAATGGGTCGCTAAAATGATTAGATGGGTTGATACTCTGAAGAATCTTGTTAGTGTCTCTTTCACTGAGGGAAGTGAAGGTGCCCCATGAGGCATTGTTCTTGGTGTTCAGGCTAGTCGGTTGGATCTTCTCTGATAGGGCCGGGGAGGCACAGACCCCCCGGATAGCAATAGCGCCTTCCTGGAGTCAAGATCAATATTGATGAGTCTGGATTTCTCAGCAAAGAAGGCAGCCAGTTCATCGCATGAAGGTGGGCTGACTCCAGAGACCGAGCGGTTTGGTGTTTCCACCGATTGTTGTTTCACCAGCTCAAAAAGTTTCTTGGGGCGATTAGTGGCTTGATTGAGTTGGGATCTGAAGTAGTCGGCCTTAGCGATCTTGATTTGTTTGTTATAGGAGCTCCTTACCGTTCTAAGGATTATTAGTTGGTTCGAAGATGGATTCGATTTCCAGGATCGTTCAATTGCCCCAAGGTTGCGGCGCTCCATGTTTAAGTTGTCGTTGAACCACGGTTTGGAAATTTTAGTTGGGGCATTTTTTTGTTGGAGTGGAGCAATGGAATCCATGATGCTAGTGATAGTAGAGTTGTAGAAGTTAGTGAGTGCATGTACCTCAGTCATGTCAACTTGTGGAGAGAGGGCAAATATACAGTGGGTTGCTAGATCTGCTGTATTGATATTTCTGAGGTCCCTTTTCCAAATCTTCGATTTCGTTGGCTGAGCCTTTCTCCGAGAGACTTCCATGTTGATAAAAAAGAAGATGCTGTGATGATCGGACCAATCGCACGGGGTAATGGTGTCCAGTGTGATGGTGTGACCTTTGGTGATGATGAGGTCCAGAATTTCTCCTTTATTATGGGTTGGCTGGTCACAGTGTTGAATCAGATCGTGATCAATTAGGAAGGATTTGAGGCATGTTACAGCTTGGTCATTGAGGTTGGACCAGTGAAGGTTAAAATCACTGAGGAAGATTTGGGCCATAGCAGAATCAACATTGCCAGAGATGATTTCAATTAATTGCTCGATGAAGGGGAGGTTGTCCCCAGGGGGGTGATAAAATGTGTGTAGTTTGCTCACCGGAAGGTTGTGACTAAAGATATTGAGACAAAGGTATTCGCATGAGGATGGCATAGAGGACTCCGAGTGGGAGACCGATAGTGTGCTCCGATGTATACAAGCTAGGCCACCACCTGGCTTCAAAGCTCTGTCTAGACAGATTATGTCGTGGGTAGGAGGCACTAGGAGGTCTAGGAAGGGAGTGGAAGCAGGATGCAGCCAAGTTTCAGTGAGGATGATGATGTCTATCTCATTGTGTTGGATGAGGTCGAATATGTCAGAGGCGTGTTTGCTGGCTGACCTGCAGTTGAGTAGTACGCATTTAAGTTGCACAGGTGTATGAGGGGGAGGAGATTGTATGATGTTCACTCTCATAAGGTTGTCATTATTTAGGCCTCTAGGGTTGTGAGGGGGTTCTCTGTACGGGTTAACCTGAATAGCTTGAATCTGTCCCTGAGTAGTCTTGGTGGTGTCTAAGATAAGTGAGTAAGAATTGAGTAAGTCATTGTACGAAGATCAGAAGGCAAAAAAATTCAAAAGTTAGCTACATGATAAGTGAAGCCCCAACCACCTCCACTGCCATTGCCTTTTGATTCTTGGGACCACAAGAAAGCGAGCTGCAGAGGAGCGCAGGCAACTAGAAAGAGTATATCATGTACAGAGCTAATGTATGAAGGAGGCATCCTTGCTTTGAAGAGTTTTGAAACAGATACAGAGGCTTTTCAAAATATTATGTTTATGAACAGGTGACCAATGAAACCTACTCAAATGTCCAGAGGCAGAGAATGTCTAATACCGTTTAAGCATGAGACATACTGTGGCATATTAAACCAGTTCCTGATAGTGTGATGTACTATTTGGATGCCATATAAACAGGGCATTGGAATAATCCAAACGAATGCCAACATCCGCTTGCAGGATATTAAAATATAAGCTCTTTTCAATTGCATCCTATAAGATGAATATTTTTGAGAGAATATTCAGAGCAGGGAATTGTTGATCTGTCCACTTAAATATTTGAGAGAGTTGCAGCAAAAACTATCCATTTTCATACCACAAGTGAAGAGTGCTTAAAAATCATAGTTTTCAAAATAGCCGATGTTGGATAAGAAAAACCCTAAATACATTCTTGTATTTCACTTTTTGTGATACAGTTTACAGTGTGATTTCTTTACCAATGCCTTAAGTTCAGAATTTTTAGGAAGCCCTTGTTTAGTGAGGCAGTTGTGAATGTCTGTTCTTTTATACCTGGCTGTTTGAAGCCAGGTTTGTGAGGATGAACAAGCATTTTGCATCCCCAAATTACTTTATTCATATTTTTAATGGAAGGACATTTTGGGCCACATGTACGATTGCAACATTTTGCCAGTTCCTAATTGTGACTTTTTGCGACTCGCAATTAGGAAGCCGCAAAATGCGATGTACAACAGTGTGTTTGACACTGTTTGCAATTCCCAGTGGGTCACAAATGGACCTGCTTCATCATTATTCATGAGGCAGGTCGCAATTTGCGACCCATTGGGAATCACTAAAAACACAGGGATGGTGGCCTGCTGGGGACAGCAGACCACCATGTCTGTGTTTAGTTTTAAATAAAGCAACATTTGTTTTAATGCAGCACATGTTCCTTTAAGGAAAATGAGCTGCATGTAAAAAAGAAAAATTAAACATTTCAGTTTAATTTTTAAAGAGTAGGCAGTGGTCTGTGTGACCACTGCCTGCTCTTAAAACATTTTTGCAACCATTCACAAACGGGAAGGGGTCCCTTGAGGACCCCTTCCCGTTTGCGACTGGCTTACCACCTACTTGAAGTAGGTGGTAAAATGCGAGTGCTTTGCGATCGCATTTCAGTCGCAAAACATTCATACATCCCCCTGCGACTCGCTATTAGGAAGGGATGCCTTTAATACGCCCATACCTAATACCAACTCGCAAACCCTATTTTGCATGTCGGTAATAGGTTACCGACTCGCAAAATAGGGCTAGTACATGTCAATAGGCTATTTAGCAGTCACAAACAACCTGATTCTCGGGTTGCGACCACTAAAATGCTTTGTACATGTAGTCCTAAATAAGTAAAGAGAGATGGTGGTAGTGTTTTTCACTGGTGATAAAAGCTATTGTATTGTGTTCATTTCAACATTTTAATAATACTGAAACAGGATTGATGGAGTTTCTAGAGAGAAATGTGAACAATCTATTAAGAAAACAAAACCTGGAAAACTCAGAGAGAGTGCCCAATGGATTACGTCACGTCAATGATTGAACTACTGCTGCACAGTAGTTGGCTTTGTCCAAGCTGCTGATGAATGTTGAAAAAGCAGTTGGCCATACCATCACTATCTAGGTGAAGAGGAAACATACTATCATATCCTATGGAAAGACAGAAATGTTCTCTGTAAGGAATAGCTGTTTGGCACCAATTATTGCACATAAGGATGTACAGTGCTTGCACAGTGTGCATTTAGATGGTTGTACTAGGTGTTTATTTTAGTGGATTGTCCTTTTTATGTAGGAAAAATAAAACTTAACTAAGAACATTGTCATATAATTAATTTATGGCAAGTCAATGTCCATATCCAATTGAGTTTTCCAAAAATAATCATTGGTTGATGGTGTTGATGCCGCTGACAGATCAAGTAATATTTCTGTCCATTTTGCTACTCAGATCTTCTAGGGCCACTATGAAAGACTGATCCTGCTTCACATGGCATGTTTCATAGGCATGTATGAGGTTGCTCTGTGATTGTTTGTTCTAGTAAATGTGATATAAATGACAAATCTGACCGGTCTAGATCTGTTTTATTTTTCTCATTTTTGAAAAGTGGCATTACACTGTCCATTTTCAGGATTGCAAACACCTATTCATTTATCTGAAAGTGGTTAATAAAGTTATTCATTGAAGGTCCTATGCAAAATGGTCTATGATTTTAAACAGAGTGGAAGCAATTAGGTCAAGAGGTGATCCCCAGAGTTTTATTGATATTATAAAGTTAGGTGTGCTTTCAGATGATGAAGTCTGCAATCAAATGCAAGTCTATGATCAGTCATGGACTGGATTGTTTAAATTGTTTTTTCAAAATATGTAAAAAGTTCCTCAGAGTGTCTGGAATTGATTAGGAATTGTTGACCATTTTCATCTCTGATCGCTTGTAGCAAATGAACGTTGCTTCTGCATAGGGCTTTCACTTAAATGTTGTCTTAATTTAGATGTATCTCTTAATCTTACTGATTTGTTTGTTGTAATGAATGTTTGTCAATAATTCTTTCTTAGTTTGACAGCTGTTCTTTTTCAACTGATGTTTTTAAATTTGTGTTGCTGCTGTCTATATGTTTGATAATTTGTGTCTACGTTTTTAATAACCAAACTCTTTGCACTATAAAATGAACTCTTTAACCTGGGTGGGTTAGATCTTAGTTCCATACAGGAATAAACATGAACTATCTTAATAGCTGTCTCCCTGCCTCTTTTAGGAGAGAGAAGTAAATGTCCCAAGCATTTCTATCTTACTCTCTCTTCCCTTCCATAACCCCATGCTCAATTCTATGCTAATAAAAATGGCTATGTGCATGAAATGATTACATTTGTTGGACATTTGGATTTCAATTCCATATACAAGTATAGATGAGTAACTATGAATAACTGGGTTGTTCTCCACAAAGGTGCTACAGGAGAAATCAGATAGACAATATGAGCTGTATGATGTCTTGAATACCCAAAGTTTTAACAAATGCCTGAACAACGTAAACAACAGCCTCACCTGCTCACATAGTTAAAAATATACCTGGCAACATGCCACCCTCCCACACAACTGTTGGTAAACTCCTTCCCTTCTCTGTCTAAATATATCTTTTATAATATACAGTATCTGGCATCCCAACATACTCCCCCACCACCATCTGAGAAATCCATCCCCATCTCCACCCATTTTTTGTTTTCTCTGATCAAATGAGCAAGTGGAGAACAGACACGTAGTAGATATGGATGATGTAGATATCGCTGAGCTGTGTAGCACTGATTAGGCTTCTCGTGTCAGCCATGTCCCTGTGCAGACTCGCATATTACAGGAGGAATGAGAGTTAGTGGTGCAAGAGCACCGCCCTAATTTCCCTGCCTCCCTTTGATCTTTTGATACCTGGGAGAGGCAGAGAAGAGAGCAGACCGTCGTCCGCCATTCTACTGCTTTGTTTGGGTCTCCAGAGGCCCGGGTTAGGTGGTGGGAGGACTAGGGAAGTAGCACAAACTCTGGAGATGTCACAACAGTGAAAAACAACTTTTCTTCTTTACACTGCTATGGAGATTTTTGACACCTAAATTAATGCCTGGTATTGTGTTGGCACCAAGATCTGATTAATAAACTACTAAGCACAATGGAGTCTAGAGGAGTAATACATTGGACACTCATATCATCAAAAGGCCCCAATTATGCATACACATGGCAATGCAACCTTAAAGATGCTCAAGGTACACAGGGCATGTCTCATCTGGTTGTAAGTGGAATATGCCCAGTATACTTGGCAACTTTATTGGATGCTTTCCAACATACACTGGTTAATAATGAAACCACACAATACTCAGTGGTGCAGATACACATTTTAAAAGTGCCTTGACACTGTAAAAATATCTTTCATTCATTCTTATCCAGTTGGCTCAGAAGTTCCAGATGTCACTGCACCTGTAAACCTAATCCTGGGCTGGTGGACCGTCCTCTAGTATATAATTGCTAATGAGTATTTTTTTTTTCCTGGCTAGAACCCAATGCAAAGAGCCAATACCACTTTGTTTGTTGCCCACTGGTACAAATGAATTGTGGGTGCAGGTGAATTAATATCCTTGTTTCAATGTTTGAATGTTTTGCCATAATGAAGGTGGGGATTAACATTTTACATGTAGTAAGGTGGTCCTTAATTTCTGTTTTCAGGTTTCAACAATGATGACTATGGAGTCACCTGTCTAATAATGGTCCTCTGACTCTGAAGAATCTGCTAAAAGTTCAAGGCAGTGAAACATGCCAGCCTTTCATTATCTTAGGCCCAGGCATACCTTGTTTTTTGGTCTGGCATTAGCCAAGACCTTTTAATTTTACTAAAATTATACATCCGATATACTTACTTTAGGGGGCTTTCAGCCACCTTTGTTCATCCATTGGTTTGTTGTTTTGTCAATCACATTGTGTTTCTGCCTAATATAGCATACAGTATGTGGCAATGGGTCAGCCCACTTAAGACACTGGCTAACTTCACTTTTAGTGACTGCATTTAGCCCTTTCACAAGGACCACATCCACGCACAAAGTGGTTCCCTTCTGGGCCAGTGTTTTTGTTTATACTTTATATAATTACTTTAGTGTTGTCTTTGCATTTAGAGCCTGATGTGATACCAGGACTTTTTTTTATGTAAACGCAGGGCACATTTCAGTTTTATCAGATCCGATCTCCTGCTAATACTGTTGTAAATTGCTTTCTGAGTGGCCTTGTTTATCTGATTGCTGCTATTTCATATCAGCTTACATAAATTCTGAATATAGGCTAATCATGGTGCTCTGTCAATCTAGCCAACCCTAACTGTCTTTTTTTCTTTCTCTCCTTTACTTTCTATCTTGCCTTGATTTCTTTCTTTCCCTCTTTCTTTCCTGCCTTATTTCTCAAGGGAAAGAGGCTGGCAGTCAATGCCACACCAATTGACTTTTTTAGGTCTGTTTTAGTCAAGATCTTTAGATTTTTTTCCCCATGTTTAACGTACTTACCTATAGGGGTTTTCAGCCACACTTCATCCATTAGTCTATGGTTACGTAATTGAAAATGAAAGGAAATGTAAATGATTTTTTATACAGCGCACTACTGCCTGAAGGCACCTAGGCACTTCTAGATGCAAAAGAAAGGAAATGAAAAGGTTAGAAGGGTTAGAAGGAGAATCCTGAGAAATGAAGAAAGAAGAAAAAAGCCATGTTTTCAGAGCTTTCCTGAAAGCGTGAAGATTTGTACATTTCTTCAAAGAGTAAGGAAGAGAATTCCATCCTTTATCTGTACAGTAAATAAAGCTCCTGCCTCCCCAATGAACTGTCTTCGCTTTGGTAACCATCAGATTGAGGACGGAAGAGCACCGCAAGGTTCTAGATGGGTGGTACCAGATGAATTTCTGCTTCAAATAATCTGGGCTGAGGCCAATCAACGCTTTAAAAGCACTACAAAGTGCATTAAAATCGATGCAGTTGTGAATAGACAGCCAGTGGAGCTGAGCCAGGCCTAGGGAACCGAAGTGATACTTGGGGATCCGAAGTAGCAAGCTCGCTGCAATGTTCTGCAGAACTTGTAGCATGTTTGTTAGTCGTAGCTGTAAACTGACATATAGTCCATTACAATAATCTAATTTTGAAAGCACAAGTGCTGTAACCACCAGTTTCTGCATGTCTTGCAGAATGAATGGAAATATTTTCCTCAAGATTTTGAGAACATAAACCGATGAGGATGTCACAGCATTGATGTTTTTATCAAATGACAATTTGTCATCGAAGATAATGCCCAAGGTTTTTGCTTTAGAGACTGGTGTGGGTAGTGCTCCCAATTCTTGTGGCCACCAGGTAGGGAACCAGAAAGAAGTATTGTTGCCCAACAGAAGCATCTCGGTTTTGCTGGAGTTTAGTTTAAAGTAATTGTTGGACAACCAATTTTTAACCTACAGCATGCAACTATCGAACATACTGAGTGTCTTCCAGATTGCCAGCCACTGAAATGACTATCTGAGTGCATTGCTGATGACTGAGAATCCTGACTTTTTAATTCGCATAACCATGGGGGTGACATATAGATTAAAAATCGTAAGGCTCAAGAATGAGCCCTTGGGGGGCCCCACATGGTAGCAAAAAAGTGCTAGAAGAGAATCCATCCAAGGCCAGAAATTGCTTTCTTTCTGACAGAAAGGATTTTAGAATGGTTAGAGCGGAGCCCCTGATACCTAGATATTGGAGCCAGTCAATCAGTATAGCGTGGTGGCTGTATCAAATGCAGCCGGGAGATCCAATAGGATCAAAGCACTATCTTTTAAATTTGCCCTCGACAAAAATAACTGATTTAATGGGCGCTTGATTTATCATCTGCCAGGCCCAAGGACTCCTTTTGTTCAATCTGTCAGTCAATGGTTGAATTTTAGGGGACTTTAATTTCCACTTTGAAAACAGCTATGATAAAGAATCAAAAGCCCTTGCTGACCTAATTAATAGTTTCGGGTTGGAGCAATTGGTCAGTACATCTACACAATCGGCCGGGCAGACTGGACGGGATCTTTTCTGACAATGGCTTGCTAGCTTTCACTGATGCATTGCCACTCACATGGTCTGATCATCATGCAGTGCTGTTCAATATAAAAACCACAGCCATTCCAGCGAAGCCCTCAGTCTTACGTAAACTGAGGCAAACTCACCCAAGGCAAAAAATAGTTTCTACCAATTTAGTAGAGGTCTTTCTGCCTCTACACCCACTCCCTCCACTAACCTTGATCTTGCCACCACCATTTACCACTCTTGACTAGATCTGGCTGCTAGACAACTAGCCCCAGAAAAAATCTCCATGAATAGGAGAGCTTCTCCTTCACAGTCCTGGTTCTCGGATAAACTGAGAGTATGTAAACAAGCCTGTAGAAAGCAAGAATGTAAATGGAGGCACAATTACGACAAGACAGAAAAAGAATGTTACAAACTAAAAATTTGTGAATATAAAGCTTTAATTTGTAAAGAACAATCAGCTTACTTTACACGTAAAATAAAAATGGCAAAAATCTCAACCAAGGCACTATTTACTATGGTTAAAAAATTATCAAATATTGAATATTCTAAAAAGACAGATAGAATCGCACAAAGATTGACTATTATCACATATTTCTTTATCGCAAAGGTGGAAGACATTTATAATGGCTTCACTGCTAAGAATGCCTCTGTCTTTTTGCACCTAGGATCTGATGACCCGGAGGGGAAAATAGAAGGCCCACCTGGGCCTCAAAATAAGAATAGTAATTCCAGCCCCAATTTAACACTTCTCTCATCCTTTTCAACTTTGTCAGTGGAGCAAGTCCAGGACCTTCTGTTATCAATAAAGTCAGGTTCCCCTCTGGACCACATTCACACTTTTCTTCCACCCACTCCAGTATGCATCAAAGTATTTTGTATTTATGGTATTTTTAGAGCAGATTAGACTAGAAGGCATCAAAGCACTAAGATAGGAAGAGAAACAGAGAGAGCAGTGGCAACCTAAAACAAGCAAACCCACTGCAGTGCAACCCCCAACAGAAGCCTGATCCACAAAAAGCCACTTTTTAAGTTGCTTATAGAACAGTAGGTGTGAGCTCAAGCTTCGGATATGTTCAAGAAGGAAGTTCCACAGATGCCATTGTGAACGACTTAGGTTGTACTCCAATTTACAGTTCTGAATGGAGACTAATTCACAGATTTGTACGTTTTAGGGAAGGTGTTTGCTTTGACCAATCTCTATATTCCTAGTGACAATGCAGTATAGGACACTTCTACCTCAGAAACTACCACTAAAATAACCCTCCCACATCCAGGCTCAGGGGGACACTGGTGTGAGAAGCCCAGTACACTGACCAATAAACTTTACTGCAATGTTTACTCTCATGAGGTGTCTCCTCATGTTTTGATGTATACAAATAATGACAGCACATATTTCTAGACAGCAGCAAAAATCATACTTGCATGCTCTCACCAGTGGGTTGTTATAGAAATTATTGATGCTCCCACCTATAGACAGAAAGACTATAATCACTATGGGATACTTTTTCTGTATGCTTAAATTCTCCCTTGTTTATGTTACCAAGAACTAAGGCTTCACGCAGTCATTCTTGTTAGGAGTCCTATTAGCCCATATTGTAAAAATAAATTCTATCCTCCAATTGAATTTGCAAATGTAAGGTCAGTTCTGTTCGTAGAATATTTTTTAGCAAGCCCAGTACACACACTTTTCTGGTGAAAAGTAGAACACTGGATTATAATTCAGTAGAGCTAGGCGGAATTTATATCCTTTTGGAACTAATGAATCTTCTGCTTACCTGGGTGATTTTCAGGTGCCTGTCTCTGAGCCCAGTTGTCTCACACCCTATTGTTTTCTCAACAGGTATTGAGGACAAGAAGTGATTTAGTCGGCACTCAGAATGAGATGCAAATATCTCTCCTTTTGCTTTGCATTGATTGCAACTATGAGGACAGAGAGAAGTAACTATAGTGGCATGCCAATATGCACCATATACATTTCTATTCAACTCTGGGAGTGGGAGGAAGGAGGGTGTACCAACTTTGTAGCATGAAAGAGACTTTCTTCTATCTAACATGTGAAGTTAGAGATGACCTTATGGATTACCTGCTTCTGATCATTTATGGTGTCACAAAATGTGATCATGAACAAATGTCTGACATGCCTCTGTACAGGGTTTTTTAGGGGTGCATTTCTTGCAGTAAACCCTGTTTTTTGCCAGTTAGATTAAACATTCAGAGTGTCAGTTAGTGATGTTGTGCCAGGCAGGAAGAACATGCCTTTAGTTTAGGGCTTCATTTGTCTGCTGAGAATTCATTCTTATTAGCCATACTAGACCCAAATCTGTCCTCTGATCATAAAGTAAAAGGCTTTCACACCTGCTAAGGGTCCACATGCCCAGATGCATCAATCTCAAGAAACATGGAACTTTCCACCCTCATATAATATATGAACGGGATGGCCGATTTGTGTGCTGCCTTTTCAAATTGTAAATATTTAAACAGTGGATGGAAGCATCAAGTTGCTAAGCTATTATGCGTATATATTTCATAAACAATGGTTTCATGTCTCAGATATGAGTCCTTACTGCAGATCCTCACCATCCCTGACATTCTGATATGGCGTCCTGATTCCCAGTCATCCAAGAGAAAATGCCTGCTAGTTTTCATTCTCCTGTCCACTTCTTCCAATATGGCATCTGGCTTGTCCCCCTAGCTAACTCAAGCCCTTCTTCTTTCGCCCCCCCCTTATTTTGCCCCCAGGTGCACCTCCCCCCCCCCCCCCCAGTACTTCCATCCCTTGTGTCTGTACAGCTTGTACCCAACCGCTGTGATTTTCTTGTGTTCCCTACCTGGATATGTATTATCTTCTGACACCTAATGCCATGGCTATCCAAGTGGTCTTCTTCACCACAAGATAGTCCCCAAGCCTTTTCATGACTTGTCTTATCCATACTGCTCACCTTCCTGATTATCATTTTCATACAATTAGCACATGCAATTTTGTATATCTATAATACATTGAGTTGCTAACCTAAAGCATTTTATCAGCTCCGTAATTATTTGGCTTGTAGACATGTCATATAGTAGCCTTTTTCTGCCCATTTTCTTGTGTACATTAAGATTTTTCACCTTCATTACTTTATGTGAGCACCCATTAAAAGGACTTTTACTCTAAAGTGCACTGCTGCATTGTATAAAACTTCACAATGGGCAAATAGCAGCTTGCACACACTATTACTGCATAAAATAAAAGGATGGATTACGACCTCATGAAAAGAAGTCTGGAAACTTTACGATGAAGCCAACAACGAATGAGCAAATATTTGTCATCATCACAAGCCCTCCCCACACACAGATAAGGTAATTATATAGCATATGAGTTCCTGGGCATCTGCGTACATGTATCCTCAAAGCATATAAATGTAGAGATGAATAGTAATTCTACACTTACCTAAGCCTGGGCGTAGTTCGCGAAGTAGCGCTACGCGAAGCTACGCAAAGTGCAGTTCGCACTACGCGAGCTACGCGTAGCACTACGCGAACTGCGTAGTGCACTGTTCGCAATGATTGCACAGTGCCGGATGCTTGTCCGCACTGTGCAATCATTGAAAACGGCATCTTGCACAGTGCGAGCTGTCTTTTACTGCCGCTCGAGTAGATTTTTACTCGGCGGCAGCTTTCTCAACGCGGATTGGTAGTTTCTCATCGCGGCGGTCGCGAGCATACGCGACCACTCGCAATGAGAAACCTGACCTCCCCGCGTTGAGAATCTCGCCGGGAGGTTTATTTTCCACGCTCGCGATCGGCAACTTGATGTTGCTGATCGCGAACGAGGAAAAAGTCTCGCCGGGATGTCATTTTGCTTGCTCGCGGTCGCCAACTTGGCGTTGAGGACCGCGAGCAAGCAAAATGACCGCTGCACTACGCTACGCGTGTTTGCACTGTGCTACGTGCAATTCGCGTTGTGCGAAGTAGCGCAAACTTCGCAAACTACGCGAGCGTAGCGTAGTGCTTTGCCTAGGGTTACACTTACCTAGGTGTCTTTACCATAAAGATGTTGCGTTAATCGATATCCTGCACTTAGTATTTTAGCAGGTCGAAATTCTGCACTACCTACTGTGGTAAAACACCGCTGAGTGCTGTAAACATCCATTTAAACGTTTTTAAAATATTAATATTGTTTCTAAATGCTCAACTCCCAGGGTGGTCACCTTTGTGATAGACTCTCTTAAGAAGTCAAACACCTCTGGTTGCTGAGTGTCCAGCTACAAAAGATATGCATGTACAACTCTTGTAAAAGGTGTCAGAAATAGTGTCTCCAAATGTGTAAACTGCCAACAATGTTCCCTCTTTCAATTTGGCTCAGGCTGAAAGACCCACGTGCCCCTGTTGTGCGGCTTCTGTACAGAGAACACTCTGCCATTATAGTTCCTGCAGGGATAGGCATGTTACATCACTTAAGATTTCTTTATTTAATCTTAATATTGCATGTGCTCGTTCTTTCCTAACCTAGACAAGAACTCCACCTAGTTCAGGTGAATGCATTGATATTCCCCATGGCCACCCATGTATTCACAGCCCCCACCCAACCGCCCCCTCCCCGCTGCTCAGAGATGGTGTGCTGCTGAACTTATCTGTGCGGCCTGGTTTCCACCTACCTCATTGAAAAGATCATTAAGATATTTATAAACACAAACTAGCAACTGGATGCCTAAAATTAGCACTGAACTTAAACTGCTTACAAGAAGACATTTTGGCTCTAACAGAAGGTTATCATAGCATCAAAGAATTCATTCTAGTGATGAAAACTTTTTGTGGCTAGAAATTCACCAAAAGAAGTTGTCAAAATGAGATATTTGATTCTGTCTCAAACTCTATTTAACAACTCCATTTGACCCTTTGAGTTATGTAACAATCTTGCAAACAAATTGCTTTGTCTTCTGTTAGGGACCCTAGTGCTTCTTGGGTGTGTAGGGTGTTATAAAACTGTTAAATATACACACCAAAAAGAGAGCCAGCATCTTATTTACTTCAATCATGCTACCTCCTATTATTTCAAGTTTGGCTGCAGTACTTTTCACTCACTCTAAGAGATAGACATGTCATTTCCTTCTCCCACCTGCCTATTATTATGGAATTGTGGCACTGTTAAAAACATGTCCCTCTACAGTGTCCCTAGTTCATCCGATGCCAGCCTTGATCCACTTTGCATTATAAGGGCCTCCTATCCCCATGGTAGTTTTCATGTTTTCTGCTCTCTTTCATCCACACAGACTGTTCTGAAAGAGGACTGTCTTGATCCCACAATGTTTGCATACACTAGAGATATCACAAATCGGTCCCTGTACTGAAATTGTTGTATACAATCATTTTCAATGCCAAATCTCTCTTGGTTCCCCCAGTCAAGTTCAGGCCTATAGGAAATGAAAAGATACGACATTCCTTAAGATTAAAAATTATGTTTCAGAATGAACATTCAGAGGGTCAATTTCCAACCCAGTTGGTTAAAGTTAACTATTCAACCTTATTGAGACTCACATTAGTTAGATGATTAATGGACTCTAAGTTCCAGCGGTAAAAGAGAAAATGCATTTTTGTCCAACCCTTTCCAGGATATGCAGCCAAAGTCTGAAATTCACCGTTATGGGGGCATATAGGTCTTTTGTTGGGGTTCCTATCCATGCCAGTAAAGTCTCAGGTGCAGCAGTGCTCATCTCATTCTCCTTACTAGCGCTGCTTGGAACAACAGGATCTCATGCTTGTTTGTTAGTACTGACCAGGGCACAGGAGCAGTGGTATTGATGGAGGAACAAAGACTTGCTTGATTCTTGTCACGATCGTCATTCTTAATAGACAAAACTATATGTGCTGCCAAGGTGCTGTGTTTACTGTACAGGGCCAAGGCATGTGAATCTGAGAAACATACAGTTGTGGTTATGCTGACCAAAACAAACCTGGGAGTAACTTGACGGCCCTGGGAGGATGATTGATTGGTACCAGTGAGAGAAAGGTACAAGATGCAGATGAGAGGGGTAGGGAGGAGAGGAGGATCCTGGGTTAATGAAACCACTGATAACCCCACAAAAACAACTGGTACAGGGAAGGAACATGATTTGTATGCCAGTTTTTAGTGTATAAAAGTAGGGATGCAGATCCCTCAGAAGTTCATCCGAGGCCTTGCAGATTTGCTGTCACCCAGAGCCGCTGTCCCTGTTGCACTATAGAGAGAGGGAGAGATAGATATATAGGAGCAGGCTTTCCAGTGTTAGCTGCTAAAGTTGTTATCCAGGGATGAAGGGTTGTTTTCTCCTGCTTTACCTTGATTTATAGAATCATTTTTATTGTGCTTTTAATTTACTGCATTGCAGGTGATTTAAGACTGTTCTGCTATCGTTATGCTAGCATTGCTGTATATATTTAACAAAAAACCCAAAAGTAACAGCAAAGTTTTAGTGACATTAACATTTTGAACTAAAAAAAACACTGAAATTCACCAGTTATAGTTATAGCTAACTATAACTTGCACCCACGCCATGCACTGCTTATGTTCTCACATATTACATCACTCATGACATGTTCTATGAAATCATTGATGACATCACTGATGACATCATCCAGTCAGTGTGCCAGTGTGTTTTATGGTTTACATAGTGGTGGGTAACTTCCATATTACTTCTCTACCTAATTTCTAAAGTCTTTGTCAAGCGAATGGGTGTAAGTGTTTACAAACCGCACGTGCTCCTACTGCATCATACGTGTGTAGCGGTATTGAACATATAAATCTTGGTACTGAAAAGCAACTCTGTATGCAGATGACAGTTAACGACTTGAGTCCAGTATGTTCGACACAAGTTTTTGGTTCTGCTGAAAAAGTTTCCAACAAGGGAAAGATTCTATGCAGTCAATACTAGGTATTGTAAGCAGCCTAGAGTTGTTAGACAAAATCATTGAAGCATGATAATTTCTACACAACATAGAAGACTGTGCACCAGGTACTAATCAATGTACAAGTGCTTGTTTAACTTCAAAAGATGGGTTATCTGTAAGTTTTTCACCATAGTATAAAGGCTGCAAACCCCCTCCCCGGGCTTTGTTAGGCCCTGCAGACCCCCAACCCCCAAGGCTGTTATTTTAAATGAAAGGGGAGGGGAGAGCCGTGCGGTTCCCCATCCCCGATCCTTGTTAGGCCCGGGGGACTTCGATCCTCCAGGACCGATTATTTTAATTAAAGGGGGGGCGGCATGCCCCCCCTTTCTGAGCCTTGTTAGGCCCTGGGAACCCATCCTCCAGGGCCACTACTAAAATTAAAGGGAAGGGGCTGTGCCACGCCCCTCCCCAAGGCTTTTCTGGTCCTGGGGACCCCATCCCTCGGTGCCTGCATCATTGAAGGTGAGTTCCCTGGTCGCCACCCAGGGCACCAACCATACATTTGTTAGGTGCCACAAGGGGAGCCCCAGGGCCCCCATGGCCCCAGCTGGTTCCCCACATCCAGTGGGAGCCGGCATTGCTCCCTCTCGCAAGGAGCATCTACTAATGCAGCTCGCTACATGTGGAAACAATATTTTGATCTGCATTAGTGCGGCAGGGAAATAGATCAAAAGTCTGCTCCCAGCTGGCCGAAGTATTTTCAAAGCTCCCGCCCACTGGGAGCAGACTTTGGGGCCGATTCCGATTCGGGCCGGAAAAAGCACCGACCGACTCGGATCCGGAAAAAATACCGACCGACACGTACCAGTGGCGCCCGACCACGCCAAGTACGATGCAAGCCGCGATAAATCCGACCGACACGTCAGGAAACCAAGCCGACCGACCGACCCGCTCGGAAAATAGCAATCCGGCCGGAAAAACACGCGAATCCAACCGACCGACACGCACCCGGAACAAATCCGACCGAATCGTACCCGCCAACTCCAACCTGCAAAGTACGATGCAAGGCGCGAAAAACACGACCGAGTCGGACGGAGGACAAGCCGTACGACCGACACGCATACAAAACCGAGCCGAAGCAACACAATACACCGCGACCGACGGCGTACGCAGCATACAAAACTGCACAAACACAGCGTGAAGCGAAACGGAAAACACCGTACGAGACCAATGCAGGGTCCGACTCGGTCACAAGAACGTTTCCAACATACACAAACAGCACAAAGGAAAAATCAACCAAAAAAGGCCAAACAAGCAATTACCAAGCCAATAAATACTGGGGGGGTGGGGACAGAGAACAAAGACACACCAACAACTCCACCTATATAAAGGACACAAATCACTACCATGAGCCTTTGCAAATGCCATTCCACTGCCAGCACCCAAGAGAAAGCAACCACACACCCACAGCTCATCCCTCACACAAGCCACACACCAGCAGCACACCAACAAATACCTACCTCACATACACCCAGCACAACACACACCCACACACCCTCACCTGCACACCAACACACACATCACCCACTATCACCACCCATCACCATGCCCCCAAGAAGAATCCCAAGTTCCTAGATAGTGAATTGGAAGTCATGGTAGACGAGATCCTCAGGGTGGAGCCACAGCTGTTTGGCACTCTGGTCCAACAGACCCCCATGTCGCAGAAAACCAAGATGTGGGAGAGGATCATCAACAGGGTGAACGCCCAATCACCATGTCGGCGCACAAAGACCGACATCCAGAACAGGTGGTATGACGTGCGCAGGAGGGTCCGGGAGCTGCTCAAG